>CM067847.1:222621109-223821109 GCA_034509565.1 Triticum monococcum
ATACTCCCCTGTAAAAGGGTTAATTTACTCCAATTAATCAGCTGTGCAGCCATCGGTAGATGCATTCAAGTTTGCTGTGCTGCCAGTGCAGTGCACGCTGTATCTCTATATGATAATACACACACAAGGAAGAAGACATACATTGATCTGCATTGGAGCAAATGGCTTGTCATCCTCCTTTTGCTCAACTGGTATAGGTGGGTATTTTATGCTAGATGCCAAGAATCGTATCTGCATAGAGATTGGGATGGTCGTAAGCCTTTTTGTGGCTAGGGACTATATGAAATAGTAATTGCTTGGGATTAACCTCATCATCAATGTCAAGATGAAGTTCATCACCATCTTCAGTCTTCAACGCCCACCTACCATCTTCCCCCCTGGATACATATGAACAAAGAAATGAGACACAATATAACCTGGAGATAAAATGGTAAATAAACTACACCTCAGTTTGCAAATAATACTAGAGGCCTGTGTACTGCAAAATAAAATCCAAACAGATCAATGTGTTACCTCACTGTGCCAAACTGCATCAAGTGTCCCGGGATGCATATATCGGTGAAAAAATCAAGTGAAACTGAACAAGGAAAACAGTATAGCAGTTAAAGCCCACCATTTTGCAGGTACAGCTTCACAAATGTCACAGAATTACATAGTAATAACATTTTTAATAGTTCCCAGAACAGGATGGGAGCATGGATTATTTAAATCTTGTGGGCATACAAAGTACCAATACTCCAACATAGTTGAAAAGAGGAAGAAACATGTCAGCAGGAGTCAATTAAATGTACATGCTTACAAGAAAATGAAATCCGGGAGTCTACAATGAAATACTAAGCTTGGTTTATTTCTCTAAGAGAATTGCGAAAAGTTCCCCTGCAGAATGTTGTATACTTTGAGCGTTTTCTATGAATTTCCCAGTTTTATTGACGTAAAGAAATTCGAAATTCTGTAGATAAAGGAGAACTAGTGGGGCAAAGTGTCATAGAGAGAGGAGAGAAAAGATAAGGTTGTCAGGCAACCATGGAGACCTGGTAAAGGGGGATCGATCCGATCCCCACTCCAGGCTCGGTGCGAGCCGTGCGGCGGCCGCTGTGCAGCGGTGGCATACTCCATCTAAGTCAGACACCTTCTCTCCTAGAGGAAAACAGAATTGGAGCATCAAGTTCCTTCCGGTTCAACTCAGTGTGCAGCAACAAGTTGGTGTCCTATCTGGTGCTCGCATGCTTGGCCTGTACGCGTGTTGGCTTTGAGCAGCGACCTCCCACTCCTCGATTCCTCTCGGTGTGCCCCGGTCCGTGGAGCAGCATTGTATCTCCGAGGGCTCGCTAACAACTCCGCGGTACATCGGCGTAAAGGTTTTCTGGAACAGTGTCAACCCGACGTGCCTTGCCTCATCGACACAACAACTTCGAGTGCTGTCGACGGAAGTGATTGTTCTTGTTTATTCTACTTGCTATCTGAATGATTTAACTAGTTTGTTGAGTTTGACCTGCAACTAGAATTTATTTGAAAGCAAGTGAATAGCTGCAACTGATAGTACTATATAGAACAGAACTTCAGAACCTGGTGTGTGCCTCTGTTATTCTTGCTTAATATCTGCACTTGACTTGCTTAGTAGTGTTCATCTTATCACTGCTATTTATCCTTTGTAAGGAATAACAATCTACTTGTTGGTAGAAATTTTAAAGGCACTAGAACTGAATTTATCTCTAATTAGTGACATCCGCAAGATGACAGTGAGCACATGTTTGGTTAATCAAGTAATTCATGTATATAATTTTGGTAGTTGCTCTGAATTTTAACAGTAGCACCCATATGTAATTCATATATATGTTGTTATTACACTCATATTATGTTAGAACTAGGATTTAATATTCTGAATAATTTACTGAAACTGCACATATTTCAACAAAAAATAGGCATGAATTGAGAAAGGGGTTACAGCAGGTTGTAAACCAATTAGCAAACAAAAGGCCAATGAGAAAATAACTAAGTCACCTTGCAATCCCTTCTCATCATATCCGCTGATCTTCCCAACAAGAACCTCCCCAATAAAGGGCCTAAACATCAATAACCTAAAGGAAACCTGTCCAGGATGGGGAAAATGAAGGGAACATAAACATGAACTGCAAAATGTGTAAAGCCTCGAATTACGAGGTCACAAAATTTGTACTAACAGCAATGCCGGAAGAGAGTGCATCCATGGTGCAAGTTTGGCATGCTATCTATAATGAGTCATTCACAACGAGTAGCACACTACCTAGGAAAAGACAAGACTACGCACTTGAGGCAGAGAAATAATCAGCATTATCTTACAGCAAGGCAAACTGGAATAGTCAGTTAAATAAGTACAGATTGGGGGAACTACTCCTGTTCAAAACTGTAGTTTTTTTAAACTGCTATTAAACAGTTTAATGTCAAGAGACAAACTATCTTAGTGATCAACATGCCGTATTAATCCCAAAAGTTCCAGTTCTATTTAAGCACAACAATCAAATGCTAAGCACTACTAAGAAAGGCTCTGGGGTAACTACATGAACACCAGTGATAAACTGCACAGGAAAGAACTAAAAACATACTGGAATTTTAGGTATTCAACTCAATTGCACAAACAATGTAGTCACCCTTAAGCCTTGACCTTGTACAAAGTTTACAGAGCATACACTAAACAACATACAACATCTCACATCCCTTAACAGATAATGAATGGCAAAATGATAGCACAAATTACTTTATACGTCGAGCAGCCCTCTCCAGGAAAGATGAATCCACCTTCAACGGCAAGGATGTCATAGACGGACACGCAGAGACCGAGATTTGCAACCACCTGCAGTACAAGTCCAAACACAGATTGCGAAATACAATTAAGATCAATCGAGTGGAACAGAATTCCAGTAGTGTAAACAAAATCTTGCCATGCACTGGTGATAATGTGACCAAGTTCACACTACCTTATCCAGGAAGAGCCTCTCAAGCTCGGCCTTGATGGCGTCAACGAGAGGACGATTCAGCAAGTGCGGAGGCATGGGCAGGTTGTGCTCGATCTGGCTCAGAACAAACATCCTTCACGTCCAGTACCGGAGCCAGGAAAATATTAAAGCCTGGATAAGCTGCAAGAAAAAATGTCTAACCATGATCTACCTAACAAGCCACCAATGCATAATTTAAAATTGAGAGCCGCAACCGTTGCATATTTGAAACAGATATAAGCTACAACGTTGAGAGCCACATATCCACAATACTTTCAAAGTAAAACAGGGGAATACCCAAGTAAATGTTCATAAAAGATAAACCGAATTGAGTGAACCGATGAGTACATCAAATAATTGCCTACTTTGACTGAATTTTCAACACCAGAACTGATATAAACAAACTAATGGGATAAATGATGATTGTTCAAAGTAGACATATTTCCCTAAGTTGGTATGCGCGTTCTTTACTCAAAATGTTTGTCCACTCTTTAATGATTGAAGTTCTTTTCAATGAAATTCAATCACTTAAACTCTTCGTTTATTTATAATTAATCTGGTTAGAACTTAGAAGGAAACAATTTCAGGAAGGTGCAGGTGGTACTTCATACTCAAGTACCCTACACCCTATACACAACTATACCTAGTCCTCTACCATACACACTCTAGTCTGTACTCTTTACCGACTCTACTGGGAGACAATCCTGGATAGGCCGAAGTTTATAAACCAGTCATTTTCCTAGGCCATGTACAATGGTTGATAAGATAGTCTTATCTTAAGTTTTGCATGTAATTTAGAGATGACAAAAAAATATGTCTACAATGGGTCATCTCTTAGCCTTATCTTCAATAACTAGACATTCCTAAAAATGTGGTGACACATATTGTGCTAAGAGATCATCTTTCGTCTTCTCTTAAATAAGAGAAGACAAGCCTTTTCTTAAGAGTTCTCTCTCCTCCACCTCATCATTTATCCTATCTGGCACTCCCAAGATAGTACCATTGTACATGCCCCTAGTCGGTTACCAGTATGGACTGAAAGTTTCCAGTGCAGTTCATCTTACCAGAGTCGTCGACGCTTCCACTCGCTCCGCCGCGCGTCCCCCACGTGTCGCGCCATTCCTCGCGCCGTAGGAACGGCAACAACCCCCCCCCCCCCCCCCCCCCTCTCCTGCTTATGTCAGTGGCTGAAGTCCAACAAAAGAATGGGGACACGCCACTTGGAGGCAGCAAGAAAGTAAGAGCATCTCCAGCAGGAGGCCCTAAAGGCCTAGTAGTGCTACCCTACTTTTTGAGCCCCAAAAAAGCCCCCAACTCCAGCAATTGCCATATTTCTCAGCCTCTACTTCTTTTTTATCTCTATATAATCAGAAATCCCATTGTATATGCAGAAAAATTGCATCGCGTATGCACATCATCAATTTGAACATACATGCCCTCACAAATTCCATAATGTACATAAAAATTCCATCACATATTCACCAACAGATGTATAATCAAATTCACATGCGCAAAAATTCAACCATATATGCATATACAGTATACAGTATACACAGGAAAATTGCATCATATAGAGTCAATCCACCATGAACTTGAAAAAGAAAAGGGAGAAACCTTACCTCGGGAGGGTTCTGCAACTGTCTGGGGAGGCGACAGGGCAGAGATGGCGGACGGGGGAGGCGTGGCGGGGAGAGATGGGGTTCGGGAGGCGGGCTGCGAACCGCGGAGTGACGGCTGGTGGGGGTGGTGCGGCGGCGGGCGGCTGTGCGAGGCGGTAGGGATAGGCGCGCCGACAGAGGGAGAGATGGGGACGGGGAGGAGGGCGTCGGCGAGCTCCGGCGGAGGGGGACGGTGGCGCGGTCGCCGCCGCCTGGGGGAAGAGTGCGGGGTGGGAGCGCGGGAGCTCGGGTGGGCGAGCGCGGGCGCTGAAAAAAAACCGGCTGCGATATTGGCTTTGCAGCGAGGGGGTGACAATTGCGAAGGTTTCACTTTTACGTGAGTGACCATTTCTTTAGAAACACGTTAGAACTTTTGAGAAAAAAGGAATTTGCGGCAAAAAGAAAAAGAAATTGTAGGTTAATGCAAAGTTGCCACAAGAAGCTCGGTGTCAACCTGGAAGGGCAAGGCACGGGCATGTAGAAGCAGGAAAGAAAGACCACCACGACGCTCGGTGTCTTGTTCCCCTAGGTCACGAACCAAGGGTTCTCTAGTTCTTCGATGGCCTCCGCCGTCGTGAGTTTTCCATCCATTCGCCCTTGATGGTGGGACGTTCGTAACAATTTCTAAACGTCTGTTTCACCCTCCCTCAAGGTTGCTCTCTTCTGGTCCTTGGGCGGAGTGGGGTCCATGGGTGATCTAGGGTTTTGAAGCTTCGAAGCCTCCATGGCGGCAGCAAGAGAAGGCAGTGGGTTGATGGATCAGGGGATGGAGGATACACGTAAACTGTTGGAGAGGTTGAATCTGCAGGACGAGAAAGTGGGTGATCTGGTTTGGGAAGACGAAATAGATGTTGAGGATATTAAGCCCAAGTGGCTAGCCCTAGGCCGACTCCTGACAAATAAGAATTTTAGTTAGAGTGCTTTGATCACGGACATGTGAGCTGCTTGGAATCCTGCCCAAACTGTGGTGTGGAGAAGGATAAACGCAAAGCTTTTCTCAATCCAATTTAATTGCCTAGGTGACTGGAATAAGGCGATGCATCAAGGGCCCTGGGATTTTCATGGAGCTGCACTAATATTTGCTTAGTATGATGGCTTCTCAAACCCAGAAAAAATCAAGTCAGATACTATTGAAACTTAGTGTCAGATCCATAGATTGCCTGATGGGGTCTTGAAGAGCAAGAGGGCCTTGAGAATTTAGCATCTCGAGTGGGCGTGGTCCAGGAGGTGCAGGTGACATTACCAAACGGATTTATTGGTGAATTCATCCGGGCGAGAGTGAAGCTGGATGTGAACGAGAAACTGACACGCGTTGTTGGTATTACAAAGGCAGGAGAAACTAAGAAATATTTAGTTAAGTTCGAGAAATTGCCAACTTTCTGCAATGCATGTGGTCTAATGGGGCATTGGCATGAAGAGTGCGGGATAGGAGAGCATGACAAAACAAAGTTTGAATGGGGGAGTTTCATCCTTGCCTCAAGGCGAGGTAGAGGTGGAGGCCGGGGTGGCCGCGGTGGCGGCGACCGCCAAAAGAATGGGGATGATGATAACTCAGGGGGTGGAAGAGGGTTCAGTCGAGTCCCAATGAGAGGACGTGGAAACAACATGCAACACTATCAGCATGGTAGTTCTAATGATGGTTTGGCTAGCCCTGTTAGTTGGAGGCATAATTATGTCTATATAGAAAATGCTAATAATCCGACATCTGTTGGGGGAGGTGAGATGGCTCCTACCACAGCAAGTCAAGATGTGTGAATGGGAGCTGGATTAGCACATATCTTGGGAAAAAGGTTTGCCGAGGACAGCAATTTAGGTTCGGTCAAGGAGAATGAAAGTATCATAGTTTTAGATTCTAAGTCAGCACTAGTTACTTTTGTTGGATCGAAATCAAATGAGCACCCAGAGTTGGCGACAGTAGCAAAAAAAGTTCATCATTTTGAAGGGGAAGTGGATGAAAAGGAGTTAGACCATACCGGTGCGAATACGCCACAGAAGAGTTTGAATAAGAAGAAACTGAGAGGTTTGGATGGTCAGGCGGTTAATAATGTGTCAAGTCTTACAAATGATTTAGGGTCGGCGACACCCCTTGAGGGTGATCGCCGGGAGCAATGAAACTCTTATCATGGAACTGCCGGGGGGCTTGGGAATGAACCAGCAGTTCGAGCTTTGCTGGACGTCCAGCGAAGTAGCCATCCCAATGTGATGTTCTTGTCGGAGACACGCCTCGATAGCTACCCGCTGAATGTTTGAGACGACGGTTAAAGATGGATCAGAAAATGGTATGTACTAGTAATGGGAGAAGTGGAGGATTGATATTGCTTTGGAATAATGAGGTTAGGGTCCAGCGTCTTGGTTTGGATCCAATGTTCATTGATGTCCAGATTACAAGTGATGGTAATGCAACATGGCGGCTGACCGGAATGTATGGAGAATTCCGGTGGGAAAACAAGCATCTCACTTGGCAGCGGATGCGTAATTTGCACCAAAATAATATGTTATCGTGGCTACTGATAGGGGACCTGAATGAAATACAGTATTTGCATGAAAAGGAAGGGGGGAATCCACGTCCATCACAGTACATGACGGCGTTCCAGCAAGCGATCGATGACTGAAATTTGCATGATATGCGCTATGTTGGTGATATTTTTACTTGGCGCCGTGGGAGAATAAGGGAGAGGCTCGACAGAGGTTTGATCAATGATGCATGGGCGGACTTATTTCCTAATGCAAATTTAGAACACCAGAATTTTAATCATTCTGACCATAGACCACTGCTTGTTGATACCGATTACTTTGTTGGTGTCAGCCCGAATCAGCAGGGTCCTAAGAGATTTGAAGCGCGGTGGCTACGGGAAGATCTTTTCCCCAACCTGGTATAGGAAACCTGGGACAAACTTGGTACTGATCCCAATGTCTTGGGGGTATTCGAGAAACTCTCGCGTATGCACTCAGCTTTTCACGATTGGGATCAAAGGGTGCTCAAAAAACCAAAGAAAAGGCTTCGGAAAGCACAACGGGAACTAGAGGAAGCAATGGCGGGTCCGATGACGAATGAGAATGAAACCAAGAGGAAGGAGTTAGCTGAGTTGATAGAATATTTATTGGAACTTGAGGAGATCCAATGCATGCAACATTCTCGAGTAGACTGGCTCCGGTTTGGTGATATAAATACAGCTTTCTTTCAAGCTTTTGCGGCATCAAGGAGGAAACGAAATTATATCAAAAAATTGAAGGATGAGAATGGTGATATTATGGAAGGTACGACAGAATTAAACCTACATGCCCAAGGTTATTTTACTAACCTATTTGAGTCTGGAGTGCAGCAAACCAACCCTGAATTACTCCAAAGGGTGCATAGGAAGGTAACAGACCAGATGAATAGCATGCTCTTGGCTCCATTTTCCGCAGATGATGTAGGAAAAGCAGTGTTTAGTATATGTGACCTCAAGGCCCCTGGCCCAGATGGTTTACATGCAATATTTTTTTAAAAGTACTGGCACATTCTTGGTGAGGAAATTACTGTGGCTGTTCTGAATGCGATAAATTCGAAGGAGATACCGCCAGAATGGAATGATACATCCATTGTCTTAATCCCCAAGGTAGATTCTCCAGAATTAATAACTCAATATCGTCCTATTAGTTTATGCAATGTGCTATATAAGATCATATCGAAGATGTTGTCCTTTCGACTGAAGAATATTCTACCAGATATTATATCTCCCACTCAAAGCGCCTTTGTTCCTGGTAGAATGATTATTGATAATATCCTTGTTGCCTATGAATGTATTCATAAAATCAAAATACCGAGAATAGTCAGGCGGGCTTGTGTGCAGTAAAACTAGACATGCATAAAGCTTATGATAGAGTCGAATGGATTTTCTTGAAGAACGTGATGCATGTTGGGTAACGTAGTAATTTCAAAATTTTCCTACGCACACGCAAGATCATGGTGATGCATAGCAACGAGGGGGAGAGTCTGATCTACGTACCCTTGTAGATCGCAACGGAAGCGTTGACACAACGTAGAGGAAGTAGTCGTACGTCTTCTTCCCGATCCGACCGATCCAAGCACCGTTACTCCGGTACCTCCGAGTTCTTAGCACACGTTCAGCTCGATGACGATCCCCGGGCTCCGATCCAGCAAAGCTTCGGGGAGGAGTTCCAACAGCACGACGACGTGGTGACGATCTTGATGTACTACCGACGTAGGGCTTCGCCTAAGCACTACAACGATATGATCGAGGTGGAATTTGGTGGCAGGGGGCACCGCACACGGCTAAGGAACGATCTCAATGATCAACTTGTGTGTCTAGAGGTGCCCCCTGCCCCCGTATATAAAGGTTGCCAGGGGGAGGGCTGGCCGGCCAACTATGGAGGCGCAGGAGGAGTCCTACTCCTATCGGGAGTAGGACCCCCCCCCCCAATCCTATTCCTAATAGGACTCCCAAGGAGAAAGAGAGGGAGAGAGGTGGACGGCCACCTCTCCTAGTCCTAATAGGACTAGGGGAGGGGGGAGGCGCGCAGCCCACTATGGGCAGCCCCTTTCACCTTTCCACTAAAGCCCAATAAGGCCCATATGGCTCCCGGGGGGTTCCGGTAACCTCCCGGTGATCCGGTAAAATCCCGATTTCACCCGGAACACTTCCGATGTCCAAACATAGGCTTCCAATATATCAATCTTTATGTCTCGACCATTTCGAGACTCCTCGTCATGTCCGTGATCACATCCGGGACTCCGAACAACCTTCGGTACATCAAAATGCATAAACTCATAATAACTGTCATCGTAACGTTAAGCGTGCGGACCCTATGGTTCGAGAACAATGTAGACATGACTGAGACACGTCTCCGGTCAATAACCAATAGCGGGACCTGGATGCCCATATTGCCTCCTACATATTCTACGAAGATCTTTATCGGTCAGACCGCATAACAACATATGTCGTTCCCTTTGTCATCGGTATGTTACTTGCCCGAGATTCGATCGTCGGTATCCAATACCTAGTTCAATCTCGTTACCGGCAAGTCTCTTTACTCGTTCCGTAATACATCATCCCGCAACTAACTCATTAGTTGCAATGCTTGCAAGGCTTGTATAATGTGTATTACCGAGAGGGCCCAGAGATACCTCTCCGACAATCGGAGTGACAAATCCTAATCTCGAAATACGCCAACCCAACATCTACCATTGGAGACACCTGTAGTACTCCTTTATAATCACCCAGTTACGTTGTGACGTTTGGTAGCACCCAAAGTGTTCCTCCGGCAAACGGGAGTTGCATAATCTCATAGTCATAGGAACATGTGAAAGAACATGCGGTGCCCCCATGTTTGGTTTTGGTAATTGATGACAATCTCTATGGACTAATGGTTGCCTTGAGTTATATTTGAAGGTTTTGTCCATATGCTTTTCTTGGAGTACATGTGTTGATTTCAAGGAGAGTTTGTGTCGACCAAGGTGTTATTCAAGGAATTATCCAAAGATTGGTCATGTGAGAGTTGAGCTTATTGCAAGCATGTCTTGAAGAAGAAGATTGTGTGATCATTCATGTCTACCTTCAAGACATCATCCAAATGAAGAGAATTGGAAAGGTTCAAGGTTGATCAAGACTAAGTCAAGAGTGAATCAAGTTGATCAACTCACAAAGCGCAGAAGATGTACCGAGAGGGATCAAGTGATGCCATGGTATGGTAAGAATTGTCAATTACGCTTTGTGTACTAACCCATGGTCTTCGTGAGAGTTCTTTATGGGGTTAGGTTGCGGTGTGCAAGTTAAAGTGGAGCACCACGAAGAGATCAAATGCTTGAAGCGTGCTATACTTTGTGGTGACAATGGACTCATGAAGATGTGCGGAAGAAAGGCTCACCCATAGTGGAGTATGGGGGAGCAATCAACTAGTCTTCATCGAGCTAACACAATCAAGAAAGGTGGTCCAACTTGAGGGAGTCAAGATAGTCATCATCTAGCTCAAGTGGACCATGTGCAAGGCAAAGGTTTGCCCTTGGTAGGTTTTCTATTTTACCGGTCTCATGATGGTAGTTGGGAGACCGGGTTATAGGATCGATTGCCGTACTATCAAGGGGGGCTCTCGATGAGTAGCTTGATCGTATCGTTCGCTGAGAACTCAAACCATTGCATCCTTGCATCATCTTTCTTGGTTCTTGTTTGGTTCTCTTTGTGAGTCTTAGAGCTTATGGTCATCTTGATGACAAGCTTGAGTTCATCGAAAACGGAGTTCGCATGCATCTTCTATGATGTTTTCGATGTTGGAGGTTTTGCCGGTTCGTCTCGGTTGGAGGTTTCACTCCTCTATTTGTTGGCATACCTCCCCTGCCTCTTCTTACTATAACCAGTCGCTGTTTTGATGCTACTCGTCGTCTTGCTTTCAACAAGCTTGAGTTTGCTCAATCCGGAGCTCATATGCAGAAGTTATGGCACTTCTGGTTTTCTGGAGTATGGTTTTTCTCCTGGACCCAGCGGTAGTACCGCGGTCCACAGCGGTAGTGCGGCTGAGACTCCCTAAGCGGTAGTACCGCTCCCGGAGCGGTAGTACCGCTCCCCGGAGCGGTAGTACCGCTGGGTGGCCTCAGCGGCAGTACCTCTGCGGTTCCGTGCTACTACCGTCCTGTCACTGCGTCTGTAGCGGTAGTACCGCTCCTCGGAGCGGTAGTACCGCTTGCTGGGCTCAGCCGCAGTACCGTGGTGGCATGGTGCTCCTTCCGCTTTGATTCTTGCGCGCATTTTCTCGTGTCGGGTTTTGCGGTACTAGCTGCGGCAGTAGTGGCGGTAGTACTGCTTGAGAGCGGTAGTACCGCTCTACCTCCGCGGTAGTACCGCCCTGGGCCCCTGCCCCAGCCCTTCTCTTCTGGCGCGGTAGTACCACTGAGGGGGAGCGGTAGTACCGCTTGAGGGCGGCAGTACCGCTCTACCTCAGCGGTAGTACCGCTCTCTGCGGGGCTGTGTGGGGGATAACGGTTGGTTTTTCCCCTCCTATAAAAGGGGGTCTTCTTCCCCATTGAACCCAAGCTTTTGAGCTCGTGTTCTTCCCCCATTGTTGACCTTCTTCGAGCTTGCTAACTCTCAATCCCTCCATGGATTCTTGCTAGTTTTTGAGGGAAAAGAGAGAGGAGATTTAGATCCACATTTCCACCAATCACTTTCTCCTCTATGTGAGGGGAACCCCTTGGATCTAGATCTTGGAGTTCTTGGTGTTCTCTTTCTTGTTCTTCCTCTCATTTTCCTCCCTAGCATTAGTTGCTTCGGTGGGATTTGGGAGAGAAGGACTTGGGCACTCCGTGTGCCCTTGCCATTGCATTTGGTGCATCGGTTTGAGTTCTCCACGTGATACGTGGAAGGTACAAGTTGAGAAGCTTATTACTCTTGGGTGCTTGGTACCCTTGAGCTTGTTCCTCTTGGGTGCTTGGGCGCCCTAGACGGTTGTTGGTGTTTGGAGCTCAATCATTGTGGTGCAAAGCTCCGGGCAAGCGTCGGGGTCTCCAATTAGGTTGTGGAGATCGCCCCGAGCAATTTGACGGGTACCGGTGACCGCCCCCAAGGGTTGCCAAAGTGTACGGGTTCAGTGACCGCCCCCAAGGGTTGCCATTTGTACGGGGTCGGTGACCGCCCCCAAGGGTCCCTTAGTGGAATCACGGCATCTTGCATTGTGCAAGAGCGTGAGGAGATTACGGTGGCCCTAGTGGCTTCTTGGGGAGCATTGTGCCTCCACACCGCTCCAAACGGAGATTAGCATCCGCAAGGGTGTGAACTTCGGGATACATCGTCGTCTCCGCGTGCCTCGGTTATCTCTTACCCGAGCCCCTTTACTTATGCACTTTACTTTGTGATAGCCATATTGTTTCTTGTCATATATCTTGCTATCACATAGTTGCTTATCTTGCTTAGCATAAGTTGTTGGTGCACATAGGTGAGCCTAGTTATTTTAGGTTTTGTGCTTGACAAATTAACTGATAGGTTTATTCCGCATTTGTTCAAGCCTAAACCGTAATTATTTTAAAACGCCTATTCACCCCCCCCCCTCTAGGCGACATCCACGATCTTTCAACATGTATAAGTCATGAAGAAAGCAATAGCAACATACTAAACGATCGGGTGCTAAGCTAATGAAATGGGTCATGTCAATCAGATCATTCAACTAATGATGTGACCTTGTTAATCAAATAACAATACATTGTTCATGGTTAGGAAACTCAACCATCTTTGATTAACGAGCTAGTCAAGTAGAGGCATACTAGTGACACTCTGTTTGTCTATGTATTCACACATGTATTATGTTTCTGGTTAATACAATTCTAGCATGAATAATAAACATTTATCATGATATAAGGAAATAAATAATAACTTTATTATTGCCTCTAGGGCATATTTCCTTCAGTCTCCCACTTGCACTAGAGTCAATAATCTAGATTACACAGTAATGATTCTAACACCCATGGAGCCTTGGTGCTGATCATGTTTTGCTCGTGGAAGAGGCTTAGTCAATGGGTCTGCAACATTCAGATCCGTATGTATCTTGCAAATCTCTATGTCTCCCACCTGGACTAGATCCCGGATGGAATTGAAGCGTCTCTTGATGTGTTTGGTCCTTTTGTGAAATCTGGATTCCTTTGCCAAAGCAATTGCACCAGTATTGTCACAAAAGATTTTCATTGGACCCGATGCACTAGGTATGACACCTAGATCGGATATGAACTCCTTCATCCAGACTCCTTCGTTCACTGCTTCCGAAGCAGCTATGTACTCCGCTTCACATGTAGATCCCGCTACGACGCTTTGTTTAGAACTGCACCAACTGATAGCTCCACCGTTTAAAGTAAACACGTATCCGGTTTGCGATTTAGAATCGTCCGGATCAGTGTCAAAGCTTGCATCAACGTAACCTCTTACGGTGAGCTCTTTGTCACCTCCATATACGAGAAACATATCCTTAGTCCTTTTCAGGTATTTCAGGATGTTCTTGACCGCTGTCCAGTGATCCACTCCTGGATTACTTTGGTACCTCCCTGCTAAACTTATAGCAAGGCACACATCAGGTCTGGTACACAGCATTGCATACATGATAGAGCCTATGGCTGAAGCATAGGGAACATCTTTCATTTTCTCTCTATCTTCTGCAGTGGTCGGGCATTGAGTCTGACTCAATTTCACACCTTGTAACACAGGCAAGAACCCTTTCTTTGCTTGATCCATTTTGAACTTCTTCAAAATCTTGTCAAGGTATGTGCTTTGTAAAAGTCCAATTAAGCGTCTTGATCTATCTCTATAGATCTTAATGCCCAATATGTAAGCAGCTTCACCGAGGTCTTTCATTGAAAAACTCTTATTCAAGTATCCCTTTATGCTATCCAGAAATTCTATATCATTTCCAATCAGCAATATGTCATCCACATATAATATCAGAAATGCTACAGAGCTCCCACTCACTTTCTTGTAAATACAGGCTTCTCCAAAAGTCTGTATAAAGCCAAATGCTTTGATCACACTATCAAAGCGTTTTTTCCAACTCCGAGATGCTTGCACCAGTCCATAAATGGATCGCTGGAGTTTGCACACTTTGTTAGCTCCCTTTGGATCGACAAAACCTTCCGGTTGCATCATATACAACTCTTCTTCCAGAAATCCATTCAGGAATGCAGTTTTGACATCCATCTGCCAAATTTCATAATCATAAAATGCGGCAATTGCTAACATGATTCTGACAGACTTAAGCATCGCTACGGGTGAGAAGGTCTCATCGTAGTCAACCCCTTGAACTTGTCGAAAACCTTTTGCAACAAGTCGAGCTTTATAGACAGTAACATTACCGTCAGCGTCAGTCTTTTTCTTGAAGATCCATTTGTTCTCAATTGCTTGCCGATCATCGGGCAAGTCAACCAAAGTCCATACTTTGTTCTCATACATGGATCCCATCTCAGATTTCATGGCCTCAAGCCACTTTGCAGAATCTGGGCTCACCATCGCTTCTTCATAGTTCGCAGGTTCATCATGATCTAGTAGCATGACCTCCAGAACTGGATTACCGTACCACTCTGGCGCGGATCTTGCTCTGGTTGATCTACGAGGTTCAGTAGTATCTTGTTCTGAAGTTTCATGATCATTATCATTAACTTCCTCACTTATTGGTGTAGGTGTCGCAGAAACAGTTTTCTGTGATGTACTACTTTCTAATAAGGGAGCGGGTACAGTTACCTCGTCAAGTTCTACTTTCCTCCCACTCACTTCTTTTGAGAGAAACTCCTTCTCAAGAAAGTTTCCGAATTTAGCAACAAAAGTCTTGCCTTCGGATTTGTGATAGAAGGTGTATCCAATAGTTTCCTTTGGATATCCTATGAAGACACATTTCTCCGATTTGGGTTCGAGCTTATCAGGTTGAAGCTTTTTCACATAAGCATCGCAACCCCAAACTTTAAGAAACGACAACTTTGGTTTCTTGCCAAACCACAGTTCATAAGGCGTCGTCTCAACGGATTTTGATGGTGCCCTATTTAACGTGAATGCGGCCGTCTCTAAAGCGTATCCCCAAAACGATAGCGGTAAATCGGTAAGAGACATCATGGATCGTACCATATCTAGTAAAGTACGATTACGACGTTCGGACACACCATTACGCTGTGGTGTTCCGGGTGGCGTGAGTTGCGAAACTATTCCACAATTTTTCAAATGTATACCAAACTCGTAACTCAAATATTCTCCTCCACGATCAGATCGTAGAAACTTTATTTTCTTGTTACGATGATTTTCAACTTCACTCTGAAATTCCTTGAACTTTTCAAATGTTTCAGACTTGTGTTTCATTAAGTAGATATACCCATATCTGCTTAAATCATCTGTGAAGGTGAGAAAATAACGATATCCGCCACGAGCCTCAATATTCATCGGACCACATACATCGGTATGTATGATTTCCAATAAATCTGTTACTCTCTCCATAGTACCGGAGAACGGTGTTTTAGTCATCTTGCCCATGAGGCACGGTTCGCAAGTACCAAGTGATTCATAATCAAGTGGTTCCAAAAGTCCATCAGTATGGAGTTTCTTCATGCGCTTTACACCGATATGACCTAAACGGCAGTGCCACAAATAAGTTGCACTATCATTATCAACTCTGCATCTTTTGGCTTCTACATTATGAATATGTGTATCACTACTATCGAGATTTAACAAGAATAGACCACTCTTCAAGGGTGCATGACCATAAAAGATATTACTCATATAAATAGAACAACCATTATTCTCCGATTTAAATGAATAACCGTCTCGCATTAAACAAGATCCAGATATAATGTTCATGCTCAACGCTGGCACCAAATAACAATTATTTAGGTCTAATATTAATCCCGAAGGTAGATGTAGAGGTAGCGTGCCGACCGCGATCACATCGACTTTGGAACCGTTTCCCACGCGCATCGTCACCTCGTCCTTAGCTAATCTTCGCTTAATCCGTAGTCCCTGTTTCGAGTTGCAAATATTAGCAACAGAACCAGTATCAAATACCCAGGTGCTACTGCGAGCATTAGTAAGGTACACATCAATAACATGTATATCACATATACCTTTGTTCACCTTGCCATCCTTCTTATCCGCCAAATACTTGGGGCAGTTCCGCTTCCAGTGACCAGTCTGCTTGCAGTAGAAGCACTCAGTTTCAGGCTTAGGTCCAGACTTGGGTTTCTTCTCCTGAGCAGCAACTTGCTTGCCGTTCTTCTTGAAGTTCCCCTTCTTCTTCCCTTTGCCCTTTTTCTTGAAACTAGTGGTTTTGTTAACCATCAACACTTGATGCTCCTTTTTGATTTCTACCTCCGCAGCTTTCAGCATTGCGAAGAGCTCGGGAATAGTCTTGTTCATCCCTTGCATATTATAGTTCATCACGAAGCTCTTGTAGCTTGGTGGCAGTGATTGGAGAATTATGTCAATGACGCAATCATTTGGAAGATTAACTCCCATCTGAATCAAGTGATTGTTATACCCAGACATTTTGAGTATATGCTCACTGGCAGAACTGTTCTCCTCCATCTTGCAGCTATAGAACTTATTGGAGACTTCATATCTCTCAATCCGGGCATTTGCTTGAAATATTAACTTCAACTCCTGGAACATCTCATATGCTCCATGATGTTCAAAACGTCGTTGAAGTCCCAATTCTAAGCCGTAAAGCATGGCACACTGAACTATCGAGTAGTCATCAGCTTTGCTCTGCCAGACGTTCATAACATCTGGTGTTGCTCCAGCAACAGGCCTGGCACCCAGCGGTGCTTCCAGGACGTAATTCTTCTGTGCAGCAATGAGGATAATCCTCAAGTTACGGACCCAGTCCGTGTAATTGCTACCATCATCTTTCAACTTTGCTTTCTCAAGGAACGCATTAAAATTCAACGGAACAACAGCACGAGCCATCTATCTACAATCAACATAAACAAGCAAGATACTATCAGGTACTAAGTGCATGATAAATTTAAGTTCAATTAATCATATTACTTAAGAACTCCCACTTAGATAGACATCCCTCTAATCCTCTAAGTGATCACGTGATCCAAATCAACTAAACCATGTCCGATCATCACGTGAGATGGACTAGTTTCATCGGTGAACATCATTATGTTGATCATATCTACTATATGATTCATGCTCGACCTTTCGGTCTCCGTGTTCCGAGGCCATATCTGTATATGCTTGGCTCGTCAAGTATAACCTGAGTATTCGGCGTGTGCATCTGTTTTGCACCCGTTGTATTTGAACGTAGAGCCTATCACACCCGATCATCACGTGGTGTCTCAGCACGAAGAACTTTCGCAACGGTGCATACTCAAGGAGAACACTTCTTGATAATTTAGTGAGAGATCATCTTATAATGCTACCGTCAATCAAAGCAAGATAAGATGCATAAAAGATAAACATCACATGCAATCAATATAAGTGATATGATATGGCCATCATCATCTTGTGCTTGTGATCTCCATCTCCGAAGCACCGTCATGATCACCATCGTCACCGGCGCGACACCTTGATCTCCATCGTAGCATCGTTGTCGTCTCGCCAATCTTATGCTTCCACGACTATCACTACCACTTAGCAATAAAGTAAAGCATTACATCGCGATTGCATTGCATACAATAAAGCGACAACCATATGGCTCCTGCCAGTTGCCGATAACTTGGTTACAAAACATGATCATCTCATACAATAAAATCAGCATCATGCCTTGACCATATCACATCACAACATGCCCTGCAAAAACAAGTTAGACGTCCTCTACTTTGTTGTTGCAAGTTTTACGTGGCTGCTACGGGCTTAAGCAAGAACTCACCTCACCTACGCATCAAAACCACAACGATAGTTTGTCAAATAGACTCTGTTTTAACCTTCTCAAGGACCGGGCATAGCCATACTCGGTTCAACTAAAGTTGGAGAGACAGTCTCCCGCAAGCCATCTATGTGCAAAGCACGTCGAGGGAACCGGTCTCGCGTAAGCATACGCGTAAGGTTGGTCCGGGTCGTCTCGTCCAACAATACCGCCGAACCAAAGTATGACATGCTGGTAGGCAGTATGACTTGTATCGCCCACAACTCACTTGTGTTCTACTCGTGCAAATAACATAAAACCATAAAACCTAGGCTCGGATGCCACTGTTGGGTAACGTAGTAATTTCAAAATTTTCCTACGCACACTCAAGATCATGGTGATGCATAGCAACGAGGGGGAGAGTCTGATCTACGTACCCTTGTAGATCGCAACGGAAGCGTTGACACAACGTAGAGGAAGTAGTCGTACGTCTTCTTCCCGATCCGACCGATCCAAGCACCGTTACTCCGGCACCTCCGAGTTCTTAGCACACGTTCAGCCCGATGACGATCCCTGGGCTCCGATCCAGCAAAGCTTTGGGGAGGAGTTCCGACAGCACGACGACGTGGTGACGATCTTGATGTACTACCGACGTAGGGCTTCGCCTAAGCACTACAACGATATGATCGAGGTGGAATTTGGTGGCAGGGGGCACCGCACACGGCTAAGGAACGATCTCAATGATCAACTTGTGTGTCTAGAGGTGCCCCCTGCCCCCGTATATAAAGGTTGCCAGGGGGAGGGCTCGCCGGCCAACTATGGAGGCGCAGGAGGAGTCCTACTCCTACCGGGAGTAGGACTCCCCCCCCAATCCTATTCCTAATAGGACTCCCAAGGAGAAAGAGAGGGAGAGAGGTGGCCGGCCACCTCTCCTAGTCCTAATAGGACTAGGGGACGGGGGGAGGCGCGCAGCCCACTATGGGCAGCCCCTTTCACCTTTCCACTAAAGCCCAATAAGGCCCATATGGCTCCCGGGGGGTTCCGGTAACCTCCCGGTGATCCGGTAAAATCCCGATTTCACCCGGAACACTTCCGATGTCCAAACATAGGCTTCCAATATATCAATCTTTATGCCTCGACCATTTCGAGACTCCTCGTCATGTCCGTGATCACATCCGGGACTCCGAACAACCTTCGGTACATCAAAATGCATAAACTCATAATAATTGTCATCGTAACGTTAAGCGTGCGGACCCTACGGTTCGAGAACAATGTAGACAAGACCGAGACACGTCTCCGGTCAATAACCAATAGCGGGACCTGGATGCCCATATTGGCTCCTACATATTCTACGAAGATCTTTATCGGTCAGACCGCATAACAACATACGTCGTTCCCTTTGTCATCGGTATGTTACTTGCCCGAGATTCGATCGTCGGTATCCAATACCTAGTTCAATCTCGTTACCGGCAAGTCTCTTTACTCGTTCCGTAATACATCATCCCGCAACTAACTCATTAGTTGCAATGCTTGCAAGGCTTGTATAATGTGTATTACCGAGAGGGCCCAGAGATACCTCTCTAACAATCGGAGTGACAAATCCTAATCTCGAAATACGCCAACCCAACATCTACCATTGGAGACACCTGTAGTACTCCTTTATAATCACCCAGTTATGTTGTGACATTTGGTAGCACCCAAAGTGTTCCTCCGGCAAACGGGAGTTGCATAATCTCATAGTCATAGGAACATGTATAAGTCATGAAGAAAGCAATAGCAACATACTAAACGATCGAGTGCTAAGCTAATGAAATGGGTCATGTCAATCAGATCATTCAACTAATGATGTGACCTTGTTAATCAAATAATAACACATTGTTCATGGTTAGGAAACTTAACCATCTTTGATTAACGAGCTAGTCAAGTAGAGGCATACTAGTGACACTCTGTTTGTCTATGTATTCACGCATGTATTATGTTTCCGGTTAATACAATTCTAGCATGAATAATAAACATTTATCATGATATAAGGAAATAAATAATAACTTTATTATTGCCTCTAGGGCATATTTCCTTCAATGCATAAGTTGGGTTTTGATGACCAATGGATTGAACTTATAATGGCTTGCGTTAGCTCAGTCAGATACAGAGTGCGCTTCAATTCACAAGAGACTGGCATGTTTACACCATCAAGGGGAATTCGGAAAGGTGACCCATTATCACCTTATTTGTTCTTGATTTGTGCAGAAGGCATGTCCGTCATGTTGCAGTATGAAGAAGAAGTTGGTGGCATCGATGGGATAAGAGTGTGCAGGAATGCACTGTCAGTCTCACATCTTTTACTTGCTGACGATTCTCTGATTCTCATGAGAGCAGACATGTTAAATGCAACTTCCTTACAACATGTGTTGGATATCTATTGTGAAAATTCAGGACAATTGGTAAGTTTGGGTAAATCCAGTGTTTTCTTTAGCCCAAATACTAATGATCAAGCTAGAGATGAAATTTGTGAGAAGCTACACATCACCACTCAAGCACTTTCAGATAAATACTTGGGCCTGCCAGCTATGGTTGGAGCAGATAAAAGTGATTGTTTTAAGCACTTTTGTGAGAAGATTAAGAAACTATTGAAAGGTTGGATGGAAAAACAACTTTCTACATGAGGGAAGGAAGTCTTGTTAAAGGCTGTTGCTCAGGCCATACCTGTATTTGCTATGTCTGTTTTTTGTCTGCCGAAGGGAGTATGCAAAGATATCACATATGCGATTGCACAGTTTTGGTGGGGAGATGAGGAGGAGAGTAAAAAATTACATTGGTTTTCTTGGTGGAAGCTTTGTGTCTCGAAGTCTGATGGTGGAATGGGGTTCAGAGACCTTTATTCTTTCAACTTAGCACTCCTTGCCAAACAATGCTGGAGATTAATTATATACCCAAATTCTATTTGTGCTAGGATCCTTAAGGCGAAGTATTTCCCAAATACTGATATCCTCCAAGCCGGTCCAAAGAAGGGCTCTTCTTTTACATGGCAAAGCATTGTTGCGGGAATTGCTACTTTCAAACGTGGGTACATTTGGCACATTGGTTCGGGGGAGAAAGTTAACGTATGGACTGATCCATGGGTCCCATCTAGTCCGGATAGGAGAATTTTGACTCCAAGAGGTAATACTGTGCTTACAATGGTGAATGATTTGATAAACCCTGTTGATGGCCAATGGGATGAGGAGTTAATTAGAGATCTATTTTGGCTGGTGGATGCAGCGAGGATCCTGCAAATCCCAATTAACTATTAGGCTTTTGATGATTTCATTGCATGGAATCTTACTACCAATGGTGTTTTCTCTGTAAAAGCTACATATGAGGTAGAATGGTTGCACAAGTACAAGGGGCAAACTCAAGAGAATAGCACGTCAAGTAGTACCATGAAACCTGAAATTTGGAATCAACTTTGGAAGTTGCAAGTACCGAGGAAGATCCAGATATTTTGCTGGCGTGCATTACGTGGTATAGTTCCTCTGAAATCGATACTTGCTAATAAGCATATTCCTGTAAGTGGAGAGTGTCCAATATGTCGCCAAGGGCCAGAAGATATACGACATCTCCTATTTTGGTGTGTATTGGCGAAGAACCTATGGACGAATCTGGGGCTGCTGGAGCGTGTAAACATTGCTCTACAGGTTGACAGGTTAGGGTCGGCGATATTGGAGTTTTTGTTGATAGAACAAGATTCGCCATTGGAACTTATGCCAAGCATAAACTGCAAAGAGGTCATTGCAGCAGGTTCTTGGTACATTTGGTGGTTACATCGACGACATACTCACCAGGATTCTTGCCCGTCCCCTTTCCGATGGCCGAGCTCAGTACTGGCTATTGTTGCAAATTATCAAGGATCAATCCAGAAGGCAGTAAGTGGATTATACCTGAACTAAACTTTACTAAGCTGAATGTTGACGCCTCATACCATTCTGACGAAGGTACGGGCGCAACAGGGGCTGTTTTGAGAGATGATAAGGGTTGCTTTATAGCAGCACAGTGCAGATTCATTCAGAATGTAGCGGACGCGACGGCAGTAGAAGCAATGGCTATGCGTGACGGGCTAGCCTTTGCAAATGCTATGGGTTTCAGTAGGATTGAAGCGGAGTCTGATTCTCTTAATGTGGTGAATTATTGTCAAGGACAGAACCAATGGTGGGATGCAGTAGTGGCGACCTTTGTGGAATGCATAGATTTTGCAACGTTAATAGGAAAGGTCACCTTCAAGCATTGTTTTTGTGATGCAAATGTTGCAGCACATGAGCTAGCTAAGTTTAGGTTTTGTAATAAGCGCGATGATAGTTGGTCTAATGAGCCTCCTGGTTTCTTAATTAGCCAACTAGTAAACAATGTAATTGATTTTAAGTTAATAAAGCTAGCCATGATGGCCTTTCCTAAAAAAAATTCTCCCCAACCTAGAAATGGGTGAGTAGTTTTTCCCTCTCGTTAGGGTTTATCTTTCTCTCGTGGACGATCTTTTGCCGCTGTTGAGCTCGTGATTTTGCCTTCGTTCGTCGCCTGGGTTACTCCGATTAGGGCTGGTGGTCCTTGGACAGCCGCCCGGTCATGATCATCTTCCCCCGGTGGTAGGAGGATCCAAGGCTCCTCTCAATACCTGATATGTTCTCAAGTCGGGACAGGGTTCAAAACATGGCGACGGGTGACTCCTCTGGATCGACGTCGGTGTCGGGTGTGGAGAAGATGATGGCGGATTTGGATCTACGTGAGAAGGATCCTAGTGGTGACCGTGGACGCCGAGGTGGACGACGTGGGGCACGCTCTGGAGGGCGTGGTAGGGCTATGGCTAAAGTTTTTGCTGATCTGCATGAACCTACGGAAAAGACAGAATACTCAGCAACAAGTCCCAGGATGATGCTGTTGCATTTATGGATGAAGCAGACCCAAATAGAAAGCGACCACTAGTACGCGTCGGTGCTATACAAACGGTTTTTAACCCCTTTTCGCGACAGCATTTGGAACCGTCGCCAAGTGAGTGTGGGCAATAGGGGGGTCCTTCCCACACGACCCATAAACCATCGGGGATAGGGAGCCAAGATTCATATACAGTACTCCTACTCGTTTGTGCTTGTATTGCCATCACAGCCGGTATTCTATGGTGCTACATTTACGATGTGCGACCCATCACAAACAGTTCACTATTATAGAACGTGTATGATAAGCATACAATCACACACATTCGCTTGTCCCAAACCATATGTGCTAACTAATTAAGAAGATTAGCTAATCGTCGTACAAGTGTGTCGGATAGGATTACTAAATGTCGGACCGTCGTAACATTGTCATACACGATAAATATCGCACACGCTATTCTGTGGTGCAACGTTTACGATGCATACTTCATCAGAAACAGTTCATGGTTGCGAATCGTGTATGATAAGGCAACTATCACAAACGTTTAGTTTGCCCGCATCGTTTGTGATATTGTCTGACATCGCACACGCTTTGCAAACAGCAACTGTGTGGATGCTTGCAGACATTTCCTCTCTGTGAACCGTCTCGTATTATGGCGTATATCGCAAACGTTTGTGTTTTACCAACCGTGTGTGCCGTAACAATCTAGAGAGTGCAATTTCACCGTAATTTAATTGCTAATATTTCAAATTGTATCGGATTTAAATTTGAATTTGAATGTATGCTATAGCTTTATTCATATTCATCAGGTTCAAACAACCAATGCATTATTCGATTCATAGGTACATATGTTCAAGAATTACATAAGAACCAAATAAAGAATGATGAACCACAGTTGTATACTTATACTATTAAAGATGGTAAAGAAAGAGGCGAAATACATCCTGGTTGCTAAATAAGGTGAAGTGGAATGCCCATATTGTGCCCTCCTCCATGCAGAAGGAACACACGACTCTAGTCCAACCCCTTGTGATGGTCGACCGCCCATCCTTCACGGTCTTCATGAAAACATCTAGATAATCATCGTGTTCTGGTAGAAATACTTTAACCTTTGCATGCCCACCAATCATGCAGTTTGAGAGGTAATCTTGAGTAAACTGCTTTGGCAACCACTGCAAAGGAAAAAGATTTAGACATTGTCATCTAACACAACTCATTATGGACAGTAAAAAGAAGGCTGCAGAGTTCTTACTTACCGTCCTGCGGTTCGTTGTTGTCTTGGATAAGTGTAAACAAATAGTTTAATTGTCATCTTTGGACCCATTTTACTAACAATCTTTATCAGCTTCCTCACCTGATGTTGGTTCATCGATATCTCATTGCCCCATGCGCAGAAAGGGTCGAAGCGTGAATCTTTACCAATGACATATGTACCTAAAAGCACCAAGTTAATATTAGAAGCTAAACAACAATTGCACAATGATGTAGTACAACACTCTTTTATAATATCTTATAACATCCAATATACTCACATATTAGATGAATTAACATCTTATATTATGGGCCGGAAGGAGTTTATTGGATTCTTACAAATTATCGGCTGATTAACTGTTGTTGTATCCATGGGTTACAGTTAGTTTGAGCTAGTTCGGGCTCAAATAGACCTAAAGTATATCTAAACACGAGGGCTAGTTTGAGCTAATTGCATCTATAACCCACCCAAAAAAACTATCCAACCCAAGAGGTGCTAATTGGAGCTAGTTCTCCTAGTGCATTTATTATCAATCTAGCCATGCCATCCAAACAACTTTTTGGATGGAGTTAGTTTAGGGTTAGTCATGAGCTATAAACTAACTCTAACCTCCAGCTAAGTTGAGTATCCAAACATGACTGTGTTGTTGTTGTTGTTGCTGCTGCTGCTCTTCTACGTATATCTAGACATCATCAAAACATTAATGTAACACTCTTCCTTGTTGCTATGTAGCCTAGGATTGCATATTTAGACATTAAGTACAGGGCCGGCCCTGAGGGGGGGGGGGGCAGGGGGGCGGCCGCCCCGGGCCCCCCAACTCCAGGGGCCCCCATCCAGGTACGTAAGTGGCAACCTACCGACCTAAAAGATCGGCAGATACGCAGCAGTTTCGCAGCTACGCGCTGGCCCTGGGCTGGGCAAGTAGTCACAACAGGCAGCTCGGTAGCCCACGCACGCACATACACTCATTCGGTCAGGGCCCATGTATAGGTCAAACTCCTTGTAGTCGTCGTAGGGTCGTACGAGTTGATCGCGTGATGCATGTTCAAGTTTTCTATAATTCCCTTCTCTAAAGAAACATCCTAATTTACATCTATTTTTAAAAGAGTTTCCCTAATTTCATTCCCAGATCAGATCGAGGCTTAAAGTCTTCAAGTATCCTAGCCGCGATAGCGAGCTCTAAATGGAGTCGCCGTTTCATGGCTGAACTCTGCTCTTCCATGTCTAGTGCTCTACTCCATCAACGCCATCACGGGAATCACCCAGCACACACGTGATCATCGCATCGCCAACCGCTTGCCCCAGACGCATATACACACCGCGTCAATGCCGAGCACCCGTTCAGACAATTATCGACACCGATTCAACCAATCGAAGGTAATATCATATTCATGCTTTTGTTTGACGGGCTAAACAGCCAAGATTGCGGCGCAATCCTGCAGGAAAATTTTCTCCGCGGTTGACATGTAGGCCAAGATCACAGGAGATCGTGCTGATTTTGGGTAAATTTTGTTGTAAATTTGGTCGTGCTGATTTAGGCTAAAATTTTGTTGTAAATTTGGTTGATGCGTTTTCCTTTCTCTGATGATTTTAATCATTGGTCAAGCTACCATTCCTTATTCTTATACGTTAATTGAAAATTAAGTAATTATCTTCATGAACATGATGCATTGTTTGTTTGCCACACTCCTTCCGTTTCTAAATATAAGTCTTTTTTGCGATCTCAGTACGGACTATACATATGTATATAGACATATTTTAGAGTATAGATTCACTCATTTTACTCAGTATGTAGTCTCTATTTGAATATATAAAAAGACTTATATTTAGGAAAGGAGGGAGCACTTTTGATGCAAAATTTCTTTATTTCAACATTGTGCGTATAAACAATTTCATATCAATACTGATTTCAGAATTATTATTAAATTTTTGTAGGCAGATTTACTAGAATGTTTGTTGGTAATATATATATACGCTTATATCTACTATAATTGCTATGACGATTATATCAATAGGCGTATAGCCCCATCGAAACAATATATATTAAGGGCCCCTTAGTTTTAATTTCGCCCCGGGCCCCCAAAATCTCAGGACCGGCCCTGATTAAGTACAGTGCATGTTGCTACATAGCCTCAGATATATTACATATGGCCCTAGTTAACTAACGATAAATGAGCAGATATATTCAGTTAAAAGTCTGATTCACCGATTAGTCCCTTATTAGCCGCTGACCTATATGGTACCAGCTACCGATATCCTGAATAGTGAGCATATATAAGCCATGGGATGAAACTAACCTCCATGAAAAACAACAGTCATTCCCAAAATTGTCCTGTGTAGGTACATCGAGAAGCATGTTAAGCACTACAGGCTAAACATCAACCAAAATTATCCATGACAGACAAAATAATCTCCAAAAGATAGCTTCAGTGTGCAGGTTTAAACATGCTAGTAAAGCAAAACAAGTGAAAAGGTGTGTTAACTGCAACAGGACTAACATTTAACAACAAGCAAACATAGTCATTCAAACTGGTATTGTCCCAGTCTAATTACACTGGTTATTGTTAAATAAAAATGGAAAGGCGTGTTAACTACAAGATACAGCAACCAAATGTAGTCATTCATAGTGGTATTGTTGAAACTGGTACTGATGAAATTGAACTGCACAATTCATACTTGCACATATAGAACAACACATTGTGAATAACTGGAATAAACAAGGCACACTATGAACAACCAAAGATAGCATTTGAAATTGGACATATGCTAACTACAAACAACCGAACAATCAAAAAACTATAAAAGAGGCATATGCTAGCTATAACAAGCTTAACAGCAAGCAAATATATGCATTCCTATCGGTATGTTTAAAACTAGATTGATGAAATGTACCGCATAGTAAATAATTGCACATATAGAGCATCACATTGTGAACAACTGAAATAAACAAGGCATACTGCAAACAACCAGATATAGCAATTAAAACTGGACATATTGTCACTACACTACAAAAGGGACTCGACAAAACAAATCATGGGTTTCCCCTTGTGAAGAGGCACGACAAAACAAATCATGGGTTTCCTCACTTGTCACAGATGGGCTCCTTCCCGTTGGAAGAGCACGGACCCTGGATGCGCTCCATGTTTTCGCAGATGGGCTCCTTCCCCTTGGAAGAGCACAGCTGTAGGGTGCCCTCCCTGATGTCGTAGACGGACACTTTCCCCTTGGAAGAGCAGATGGGCTCTTTCCCCTTGGAAGAGCCGGAGAGGGTGCCCCTCTCGTGGTCGTCGTCGATGGGGTCTGACTTGGAAGTTGTGGATCCCAAGCCAGCGTTGCAGAACATGTCATATCAAAAGGGGCTCGATGGCAATGTAGGATGGCAAATTGTTGACAGTGAGCCAGAGGAGATCAGCGGCGGGGCCACGGATGAGATTGACGGCGGTTGAACCCAAGGGGTTGGGGGTGGGCCACTTAACCTGTGACATAGCCCACCTCAGGTCATCGCTGTCGATGACCTCTATGTCGTAGCTGGCGGCCGAGACATGCTCGCATACTCTAGCCCGCTGCTTGAGTGCATGCCGCTGGTAATGGTCGTCAGCTTCCTCGGCGACGCAGGCGAAGAGACCGCGATACACCTCTTTTGGGCCAGTTGAGGGAGTCCTGGACTAAGGGGTCCTCGGGCGTCCGGCCTATTAGCCCTGGGCCGAACTGATGGGTTGTGAAGATACGAAGACCGAAGACTGCACCTGTGTCCGGATGGGGCTCTCCTTGGTGTAGAGGGCAAGCTTGGCGATCAAATATGTAGATTCCTTTCTTTGTAACCGACCTTATGTAACCCTAGATCCTCCTGGTGTTTATATAAACCAGAGGGCTTAGTCCGGAGAGGGACAGATACTCATTATCATAGTCATGCAGGCTAGACTTCTAGGGTTTAGCCGTTACGTTCTCGTGGTAGATCAACTCTTGTAATACTCATATTCATCAATATCAATCAAGCAGGACGTAGGGTAGTACCTCCATAGAGAGGGCCCGAACCTGGGTAAACATCATGTCCCCTGTCTCATGTTACCATCGGCCTTAGACGCACAGTTCGGGACCCCCTACCCGAGATCCGTCGGTTTTGACACCGACATTGGTGCTTTCATTGAGAGTTCCACTGTGTAGTCGACGAAAGGTTCGATGGCCCCTTCAATCATTGATAGTGACACTGTCCAAGGAGAAACCTTCCTCCCCGGACAGATCTTCGTGTTCGGCGGCTTCGCACTGCGGGCCAACTCGTTTGGCCACCTGGAGCAGATCGATAGCTACGCCCGGGCCATCAGGTCAGATTTGGGAGTTTGAACTACGTTGCGGACATCCATGTAGATTTGATCTTTGCCGGATTCGAGACCGCTCCCGGTCACCTTGACGAACATGACCTAAATCTGTCATCAGACCGCAGCTAGGAGATAGCTCCTATGACCACTCCGATCTTAGATCCAGAGCACACTGCGGCATCCAAGGATTGGAGGTTCAACCCCACCACGGAGGCCACCGATTCCCTAGTGTTGGAGCCCCACATGGACTTAAACTCACACAATATTTTTGTCACCGAAACCCCAGACTCGTCTCCAGGTGGAAGTTCCGAACCATGCGAGTCCACGGATGCCGAACGTGATCGTTTATCAATCTTCAAGTTCAGCGCTGCAGACATCTTCCAGCACTCACCCTTGGGCGACGTGCTAAGCTCATTAAAGAACATGTCCTTGGCGGGGGACTCACAGTCGAACTATATCCGGTTCGAACTAGAAGCTTATGACAGGGAATTTCGCTCCCCACCCGCCACCCACTTTATACCCACTGTCGAAGACTTAACCGACATGCTCGATTACGGCTCCGATGACATCAATGGTATGGATGACGATGCCGGAGAAGAAGAGGCCCAGGACCCGCTGTTCACCGAACGTTGGACGGCCACTTCCTCGTACAATGTGTACATGGTGGATGCACCAAAGGAGAATAGTGGCGATGACAAAGAAGACCCAATTGAGGATAAACATCCTGAGATACAATCGAAACGCCGACGTCAGCGGCGCCACTCTAAGTCACGCCGCAGTAAAGATAGCAACACCGGCACAGGAGAAGATAACACTCCAGAAGGTGCCGAAGACAACGAAGACCCCGTTGACGCAGCTACCTAACGGGATGAACGAGAAGATGGGTAGGTTAGCCCTGGTAGACAGGCCATGCATGAGGACTCGGAGGACATTAATTATCTTCCGCTCTCCGAGGATGAGGCGAGCCTCGGCACCGAAAATTTCATCATGCCTGACGAACCTCTTGAGCAGGAGCGCTTCAAGCGCCAGCTAATAGCCACTGCAAGGAGCCTGAAAAAGAAGCAGCAGTAGCTTCAAGTTGACCAAGATCTGCTCAACGATAAATGGACCGACGTCCTAGCAGCCGAAGAATACGGCCTCAAGCGCCCGACCAAAAGCTACCCGAAGCGCAAATTACTACCTCAGTTCAACGACGAGGCGCCGGAACACATACCACCATCATGGAATGCAGCTGACCGACCACCACGTGGACGGGGCAAAGCGGCAACTCAAGTCGAACACCAGCCCGCCCGCCTCATCACAAAGGCAGAGGTAAATCAGCTCACGGTCATACATATGACCTTCGACATGACCTGAACAATAAAGCAGGATATACCCGATCGATTTACGGATCGCGAGGACGTTCCTCGACACGTAATGATGGCTACCTATTCGAACGTGACAAACCTAGTCACACCCGAGCCGACAACCGCAGACGGACTCCATCGGAGCTATGTCGCGATGCGGCCCGATATAGAGGCGCCGCACACCCTCTCTGCTTCACTGATGAAGTAATGGACCATGAATTCCCCGAAGGGTTTAAACCTGTGAATATTGAATCATACGATGGGACAACTGATCATGTGGTATGGATCGAGGATTTTATCCTCCACATCCACATGGCCCGGGGAGATGACCTCCACGCTATCAAGTACCTCCCGCTCAAGCTTAAAGGACCAGCTCGGCCCTGGTTAAACAACATGCCTGAAAATTCTATTGGCAGCTGGGAGGACTTGGAAGAGGCCTTCCTCGACAACTTCCAAGGTACATATGTTCGTCCACCAGACGCCGGTGACTTAAGCCACATAGTTCAACAGCCCGGAGAGTCAGCCAGAAAATTCTGGACTAGGTTCCTAACTAAAAAGAACCAGATTGTCAACTGTCCGGATGCCGAAGCCCTAGCGGCCTTTAAACATAGCATCCGTGATGAATGGCTTGCCCGCCATCTCGGCCAAGAAAAGCCCAAATCTATGGCAGCCCTCACGACACCCATGACCCGCTTTTGTGCGGGTGAGGACAGTTGGCTGGCTCGTAGCAAAAACACGGCCAGTGAGGCGGGCCCCTCCGAGGTAAAAAACAACAACGACAAGCTCCGACGTAACAGACACAAGCGTCGAAGCACTGGTGATAACACCGATGATACTACAGTTAATGCCGGATTCAACAGCTCCAAGTCCGGTCAGCAGAAGAAGCTGTATAAAAGAAACAGTCAAGGACCATCCAGCTTGGACCGCATACTCGATCGTCCGTGCCAGATACATGGCACCCCAGACAAACCAGCCAATCATACCAACAGGGATTGTTGGGTCTTCAAACAGGCCGGCAAGATAAACGCCGAGAACAAGGAAAAGGGATCGCAAAGTGAGGACGATGACGAAGAGCCTCGGTAACCAAACTCAGGGGGGCAGAAGAAGTTCCCCTCTCAAGTCAAAATGGTGAACATGATATGTGCTACACTCATCCCCAAAAGAGAGCGCAAGCGCACACTAAGGGGCGTTTATGCGATAGAGCCAGTCGCCCCAAAATCAACCCATGGTCATCATGCCCGATCACTTTTGATCGTCGGGATCATCCGACCAGCATCTGGCACGGCGGATCAGCCGCACTTGTCTTGGAACCAATAATTGATGGGTTCCACCTGACGCGAGTCCTGATGGACGGTGGCAGCAGCCCCAACTTACTCTATCATGATACAATGCGCAAATGGGCATTCATCCATCACGGATCAAACCCACAAAGACTACCTTCAAAGGAGTCATACCAGGCATAGAGGCCCGCTGCACAGGCTCAATCACGCTAGGGGTTGTGTTCGGATCTCCGGACAACTTCCGAAGCAAGGAGTTAATCTTCGATATCGTCCCCTTCGCAACGGCTATCATGCGCTGCTCGGACGAACCGCGTTCGCCCGATTTAACGCAGTGCCACACTATGCTTATCTCAAACTCAAGATGCCCGACCCACGTGGTGTCATAACAGTCAATGGAAATACGGAACGCTCCCTCCGTACAGAGGAGCACACAGTTGCCTTAGCAGCAGAAGTACAGAGCGGCCTTCTCAAGCAGAACCTTCATTCGGCTGCCGAGCCCACGGACACCGTCAAGAGGATCCGAACTACCCTGCAGCAGGACAGCTCGGCTCGTCAGGAGCTCGACTAGCAATCCGGCCTCCGTCTCAGTCCCGATCAAGTGGTGGCATTCACATCGCGCGTACATAACTACGCACTTAAAATTCCATGGGCATGAACGGAGGCATAGCTAGCTTGTGATCCACAGTATGGCTTAACTGACACCGAATACACACTGTGGGGACCCCGACTCATAAGTCGTGATCACCGAATGCACGTGTACAGTGATCCCAGAGATCAATGCTCACTGAACACACAGAAGCTGAATAACAAGAGTCTTACATCCATTCATATCGTCTTACACAAATTATGACCATTATGGTCAAGTCTTACATAGATAAAGCCTTAAGGGTTGAACACCAAATGAAACATAAACAGCGGAAATCTTCGTCGATAGGTAGAACCCATGCCATCTGCCTTAACCCTACAGGCATTCTGACTGGGAAACGTCCTAGTTCGCATGTTCGTCTTCAAAGAACTCTTCTTCGAACTCCTGCTCTTCCATGCCTGGCCAATTAAATAACCAGTGGCAAGCCAATGAGTACTTTGAATGTACTCGCAAGCAACCCATGTTTTGGTTCAAGGTACAACAATGCATGATATAGGTAAATTTTTGCGGAAAGCTAGTTTTTGAGTGCAATGACATGTTCAACAATTTTGTAAGACATGCATGAGGAGAATTCAAGTAACCATGAGGACAGGTTACAGATATCAACATAAATAGAGTGGGCACCAACCCAACTCAATCATGTCAAGTCCTTTGACTTGACCCAAGTAGTTCTTCCCACTTATCCAATCACACACTGGTTTGTAACATGTGGACATAGTTTAAGCGGCACCGCCCAACTGTCCTTGACCATGGACACAGCTATTTGAATAGTTTTACACTCTGCAGAGGTTGCACACTTTACCCACAAGATCCGGGGAACTTCTGTGTCATCCACGTCCCGCGATACCTCAAGTACCCGGGGTAAGCACCCGATCACTACCTTTCCCTAGACGACACTAACAAGGTGTCCACTCGTTGTTCCGTATCCTCACGATGTACATCATACGAGACTCGCTCGAGATCGTAACATCCGAGAGGGGACACAACGGTGTATCCGGTGCCCTGTAAAAACAGTCATGGCCGCCCTACCTGGCACGACCCCGTCCCGAGAGAGAGAGCACCAACTCTCCCCCGTCACTAGTAATGCAGGCTCCAAGCTAGTATCGGCCTAGGTAATCAATAATGCCCTTTCTCATATAAGGGTAGAGTGGTTGCGCATGTAAGGTTGGGACAGTCGACAAATCTTAAATCTAATCCGTTTTCGAAAACAACACACGCACTTGCCTCGGTACACCACTTCGTCATCAAGTGGTTACCCATCTCATTGCCTCCCTCGGGCATAAGTGGCACCCGACGGGGTTTTCGAAAAGTATTTTTGAAAGTACTTGTCTCCATCACCATGCATATTCCCGTCCCTTTAGCGTAGCACTACTTAGCATTCTATCTACTCCCACCGGCATAACCCTCATAAGGAGGTAGGGTCATGCACAATGCAAGTATCAACAAAGAGGAAATGAAGGCAACCCACCAGAGTGGCTACCCTCTCTCATCATGATTCCGATGCAACAATAATAAAGTGCTATATGAAATGCATAAAAAGGGTTTCATAGACATGGTCAAAGGGCTGCTTGCCTGGCTCAACAAGGTCTTCTGGGTCTTCAAAGTCTTCTGGTCCAACTCCTTTGTCAGCAACGCAATCTATCGTCGCAAAATAATAGTGAGAAAATAAGGCAATGATAAAACAGAAAAACCAAAGTGCTCGGGAAAATGTCAACTTATTTTTGTAAAATACTAGGTGGAAAACTAAGAAGGGGAAAATTCCTAGTTTTGGATTTAGAGTTATATAATAGGAGAAATGGATTTTCAAAGGGGAATATAAATGCTCAAATTTAAATTTAAATTTGAACAGTGCAGAAAAGTTTGATGGATATTTATGAAAGTTACACCATTAAATAGGTGGGATTTTTAGAAAAATGTGGGAGTTGGAGTTATTGCATTTGGATTAATATTTAATCCTGTGGAATTTTTGCAAGTTTCCGGAAAAAGAAAAAGGAGAAGCAGCACTGTGCAACTGGAACAGAAGGGCCACAGTGCAGCAGGCCCAGATGGCTTTCAGCCCACGCGAGGCTGCCACGTCGAAGGCGTAAAGGCGAAATACGCCTTCAGCCGACGCGCGCGTGCGTGTTTAAACCTGACGGGTGGGTCCCACCCGTCAGGGTGTGAGGCTGACGGCCAGGGCCCACGACCGTCGTCGTCTACCTCTGTACAGGGGCGACGGCGAGCTCGCCGGTGGCGATACAGGGCACGGGAGGGTGCGTGGGTGGTACCGTTGTGCTCAGGGAGGATCCGCCATTCGGATGGAGGTGGAGTTGGTCGCCGGGGTGGCCTGGTTCACCGGCGACGAGGTTCGTGGCGGAGGAGCTTCGGGCGTCGACGGCTCCGACCGTTTCCGGCTGCAAAAGAGGCGGGGAAGAAGGGGGAAAGGGTCAGGGGCGCTCGGGGGTTCCAAATCGAGGCAGAGGAGGAGTAGGGGAGGCCTGTACCGTGGGATCGACGGTGACCCGAGGCGGCAGAGCTCGAGCTCGATCTCGAGCTCGGGCTCGTCGGGAGAGGGGTGAGTGGTGTAGGGGGTGTTTAGGGGTGTGAGAGAGTGAGTGGTCAGGAGAGGGGGGCTCGGGGAGGCCCTTAAATAGGCGAACGGCAAGGTCCCGTAGACCCGTGCACCAGCGAGGTCCTGCTCGTTGCCACAGGGCTCGGGAGGGGCTAGCGCCGTGTCCGGGGCGTTCCTGGGCATGGACTACGCCGAGAGAGATAGAGAGAGGGAGTGAGGAGAGGTCAGACGCGCCGCGCGTGTGAGCTCGCTCACTGGAGCTCTCGGGCGGTCGGTGCGCATGCGAGCAGGGGCAGGAGAGAGAGAGGGAGGAGGGGGCCGACCAGCTGCCGTGTCCCGGACGCCGAGGCGTCTTGTCGGGCGCGCTGGGGAGGCCCGAGGTGGCCGGAAGTGGCTGGAAGGGGGCGGCTACAGTGCGGGAGCGCACTATAGCGCGCTCCAGAGCACCCATATGGCTGTCCAGGCCATTTTCTATGCTTGTGGGCGCGCCCTTGCATGTCTGCTAGCTCTAGGGAGGAGTAAAGAAAGGGGAGGGAGCATTGGATGCCATGGATGGCCACTGAAGTGAGGAGAGAGGAAGAAGAAGAGTGGAAATGGGGCTGTCCAGAGAGAGAAAGTGAGGGTTTCACCCCCAAATAATTTATCTGAGGTCTTGCCATTGCTAATGGAGGTATAAGGTGACTAGATTAAGCTTTGGTAAAAAGTTGAGCTTACCAAGAATAGTGGAAGGGGTCAAAACAGTGGTTTTTGTAAAATGTCAGAAGGTGTTTGATAAGGGTTTTGGCAAGCAAATGATTTCCAATTGCCATGATACTCCACAGGGTGAAATGACACATAGAAGTAGGATGTTCCACCAAGTTTGAGCTCATTTGGGCAAAGTAGCCAATGCAACTTTTGTAAACCCTATAAATCAACAGAAATGGGTTTGTGTAGATCTAGTTGAGCATAACACTTCTCCTTGATGCACTACTTGGTGTAGTGGCCTCATTTGGTCATATGAACATGCTCACAAAAGTTGAGGTCAAGGAGAGAAAGTTGGTAGTACAAACTTGCTCAAATTAGGTTCTGAACAGGAAGGGTTATGGGGCATTTTGGTGGACCAAAATGACCTTGATTGAAGTGAGGCTTTGCAATATCATCACATTATGCATTTGTGACTTGCTGGTTTTTTCTTGGATTTTTATGGAAATATTTCCTGTAGAAATATTTCAAATCCTTGAAATGGGAAGAAATAGTTTTGGGAGGTTTTGTCCAATATTTTGAACATGACCAAGTGTTTAAACTCATATATATGGAAAATATATGTCCACTAAGTTTCCCTAAATTTTCTCAAATATTTTTGAAATATTAAAATAATTTTAACCTATTAAAGACCATTTCTGGCCTTAAGAAAAAGCCTTTAAATAAAATAGGAAAATAACTTTTAAAATTATATTTTTGTGGTTTATGGGTATCCTATATCTAATAGGTTTCAAATATACTTTTTGAAAGATTTTTACTGCCCTGAATTAAGTACTTGCAGTACAAATCTTAATTCAGGGGTTTTTTGGAAAACTAATTTTTGAAAATACTTTTTGGCCAAATTATTTTTGTAAGAAAATACTATATTGCTCTATACACATGGCATGATCATTGGGCAGAAGTTTGGGGCAAGGAGATTAAGTATAGAAGGTGGAGTTGTGTTGACTTTAAAGAGCACTGAAAAACACAGAGAGAAAACCAACTCCAAATAAAAGCCAAATAATGCAAAAGTTTTTGTTGGTCCAAATTTTCATGCTTTATTAATGCAAATGAAGAGTTACAAAATGCAGGGTGTGACACACACATACTCTCACTTTTATTCGTTTCCTTTTCAGGTTTCAATCCCGCAGGCCCCATCTGATGGCCTGATCATCGGTACTCTTGAAGGACAAACACACCAAGGCGGGAAGAAGAACAGGCATATGGGGGACTTCTCTAGGTGGTTTCGTTAACGATCACTCTACCTGTTTTTCAGGACCCACGTGCAGCTCTCCCTTGGTTAAGGCATAGTAACTAGCCTCCTGCTTATTGCATTACTTGTAGAAACGCGCTTTAACGCACCAATGAAATTATAATAAGAACAATGTGTGGCTCAAATTTTACGGCCCTAGCTTATCACTTGTTCTTCTTTTTTTCCTGTTTTGTCTTTTCTGGTAACTTTATCAGGCAGCACCCATACACTTCGGTACATTTGATGTTTGCCAGGGGCTTCATAGCACCCCATACTACGGCAACAAAAGTCCGAACACTTTTTATAAGTATAGTTCGGCACCTCGAATTTAGCATTATATGCATTGGCTCTGAATCATGTCTTTGGTCAATAGTTGGGTTGCTCGGCTCTTGTGCTTGCTACCTTATGTTCCACTATATCGGCTAAGGTAGTAAAGGGAGAACTACTGCGATTGTGCCTTGGTTTATCCAAAGGAGTACCTTAGTAGAGAAAGCCGAAAACTGACTTTCATGATGCGGTGAGAGCCGGCCAGCTGTTCGGAGGTTCCAAATCATTGGAGATCTCTTCCGCATTACGCGAAGGATTGGTACTTCCCGATCAGACGCTTATAACACTCTAGTTCGGATACTAGGGGCTGCGCCCATGTTTTTATTGTCGAACTCCTATGGCTAAGTGAGGGCGTTACAACCGCATAGTCTGGTTGCCTGGTTTGTTGCGCTAAACAACTCCTTCAAGGACCATCTAATTGGATCAAGATTGTTTAGATTCCATCCCGTACACCCCCGTACAACACGGCCGCACAGGAAGTAAAAATTTAAAAAACATAACAAGCATTATATTGCACAATCACTTTGTTTTATCATACAAGGTAGAGAGAGCTCGAATACATTCATTCAAAGATAGCTTCTTTCGCACAATGATCCGCAACAATGCGGGACCCCTCCAAGACATCGCCAAAGTATCGCTCGGGTGTGCGATGCTCCTTGCCCTCAGGTGCCCCCCCGGTCGCCAACTTGACGGCGTCCATCTTCGCCCACCAGACCTTGACATAGGAGAAGGCCATAAGCGCGCCTTCAATGCAGATGGATCGCTTGATGATGTTCAGCCAAGGACAAGCATGAACCAGCCTCTTCACGAGGTCGAATAGTTGCTGGGTATAGCTTCGGCTGGCCACAGCCAGATTGTCAAATCCTTCATGGCCAGCTCGGCCACCCTGTGCAGCTCGACGAGCTGTTTTAGCTGATCGCTGAAGGGCACCAGATGTTCCGGTGCAAGATATTGCGACCAGAATAGCTTCTTCGTGGAGCCCCCTTCTTCGACTCGGAAGAACTCCGCGGCGTCGGTCACACTGCATGGCAGATCAACAAAAGCCCCTGGAGAACTCCAAATCTGGGTCAGTAAAAGATATTTCCTCTTCACATTCTTGCCTTGCATATTGAATGCCTTACCCGCCGCGATCTTCTTGGCCTCCTGGATCTCCTGGAGGGCGCCTTGGACTTCACTCCGGGCCGTCTCCGCACTCTTACGAGCCTTGGCGAGTTCAGCCTCTTGAGCTGACGCATTGTGCTTCAAGGTCTCACACTTCCTCATCGCGTCCTGGAGCTCCTGTTGGATTTCGTTGACCCGGGCCTTGAGCCTCTTACGGGCGGCCTGCTCCTTGACAGCCTTCCCCTCGGCTTCGACCAGGGCCTCTCTCAGGGCCTCGACCTCGATCGTCGCTTCTGTACATATCATGGCACTTCGGTCAAATGCATGTCATTTTACCTTTTTCGAATACATAACGGGTTATCACATACCTTATTTTTCTTGGAGATGCCTCCTCACCTGGCCGAGCTCCTCCTTGGTCTGCTCCAGTCTCCGCTTTAGTTCGGAGACCTCGGCAGTATGTGGGGTGGCGACCAACAACGACGCATGCGTATTCATTTCAGACAATTTAGTTAGTTTCTGGCAATGAAGGATTGATCCTCTGTCCAAATTTTCTTTTCGAACACCGGATAGTGTCTCAGGGGCTACTGTCTCTATTGGGATTTTCTCTTTTTGTGTCGCTTACCTCAAAACCTGTCAGCAGGCTGCTGCAGGCTTCGGTTAGTCCGCTCTTGGTGGACTGAACCCTTTCAATCACCGTGCCCATAAGAACACAGTGCTCATCCACAATGGAAGCGCCTCGCAGCGCTTCCAGCAGATTATCTGGCGCCCTTGGTTGGACAGGGGTCACCGGTGGAACAAGCATAGCCCCTTCCTTCGAAGGAGGTTGCGTGCCTGAGTCCAGAGCCGTATCGGTCTCCGGAGTCGAGTCCGGTTGAGGGCCGAACTGAATACATCCCTCACCCCCAGTCTCCATGGGGATTGGCTCCCCCTGGTGTTCGGCGACGAAGGCTTCGCCTTCTGGCTCCTCCAGAGCCTCTCCCCAGCCTAGGAAGGCCCATTGGGAGAGCACTTCATCGTATCCCTTGGCCCTAGGAGAGTAAGCGGCCGACGGTGTCTCACTGGCCATCTCCTTTAAGTCCAACGAGTCCTCTGATGAGGATCGCTCAGAGCTGTCGCGGGCCAGACTACAGTAACATGATTAAACCATGTAAATATCATAAAGTGGAATGGCCGAATACATGGGCATGTACGACTTCTTAGTACTCACGATGCGGCCAGGGGCTTGTTCCGGGGCGTCGCTCCGGACTGCTATCGACGTCCCATGCGGAGCTGCCCGCGAGAGGGCCTTTCCCCCTTTTGGGCGCCTCCGCCTTCAGATTCATGGAGGCCGCCCTCTTCTTTCTCCCCCCATCTGGGGGAGAATCGCTCTCCTCCTCCTCGTCGTCTTCGGCGGCGGAGGAACAGGTCTTGTCTTCGGACATTATGTCTGAAGTGACCTTGTGTCGGGGGCCACTCCGGACCCCCTTGGCCTTCCCCATGGCCTTCTTCTCTAGCGCCTTGTAGGGCGCCGGCACTAGCATCTTCACTAGACGTGGGATGACTGGTTCTTCAGGCAGCGGAGCCGGACATTGGATCCGCTTTTCTCCCTTCATCCATTCCTGGAGAAGCAATGATGATAAAAGTCCAGGCACCCTCCTTGAAATAAACAGATAGAGGATGTGTTAAAAACTTACCTCACTGGCGGGGTGGTTAATGTCGTGCCAGCGGTCCGAATCTGTGGCCGGTGGTGTCTCATTGCCCTTGAAGAGCAACCTCCAGACATCTTCGTGAGTGGTCTCGAAGAGCCTCTTTAGGGTATGATGCTTTTTCGGATTGAACTCCCATAAAGGGAGACTTCAACTTTGGCACAGAAGAATCCGGCAAACTAGCATCACCTAGATTACATCGATGAGATTGATGTCTTTGTCCACCATGCTTTGGACGCGCGTCTGCAGCACTATCATCTCGTCTGACGAAGACCAATTCGGGCTCTTCTCGACCCAGGAGGAGCCACATTGGAGCGCCAGAGTTGAATTCGGCAGCTGCGGCCCAACCGGCATTGCGGGGCTCTGTGATGTAGAACCACTGCTTCTGCCATTCCTTGACAGTCTCCACAAAAGTACCTTTCGGCCAAGAGACATTGGTCAGCTTACTCACCATGGCGCCTCCGCACTCCGCGTGCTGGCCATCCACCACCTTTGGCTTCACATCGAAGACCTTGAGCCACAACCCGAAGTGGGATTGAATGTGGAGGAAGGCCTCACACACGACGATGAACGCCGAAATGTTGAGGAAGGAGTTCGGGGATAGATCGTGGAAGTCTATCCCATAATAGTACATCAGCCCGCGGACGAAAGGGTGGAGTGGAAACCCTAGCCCGTGGAGGAAATGAGGGATGAATACCACCCTCTCATTGGGCTTCGGTGTGGGGACGACTTGCCCCTGGGCTGGAAGACGGTGGGCGATTTCCTTCGCCAGATACCCCGCCGCCCGAAGCTCAGTAATGTCCTCCTCCTTGACGGAGGAGACCATCCACTTACCTTGACCTTCGGATCTGGGCATGGTTGAGTGCTAGCTTGAGTGGGAAGAAGATGGGAACTTGGGCGCTGGAGCTCAAGAGTGGAAGGGCAGAGGAAGAGAGAAGGCGTGGGAGAAAAAGGTAAGTGAATATCGAACGCCTCCCCAGTCCACTGTTCAGGGGCTACTGAGGGAGTCCTGGACTCAGGGGTCCTCGGGCGTTCGGCCTGTTAGCCATGGGCCGGACTGATGGGCTGTGAAGATACGAAGACCGAAGACTGCACCCGTGTCCGGATGGGACTCTCCTTGGCGTAGAGGGCAAGCTTGCCGATCAAATATGTAGATTCCTTTCTTTGTAACTGACCTTATGTGACCCTAGATCTTCCTGGTGTTTATATAAACCAGAGGGCTTAGTCCGGAGAGGGACAAATACTCATTATCATAGTCATACAAGCTAGACTTCTAGGGTTTAGCCGCTACGATCTCGTGGTAGATCAACTCTTGTAATACTCATATTCATCAATATCAATCAAGCAGGACGTAGGGTATTACCTCCATAGAGAGGGCTCGAACCTGGGTAAACATCGTGTCCCCTGTCTCCTGTTACCATCGGCCTTAGACGCATAGTTCGGGACCCCCTACCCGAGATCCGCCGGTTTTGACACCGACACTAGTCGCTCCTCGAGCTCCACAGGAAGCGTAGCCGGGCTTAGGCTGCGATGCTCTGGAGTGGGGGATGGGGATGGAGATGGGGATCTATGGGAAAGGGTGCATTTGGCAGGCGTCATCTAAGAAACTCAGGGTGGCATGGGTATGGAGATCGGTGGGTAAGCTGCACGGGCAAACCGGCAGATGTTGACAATGGAGGCCTTGCGGCGACGGTGGTGGGGACCTTGCTAGGGTTTCGAGCGAGGGAGGAGGTGTGTGTGTGCGCGCATGCCCGAGGAGGTTTTGGTGTGTGTGTGTGGGGGGGGTGTGACGCCCCCGATTCAATTGTACACTAATCATACACGCAAATGTGTACGATCAAGATCAGGGACTCACAAGGGCCTCGAGGGCTCGAATACAAGTGCTCGATCATAGATGAGTCAGCGGAAACAACAATATCTGAGTACAGACATAAGTAAAACAAGTTGCCATAAGATGGCTAGCACAAACTGGGATACAAATCGAAAGAGGCATAGGCATCCTGCCTGGGATCCTCCTAAACTACTCCTGGTCGTCGTCGACAGTCTGCACGTAGTAGTAGGCACCTCCGGAGTAGTAGGAGTCATCGTCGGTGGCATCTGGCTCCTGGGCTCCAACATCTGGTCGCAACAACTAGGTATAGAAAGGGGGGAAAGGGGGAAGCAAAGCAACCGTGAGTACTCATCCAAAGTACTCGCAAGTAAGGAACTACACTACATATGCATGGGTATCAATGAAACGGATAGTATCTTTGGACTGAACTGCAGAATGCCAAAATAAGAGGGGGATAGCTAGTCCTATCAAAGACTACGCTTCTGGCGGCCTCCATCTTGAAGCAGTAGAAGAGAGTAGATGGTAAGTTGACCAAGTATCATCGCATAGCATAATCCTACCCGGTGATCCTCCCCTCGTCGCCCTGTGAGAGAGCGATCACCAGGTTGTAACTGGCACTTGAAAGGGTGTATTTTATTAAGTATCCGGTTCTAGTTGTCATAAGGTCAAGGTACAACTCTGGGTCGTCCTTTTACCGAGGGACACGGCTATTCGAATAGATAAACTTCCCTGCAGGGGTGCACCACATTACCCAACACGCTCGATCCCTCTGGCCGGACACACTTTCTTGGGTCATGCCCGGCCTCGGAAGATCAACACATCGCAACCCTACCTAGGCACAACAGAGAGGTCAGCACGCCGGTCTAAATCCTATGCGCGCAGGGGTCTCGGCCCATCGCCCATTGCACACCTGCACGTTGCGTACGTGACCGGAAGCAGACCTAGCCTCCCTAATACAAGAGCAGGCGTTCCAGTCCAATCCGGCGCGCACCGCTCAGTCGTTGACGTCAAGAAGGCTTCGGCTGATACCACGACGTCGAGTTCCCATAACTATTCCCACGTAGTTGGTTAGTGCGTATAGGCCAGTGGCCAGACTCAGATCAAATACCAAGATCTCGTTAAGCGTGTTATTTTGAAGTAACCGCGGATGCCGACCAGGGCCAGGCCCACCTCTCACCTAGGTGGTCTCAACCTGCCGTGTCGCTCCGCCATAAAGGTCCACTCAGAGGGTCGTTAGGACAAACGTCCTTTTGGTCCCAATCCGTGAATCACTCGCGGGTACTCTACAAGCCGACTCGGCTTTAGTCACCACATGTATCATATATTATGTATATAAGTATATACTCATGATCACCTCCCAAGTGACCACGGCTCGATAGTATAGCATGGCAGACGGCAAGAATGTAGGGCCACTGATGGAATACTAGCATCCTATACTAAGCATTTAGGATTGGAGGTAAAGGTAACAACAATAGTAGCAAAGACAGGCTATGCATCAGAATAGGATTAACGGAAAGCAGTAACATGCTACTCCACTCTAATGCAAGCAGTCGAGAGAAGAATAGGCGATATCGGGTTGATCAGGGGGGGCTTGCCTGGTTGCTCTGGCAAGGAGGGGTCGTCAACAACGTAGTCGATCGGGGCTCCAGCAGCGGCGTCAGTCTCGTAGTCTACCTGAGAGAAGAGGGGGAACAAACAATGAATACAATGTAAACAGATGCACACTGATGCATGACATGACACATACCGGTGCCAGGTGTGCCCTAATGCGGTAGGAGGTGATACCGGCGAAGGGGGGAAACATCCGGGAAAGTATCCCCGGTTTTCGCGTTTTCGGACAAATGAACCAGAGGGAGAAAGTTTCATGTTCGCTATGCTAGGTATGTGTGGCGGACGAATGGGCTACGTATCCGGATTCGTCTCGTTGTTCTTAGCAACTTTCATGTACAAAGTATGCTCATCCGAGTTACGGATTATTATATATTAATTTTTAAAGTTTTAAATCATTTTCTAGAATTAACAGATTATTTTAATTCAAAATTGCATTTGCGACATCATCATGATGTCAGCATGACATCATCAATCAACTCTAACCGTTGACTGGTCAAGCTGACACGTGGGTCCCATTTGTCATTGACAGAGTTTGACTAAACATGATTAGTTAGTGTAATAAGTGATTAGGTTAATTTAACAGATTTAATTAAGTTAATAAATTATTTAACTAGTTAACTAATTATTTATTTATTTCTTTTTTTATTCATTTTTTTGCTCTCTGGGGCAGGGCCCCATTGTCATAGGCATAGGGGGGCCTATCGGGCGCGCGGGCTAACGGGCGAAGGGGTTGCGGGCATGCGGTCGACGCCACCAGGGGAGGGGACTCCGACCAGGGGGGTCGTGGCCGCGGGCGCCGGCTGAGGCATGCGGGGCGGCGGGCGAAGTGGGAGGCGACGAAGCATGGACGACTGCGGCCGGCGGAGCTGGGCGGTCGGGCGCAGCAGCAGCAGGTGGGGGCGGCTGGAGATGGGCATGAGGCAGGGGACGAGCGACGAGCGCGACACGGGGGCTTGCACCGAGTAGCGTAGTGGCGGGCGGAGCTGGGCCGCGCGGGCGGGACGCCGTGGCCGGGCGGGCGGCAGCGGTGGTCGTGGCCTGCGGAGGCGGGCGCGGTACGTGAGCGGGAGGCAGGAGGCAGACGCAGGGCGCAGCAAGGCAGTGAGCAATGGCAGCATCAGGGCAGGATCGGCACGTGGGCGAGCAGCAGGGGATGAGGCCGTGTTGGGGGCATGCGCGAGTTGCCGACGGCGCAGGCGAGCATGTGCGCGCGAGGGCGGCTCGAGCGGGAGTAGCATGAGCAGTAGCAGCTTCAGCAAGCAGTAGCAGCAGCACATCGCGTAGGAGGGGGAGAAGGACCAGGGCACGACCTCGGGCGGTAGTAGTCCACAGGCACACGCGAGCACGGGACGGCTGCGGGCGATGGCCGACGCGACGCGAGCGGTGGGGCGGAGCGAAGCAGGGAAGTAGGGGCGGGCGCGGCTCAGGGGAGCACGCGGCAATGGACGAGCTGGGTGGCGCGGGTGCGAGTGGGCACGGGGCGCGGGCACGACATGGTGAGCGCAGGCGAAGGAGAGAGGAGAGGTCAGGGCTCACAGCGGTTCGTAGGGCACGGGGCAGTGGGGCTCGTGGTGGCGGACGGGGACGACGCGACGCAGGGGAGGAGGCGATGAGGTCCGGGTGGTGGTGGTGCCCCGGCGCGAAGCGGTCCTCGGGCGGCAGCGGGCGGCGGCGATGTCCGATCTCGATCCAGAACTAGATCGGGGGGGGGAGCGAATGAGTGGGGGGGAGTGGGGTGTTGGTGGGTTAGGGTTTGACCGGGGTGGGGGTTATGGAGGAGTGGGGTGGGCTGGTCGGTTGGGCCAGGTGGGTCGGCCAGCTGGGCCGTCTAGCCGAGTTGGCTAGGGGGCCTTTTCATTTTTTGTTAGTTTTGTTTTTGTTATTTTCCTTTTTTATTTCCTTTTTTAATTCATTTTAAAATATTTAGGCATTTTGTAAAAGTGTGGTTCCTTCACCATAAATACCTAGGCATTAATTGGCACACTCCGAAAATTTTAGTTTTAATATTTGAAATTTTTTGATGGACAAAAATCAAATTTAAATTTGAACAGTTTTGATCCAACGCGAGATTAGCAACAGTAACCGAGGTGATGTGGCATCGTTAACGTGGGATTACTGTAGCATAATTATCCGGGCATTACAGCGGGGGTGTGTTTGAGGAAATGACGCGCGTACTTAAAATTTTACTACGCGGGAGTCAAACACCGGAGTGAAATGTCGGGGCTATTGAAATTTTTGATGATGGTGCATCACACACGGTTCAGAGATAACAACCGTGTGTTTTGAAACAAGAAAACCCTCGAGGTGGGCAGATATTTTCGAGGGATGCAGGCGGAATTGGGAACAAGAAACACCACATACGGTCGAAACACAATAACCGTGTGTTATCAAATAGAAAAAGCTGCAGGCGGGTAGATATTTTTGAGAGGGGAGGCCTCATGGAGCCCAATGCACACAGTTAGTTTGAGTGAACCGTGTCTGTTGCGTCATCCGACTTGTCTAATATTCATAAATTTGGTGAAAAATGATGCGAGAGAGGGTCAGAGCACGGACGCACTTGCATGTGGACCAAATTTATGTATGAAAAGGGTGGTTTGATTTTCAAATACCAAATGCAACTTCGATGTGGCACCTATCTCGCAAAGCGCATGGTATTGCTTGCCCCCACCCCCCCTCGTGTCGGCATGAAGGGAATCCTAAGCTATGAATGCATGCCCCCTCCCCCCAACTGAGGTTCACCTAGCAAAGTGCAAAGTAGCTAGCAGCCCCTCCCTCATGTCGACGCGAAGGGAATCCTAAGCTATGAATGCATGCCCCCCAACTGAGGTTCACCTAGCAAAGTGCGAAGTAGCTAGCATCCCCCTCGTGTCGGCATGAAGGGAATTCTAAGCTATGAGTGCATGCCCCCCAACCGAGGTTCACCTAGAAAAGTGCGAAGTAACAGCCCCCCCAACACACACACACTTTCAGTCGGCGGGCCAGAGAGGCATATCTCACCAAGATGGATCGTAAAATGGACCAAGAATAATCCACCTTGGTTGTACAACCTCTCTCTTGTTGTTGGTCAAAGTGATGGCCGTCCATGCAACCCCGGAGATGGGCTAGCTCGCCAATAATCACGCAAGTAGCTAGTTCCCGAAGACAACCACTGCATGTGTGTGGCCTGGACATATGTATGGAGAGGTGTGTTTTTGAGTACACAATTGAACAACTTTGATGTGGCACCATGATTTCGAACTAGGAATCCCCACACTGAGTGAGGGTTAGGTTGACGATGCATATGTATGTTACACCACACTTCAAGCCAACGACGGGGATTCATGCATGCATGCGTGCATAGTATATGTGCTAAAACTTAATTAGGTCCGAATCTCACCATGACCTTTACTATGATAACACGGACCAAATGAAGAATCCACCATCGTAACCTATCTTGTTGTCAGTCAAGGTGATCATGGATGTCCACGCGGGCCCATGAATATATAGGCTTGTCGCCGATAACCACGCGAGGGTGAAGGAAATATGCCCTAGAGGCAATAATAAAGTTGTTATTTATATTTCCTTATATCATGATAAATGTTTATTATTCATGCTAGAATTTTATTAACCGGAAACTTAGTACATGTGTGAATACATAGACAAACAGAGTGTCCCTAGTATGCCTATACTTGACTAGCTCGTTAATCAAAGATGGTTAAGTTTCCTAGCCATGGACATGTGTTGTCATTTGATGAACGGGATCACATAATTAGAGAATGATGTGATGGACTAGACCCATCCGTGAGCTTAGCACTATGATCGTTTAGTTTATTGCTATTGCTTTCTTCATGACTTATACATGTTCGTATGACTATGAGATTATGCAACTCCCGAATACCAGAGGAACACCTTGTGTGCTATCAAACGTCACAAGATAACTAGGTGATTACAAAGATGCTCTACAGGTGTCTCCGATGGTGTTTGTTGAGTTGGCATAGATCGAGATTAGGATTTGTCACTCCGTGTATTGGAGAGGTATCTCTGGGCCCTCTCGGTGATGCACAACACTATGAGCCTTGCAAGCAATGTGACTAATGAGTTAGTCACGGGATGATGCATTACGGAACGAGTAAAGAGACTTGCCAATAACGAGATTGAACTAGGTATGATGATACTGATGATCGAATCTCGGGAAAGTAACATACCGATGACAAAGGGAACAACGTATGTTGTTATGCGGTTTGACCGATAAAGATCTTCGTAGAATATGTAGGAACCAATATGAGCATCCAGGTTCCACTATTGGTTATTGACCGGAGATGTGTCTCGGTCATGTCTACATAGTTCTCGAACCCGTAGGGTCCGCACGCTTAAGTTTCTATGATTTGATCGTGGAGGTGAATATTTGAGTTATGAGTTTGGTCTTCATTTGAAACAATGCGGAATAGTTTCGCAACTCACGCCACCTGGAACACCACATCGTAATGGTGTGTCCAAAAATCGTAACCGCACTTTATTAGATATGGTGCGATCTATGATGTCTCTTACTGATTTATCGCTATCAATTTGGGGTTATGATTTAGAGACAGCTGCATTCACGTTAAATAGGGCACCATCGAAATCCGTTGAGACGACACCATATGAACTATGGTTTGGCAAGAAACACAAGTTGTCGTTTCTTAAAGTTTGGGGCTGCAATGCTTATGTGAAAAAGCTTCAACCTGATAAGCTCAAACCCAAATCAGAGAAATGTGTCTTCATAGGATACCCAAAGGAAACTGTTGGGTACACCTTCTATCACAGATCCGAAGGCAAGATATTCGTTGCTAAGAATGGATCCTTTCTAGAGAAGGAGTTTCTCTCAAAAGAAGTGAGTGGGAGGAAAGTAGAACTTGATGAGGTAACTGTACCTTCTCCCTTATTGGAAGGTAGTCCATCACAGAAATCAGTTCCAGTGATTCCTACACCAATTAGTGAGGAAGTTAATGATGTTGATCATGAAACTTCTGATCAAGTTACTACTGAACCTTGTAGGTCAACCAGAGCAAGATCCGCACCAGAGTCGTACGGTAATCCTGTTCTGGAGGTCATGTTACTTGACCATGACGAACCTATGAACTATGAGGAAGCGATGATGAGCCTAGATTCCGCAAAATAGCTTGAAGTCATGAAATCTGAGATGGGGTCCATGTATGATAACAAAGTGTGGACTTCGGTTGACTTGCCAGATGATCGGCAAGCCATAGAGAATAAATGGATCTTCAAGAAGAAGACTGACGCTGACGGTAATGTTACTGTCTACAAAGCTTGACTTGTTGCGAAAGGTTTTCGACAAGTTCAAGGAGTTGACTACGATGGGACCTTCTCACCCGTAGTGATGCTGAAGTCCGTCCGAATCATGTTAGCAATTGCCGCATTTTATGATTATGAAATTTGGCAAATGGATGTCAAAACCGCATTCCTTAATGGATATCTTAAAGAAGAGTTGTATATGATGCAACCGGAAGGTTTTGTCGATCCAAAATTTGCTAACAAAGTGTCCAAGCTCCAGCGATCCATTTATGGATTGGTGCAAGCATCTCGGAGTTGGAATATATGCTTTGATAGTGTGATCAAAGCATATGGTTTTATATAGACTTTTGGAGAAGCCTGTATTTACAAGAAAGTGAGTGGGAGCTCTGTAGCATTTCTGATATTATATGTGGATGCCATATTGTTAATAAAAAAGACACTGAATTTCTGAATAGCATAAAAGGATACTTGATTAAGAATTTTTCAATGAAAGACCTCGGTGAAGCTGCTTATATATTGGGCATCAAGAACTATAGAGATAGATCAAGACGCTTAATTGGACTTTCACAAAGCACATACCTTGATAAAGTTTTGAAGAAGTTCAAAATGGATCAAGCAAAGAAAGGGTTCTTGCCTGTGTTACAAGGTGTGAAGTTGAGTCAGACTTAATGCCCGACCACTTCAGAAGATAGAGAGAAAATGAAAGTCATTCCCTATGCTTTAGCCATAGGTTCTATCATGTATGCAATGCTGTGTTGTAGACCTAATGTGCGCCTTGCTATTAGTTTAGTAGGGAGGTACCAAAGTAATCCAGGAGTGGATCACTGGACAGCGGTCAATAACATCCTGAAATACCTAAAAAGGACTAAGGATATGTTTCTCGTTTATGGAGGTGACAAAGATCTCGTCGTAAATGGTTACGTCGATGCAAGCTTTGACACTGATTTGGATGACTCTAAGTCACAAACCGGATACGTATTTTAATTAAATGGTGGAGCTGTCAGTTGGTGCAGTTCTAAGCAGATCGTCGTGGCGGGATCTATGTGTGAAGCGGAATACATAGCTGCTTCGGAAGCAGCAAATGAAGGAGTCTGGATGAAGGAGTTCATATCCGATCTAGGTGTAATACCTAGTGCATCGGGTCCAATGAAAATCTTTTGTGACAATACTGGTGAAATTTCCTTGGCAAAGGAATCCAGATTTCACAAGTGAACCAAGCACATCAAGAGACGCTTCAATTCCATCCGCGATCAAGTCAAGGAGGGAGACATAGAGATTTGCAAGATACATACAGATCTGAATGTAGCAGACACCTTGACTAAGCCTCTCTCATGAGCAAAACATGATCAGCACCAAGACTCCATGGGTGCTAGAATCATTACTGTGTAATCTAGATTATTGACTCTAGTGCAAGTGGGAGACTGAAGAAAATATGCCCTAGAGGCAATAATAAAGTTGTTATTTATATTTCCTTATATCATGATAAATGTTTATTATTCATGCTAGAATTTTATTAACCGGAAACTTAGTACATGTGTGAATACATAGACAAACAGAGTGTCCCTGGTATGCCTCTACTTGACTAGCTCGTTAATCAAAGATGGTTAAGTTTCCTAGCCATGGACATGTGTTGTCATTTGATGAACGGGATCACATAATTAGAGAATGATGTGATGGAGTAGACCCATCCGTTAACTTAGCACTATGATCGTTTAGTTTATTGCTATTGCTTTCTTCATGACTTATACATGTTCCTATGACTATGAGATTATGCAACTCCCAAATACCAAAGGAACACCTTGTGTGCTATCAAACGTCACAACGTACCTGGGTGATTATAAAGATGCTCTACAGGTGTCTCCGATGGTGTTTGTTGAGTTGGCATAGATCGAGATTAGGATTTGTCACTCCATGTATCGGACAGGTATCTCTAGGCCCTCTCGGTAATGCACATCACTATGAGCCTTGCAAGCAATGTGACTAATGAGTTAGTCACGGGATGATGCATTACAGAACGAGTAAAGAGACTTGCCGGTAACGAGATTGAACTAGGTATGATGATACCGACGATCGAATCTCGGGCAAGTAACATACCGATGACAAAGGGAACAACGTATGTTGTTATGCGGTTTGACCGATAAAGATCTTCATAGAATATGTAGGAACCAATATGTGCATCCATGTTCCGCTATTGGTTATTGACCAGAGATGTGTCTCGGTCATGCCTACATAGTTCTCGAACCCGTAGGGCCCGCACGCTTAACGTTCGATGACGATATGTATTATGATTTATGTGATTTGATGTACCGAAGGTTGTTCAGAGTCCTGTATGTAATCACGAACATGACGAGGAGTCTTGAAATGGTCGAGACATAAAGATTCATATATTGTAAGGCAACATTCGGACACCAGAATGGTTCGGGTCTTTTCTGATAAGTTTCAGAGTACCGGGGGTTACCGGAACCCCCCGGGAAGTTATTGGGCCTCATGGGCCTAGTAGTGGAAGAGAGGAGGCAGGCCAAGAGGTGGCGTGCGCCCCCCTAGCCCAAAGCGAATTGGACTAGGGCTAGGGGGCCGACCCCCCTTTCCTTCTCTTCTTCCTCTCCTTCCTTCTTCTCCTACTTGGACTAGGAAAGGGGGAAACCTACTCCTACTAGGAGTAGGAATCCCCCCTTTGGGTGCGCCCTCGAGGCCAGCCCTCCTCCTCCTCCCCTCCTTTATATATGGGGGAGGGGGCACCCCATAGACACACAAGTTGATCTTTAGCCATGTGCGGTGCCCCCCTCCACTGTTTTCCACCTCGGTCATATTTGTCGTAGTGCTTAGGCAAAGCCCTGCGTCGGTAACTTCATCATCACCCTCGGCCTCAGCTGGATCAAGAGTACGAGGGACTTCACCGAGCTAAACGTGTGCAGACCGCGGAGGTGCCGTGCGTTAGGTACTTGATCGGTTGGATCGTGAAGACGTTCGACTACATCAACCGCATTACTAGCGCTTCCGCTTTCAGTCTACGAGGGTATGTAGACACACTCTCCCCTCTCGTTGTTATGCATATCCTAGATAGATCTTGCGTGATCGTAGGAATTTTTTTGAAATATTGCGTTCCCCAACAAAGGGAGTGTACCGTTTGAAGGCAACCACTACATGCATATGTATGGAGGTGATGCGTGCATGCATGTTTGAATACCATTTCACAACATTGATGTGGTGCGTGCGTCGAAAATCGTACACTCCCCACACAGAGCGAGATCGGTTCATGGCATGTCATTGTACTAGCCACTTCGACTCGATGGGAGGGATTCTTGCATACACATGCATGTGTGTGTGCTCAAACTGTATCATGCATGCCATCCCAGAGCATGACCTATATATATACACCGTATTACAAGCAAAAAAAAACAATCCCCTCCTAAGTCAAATTAACCTCTCTCATTGTCAGGCAAAAAGTAGTGATGGACCAAGAGGGCCCACAAATGGAAAGCATCGATATCGCTGATAACCGCTTAAGTGGGTGTGAGAGGACAACCACCATCGCTTTGCATGTGGGCCAAACATATATATGTTGAATACCCTAAATGCACAACTTTGATGTGCCACATGCCTCAAAAGACGTAAACCATGCACCCACACAGAGCGAGGTTCATGAAGCGTACTACATATGATGGTCCCCTTCCCCACTCTTCGATGCATACTATATGCTCCTACCGTAATACGTACATACCAAAAAGAATCCTCATTGATGGTGAAATTAATTAACCTCTCCCGATGTAGGTCAAACTGATGCATGGATGCATCGACGATGGCCTCATGGGCCCACAGATGGAAGCGTCACACATGAGTGTCCTAGCTAGGATAACCACCGCGTGCATGCATGTGGTCCAAAAGAGGTGTTGTGTGATGTTTGAATAGCCAATTTCACAATTTTGATGTGGCACGTGCCTTGAAAACTGAAAAGTCCCGACACTGAGTGAGGTGTACTTATTCACGGATGCGTACGTATAGTATATATGGTAGTCCCCTCCCACCTCTTCGATGCGTACTATATACCACCATAACACAAACAAAAAATATTCTACCGTGCTAGTCAAATTAACCTCACTGCCGGCTGTTCGTCAAAGTGATGGACGACGACCTCGTGGGCCCATAGGAAGCGTCACACACAAGTATCGAGTGTCGTGTAGGACAACCATCGACTGCATGTGACCAAAACATGTATGTATGAAAGGGTTGTGTAATGTTTTAAATAACGAATTCACGACTCTGATGTGGCACCGGCCTGCCTAACAAAACGGCCAACAGACATGGTGGCTCACAACTCGTAGTGTACTGCGAGCCACCCGCCACCCTGAGACGCCCACACCCACACACACACACCGCAAATCCACCGCAACTATGATGCATGTCAAATTAATTATCCTACGGTGAACATATGCTACTAAAGGAGGGACATTTTAATTTCAAAAAAACAGAGATCATTAAGACGTTTTAGTACATTAATTGATTGATTTTCTATGGGTATAATGTGCAAAAATCAAATTTGAGCTACATGCACACGTGACAGTGCACCTAAATGGATTGCCAAAACACATGTGTTTCACTAGGTGCATGTTTGCTCCTCGTGCAACAAATTTCAAACATTGAGAATGTTGATTTTTAAATTCTAGTACATCCAAAACTTATTTGAAGTTCATGAAACTTATCGTGTTGTCATATGGACACCAATACAAAGTGGCATTGTACTTTTTTTGTCAAATTTGAGACCAGTTTTGATGTAATCTTTATCTAATTACAAATGGGAGATTATTAATAATTGGAAACCAATATCCCAAATGGATTATTTATTCGAACCGTGAGCATTAGACCAACAATGGATATGTGCCATGCTTTGGTTAAGCAATAAAGCAACAACATTATCCAAATAGAAAAACAATATAAGTGTCGCCGAGCGACCCATGTGCCGTGCGAGCAGGCGTGAGTTGACGGGGCGCATGCAAGCAGTCCGCTGCATAGGCAGACTGGGAGGCGTGTGTGCATGTGTGTGAATTGACGAAGGCGTGCTCGCTGTGCAGTTGTCAGATTTCGAGTTCTGGCAAAACCCTTGAGGTTCGAACACTGGGGTGCGCACAAAGATCTCCCCCCTCTCTAGCTCACACACTCTACGATCTCACGGCCTAGCTCGACGAACCCAAAGAACATGAGACACAAGATTTATACTGGTTTGGGCCATCGTTGTGGTGTAATACCCTACTCCAGTGTGGTGTGGTGGATTGCCTCTTGGGCTGAGGATGAATAGTTACAAAGGAAGAACAACCTCGCGAGGTGAGGTGTTCTTGTGCTTGATGTGCTTGTGTGGTTGAGGATCGGAATCAGATGCCTCCCCATGGTGGTGGCTAGTCCTATTTACAGAGGCCCTGGTCCTCTTCCCAAATATTGAGCAGGAAGGGATCCCATAACGGCCAAATTCGAAGGAAGACAACTAGTACAAGCTATCCTGACAAAAGTAGTCTTCGCCTGCCAAAGGCTCTGGTGGTGACGCCGTCTTGGGCTCCACGGTGACCTCCGTCCTGCCGTCCTGCTGGTGTTGGTCTTGTTGCACCGATATGGAAACCTTTGCCTGATGCCTCAGGACTCCTCGTCTGCGCTTGCCCCTTTAGCACCAAAGAGGAAACAAGGACACTGCGCACGCTGGCGCCCGCCTGGTTCCAGTCGTCATGGCTTGCGTCAGATGAACCTCGTGAGGTGCCCCTCGCCTTGATCTCTCCGCCCCTCGCGAGCCAGCCTGGTGAGGCCGCCCCTGAGGAGGTCTTGCATCGTCCGCCTCGCGAGGCTTGGCCCCTCGCGAGGATCTTGAATGTTTGCTGGTGAAGATGGGTCGTACATGGCCACCGGTGGAGCCACGCTGCGGGCTGCAGGCACGCAAGTCTGGGGACCCCCGTTCCTAGAACACCGATAATAGCCCCGAGGCCCAAGGCGTGCTCGGTCTTGGATTTGAGGCGAAGCCAAAGGGCAAGCGCGGAGCACCACGGGCCCCATCAGCCTGTGCCCACGGTTGGCGCGTGGCGACTGATTGGACGTGGGCGTCTCCGCTTCCCCACGAGACCTCGGCAACTGCTCGACTGACAAAAGGCCGGTGCGGGGATCGCTTGCCTTCATTGCCTTCCTTCGCCTTGCTCCAGATCCCCTCTCTCGCTCCTCACTTCCAAAATCTCCAGATCTGCTCCGATCTCCTTTCAAGCTTCCGACCAATGGCGCCCCAAAAGCCCAAGGTTGATTCACCGCCTGCCTGGTACGAGCCGGCCCTGGAGGCGCCCAATGTCTCGGCGAAGAACCTCGCCGCCATGCGCCTGCTGACGGCGAGGGAAAACAACAAGAAGGGGCAGACCGAGCTCCGGGCTGGCTCCGCCGTGCCTGAAGCTATGAAGAGCTCCTTCTACCCCTTATTCATGAGCAGCGTCGTCGCAGTCCTCGTTCCCTCCTTCTCCGACTTCTTCTATGCGTTCCTCCAACACTACGGGTTACAGGCTCTTCATCTCCATCCCAACTTCGTTCTTCTCTTGTCCATCTTTGCCTTTTACTGTGAGGTGTACGTCAGGGTGATGCCGTCTGTGGCACTCCTGTGCCACTTCTTTTACTTCCGGATCAACGACGGCCACACCACGGGGTGCACCAACTTCATCGCAGCCGGCAAGGCTAACGCGATTTCGAAGACCGGGAAGAAGGCCGATGGCTTCAGGAGCAAGTGGATTATGATGGATGCCAAGTGTGTCCATCCACAGATGAAGCTGCCGACGGGGGATCCCCCGGCCTGATGAGGGGTGGTCCCACGCGAAGCTTACTGACGACCGGGCGAAGTTGGTGCTGGAGAAGATGAACGCCGACCTGAGGCCGGGCAACGCGAAGGCGGCGAAGCTGACAGAGGCTATGCTCCTAAGGGAATTCTCGGTGCAGCGGGTGGCTCCTCTCCAGGCGTGCAGGTGCCCCTTGTGGACACTTGTGGATGAAGAAGACAAGCTCCGCTTGAGTCCGAAGGCCTTGTCCGACAAGGAGATGTCCGTGGCCCTCCATCTCCTGGTCGGAGACGACCAAGAATGTTCGTCAAATCCCCACGCTCCCTTATTCCTCCAGAAGGACGGGGCACAGGTCGTGACCGCCATGCCCACCTTTGACGGGCGCATCCTAGTGCCGCCGGTGCCCTCTGAAGTCCCGGTGGCGATGGTGATGATGGACATTTCTTCTGGTGATTCCCTCAGGGACGAGGAAGAAGAGGAGGCCGAGGAGCGTGACTCGGAGACAGCCCCCGAGGGGATGGGGAGACCTCCCCCTTGCGCAAGGACGACATCCTCCACCTCCTGCCTGACGACGATGGCGAGGCCGACATCCTGCCGGAGAAGGGGGAGCCGCCCGTGGTTCTGACAAAGGGCAGGTCAGTGCTGCTCTCCCGAGACGACGCTCCTGCCACACCTCCGCCTGGAGCTATTTCCGGTCCAGCGGCTGCCCCTGCTTCTGCTCCCGGAGCTAGCGCGCCCGCGCCTCGGGCTGCGAAGCTCTTTGGCTTCAAGCACATGAAGCGGAGGGACTATGCCACGGTGGACCAGTAAGTGTTCTCGTCCCGCCTTGTTCTTGCTTCTGCTGCTCATTTCTGACTCTTCATCTTTGTTGTGCAACTAGGCCGACATCTGCGGCGAAGAGGAGAAGGGAGGGCGAGGTGGTACTGCTTGAGCCCAGATCGCCTCCTGCGCCCGCACCCCTCTCCGTGAGTAAGGGTGGTGACGGCGATCGTGCCTCTCCAACCCGATCAACCTCGCGAGGCTGGGTGGAGCATCCTCGGGAGGAGTCAGCCCCAGTGGCCCCGCCGGCTCCGAAGGTGCCAGCGTCCGGCTCGGACGGTGGGGTCCCCGAGGCTCAGGAGCCTTTGGCCTCTCAGGCCATGGTGACGACGACGCCTCTTCCTCCTCCTTCTGCCGTACTGCTGACCCTAGGTTCCTCCGCCTCTCCTGACGTCCTGGAGCGGGCTCTTTCAATGATGGCCTTGTTGCGAGAAGATCTTCAGGGCACTGACCGTCATCTGGTGGCCGGATGCCTGGAGCTGGTCTCTGGCTGGCTGCACTCCGATGCGTCCGTCCGGGCGACACTGAGCCAAGCTGCTGCTGACTCCGAGAAGGACAGGGAGGCCGTCGCCCAGGCTGTGGCCGCCTGCGAGGTGGTGCTGAAGGACGCCAAGGCTGTCCAGGACCGCTGTCGGTCGCTAGTGGCCGAGCTGGAGACCGTGCGGAGGGAGCACGCGGAGGAAGCCCGAGGCCGCAAGGCGGAGGAGGAGAAGATGAAAGCCCGAGAGGACGCTGTTAAGGGTCACGACACCGAACTAGAGCAGTTGGCGAAGGCGCAGGCCACAGAGCGCAGCCGGCTGGAGGAGTTGGAGCAGAAGCTAAAGGCGGAGAAGGCCGAGCTTGACACCAAGGCAAAGGTCCTGACTGAGGACCGCGCGGCCTTCCAGCTCCTCGAAGTCGCTCTACGAGAAGGGCTTGGAGGAGCCGCTAATTGCCAGCGACGAGGGCGACAACCAGTTGGTTCCTTATCTGGTTGGTGCGCTGGAGGACGTCGTGAGCGGCATCGGCCCCATGGCGGAGGAAGAAGCCCGCGTTCTCTCCTCAGCCGCGTTGACACGTGTCTTTAGCCACCTCCACCTTCGCAATCCCGCCGCCCGCCTTGACGAGCTGCTGGAGCCTGTGAAAGACGAGCATTAGGAGGCCGCTACTGCAGCTGTGAAGAGTCAGGTGGAGGCCCTGCCGAAGAGGTTCTGCACCTTCACTCCTGCGCCCCCGACTAGCGGTGCTACCAACCCTGCAACTCCGGCTGGTGGTGCAGGTAAAGGTGATGCCGCCGGAGAATAAGCATCCCTTGCAGGCGACGATGACGTGTAGGGATGGCTGATACGTCTCCGTCGTATCTATAATTTTTTATTGTTCCATGCCAATATTATTCAACTTTCATATACTTTTTGGCAACTTTTATACTATTTTTGGGACTAACATATTGATCCAGTGCCCAGTGCCAGTTCCTGTTTGTTGCATGTTTTTGGTTTCGCAGAATATCCATATCAAATGGAGTCCAAATGGGATAAAAACGGACGGAGCTTATTTTTGGAAAATACGGAAAATTTGGAAGGAAAATCAACGCGAACCAGTGCCCGAGGTGGTCATGAGGCAGGGGGCGCGCCCCTACCCTCGTGAGCCCACCGTAAGGCGGCTGACGCTCTTCTTTTGCCGCAAGAAAGCTAACATTCGGAAAAAAATCACGGCGAAGGTTTCAGGCCAATCAGAGTTACAGATCTCCATATATACACGAAACGGTGAAATAGAACCAAGAGAGAACGCAGAACCAGAGAGAAACAAAGAGATAGATCCAATCTCGGAGGGGCTCTCGCCCCTCCCACGCCATGGGAGCGCTGCCGGGGCCATCATCATCACCGCCATCTTCACCAACAACTTCACCGCCATCTTCACGAACTCTTCCCCCCTCTATGCAGCGGTGTAACCTCTCTCTTACCCACTGTAATCTCTACTTAAACATGGTGCTCAATGATATATATTATTTCCTAATGATGTATGGCTATCCTATGATGTTTGAGTAGATCTGTTTTGTCCTAATGGCTATTTGATGATCGTGATTGGTTTGAGTTGTATGTTTTATTATTGGTGCTGTCCTATGGTGCTCTCCGTGTCGCGCAAGCATGAGGGATTCCCGCTGTAGGGTTTGCAATATGCTTATGATTTGCTTATGGTGGGTGGCGTGAGTGACAGAAGCACATACCCGAGTAAGTAGGTTGTTTGCGTATGGGATAAAGGGGACTTGATGCTTTAATGCTATGGTTGGGTTTTACCTTAATGAATCTTTAGTAGTTGCGGATGCTTGCTAGAGTTCCAATCATAAGTGCATATGATCCAAGTAGAGAAAGTATGTTAGCTTATGCCTCTCCCTCAAATAAAATTGCAATAATGATTACCGGTCTAGTTATCGACTGCCTAGGGACAAATAACTTTCTTGTTGACAAAAGCTCTCTACTAAAACTAATTTAGTTGTGTCTTTATCTAAACAGCCCCTAGCTTTTATTTTCGTGTTCTTGTTTCCCATCTTTAGTTATGGGTAGGAAACGCAAAATACCAAAAAACTTAGTTGTACCTACTGAACCAATGGTTGAAGAACCAATCAAAATCTATCACACTGCTGAAGCTTATTACTTGGATCATCTTCGATCCCTACGTGCTCGTGCTGAAACCCCAACTAGCTTAGTTGAGGGCAAATCTTTAGATGAGCATGCTTGTTATGTGCGACGCCGTATATCTCAAAAAGGGAAACATTTACATCATCAAATTAATACTATGCAATGCTATGCTTGGAATTTATGCTATTATTATGATTTTACTTGTTGTTCTGAAAACCCTAAGAAACACCTTCCCTACCAATGTGAGTTTAGTGATAATGGAATCGTATCTTCGTATGCTAAAGGTGCTTATAGTTACTATGATGTTCAACAAATTGAAGAATTTGTTGCTTTTAAGGGTGCTTTTGAAATTGCTTCTTTGATTGAAAAATATGATGCTACTCTTTACAAATCTGAAAATTTTGCCATACTTGAATATTGTTATGAGAATTATGCTTCTAATGCCTATTTAAACAATATTGAGGAGTACTCCGCTGCCCAAGAAGAAACTAATATTTTGCAGGAGTCTATGGAAGAAGAAATTGATGAAACTGTGAGCTCATTGGATGAAAAAGATGATGAGGAGAGCGAAGAACAAAAGGAGGAAGAGCGGATTAGCTACCCGTGCCCACCTTCTAATGAGAGTAACTCTTCAACTCATACATTGTTTAAATTCCCTTCGTGCTTACCGAAGGATGATTGCTATGATGACTGTTATGATCCCGTTTATTCTTTTGAAATATCCCTTTTTGATGATGCTTTCTATGCTTGTGGCCAAGATGCCAATATGAATTATGCTTATGGAGATGAACTTGCTATAGTTCCTTATGTTAAACATGAAATTGTTGCTATTGCACCCATGCATGATAGTCCTATTATCTTTTTGAATTCTCCCAACTACACTATATCGGAGAAGTTTGCACTTATTAAGGATTATATTGTGGGTTGCCTTTTACCGTTGCACATGATGATTTTGATGAATATAATATGCATGTGCTTGCTGCTCCTACTTGCAATTATTATGAGAGAGGAACTATATCTCCACCTCTCTATGTTTCCAATATGACAAAATTGCAAGAAACTGTTTATACTATGCATTGGCCTTTACTATGTGTGCATGAATTGTTCTTTTATGACATGCCAATGCATAGGAAGAGAGTTAGACTTCGTCATTACATGATATATGTTACCTTGTGCTCACCACTAAATTACAAATCATTGTTAATTAAAATTGGCTTTGATATACCTTGGGATCTGGGTGGATTCATTACTTGAGCACTATATGCCTAGCTTAATGGCTTTAAAGAAAGCGCTGCCAGGTAGACAACCCAGAAGTTTTAGAGATTCATTTATTTCTGTTGAGTGCTTTTATATAGTTTTAAAACAACAAAAATAAAGAGGGGAACCCAAAACTTTTTCAAAAAGGAAAGTGAAAGTGATAGAGACAAGCATTGTTGAAGTGGGAGCTAGCCTTGAACTTTGTTCATGCTCACGGCAACTATTTGAATCTTGATTACAGAAACTTTTCAACAAAAATAATTATCCCCTTGTACAATTCCATTGTATTATAAAAATAATGTTCCAAGGTTTGCCTTTAGGATGTTTACGATGCTTGTTGGTTTGTGCGGTACAGGACAGAAACTTTGGCTGTAGTGCGTGAATTTTAATTTCTTACTGGAACGTCAAATGATTCTGATTATTTTTGCACTGTCTTGCTGTACAAATTTTTTATTTTTCCTAATTTTCGCAGAATTTTTCAAGTATTAGAAGTATGGTGAATGTTCAGATTGCTACAGACTGTTCTGTTTTAGACAGATTCTGTTTTTGATGCATAGTTTGCTTGTTTTGATGAAACTATCAATTTATATCAGTGGATTAAGCCATGGAAAAGTTATATTACAGTAGACAAAATGAAAAAACAAAATATGATTTGGTTTTCAACAGTACTTAGAGTAGTGATTTGCTTTATTATACTAACGGACCTTACCGAGTTTTCTGTTGAAGTTTTGTGTGGATGAAGTGTTCGATGATTGAGAAGGTTTCGATGTGAGAAGAAGGAAGAGAGGCAAGGGCTCAAGCTTGGGGATGCCCGAGGCACCCCAAGTAAATATTCAAGGAGACTCAAGCGTCTAAGCTTGGGGATGCTGGGAAGGCATCCCCTCTTTCTTCAACAAGTATCGGTATGTTTTCCGATTCATTTCGTTCATGCGGTATGTGTAATCTTGGAGCGTCTTTTGCATTTAATTTTCATTTTTCTTTTACGCACCATGCTGGTATGAGATAGTCCTTAGTTGATTTATAGAATGCTCTTTGCACTTCATTTATATCTTTTGAGTATGGCTTTATAGAATGCTTCATGTGCTTCACTTATATCATTTGAAGTTTGGATTGCCTGTTTCTCTTCACTTAGACAACCGCCATTTGTAGAATGCTCTTTTGCTTCACTTATATTTGTTAGAGCATGGGCACATCTTTTGTAGAAAAAAATAAACTCTCTTGCTTCACTTATATCTATTTAGAGATATGACAGGAACTGGTCATTCACATGGTTAGTCATAAAATCCTACATAAAACTTGTAGATCGCTGAATATGATATGTTTGATTCCTTGCAATAGTTTTGCAATATAAAGATGGTGATATTAGAGTTGTGCTAGTTGAGTAATTGTGAAATTGAGAAATACTTTTGTTGAGGTTTGCAAGTCCCGTAGCATGCACATATGGTGAACCGTTATGTAACGAAGTCGGAGCATGAGGTGTTTATTGATTGTCTTCCTTATTAGTGGCGGTCGGGGACGAGCGATGGTCTTTTCCTACCAATCTATCCCCCTAGGAGCATGCGTGTAGTACTTTGTTTCGATGACTAATAGATTTTTTCAATAAGTATGTGAGTTCTTTATGACTAATGTTGAGTCCATGGATTATACACACTCTCACCCTTACATCATTGCTAGCCTCTTCGGTACCGTGCATTGCCCTTTCTCACCTCGAGAGTTGATGCAAACTTCGCCGGTGCATCCAAACCCCGTGATATGATACACTCTGTCACACATAAACCTCCTTATATCTTCCTCAAAACAGCCACCATACCTACCTATCATGGCATTCCATAGCCATTCCGAGATATATTGCCATGCAACTTCCATCATCATCATATACATGACTTGAGCATTTATTGTCATACTGCTTTGCATGATCGTAAGATAGCTAGCATGATGTTTTCATGGCTTGTCCGTTTTTTGATGTCCTTGCTACGCTAGATCATTGCACATCCCGGTACACCGTCGGAGGCATTCATATAGAGTCATATCTTTGTTCTAGATATCGAGTTGTAAGTAAATAAAAGTGTGATGATCATCATTATTAGAGCATTGCCCAAGTGAGGAAAGGATGATGGAGACTATGATTCCCCCACAAGTCGGGATGAGACTCCGGATGAAAAAATAAAAAAATAAAAAAAGAGAAAGGCCAAAAAAAAGAGAAGGCCCAAAAAAGAGAAAAAAAGAGAAAACAAAAAAATGAGAGAAAAAGAGAGAAGGGGCAATGTTACTATCCTTTTACCACACTTGTGCTTCAAAGTAGCACCATGTTCTTCATATAGAGAGTCTCTTGAGTTATCACTTTCATATACTAGTGGGAATTTTCATTATAGAACCTGGCTTGTATATTCCAACGATGGGCTTCCTCAAATGCCCTAGGTCTTCATGAGCAAGCAAGTTGGATGCACACCCACTTAGTTTCAGTTTGAGCTTTCATATACTTATAGCTCTAGTGCATCTGTTGCATGGCAATCCCTACTTCTCACATTGATATCTATTAATGGGCATCTCCATAGCCCGTTGATACGCCTAGTTGATGTGAGACTTTCTCCTTTTTTGTCTTCTCCACATAACCCCCATCATCATATTCTATTCCACCCATAGTGCTATGTCCATGGCTCACGCTCATGTATTGCGTGAAAGTCGAAAAGGTTTGAGAACGTCAAAAGTATGAAACAATTGCTTGGCTTATCATCGGGGTTGTGCATGATGTGAATGCTTTGTGCGGTGAAGATGGAGCATAGCCAAACTATATGATTTTGTAGGGATGAGCTTTCTTTGGCTATGTTATTTCAATAAGACATAATTGCTTGGTTGGTATGCTTGAAGTATTATTGTTTTTATGTCAAAGGCTAGATTATTGCTTTGAATCACTCGTGTCTTAATATTCATGCCATGATTATACATATGATCAAGATTATCCTAGGTAGCATTCCACATCAAAAATTATCTTTTTTATCATTTACCTACTCGAGGAAGAGCAGGAATTAAGCTTGGGGATGCTGATACGTCTCCGTCGTATCTATAATTTTTGATTGTTCCATGCCAATATTATTCAACTTTCATATACTTTTTGGCAACTTTTTATACTATTTTGGGACTAACATATTGATCCAGTGCCCAGTGCCAGTTCCTATCTGTTGCATGTTTTTTGTTTCGTAGAATATCCATATCAAACGGAGTCCAAACGGGATAAAAACGGACGGAGCTTATTTTTGGAAAATATGGAAAATTTGGAAGGAAAACCAACGCGAACCAGTGCCCGAGGTGGTCATGAGGCAGGGGGCGTGCCTGCCCCCCTGGGCACGCCCCTACCCTCGTGAGCCCACCGTAAGGCGGTTGACGCTCTTCTTTTGCCGCAAGAAAGCTAATATTCAGAAACAAATCACGGCGAAGGTTTCAGGCCAATCGGAGTTACGGATCTCCATATATACACGAAACGGTGAAACAGAACCAGGAGAGAACGCAGAACCAGAGAGAAACAGAGAGATAGATCCAATCTCGGAGGGGCTCTCGCCCCTCCCACGCCATGGGAGCGCTACCGGGGCCATCATCATCACCGCCATCTTCACCAACAACTTCACCGCCATCATCACCAACTCTTCCCCCCTCTATGCAGCGGTGTAACCTCTCTCTTACCCGCTGTAATCTCTACTTAAACATGGTGCTCAACGCTATATATTATTTCCCAATGATGTATGGCTATCCTATGATGTTTGAGTAGATCTGTTTTGTCCTAATGGCTATTTGATGATCATGATTGGTTTGAGTTGTATGTTTTATTATTGGTGCTGTCCTATGGTGCTCTCCGTGTCGCGCAAGCGTGAGGGATTCCCGCTGTAGGGTTTGCAATATGCTTATGATTTGCTTATGGTGGGTGGCGTGAGTGACAGAAGCACAGACCCGAGTAAGTAGGTTGTTTGCGTATGGGATAAAGGGGACTTGATGCTTTAATGCTATGGTTGGGTTTTACCTTAATGAATCTTTAGTAGTTGCGGATGCTTGCTAGAGTTCCAATCATAAGTGCATATGATCCAAGTAGAGAAAGCATGTTAGCTTATGCCTCTCCCTCAAATAAAATTGCAATAATGATTACCGGTCTAGTTATCGATTGCCTAGGGACAAATAACTTTCTTGTTGACAAAAGCTCTCTACTAAAACTAATTTATTTGTGTCTTTATCTAAACAGCCCCTAGCTTTTATTTTCGTGTTCTTTACTTTCTTGCAAGCTTACCCAAAAACACCTACAAAGTACTTCTAGTTTCATTCTTGTTCTAGGTAAAGCGAACGTCAAGCGTGCGTAGAGTTGTATCGGTGGTCGATAGAACTTGAGGGAATATTTGTTCTACCTTTAGCTCCTCGTTGGGTTCGACACTCTTACTTATCGAAAGAGGCTACAATTGATCCCCTATACTTGTGGGTTATCAATGACGAGTCAACCTGCTCCTTTCCTGTTTTGGTTTCTACAATATGCACCATGCCTCGTGGAGGCGTTAAACTCGCGTTTGATTCCAGGGGAACAATATATCCTGTAATATTTGCTTTGAAATTCTGTGACTTCCTTTCTATTTGCTTTATGTTCTACGTCGGCAGGGCCCGACCCCGCGCATACCTCAGCCGCCGTTGGGCCGTCCGGATCACCAGGACGGACCAAGGAGTGAGGGGCTACGTGATGAGTTAGGCTCCTGAGTCATGATGCTCAGGAGTCCCCCTTGACGCGCAAACAACTTGTAGAAAGGAGATTTGTGAGTAGGTCTAGTGTTCTACGTCATCAGGGCCCGACCCCGCACATACCTCAGCCACCACTGGGCTGACCGGATCACCAGGACGGACCAATGAGTGAGGGTCTACGTGGTCAGTTAGGCTCCTGAGCCGCGATGCTCAGGAGTCCCCCTTGACGTTCGAACGACCTTCATACCTTGGCTTCGCTTGGGAGGGCACGCGTCGACCAGGTCCGAGGGACCTGGCAGGGTGCCGTATGCTTGAGCATGACCCGAGCGCAGCCCCCATGCCCAGTCCCCTTGCGTGACTCTCCCGTGGGGAGGTGTCGCGATGAGGCCGGATACCAAGCTCAGAGGCTCCCTAAGGTTGATACAGCCATGAGGCCGCCCTCAGTTGTTTGTCACCAGGACGGACCATGGCGCTTCTGCACTTGCATGGGCATAGCCGCTCCTCGGCGGTGTCGACTACCAGCGCGGAGCATGGTGCTTCCACTGGTAGTGGGAGGGGGCTCCCTACTGTGGAGAGCCCCCGGGGCATGTACAACCCCGCCCTGACATGTGGCTTGCATGACAAGGCTAGACGAGGTGTATCTGGGCACTCGTGAGCCAGCGCGGGACTCACAAGGCCCTACCTCAAGGCGGGTTACGCCTGGTCTTGATTCTTGATGGTTGTGGCGTTCCTGCGAGATGGTTAGACAACCTGTGCCGAATGGATTTCCTGAGGCTATCGCACGAGAAGGCCAAGCACCAACGACCCCAGGAGATGACGTGAACGGGGCCGACCCGCCAGACAGAGCTTAGCCATTGGATTTATTGACGCTGCAGGGACGAGCCCGAGCACAGACGCCGTGCCTAGCCTTCTTATGCGATGGATCCTGAAGAAAGACAATCAGCGCACGGCTCCCATGGTAGGTGACAATCAAGCAGGGGATATCTATAGATAGATTACGCGTGAAAAGCAACTAGCTTAGGTAAATGCAAGAACGATACATGCCACAGGGTTGGACCCGAGCGGCCTGGGGTTAATGCAGCCCAAGGGGCGCCCGAGCAGAGTGAACTGAAGATGCAAGCGGATACGTGCCGCAGGGTCGGACCCACGCGGCCTGGGGATAACGCGGCCCAGGGGGCGCTCCCAGCTAAATGAACTTGAAAAAATGTCACCTGGTTTGGTTGCCGATGGAGTGTTGGGGTAGCTGAAGACATGTAGAGAAGAAGTCGCTTCTCACGAGCCGCCGAGGTCCTGAGCCTCGGGAAGCTCTGGAGGCTTAGGTGGCCTCCGGAGGACCGTCTCCATCTCCGCCAGGACCGTGTGGTGCCTGTCCTCCTTTCCTGCCAGGATGCTCCGCAGAGTGCGCTGGAAGGCGGCAGCCACGCTCGGTAGGCTGAATGGCATGCGAATGTAGCTGTGAGGCGGGCCCTTATGTCTACTACACAACCTTATTCTTGTAGACGTTGTTGGGCCTCCAAGTGCAGAGGTTTGTAGGACAGTAGCAAATTTCCCTCAAGTGGATGACCTAAGGTTTATCAATCCATAGGAGGCGTAGGATGAAGATGGTCTCTCTCAAGCAACCCTGCAACCGAATAACAAAGAGTCTCTTGTGTCCCCAACACACCCAATACAATGGTAAATTGTATAGGTGCACTAGTTCGGCGAAGAGATGGTGATACAAGTGGTATATGGATGGTAGATAAAGGTTTTTGTAATCTGAAAATATAAAAACAGCAAGGTAACTAATGATAAAAGTGAGCACAAACGGAATTGCAATGCGTTGAAACAAGGCCTAGGGTTCATACTTTCACTAGTGCAAGTTCTCTCAACAATCATAACATAATTGGATCATATAACTATCCCTCAACATGCAACAAAGAGTCACTCCAAAGTCACTAATAGCGGAGAACAAACGAAGAGATTATGGTAGGGTACGAAACCACCTCAAAGTTATCCTTTCTGATCGATCTATTCAAGAGTCCGTAGTAAAATAACACGAAGCTATTCTTTCCGTTCAATCTATCCTAGAGTTCGTACTAGAATAACACCTTAAGACACAAATCAACCAAAACCCTAATGTCACCTAGATACTCCAATGTCACCTCAAGTATCCGTGGGTATGATTATACGATATGCATCACACAATCTCAGATTCATCTATTCAAACCAACACAAAGAACTTCAAAGAGTGCCCCAAAGATTCTACCAGAGAGTCAAAACGTGTGCCAACCCCTATGCATAGGTTCATGGGCGGAACCCGCAAGTTGATCACCAAAACATACATCAAGTGGATCACGTGATATCCCATTGTCACCACAGATAAGCATGGCAAGACATACATCAAGTGTTCTCAAATCCTTAAAGACTCAATCCGATTAGATAACTTCAAAGGGAAAACTCAATCCATTACAAGAGAGTAGAGGGGGAGAAACATCATAAGATCCAACTATAATAGCAAAGCTCGCGATACATCAAGATCGTACCACCTCAAGAACACGAGAGAGAGAGAGAGATCAAACACATAGCTACTGGTACATACCCTCAGCCCCGAGGGAGAACTACTCCCTCCTCGTCATGGAGAGCACCAGGATGATGAAGATGGCCATCGGAGAGGGATCCCCCCTCCGGCAGGGTGCCAGAACGGGTCTAGATTGGTTTTCGATGGCTACGGAGGCTTCTGGCGATGGAACTCCCAATCTATTGTGCTCTCTGGAGTTTTTAGGGTATATGGGTATATATAGGAGGAAGAAGTACGTCGCTGGATCTCCGGGCTGTCCACGAGGCAGGGGGCGCGCCCAGGGGGGTGGGCGCCCCCCCACCCTCATGGGAAGCTTGAGACTCTTCTGATCCATCTCCGATACTCCGTGGGCTTCTTCTGGTCCAAAAATAAGTTTCGTGAAGTTTCAAGTCAATTGGACTCCGTTTGATTTTCCTTTTCTGCGATACTCTAAAACAAGGAAAAAACAGAAACTGGCACTGGGCTCTAGGTTAATAGGTTAGTCCCAAAAATCATATAAAAGTGTTTAGTAAAGCCCATAATAATCCAAAACAGATAATATAATAGCATGAATACTTCATAAATTATAGATACGTTGGAGATGTATCAGGCCCTCACACCGGCTAGCATGCCAAGGCCAGATGCGATCCTGAGATGCGGTCCCGTTGAGCCCTGGGACATCAATGCAGACACGCGGCTCACCACCCTCACCTGGGTGGGGAGCAACGCCAGGTGGGTGGCGGTCGCCGCGTATTGCTCTTGCTTCCTGAAGCTCCTAAGATGCCTTGGTGATGAACTCCTGAGCGCCGGGCGCCCCTCGCCCGGTGTCCTCTTGAGGGAAGCGTGCCGCGAAGCACGCCTCCACGTGGTGCTCGAGCGCCTCCCTGGTGATGTTGGCCAGGTCCGAGGCCCTCTATAAGAGAGCCCCCGAGCCCTGCCCGAGGAGGGTGCTGGGCGCGCCTCCCTATGCAAGGGAGGGAGGCGCCCCAGGCGCCAGCACGGATCCTGAAGTGGCGCCGCTGGAGGTGCCGCTCCCTTGAGGCCAGTACGGAGTAGCTGCTTCTTCTTCTTGGGGTTGGCCTCAGGAGGGTACTGCGCACTGATATGTCTCCAACGTATCTATAATTTTTGATTGCTCCATGCTATATTATCTACTGTTTTGGACATTATTGGGCTTTATTATCCACTTTTATATTATTTTTGGGACTAACCTATTAACTGGAGGCCCAACCTAGAATTGCTGTTTTTTTTGCCTATTTTAGGGTTTCGAAGAAAAGGAATATCAAACGGAGTCCAAACGGAATGAAACCTTCGGGAACATGATTTTCTCACCGAACATGATCCAGGAGACTTGGACCCTACGTCAAGAAACAAAGGAGGAGGCCACGAGGTAGGCGGGCGCGCCTACCCCCCAGGCGCGCCCTCCACCCTCGTGGCCCCCTGTTGCTCCACCGACGTACTCCTTCCTCCTATATATACCTACATACCCCCAAATGATCAGAGATGGAGCCAAAACCCTAATTCCACCGTCGTAACTTTCTGTATCCACGAGATCCCATCTTGGGGCCTGTTCCGGAGCTCCGCCGGAGGGGGTATCCATCACGGAGGGCTTCTACATCAACACCATAGACCCTCCAATGAAGTGTGAGTAGTTTACTCAGACCTTCGGGTCCATAGTTATTAGCTAGATGGCTTCTTCTCTCTTTTTGGATCTCAATACAATGTTCCCCCCTCTCTTGTGGAGATCTATTCGATGTAATCTTCTTTTTGCGGTGTGTTTGTTGAGACCGATGAATTGTGGGTTTATGATCAAGATTATCTATGAACAATATTTGAATCTTCTCTGAATTCTTTTATGTATGATTGGTTATCTTTGCAAGTCTCTTCGAATTATCAGTTTGGTTTGGCCTACTAGATTGATCTTTCTTGCAATGGGAGAAGTGCTTAGCTTTGGGTTCAATCTTGCGGTGTCCTTTCCCAGTGACAGTAGGGGCAGCAAGGCACGTATTGTATTGTTGCCATCGAGGATAACAATATGGTTTTTTTATCATATTGCATGAATTTATCCCTCTACATCATGTCATCTTTCTTAAGGCGTTACTCTGTTTTCATGAACATAATACTCTAGATGCATGCTGGATAGCGGTCGATGAGTGGAGTAATTGTAGTAGATGCAGGCACGAGTTGGTCTACTTGTCTCGGACATGATGCCTATATACATGATCATACCTAGATATTCTCATAACTATGCTCAATTCTGTCAATTCCTCAACAGTAATTCGTTCACCCACCGTAAAATATTTATGCTCTTGAGAGAAGCCACTAGTGAAACCCATGGCCCCTGGGTCTATCTTCATCATATTAATCTTCCAATACTTAGTTATTTCCTTTGCTTTTATTTTACTTGCATCTTTATCACAAAAATACCAAAAATATTATCTTATCATATCTATCATATCTCACTCTCATAAGTGATCGTGAAGGGATTGACAACCCCTTATCGCGTTGGTTGCGAGGAGTTATTTGCTTTGTGCAGGTAGGAGGGACTCGCGCGTAGCCTCCTACTGGATTGATACCTTGGTTCTAAAAAACTGAGGGAAATACTTACGCTACTTTGCTGCATCACCCTTTCCTCTTCAAGGGAAAACCAACGCAGTACTCAAGAGGTAGCAAGAAGGATTTCTAGCGCCGTTGCCAGGGAGTTGTCGGGACCCCGACGATCCTAGGTCACACCGATCTAGAATGTAACACATCATATCACTTTGTGGCCTCACGCACGGTATTCCCACGGGTGCCACCTTACCAGGCCCGGGACCGTTTGCGCCTTTTGGCTCACGTATATGATAGTGTCGCTAGCATCCATATGACAAAGAACCCGGGCCGACATGGCTAGTCGTGAACCCAAAGCGGCACTAACCCATGGGGACAGGCATACAAGAATCAACCTCGAGCATGTCAGTCAACAGCGTGTGAATCCGGGCTGTAGCACTGGGCTAACAGGACTCCGGTAACCCGGGCTGTAGCAGGCTAGGCAGGACTCCGGATGTCACCGCGTGACATTTCCCCGAAGGGACAGACATAGGAACGAAGTGAAACACATGCCGGCCAGTCAAGTGTCCTGAGCAGTAGTGCTGGGCTAGCAGGACTCCGGTGATCCGGGCTGTAGCGGACTACTATCACTCAGAAGCACTAGACTACATTTCCCCATATGATAGGCTGCCAAGGATAAACAACTAGATAGTCGGATCCCACACATACCAAGCATTTCAATCATACACACAATATGCTCGATATGTGTGAATACAACATGGCATCACAACATAACTCTACAACTCAAGTATTTATTCATTAGGCTCCGAGGAGCGAGATATTACAGACATGGGTCTCATGACCCAACAATCATAGCATACAATGCAAAGCACATGCGGAAGCTTAACATGTCTGAGTACAGACATCTATAAATGAAAAAGGCTAAGAAGCCTGACTATCTACCAGATCCTGCCGAGGGCACAAGATCGTAGCTGAGGTATCAAGCTAAACGTCGAAGTCCACGCGGAACTACTAGCGAGACTGAAGTCTCTCTGCAAAACATAAATTAAGCAAACGTGAGTACAAAGGTACTCAGCAAGACTTACATTAGAACTAGCTACATATGCATCGGTATCAACAAAAAGGGGGGGGTGGTGGAGTTTAACTGCAGCAAGCCAGCTTTGACTCGGTGGCTATTCTGAACTACGACTGCAAGCAACTCTTTTGAGGTGGCGCACACGAGTCCACACATTCACCATTCAATACACCACTATGGATCCGCTCCCGTCTCCCTACGAGAAGGCCATCCATAGCAATCACGCTTATCTTGCGAGTTTTAGGGTATCCACTTTCACTTGTCTATGAACTGTTATAGGCAACCCAGAAGTCCATTTACCGCGGACACGGCTATTCGAATAGATGATGTTAACCCTGCAGGGGTGTACTTCTTCACACACGCTCTCACCACTTACCGCCGTTTACACGACATGTACTCGGCAACCTTCAAGCGGAAGCCCAACGAGGGTGTCGGCCACGGCCTACCTAAACACCTAAGTCTCTAGTCCAGGTTTATCGCCTATCCAGGTTCCATCCGCAGGGAGTCCGGCCGAGGTTTCCACATACGGCCCCGAACGATGTGAACAGGGTTCCCGAGACACCAAACGGGCGCCCGGTACACCGTGCCACGGTGTATCTACCGCAACATAGCCCACCCCTGGGGTCAGCGCTACGCACGGCCGCCAACACATATCCTATAAACACCAGAAACTAGTTGCAACTCCTGGACAGAGGACAAGGGTGATCAAGAAGCCGAGAGGGTCCATTGGTTTCGGGCCCAATGCGTGGTAGTAACTGTTTCATGGATCACAAACACAGAACTCAGTTCCTAAGAACGGTTTCAATGAGACAACCCACCATGTACTCCTACATGGCCTCTCACCGCTACCTTTACCAAATCGTGTTCACACACTTAGCTCACACACAGTAGGACATGTTCACACATCTCCGATTCATCCCCGATGAATCGGAACTGACTCAACTCTAAGCAGTAGCAGGCATGACAAACAAGCATGAATGAGTAGGCACATCAGGGCTCAAACAACTCCTACTCATGCTAGTGGGTTTCATCTATTTACTGTGGCAATGACAGGTCATGCAGAGGATAAGGGGTTCAACTACCGCGGCAAGTAACAGAGGAAACGTGTTGTCCTAATGCAATAAAAGAGAGCAGGAGCGAGAGAGGGGGATTGTATCGGAATGAACAAGGGGGTTTTGCTTGCCTGGCACTTCTGAAGATAACATTGAGTCTTCATCAGTGTCAACGATCACAGCGTCAGAGCAGCGTCTACCGAGAGGGGACAAACACCGACAACAGAGAAAGAAACACAATCAATGCAATGCACAATATGATGCATGATCATGGCATGTCAATATGCTGTGGTTTGAGCTAATGCAACTAGTAACATGTTAAATGGAGTTGGTTTGAACACTAGGTTCAAATTCAAAATATGAATTCAAATAGTGCATTATCATGTTTTGGTCTAGACAGTGAGGTTAAGTTGTTCAAACATGCATGAAAATGGTACAGATGGATTCCTTGAATTTTTCTGATAATTTTTCATATATAATTTATTTCATTTGGAGTTACGGTTGAATTTCTATGATTTTTAGAAGTTTAGGCAATTTTCTGGAATTTTCTGAATTATTTTAAAACAGAAATTAATTACTGCGTCAGCATGACATCAGGGTGACGTAAGCAAGTCAACAGGGCTGGTCCAGGTCAAACCTGACCAGTGGGACCCACTGGTCAGTGACTAACTAACTAACTTAAGTTAATTAGAGCCCGGGCCCGCATGTCAGTGTCTAATTTACTTAACTAAGTTAATTAGGACTAACTAAATCTAACACTAATTAAAAAGGGGCCTGGCCCACACGTCAGTCATCCAGGGGAGGTCAAACCCCTGGTCAACGGGTTCAAACCCGCCGGACTTGGTCCACGGCTCGACGCCGGCAACGGAAGATGCGGCGGAGGGCTTCGGGAATCACCCACAGGCGACCAAACCCGCGGCGGAGGGCATCTACACGTTGCTGGAGAACGCGCGCATCCAATGGTGCAAGCGGCACCTGCTGGGGCGGCCGGAAACGACGACGGCGTCGAGGTCAGCGGCGACCGGAGCTCGGACGTCGACGAAACCGATGACACAGCGCGCGGAGAAGCTAGCAGTTAGTACCTACGGGCTCTACAAGAACTCGCAAGGCCAACGGGCATATGCACGGGACCATTTGGTCACCGGTGCCTCGTCGCCGGCGAGCTCGGGCGGCGCCGCAGTTCGGTCATCAAGGGGGCGACGGCTACGGCGACCAAATGAAGCGGGGAAGAGGGGGAAACGGTGGCGGAGCTCACAGGGAGGTCGATGAGTAGCTCAGCGGGCTCGGGGAAGCTTCTGCAACGGCGAATTGACGACGGCGATCTCCGGGCACCGGAGATGAAGACGACGACGCTCGGGTCGACTGGGGCCTCCTCTGGTCGCGTGCTTCGGGTGTGTAGCTCCACGGGGTCAGGGCAGAGCCCAGGGATGCGGAGAGGGAGCGAGGGGGTGGCTGTGGACGCGGTGGCAGCGAACGGCGGCGACGGCGCGTTCGGGTGTGCGAGAGAGAGAGCGAGGGAGAGATGGAGGGGGGGGGGGGGAGAGTGAGGAGGTCAGGGGGGTCCAGACGGCAGCGGCGTGTCGTTGGCGGCATCGCGCTGGCCAGGGGAGGCCAGGCAGGCAGCTGCGTGCCGGCGTGCGCGGCGCCGTGCTCGGCCTTGCCTCTGCCAGTAGGCAGAGGTTGAAGACAAGGATGCCCCTGGTGGGCTGGGCTGGCTAGCTGGGCCAGCCGGGTGGGCCTTGGTGGGCTGCACAGGTAGGTTAGGTAGGTTTTCTCTCTCTCTGTTTTTTTTCTAATTCTGTTCTTTTTTTGTTTTTGCTATTTTGTTTTGATTTAGTTCAAGACCAAACCACTTTCAAAATTCATAAAAAGAATTGTGTGAACTAAATGGATTTATCCAAATCCACACAACAATTTTCAGAATTATTGAACATATATTTATTATATAATATATATAGATCCAATTCAAATATTTATTGGATTAAATCAAAGGCCCAAAATAAATATCTCTGAGATTCCAAAAATATTGTTTTAAGTTTTACCTCTTGCCAATATTTTCAGAGACTAAGAGGAACATTTTCTTGGACTTCTTTGAAAATATTTTAATGTTAATTATTTTTGAAGTGATTTATGAGGGTTTCAACTAACCTCACTTCAACTTTCAGAATTTAGACATGATGCATGATGCTCACTCAGGTAAATAGCTACAAGCAAATTCTAGGGCTGTGACAACTCACCCCCACTAAACAAGAATCTCGTCCTGAGATTCAAGACGTGAGGTAAGAAGACAGAGGGAACACCAATAAAGAATCTTCACGATCCAGGTTGCATCTCATAAGGTTGTTGATTCGATCACCATCATTGTCTCGATGTCTTGCTCTGAGAACTCCAACCAACATGACAACGAGAGGGAAGGGAAAACTCTATAAGGATCGATCTTCTCGGAGATCGAACAACTCAGAATCAACTCATGGAGTGAGACATAGGAACATCTCTGGAGCTGAGAGGCAAAACTTGCATCAGGAGTGATAGAAGAAACAATTTGACGAGGGTTTCAAAGTAGCGAGGGAAATTGCCATGATTCCAAAACGGGGCACCTCGGGGAAGGTGACTCGAAGAAATATTCCCTTAGGTGGCAAAAAGAATTACTTTTGATTCGGAGATCATAGAAACTCTTTATACCAGCCTAAGGCAATCACAAACAATCAGTGGAAGGAGTTCAAAAGAATGACATACTCGGACTAGGATGGATGATGTGGACTACCTTGTTGAAGACAACGCAATGGATGATTTTTGCTTATCATCGGAAATGGATGGGACCTATGGTAAGTCCACTTTTGAAGATGACCATGAACAACAACTACTGAGGTGCAAGCTGGGAACAAAATGCAAGTGTTGGGAATGATTCTAGTAACTGGGGAGAAGGTTCACCGGCAAAGGTGATTCCACCAATTGGATGGCTATCGAACAACTAAGAGAACGGAGGTACATTCCAGTTAACGACAACATCAAAACCTAGTGCCTGAGCGTGCTCTCAAGAACTTGAGCATTTCCGTATTCATCAAGGTTCTGCCAATATCCGTGTCAAGGATCCTGGCAACACAACATACCACCATGATGAATGGTGATGGATAATGCAGATGCAAAGGAAGATAACACTTTCTCAGATTTCACCTTAGCGAAGCCAAGGAAACAAAATCTGGATGATCGACCGAGAGACATTTAGCACTCCGCTTCTAATGTTCTCCTTGATGTACTGGTTACCACAGTCATGCTTTAAGCATCGGCATAGCCACCAAGTAGTGGCCGGACTTCGGAATACAATAGATCCATAAGGAACAACTTCTGGAGTAAATCCTACGAAATCCTTATGGGAGGGTGGCCAACTTTCTTCAATCGAGATACTACAATAATAGGTCTTCCGGCTGGATGTGTTGGCCACGACATCCACTTTACCGGTTATCGAGAGACCAGTATTATAGTTCTTGGAAAATGCTCCAACCATCATATCTGCCTGAGATTCAGATCTGGTTGGTGACAGGATATTCCAGACTCATCGAGTCTAGAAACAAAATGAAAGTTTGCAACACAAATCGATGAGACGGCGTTGCGAGATTCTCGGGGGAATGAAGTACGGTAGTAAGCTCCAAAACATGAGCCGGTTCTGCTACAAGCATGTGAACACGTTGTCCTAGACAAGCATGACCACGTAGTAGTCTTATAATAAAACACTACCGAGTTCAGGGGGAACCATCAACGAGGATATCGAAGTCCTTGCGTAGGTCTAACCCTTAAGAAGAAACTTCTTCTCCTTGAACAAATCAATCAGTGGCTTGGTGTGCTAGGGATACGTATAGAATGTAGATGATCAGTCTATCAGACCATAGAATACTTCGCACATGCATGACTGACTTGGGATGATTCCAGAGGAAGCAAAAACAAACTTTCTCGAATTCACGGCGGCAACTTACATCAGATGCACATGAATTAGAGGAAGTCACATCTTTCAACCGGACATATGCTTCATGATCGAGACATGAGGGCAATGCTTATAAAGTTTCCAACACTAACTGGAGGTTCAACACAATCATGGAGGAGACAAAATGCCGCTGATGGGCTCAACAGCAACTCATCGTAATTTCCATATCACTAGACTTCCACCACTATGTGAACAATGTGATAGTATTGGTCAGACCAAAGATATAATGGTGTATGCTCGAGGGACAACCGTAAGTAAGACAACATTACGAACATCGTTGGTTCTGATTTGATTTGACGATAGCCCACACTCAAATCAAGGTTTGGACAAGATAATAGATCCAGCAACTGATCACGAGGACCAATTGGTGAAGATATCATCTTTCTTCAACACACACTCACACAAGGATATCCCTTAGGGATGAACTAAGTCGGACAAGTTTTCATCTTCCAACTCTCCAAGTTGTTGTTAAGCTTAACCAACTAGCTTAGGGGTATCCAACACAGATTCTTGGGGAAAAGTGGTTTATTGAAAAACCATATTGATTACGAACTCAACATAACGGTCAGGTGACAACCTGGTAACACTTCCGAGAAGATATTCGGAAAATCACGAACCACCGGTATGTTATTAAGCTCGAGAACAATCTTGCTTTTCAGGGCAAGACGATATGATCAAGGAGTGAGGGATTGGCACAATCCTAACCCATTGATCGAAGTGTGCACCAGAAATATGGACTAGGTAGCACGATCAGTCTTAGAATGATAATTCAATAACCAACACGCTAAGGATGAGAATATTGTCGGAGTTGCTAGGAGTATTGATTTCACACATCACGGTTCACTTGTCGGCATTCTGGTTGCAACAACACTGAAACCGAGAAATGAATAATGATGGAAAGAGTATCACTACGTCAAGAATTCATAGGAGAAGGTGCAATTCTCACGACGCTCTTGACATAAAGTGGGTAATACTCCGAGGTAGAACAGAACAAAAGCTGGATTGGCATTTTGATCTGCGGAATACAACCACTTTGACCCGATCCCAGAAATGGATGAGGTAATGGAGTTTGTTTCTCCTAGTCATTCCAAATAGAATGGCTTGACGGACCACAGAAGTAAAAGGCACTGATGAACATGAATGCACGACTACTTCTGACTATCAAGTGATAGACGAAGGTTGGAATATAACTGAAGGGGGGAACAACTCAAGGAACATATATCTTTCTGAGTTGTGGATAGATTAGTATGTCGAACGAGTTCAACATATTTCTTCCGGATAACCCATGCAGAAAGGTAGAACTGACAGAGACACAATATAGAATGGAGAACTCATCAAGAGCACTCTGGTTGTGATCCTTTGGTTCAAGAACTTCTGCCATAAGTGGTTCATAGTATTTGGAAGAAGGAAATACCACGGACCTCGAGGTCTATCACAAGGTTTACTAATGTCCTAAGGAACTAGCAAACACTATCAACATGAAGCAGGTAGGGTGAGTCTCGGGTTCAAAACCCAGGAATAGAATGCCTACTAACTAAATGGCATCACGGGATGCTTTCGAGAATGATGGCCAGAATCATCACACTGGGAACACAAAACATGGTTCGATTACTAGGTGATCCTGTAAGACACCTAGGGTCATAATAATAGCTCCAACATAAATGTCGAGGTAACGGAGTACCTCAACTCACCAATTAGTGTGATTAACCTGGCCTAAATGGACATCAGGAACAGGGGAAAAGGTTTGCAAATGCATCAGACTATTTAGAAACCTGGGATGACTCGGACAGCATAACGGCTGTAAATGCTCGAAAAGATTTGAGACATCCTGCAAAAATGGTGGCATAACCACTCAGAATCATAATATCAAGGTTCTGAGGCCAGTTATGAATATATGGAAGTAGTAGGAACTGAACTGAGGCTTGAACTCAACAATCCTAGCCAACTACGGTTTAGTAACACGTCATCCTGATAGATAGATGAGAAGGCCTAATTCTTAATCCCCGTAGAAAGGAAGAGGGTGACTTAGATCAGAAGGGCATGAGGTATAAGGAGTAAAAAGAGCCTTACGTTCCCTTCCGCAAACAATTCCCTTACATAACTAAAGCATTTCTAGACTCAACTTTGACCAGTTTGGCTTGGTAATCCTACAGGCAGTCAGGCTCTGATACCAACGCTGTCGGGACCCCGATCCTAGGTCACACCGATCTAGCATGTAACACATCATATCACTTTGTGGCCTCACGCACGGTATTCCCACGGGTGCCACCTTACCTGGCCCGGGACCGTTTGCGCCTTTTGGCTCACGTATATGATAATGTCGCTAGCATCCATATGACAAAGAACCCGGGCTGACATGGCTAGTCGTGAACCCAAAGCGGCACTAACCCATGGGACAGGCATACAAGAATCAACCTCAAGCATGTCGGTCAACAACGTGTGAATCCGGGCTGTAGCACTGGGCTAACAGGACTCCAGTAACCCGGGCTGTAGCAGGCTAGGCAGGACTCCGGATGTCACCGCGTGACATTTCCCCGAAGGGACAGACGTAGGAATGAAGTGAAACACATGCCGGCCAGTCAAGTGTCCTGAGCAGTAGTGCTGGGCTAGCAGGACTCCGGTGATCCGGGCTGTAGCGGACTACTATCGCTCAGAAGCACTAGACTACATTTCCCCATATGATAGGCTGCCAAGGATAAACAACTAGATAGTCGGATCCCACACATACCAAGCATTTCAATCATACACACAATATGCTCGATATGTGTGAATACAACATGGCATCACAACATAACTCTACAACTCAAGTATTTATTCATTAGGCTCCGAGGAGCTAGATATTACAGACATGGGTCTCATGACCCAACAATCATAGCATACAATGCAAAGCACATGCGGAAGCTTAACATGTCTGAGTACAGACATCTATAAATGAAAAAGGCTAAGAAGCCTGACTATCTACCAGATCCTGCCGAGGGCACAAGATCGTAGCTGAGGTATCAAGCTAAACGTCGAAGTCCATGCGGAACTACTAGCGAGACTGAAGTCTCTCTGCAAAACATAAATTAAGCAAACGTGAGTACAAAGGTACTCAGCAAGACTTACATTAGAACTAGCTACATATGCATCGGTATCAACAAAAAAGGGGGGGGTGGTGGAGTTTAACTGCAGCAAGCCAGCTTTGACTCGGTGGCTATTCTGAACTACGACTGCAAGCAACTCTTTTGAGGTGGCGCACACGAGTCCACACATTCACCATTCAATACACCACTATGGATCCGCTCCCGTCTCCCTACGAGAAGGCCATCCATAGCAATCACGCTTATCTTGCGAGTTTTAGGGTATCCACTTTCACTTGTCTATGAACTGTTATAGGCAACGCAGAAGTCCATTTACCGCGGACACGGCTATTCGAATAGATGATGTTAACCCTGCAGGGGTGTACTTCTTCACACACGCTCTCACCACTTACCGCCGTTTACACGACATGTACTCGGCAACCTTCAAGCGGAAGCCCAACGAGGGTGTCGGCCACGGCCTACCTAAACACCTAAGTCTCTAGTCCAGGTTTATCGCCTATCCAGGTTCCATCCGCAGGGAGTCCGGCCGAGGTTTCCACATACGGCCCCGAACGATGTGAACAGAGTTCCTGAGACACCAAACGGGCGCCCGGTACACCGTGCCACGGTGTATCTACCGCAACATAGCCCACCCCTGGGGTCAGCGCTATGCACGGCCGCCAACACATATCCTATAAACACCAGAAACTAGTTGCAACTCCTGGACAGAGGACAAGGGTGATCAAGAAGCCGAGAGGGTCCATTGGTTTCAGGCCCAATGCGTGGTAGTAACTGTTTCATGGATCACAAACACAGAACTCAGTTCCTAAGAACGGTTTCAATGAGACAACCCACCATGTACTCCTACATGGCCTCTCACCGCTACCTTTACCAAATCGTGTTCACACACTTAGCTCACACACAGTAGGACATGTTCACACATCTCCGATTCATCCCCGATGAATCGGAACTGACTCAACTCTAAGCAGTAGCAGGCATGACAAACAAGCATGAATGAGTAGGCACATCAGGGCTCAAACAACTCCTACTCATGCTAGTGGGTTTCATCTATTTACTGTGGCAATGATAGGTCATGCAGAGGATAAGGGGTTCAACTACCGCGGCAAGTAACAGAGGAAACGTGTTGTCCTAATGCAATAAAAGAGAGCAGGAGCGAGAGAGGGGGATTGTATCGGAATGAACAAGGGGGTTTTGCTTGCCTGGCACTTCTGAAGATAACATTGAGTCTTCATCAGTGTCAACGATCACAGCGTCGGAGCAGCGTCTACCGAGAGGGGACAAACACCGACAACAGAGAAAGAAATACAATCAATGCAATGCACAATATGATGCATGATCATGGCATGTCAATATGCTGTGGTTTGAGCTAATGCAACTAGTAACATGTTAAATGTAGTTGGTTTGAACACTAGGTTCAAATTCAAATTCAAAATATGAATTCAAATAGTGCATTATCATGTTTTGGTCTAAACAGTGAGGTTAAGTTGTTCAAACATGCATGAAATTGGTACAGATGGATTCCTTGAATTTTTCTGATAATTTTTCATATATAATTTATTTCATTTGGAGTTACGGTTGAATTTCTATGATTTTTAGAAGTTTAGGCAATTTTCTGGAATTTTCTGAATTATTTTAAAACAGAAATTAATTACTGCGTCAGCATGACATCAGGGTGACGTAAGCAAGTCAACAGGGCTGGTCCAGGTCAAACCTGACCAGTGGGACCCACTGGTCAGTGACTAACTAACTAACTTAAGTTAATTAGAGCCTGGGCCCGCATGTCAGTGTCTAATTTACTTAACTAAGTTAATTAGGACTAACTAAATCTAACACTAATTAAAAAGGGGCCTGGCCCACACGTCAGTCATCCAGGGGAGGTCAAACCCCTGGTCAACGGGTTCAAACCCGCCGGACTTGGTCCACGGCTCGACGCCGGCAACGGAAGATGCGGCAGAGGGCTTCGGGAATCACCCACAGGCGACCAAACCCGCGACGGAGGGCATCTACGCGTTGCTGGAGAACGCGCGCATCCAACGGTGCAAGCGGCACCTGCTGGGGCGGCTGGAAACAACGACGGCGTCGAGGTCAGCGGCGACCGGAGCTCGGACGTCGACGAAACCGACGACGCAGCGCGCGGAGAAGCTAGCAGTTAGTACCTACGGGCTCTACAAGAACTCGCAAGGCCAACGGGCATATGCACAGGACCATTTGTTCACCGGTGCCTCGTCGCCGGCGAGCTCGGGCGGCGCCGCAGTTCGGTCATCAAGGGGGCGACGGCTACGGCGACCAAATGAAGCGGGGAAGAGGGGGAAATGGTGGCGGAGCTCACAGGGAGGTCGATGAGTAGCTCAGCGGGCTCGGGGAAGCTTCTGCAACGGCGAATTGACGACGGCGATCTCCGGGCACCAGAGATGAAGACGACGACGCTCGGGTCGACTGGGGCCTCCTCTGGTCGCGTGCTTCGGGTGTGTAGCTCCACGGGGTCAGGGCGGAGCCCAGGGATGCGGAGAGGGAGCGAGGGGGTGGCTTTGGACGCGGTGGCAGCGAACGGCGGCAACGGCGCGTTCGGGTGTGTGAGAGAGAGAGCGAGGGAGAGATGGAGGGGGGGGAGAGTGAGGAGGTCAGGGGGGTCCAGACGGCAGCGGCGTGTCGTTGGCGGCATCGCGCTGGCCAGGGGAGGCCAGGCAGGCAGCTGCGTGCCGGCGTGCGCGGGCGCCGTGCTCGGCCTTGCCTCTGCCAGTAGGCAGAGGTTGAAGACAAGGATGCCCCTGGTGGGCTGGGCTGGCCAGCTGGGCCAGCCGGGTGGGCCTTGGTGGGCTGCACCGGTAGGTTAGGTAGGTTTTCTCTCTCTTTGTTTTTTTTCTAATTCTGTTCTTTTTCTGTTTTTGCTATTTTGTTTTGATTTAGTTCAAGACCAAACCACTTTCAAAATTCATAAAAATAATTGTGTGAACTAAATGGATTTATCCAAATCCACACAACAATTTTCAGAATTATTGAACATATATTTATTATATAATAAATATAGATCCAATTCAAATATTTATTGGATTAAATCAAAGGCCCAAAATAAATATCTCTGAGATTCCAAAAATATTGTTTTAAGTTTTACCTCTTGCCAATATTTTCAGAGACTAAGAGGAACATTTTCTTGGACTTCTTTGAAAATATTTTAATGTTAATTATTTTTGAAGTGATTTATGAGGGTTTCAACTAACCTCACTTCAACTTTCAGAATTTAGACATGATGCATGATGCTCACTCAGGTAAATAGCTACAAGCAAATTCTAGGGCTATGACAGGAGTCTACGCAAAAGTCAATATACCAAGTACCCATCACAATCCTTATCTCCCACATTACATTATTTGCCATTTGCCTCTCGTTTTCCTCTCCCCCACTTCACCCTTGCCTTTTATTCGCCCTCTCTCTCTCTATCCTCCCTCTCTTTCTCTATTTGCCTCCTTTTGCCCGCTTGCTTTTTGTTTGCTTGTGTGTTGGATTGCTTGCTTGCCACGATGGCTCTACCTAGGTTTGGTGATCTTCACCTTAAAAGGTTAGAAGAGATTGAAAGCAATGTCAAGAGTTTTATGGTTTTGCAATTTGAGCATAATAATTTCTTCAGAAACGAGCTTAAGGAACAGAAAAGTTTTATGAGTTTTATGAATAAAGAGCTCGATGATATGTCTAAATAATTTGATGGTTTAAGATCCCAAATTGCTCGTCTTGAGAAATTGACTGCTGAAATTTCGGATAAGCAAGCTACCTTAGTTAATAGGATGGCCGCTAAACCGGATTTTTATGAAAATAAAGATGAAGATCTAAAAGTTATTGATGTGTCCCCTATTAAATCTTTGTTTTGCAATATGAATCTTAATAATGATGGGACCGAACATGATCCACCTTTACCTAGAAGGCGTTCCAAAAATTAGGAGTTTTTAGATCTTGATGCTAAATTTGATGAAAGTGGGATCGAAGAAATTAAAACCCTAGATGTTGCTAAATCAACTATTTTGGATTTCAAGGAATTTAATTATGAAAATTGCTCTTTGATTGATTGTATTTCCTTGTTGCAATCCGTGCTAAATTCTCCTCATGCTTATAGTCAAAATAAAATGTTTACTAAACATATCGTTGATGCCTTGATGCAATCTTATGAAGAAAAACTTGAATTGGAAGTTTCTATCCCTAGAAAACTTTATGGTGAGTGGGAACCAACTATTAAAATTAAGATTAAAGATCATGAGTTCTATGCTTTATGTGATTTGGGTGCTAGTGTTTCCATGATTCCAAAGACTTTGTGTGATTTGTTAGGTTTCCGTGATTTTAATGATTGCTCTTTAACCTTGCACCTTGCAGATTCCACTATTAAGAAACCTATGGGAAGAATTAATGATGTTCTTATTGTTTCAAATAGGAATTATGTTCCCGTAAATTTTATCGTTCTTGACATAGACTGCAATCCTTCATGTCCTATTATTCTTGGTAGACCTTTCCTTAGAACGATTGGTGCAATTACTGATATGAAGGAAGGAAATATTAGATTCCAATTTCTGTTAAGGAAAGACATGTAACACTTTCCTAGAAATAAAATTAAATTAACTTATGAATCTATTATGAGAGCCACTTATGGATTGCCTACCAAAGATGGCAATACCTAGATCTATCCTTGCTTTTTATGCCTAGGGCATTAAACGATAGCGCTTGTTGGGAGGCAACCCAATTTTGTTTTTATTACTTGCTTTTTGCTCCTGTTTAGTAATAAATAATTTATCTATCCTCTTTTTAGGTTGTGTTTTTGTGTTTAATTAATGTTTGTGCCAAGTAGAACCGTTGGGAAGACTTGGGGAAAGTCTTGATATCTTGCTGTGAAAAACAGAAACTTTAGCGCTCACGAGAATTGCTGCCATTTTTATTTGGAAAGTGATATTTAGTTAATTATTTTTGCATATGATTAATAGATAAATTCATCACGTCCAGAAATCTATTTGAGAATTTTTGGGGTTCCATATCTCGTGCTAGCTACAGATTACTATAGACTGTTCTGTTTTTGACAGATTCTGTTTTTTTGTGTGTTGTTTGCTTATTTTGATGAATCTATGGCTAGTAAAATAGTTTATAAACCATAGAGAATTTGGAATACAGTAGGTTTAACACCAATATAAATAAATAATGATTTCCTTATAGTACCTTGAAGTGGTCTTTTGTTTTCTTTCGCTAACGGAGCTCACGAGATTTTCTACTTTAAGTTTTGTGTTGTGAAGTTTTCAAGTTTTGGGTAAAGATTTGATGGATTATGGAACAAGGAGTGGCAAGAGACTAAGATTGGGGATTCCCATGGCACCCCCAAGATAATCTAAGGACACCTAAAAGCCAAAGCTTGGGGATGCCCCGGAAGGCATCCCCTGTTTCGTCTACTTCTATCGGTAACTTTACTTGGAGCTATATTTTTATTCGCCACATGATATGTGTTTTGCTTGGAGCGTCTTGTATGATTTGAGTTTTTGCTTTTTAGTTTACCACAATCATCCTTGCTGTACACACCTTTTGAGAGATCCATACTGTAGGAGCTTGAAGTAGATGTGTCTAGAGGGGGGTGATTAGACACTTCATGCCAAAGTTGCAATTTTTAAGCTTTTTCGGTTTGAGTGGAGTTTAAGCATAATTTCAACAATCACAATACATATCAAGCAAGTATGCAAAGGGTATATAGGCAGCGGAAAGTAAAGCATGCAACTTGCAAGAATGTAAAGGGAAGGGTTTGGAGAATTCAAACGCAATCGGAGACATGGATATTTTTCCCGTGGTTCGGATAGGTGGTGCTATCCTACATCCACGTTGATGGAGACTTAAACCCACGAAGGGTAACGGTTGCGCGAGTCCACGGAGGGCTCCACCCACGAAGGGTCCACGAAGTAGCAACCTTGTCTATCCCACCATGGGCATCGCCCACGAAGGACTTGCCTCACTAGCGGTAGATCTTCACGAAGTAGGCGATCTCCTTGCCCTTACAAACTCCTTGGTTCAACTCCACAATCTTGTCGGAGGCTCCCAAGTGACACCTAGCCAATCTAGGAGACACCACTCTCCAAGAAGTAACAAACGGTGTGTTGATGATGAACTCCTTGCTCTTGTGCTTCAAATGATAGTCTCCCCAACACTCAACTCTCTCTCATAGGATTTGGATCTGATGTTAAGAAGATTTGAGTGGAAAGCAACTTGGGAAAGGCTAGAGATCAAGATTGATATAGTAGGAATGGAATATCTTGGCCTCAACACATGAGTAGGAAGTTCTCTCTCAGAAATAGGATGCTGGAAGTGTAGGCTTAGTCTGATGGCTCTCTCTCAAATGAAGAGGAGGTGGAGGGGTATATATAGCCTCCACACAAAATCCAACCGTTACACACAGTTTTCCAATCTCGGTGGGACCGAATCAACAAACTCGGTCGAATCGAAAAGGTAAACCTAGTGACCGTTAGAGATTTCGGTGGGACCGACTAAATCAACTCGGTGGGACTGATGTGCTAGGGTTAGGATAAATCCCAAAACTCGGTTTGACCGATTACTCAAACTCGGTGGGATTGATTTGGGTAATAAGCGAAACAAAGAGCTGGCCAAGCAAACTCGGTGGGACCGATTGCATATCTCGGTGGGACCGAGAATAATGCAATGGGTAACAGAGAGTTTGCAAGCCCATCTCGGTGAGACCGAGATCCCATCGGTGAGACCGAATCAATTAGGGTTTCTGGCAGTGGCTATGACAAGTGCAACTCGGTGGCGCTGGATAGATAGAATCGGTATGACCGAGTTTGGCTTAGGGTTTAGGTCATTTGTGGATATGGGAAAGTAGCTGAGGATTTTGGAGCATATTATTAAGCACTTGAGCAAGAGGCTCATTAAGCAACACCTCATCCCTCCTTGATAGTATTGGCTTTTCCTATGGACTCAATGTGATCTTGGATCACTAAAATGTAAAATGAAGAGTCTTGAACTTCAAGCTTTAGCCAATCCTTTGTCCTTAGTATCTTGGAGACCTTCCCACAACCTTTAGTCCATGCCACTCCATTGTTGAACTTATCTGAAACATACTAGATGAAAACGTTAGTCCAACAAGAGATATGTTGTCATCAATTATCAAAACCACCTAGGGAGCACTTGTGCTTTCAATCTCCCCCTTTTTGGTAATTGATGGCAACATACATCAAAGCTTTAGATAAAGATATAAAGAACAGCAAGTAAAGCTTTTGAAGGACATGTAACAACATAGGCTCCCCCACATGTATGCAATCATATGAATATAAAATATAGCAGCATGTGAGAGCATAATCATGAAAGAGTAGGCAATGTGTTACATGTATCTTGGCCATATGCATCAGAGTAAAAGATTATCAAGGAAAATACCTTCATGCTCATGAGTCCTTCTTGCAAACAGTATCTACATAAGCAAGAACTCCTCATACTCATGATTTTGATGCATACACTTACCTTGTAGTTTTTTGAGTTGGCTTAGGATAGAATGAACCTGCACAAACAAAGTTAGATAACACATGTACATCCACTAGCCAGGGCAAACAAAAGAAGCCACAAGAGTACCAAGACTGGGATGACATGTAGAAAGTAAGTACTAGGTACTACATTGAATTCGACATGTCCCCAAGGGTAAAGATATGCAATGAATTTGACTGATTTCTTTCCCTTAGGTGTCTTGCTCCCCCTGAATCTTACATGGGATATTGGGAGAAGATAGGAAACAGAAGATCAGAACTGACAGATACATATGAACATGTCTTTCCCCCTAAAAAGACATGTGACATCTCTCCTCTTGAACATCAAGCATCTGGGATCCTTGAGTATTTTCTCTCCCCCTGGAAGTCTCTTTCTGCCCCTTAATACTTTCTCTCTTGTGGGTTTGGTCCTTGAGACTTTTTCTCTCCCGTGATGTGATCTCTATCTCCTACAAGCTTTGATGTGATCTCTCTCTCCCCCTTTGACATCAATTTCCAAGAAGGGCTTTCTGGAATCTGTCATATAGGTTTGGTCCTTGAGACTCAGCACAAAGCAATGGATAAAATTGTGATGCTTGTAGAGGACAAGATTCATTGAGTGGAGCTGGATGAGAAGAAATGTAGAACAAGTGGCAAACTGTTTTTCTGATTGCAAAGTCGGTGGCACCGAGTGGCATATTTCGGTGGTACCGAAAAGATTCGGTTGGACCGAAAATTGCAAGTCGGTGAAACCGAGTTTACACAGAGAAAAACACTTGTCACCTCAGCTCACTAGACATGTAGGATCTCACAAAGATTTGCAATGAATTACCTGAAGGATTTGCAAGGAATTAAATGTAGAAAATGCTGAACAAAAGCAAAGAGAAAAGAAGAAACTGAAAGATCTAGATGAAGTTTTTTTTGAACAATAGACATGCATCAGACAGATGCAATAACACAAAGAAGGAACACAAGAGAACTTCATCTAGAGTTGGGCGGTGACATAGTCACCTATGTTAGAGTATATTGACTTAGGAGTCAAGTGAGAGCACTTGATCATAGGTCATACTCATCGTTTAAGCTCAAAATGGGGTTACCATTTTTCGTTTAAGCATCTTGTTGTATTCACATCTTGTTGAGTTGCTTTGACTCCATGTCTTGAAGTAAAGCTTCTCTAAGATGGAATAACATACCTTGGGTGGTGGTGTGGTTCTTGCTCATGTAGTTGGACTTGTGTGGGTGCTCAAGGTTGATGTAGCTCATCAAGAGTTGGGAGCACCACTTGGAGTGTGAGTTCACCTACCTACATGGATTAGTTCTTGCAAGGAAAAGCACTTGTGTATCCAAAAATGACATTCATGAAGCTCAGCATAGGATTTGTCAAAGGATATGTTTGAATGATTTTGTGCGTCCTTGTCTTCAACCACCATCGTGTAGAGACTTGGTGATGTAGAGATTGCTCAAGATGTGAGTGAGTCACAATCTCATGGAATTAGATTCAACCAAGCACCTACATGGGTTAGACAACATGCAAGGTACACATATATCCAAGACATAAGATAGTCATCATAAGAGATATATCATGGATTAGTCATAAGCTCATGTCTTGCATGTATCCAATGGAGTTCCTACTCCAAGTTCGAAGCATCAATGATGTTCAATTCTCATCTCAACCTGCAAAACACTTTCTCATCAAGTGGTTTAGTGAATATATCTGCTAATTGCTTATCAGTGCGAACATGCTTAAAGATCAATGTCACCCTTAGCAACATGATCTCGAATGAAATGATGACGAACTTCAATGTGCTTAGTTCGAGAATGTTGTACATGATTATGACCAATTTTAATAGCACTTTCATTGTCACAAAGCAATGGAACATGTTTCACATAGATCCCATAATCTTTAAGAGTTTGGGTCATCCAAAGTAATTGAGCACAACATGAACCAGCGGCAATATATTCTGCTTCGGCGGTGGAGAAGGATACGGAGTTTTGTTTCTTGGAAGACCAAGACACAAGAGATCTACCAAGAAATTGACAAGTACCCGAAGTTGACTTTCTATCAACCTTGTCTCCGGCATAATCCAAGTTGGAATAGCCAACAAGATCAAAAGAAGACCTCTTAGGATACCAAATGCCAAAATTTGGTGTATGAATTAAGTATCTAACTATCCTTTTCACGGCCTTAAGATAACATTCTTTAGGGGCAGCTTGATATCTTGCACACATGCACACACTTAGCATAATGTTGGGACGTGAAGCACATAGGTATAACAATGAACCAATCATAGAGCGATAAACCTTTTGATCAACTGGTTCACCATCTTTGGTCAAATCATTATGTCCACTAGTAGGCATGGGTGTAGACATACCTTTGCATTCTTGCATATTGAACTTCTTGAATAAGTCCTTGGTGTACTTCGTTTGAGAGACAAATGTACCTTCCTTAGTTTGCTTGATTTGCAAACCGAGAAAGAATTTGAGTTCACTCATCATAGACATCCCAAACTTCTCTGACATTAGCTTTCCAAACTTTTCACTCAAGAGAGGGTTAGTTCAACCAAATATGATATCATCAACATAAATTTGGCATACAAATAGTTCTCCATTAACCCTTTTAGTAAAAAGAGTAGAATCAATTTTACCAATTTCAAAACCGCTTGAAATAAGGAACTTAGTCAAGCATTTATACCATGCTCTAGGAGCTTGTTTAAGACCATAAAGAGCTTTGTGAAGTTTGTAAACATGATTAGGTTTCTTAGGATTGACAAATCCGGGGGGTTGTTTGACATAAATTTCCTCCTCTATTTCACCATTTAGAAAAGCACTTTTAATGTCCATTTGGTACAAGGTGATGTTATGGTGATTAGCATAGGCAAGTAAGATGCGAATGGACTCAAGTGTAGCAACAGGAGCATATGTCTCACCATAGTCCATACCTTCGACTTGTGTGTACCCTTGGGCGACGAGACGTGCTTTGTTGCGAATCACTTGTCCATCTTCATCTTGCTTGTTGCGAAACACCCATTTGGTACCAATGATGTTGTGGTTGTCGTCGGGCTTCTCAACTAATGTCCAAACTTGGTTTCTCTCAAAGTTGTGTAGCTCTTCATGCATGGCATTTATCCAATCCGGATCTTCCAATGCTTCTTCAACCTTCATAGGTTCAATGCTAGAGATGAACGAATAGTTTTCACAAAAGTTAGCTAAACGAGTTTTTGAGCGAGTGATTCTCCCAGTTTGTATATCATTGAAGATTTGCTCGACGAGATGATCTTTGGCAATTCTTGCTCGAACTCGTGAGAGCTTTTGCTTGGGTCTTCGTTGAACATTTTCTTCATCTTGTTCTTCTTCTTGGCCTTCTTCATTGTTGACGTTGTCATTGTCTTGTCGTGGTGGTGAAGGAGGTTGTTGATGGTCGTCTTGATGCATTTCCTTGTCTTCTTCATCTTGGTGTGTCCCACTTGTGGATGCTTCCATATCAACTCCTGGTTCACCTTGTTGTGAAGTAGAAGCCTCCACTTGGACGGATGAAGTACTCTCCTTCACCTCCGTTGGACGAACTTTGCCTATGGACAAGTCTTGGATTGCTTCTGAAGGGTCTTTGTCTCCTACATCAATTGGCAATTGCTCTACTTGCGAGCCATTAGATTCATCAAACTTCACATCTATCGTCTCTTCAACCTTTCGGGTGAAATTGTTGTAGACACGGTAAGTGTGAGAGTTTGAGCCATAACCAAGCAGGAAACCTTCATGAGATTTAGGAGAAAACTTTGAACGACGATGCTTATCAAGAATGTAGCACTTTGAGCCGAATACTCGAAGGTATCCAACTTGGGGTTTGTTACCAGTGAGGAGCTCGTATGCCGTCTTGCCGAGTAGCTTGTGAAGATACAAGCGATTTGTTGCATGACAAGCTGTCTCAACCGCTTCTGCCCAAAAGTGCTTCGGCGTCTTGTATTCATCAAGCATTGTTCTTGCCATTTCGATGAGCGTCCGGTTCTTCCTCTCAACAACTCCATTTTGTTGAGGTGTGTACGGAGCCGAGAACTCGTGTGAAATCCCTTCTTCGTCAAGAAAGGTGTCCACATTTGCGTTCTTGAACTCCGTTCCGTTGTCACTCCGAACCTTCTTGATCTTCACGTCAAACTGATTTTGGGCCTTCCTAGCGAAGTTTTTGAAGATCTTCTGAACCTGCGACTTGTCATTAAGAAAGAACACCCACGTAAATCTTGAAAAATCATCAACTATAACTAGACCAAAGGAATTTCCACCGAGACTCTTGTAGGCGTTGGGACCAAAAAGATCCATATGAAGTAGCTCAAGTGGCCTCCTTGTGGTCATGATGTTTTTCACGGGATGCCTTCCTCCAACCTGTTTACCTGCTTGACAAGCACTGCAAAGTCTATCCTTATCAAATATGACATCGTTAACTCCAAGGATATGATTTCCTTTAATAAGCTTGTCAAGGTTTCTCATGCCAACATGTCCTAGTCGTCTATGCCACAACCAACCTTTTGATGATTTAGCAATAAAGCAAGTTTTAGGTTGTGCCTTTTTAGAGAAATCGACAATGTACAGATCACCTCTACGCATACCGGTAAAGACCATTTTATGATTGTCTCGACGAAAAACTTGGCAATCTACCTCAGTAAATAGGACATTCAACCCGAAATCAGCAAGTCTAGATACTGAAAGTAAGTTGTAGCCGAGTGATTCAACGAGCATGACATTTTGAATGGAACTATCATGTGAGATGGCCACCTTACCAAGGCCAACCACTTTACCCTTTGAATTATCACCAAAGATGACATATTTTCGAGGGCCGTCATTTTCAGCAAGCTCACGGAACATCTCTTCATCTCCGGTCATATGATCAGTACATCCACTATCAAGAACCCATTCCTTTCCTCCTGATTCATATCCTCGAAGATTTGCCGTAAGACCAAAGTGTCTCATTGCATCATCAAGATTGAAGTCACTATCATCATCATCATAGTATCCATGTTCACCATGATCTTGTGACTCATCATTTCCTAGAGAGGGTAATTCATTAGATAAATGATCATCAAAATGGTCACTTTTATGAATTCTTATAGCTTCGAATATAATATCACTAATGATTCCAACATCTCCTTTAGCTCGCTTGAGATTGGCAAGCTCGAATAGACAATCACCAAAGCTAGGATCACTAGAGTTCATCTTACTCAAGGCAATAGATTTATGGAGAATTTTATCCAAATTTTTCAAGGAATGGTCGGGAAATCGTTCCTCAAGAAATTTCCATATAGTATAGGCACAATTAAGAGTAGGCAAACTAGCAATCAGATTTTTGGGCAATCCTCTAATGATGAGCTCAATAGTTCTAAGATTGCGAATCATGTCAATATCTTCATCTAGGGTAGGATGCAAAGGATCAATGTGAGGTGCACAAGGGCTAGCAATATACTCGTTCAAATGATATTGGTTGAAGATTACAAGCATCTCATTTTTCCACTCATGAAAATACTCTCCATCAAGAATAGGTACTCTATGTCTAAGACTCCCTAAGGTAGACACATCCATCTTCCTCCAATGGTGATTAAACCAAGGCAATGGAGACCAAAGCTCTGATACCACTTGTAGGACCTTGAAGTAGATGTGTCTAGAGGGGGGTGATTAGACACTTCATGCCAAAGTTGCAATTTTTAAGCTTTTTCGGTTTGAGTGGAGTTTAAGCATAATTTCAACACTCACAATACATATCAAGCAAGTATGCAAAGGGTATATAGGTGGCGAAAAGTAAAGCATGCAACTTGCAAGAATGTAAAGAGAAGGGTTTGGAGAATTCAAACGCAATCGGAGACACGGATATTTTTCCCGTGGTTCGGATAGGTGGTGCTATCCTACATCCACGTTGATGGAGGCTTCAACCCACGAAGGGTAACGGTTGCGCGAGTCCACGAAGGGCTCCACCCACAAAGGGTCCACGAAGTAGCAACCTTGTCTATCCCACCATGGCCATCGCCCACGAAGGACTTGCCTCACTAGCGGTAGATCTTCACAAAGTAGGCGATCTCCTTGCCCTTACAAACTCCTTGGTTCAACTCCACAATCTTGTCGGAGGCTCCCAAGTGACACCTAGCCAATCTAGGAGACACCACTCTCCAAGAAGTAACAAACGGTGTGTTGATGATGAACTCCTTGCTCTTGTGCTTCAAATGATAGTCTCCCCAACACTCAACTCTCTCTCATAGGATTTGGATCTGATGGAAAGAAGATTTGAGTGGAAAGCAACTTGGGAAAGGCTAGAGATCAAGATTCATATAGTAGGAATGGAATATCTTGGCCTCAACACATGAGTAGGTAGTTCTCTCTCAGAAATAGGATGTTGGAAGTGTAGGCTTAGTCTGATGGCTCTCTCTCGAATGAAGAGGAGCTGGAGGTGTATATATAGCCTTCACACAAAATCCAACCGTTACACACAGTTTTCCAATCTCGGTGGGACCGAATCAACAAACTCGGTCGGACCGAAAAGGTAAACCTAGTGTCCGTTAGAGATTTCGGTGGGACCGACTGAATCAACTCGGTGGGACCGATGTGCTAGGGTTAGGGTAAATCCAAAACTCGGTTTGACCGATTACTCAAACTCGGTGGGACCGATTTGGGTAATAAGCGAAACAGAGAGCTGGCCAGGCAAACTCGGTGGGACCGATTGCATATCTCGGTGGGACCGATTGCATATCTTGGTGGGACCGAGAATAATGCAATGGGTAACAGAGAGTTTGCAAGCCCATCTCGGTGAGACCGAGATCCCATCAGTGAGACCGAATCAATTAGGGTTTCTGGCAGTGGCTATGACAAGTGAAACTCGGTGGCGCCGGATAGATAGAATCGGTATGACCGAGTTTGGCTTAGGGTTTAGGTCATTTGTGGATATGGGAAAGTAGCTGAGGATTTTGGAGCATATTATTAAGCACTTGAGCAAGAGGCTCATTAAGCAACACCTCATCCCTCCTTGATAGTATTGGCTTTTCCTATGGACTCAATGTGATCTTGGATCACTAAAATGTAAAATGAAGAGTCTTGAAATTCAAGCTTTAGCCAATCCTTTGTCCTTAGTATCTTGGAGACCTTCCCACAACCTTTAGTCCATGCCACTCCATTGTTGAACTTATCTGAAACATACTAGATGAAAACGTTAGTCCAACAAGAGATATGTTGTCATCAATTATCAAAACCACCTAGGGAGCACTTGTGCTTTCACATACATGATTTGGAATTTGTTAGAATACTCTATGTGCTTCACTTATATCTTTTTGAGTTATATAGTTTTGCTCTAGTACTTCACTTATATCTTTTAGAGCACGGTGGTGGATTTGTTTTATAGAAACTATTGATCTCTCATGCTTCACTTAGATTATTTTGAGAGTCTTAAATAGCATGGTAATTTGCTTAAATAATCCTAATATGCTAGGTATTCAAGATTAGTAATTTTTTTCTTATGAGTGTTTTGAATACTAAGAGAAGGTTGATGCTTGATGATTGTTTTGAGATATGGAGGTAATAATATCAAAGTCGTGCTAGTTGAGTAGTTGTGAGTTTGAGAAATGCTTGTGTTGAAGTTTGCAAGTCCCGTAGCATGCACGTATGGTAAATGTTATGTAACAAATTTGAATCATGAGGTGTTATTTGATTGTCCTCCTTATGAGTGGTGGTCTGGGACGAGCGATGGTCTTTTCCTACCAATCTATCCCCCTAGGAGCATGCGCGTAGTGCTTGTTTTTTGATGACTTGTAGATTTTTGCAATAAGTATGTGAGTTCTTTATGAGTAATGTTGAGTCCATGGATTATACGCACTCTCACCCTTCCATCATTGCTAGCCTCTTCGGTACCGTGCATTGCCCTTTCTCACATTGAGAGTTGGTGCAAACTTTGCCGGTGCATCCAACCCCCGTGATATGATACGCTCTTTCACACATAAACCTCCTTATATCTTCCTCAAAACAGCCACCATGCCTACCTATTATGGCATTTCCATAGCCATTCTGAGATATATTGCCATGCAACCTTCCACCATTCCGTTTATCATGACACATTCATCATTGTCATATTGCTTAGCATGATCATGTAGTTGACATAGTATTTGTGGCAAAGCCACCGTTCATAATTCTTTCATACATGTCACTCTTGGTTCATTGCATATCCCGGTACACCGCCGGAGGCATTCATATAGAGTCATATCTTGTTCTAAGTATCGAGTTGTAATTCTTGGGTTGTAAGTAAATAGAACTATGATGACCATCATTCATAGAGCATTGTTCCAAAAAAAGGCCAAATAAAGAAAGAAAAAGAAAGGCCAAACAAAATAAATAAATAAAGGGACAATGCTACTATCCTTTGCCACACTTGTGCTTCAAAGTAGCACCATAATCTTCATGATAGAGAGTCTTTTGTTTTGTCACTTTCATATACTAGTGGGAATTTTTCATTATAGAACTTGGCTTGTATATTCCAACAATGGGCCTCCTCAAGTGCCCTAGGTCTTTGTGAGAAAGCAAGTTGGATGCACACCCACTTAGTTTCTTTTGTTGAGCTTTCATACATTTATAGCTCTAGTGCATCCGTTGCATGGCAATCCCTACTCCTTGCATTAACATCAATCGATGTGCATCTCCATAGCCCATTGATTAGCCTCGTTGATGTGAGACTTTCTCCTTTTTTGTCTTCTCCACATAACCCCCATCATATTCTATTCCACCCATAGTGCTATATCCATGGCTCGCGCTCATATATTGCGTGAAAGTTTATAGGTTTGAGATTACTAAAGTATGAAACAATTGCTTGGCTTGTCATCGGGGTTGTGCATGATGAGAGCATTCTTGTGTGACGAAAATGGAGCATGACTAAACTATATGATTTTGTAGGGATGAACTTTCTTTGGCCATGTTATTTTGAGAAGACATAATTGCTTAGTTAGTATGATTGAAGTATTATTATTTTTATGTCAATATGAACTGTTATCTTGAATCTTTCGGATATGAATATTCATACCATGATTAAGAAGAATTACATTAAAATTATGCCAAGTAGCACTAGCGATGGCAAGGTGGTGACCAACGAGCCCGAAGAATCTGCGGGTCGGCAGTAGACGGGCCTCCGCTAGTATGGCCATCTAGACCGACAAGGTCTTTCAAGGCCTGGGGGCTGCAAGCGGGGCCTCGATCACCGAGACAAATACTTTCAAAACATATTTTTTTGCTAACCTTGGAGCGAGGAGGCTCGCGTCCGGTAATATGCCCGTAAGGAGGCAACCAGCTTGTGCATGCCTGGGCGCGCCTGGTGAGGCGGCACCTCGGACCAGGATGGAGCCCTGGGAGCCCAGGGGCCAAAGGGGCTCAGGAGGGTCCCGGAAGCGGGCGTCGCTGGCCGACCAAGCGGCCCGCGGCCGATGCGGTGGCCCGTTGCACCGCTCGCTCGCGGTCGCCAGTCCAGAGGCCCCACCCAGGGCTGTTGGCCCTCAGGCTTGCTGGTGCATGGCCCAAGGTGAGAGGCGGGGCCCTCGATCAGGAAGCAGGCGGCTGCCTTGCGCCCCTTGAAGTCTCCGCTCGTGACACTCTCACGTAATAATGAGTGGGGCTGTACACGCCCCGGAGTCTCCCGAGTGCTGCCCCTGAGCCTCACGGGGATCCCACCCATGTCTCAGTGGAAGCCCCATGCTCCGCACTGGCGGACGACACGGTCCCCCTGATACGTCTCCAACGTATCTATAATTTTTGATTGTTCCATGCTGTTATATTATCATTCTTGGATGTTTTACAATCATTTTATGGCAACTTTATATCATTTTTGGGACTAATCTATTGACATAGTGCCCAGTGCCAGTTGCTATTTTTTGCTTGTTTTTTACTTCGCAGAAAATCAATACCAAATGGAGTCCAAACATAGCGAAACTTTTTGGAGATTTTTTCTGGACCAGAAGACACCTGTTGGGCCAAAGAAGTACCAGAGGGGGCTCCGAGGGGGGCACAACTCACCAGGGCGTGCCCAGGTGGGTTGTGCCCACCTCGGTGGCCTCCCGCACCGCCTCTTTGCTCTATAAGTACCCCAATATTCCAGAAACCCTAGGGGAGTCGACGAAAATCAATTTCAGCCGCCGCAAGTTCCAAAACCACCAGATCCAATCTAAACACCATCACGGAGGGGTTCATCATCCTCATTGGTGCCTCTCCAATGATGCGTGAGTAGTTCATTGTAGACCTATGTGTCCGTAGTTAGTAGCTAGATGGCTTCCTTTCTCTCTTTTGAATCTCAATACAATGGTCTCTTGGAGATCTATTTCATGTAACTCCTTTTGCGGTGTGTTTGTTGGGATCCGATGAACTTTGAGTTTATGATTAAATCTATGTTTTGATCCATGAAAGTCATTTGAGTCTTTTGATCTCTTATATGCATGATTACTTATAGCCTCGTATTTATTCTTCGAATCTTTGGTTTAGTTAGGCCAACTAGATCGATTTTTCTTGCCATGGGAAGAGGTGCTTTGTGATGGGTTCGATCTCACGGTGCTTGATCCCAGTGACAGAAGGGGAACCGACACGCATGTATCGTTGCTATTAAGGATAACAAGATGGGCTCTATTTCTACATAAATAGATCTTGTCTACATCATGTCATTGTTCTTATTGCATTACTCCATTTCTCCATGAACTTAATACACTAGATGCATGCTGGATCACGGTCGATGTGTGGAGTAATAGTAGTAGATGCAGGCAGGAGTCGCTCTACTAATCTTGGAAGTGATGCCTATATAATGATCATTTCCTGGATATCGTCATGATTATTTGAAGTTATATCAATTGTCCGATAGTAATTTGTTTACCCACCGTATGCTATTTTTCTCGAGAGGAGCTACTACTGAAATCTACGGCCCCGGGTCTCTTCTTTATTATATTTGCCTTCGCGATCTATTTTATTTTCTTTTATTTCCAGATCTATTAATCTAAAATACCTTGCTGCAATTTATCATTATTTATTTTATCTCACGTCCCCGCGAGATCGTTTATCCAATCTACTACAATTTTACCTATCCTTTTACTCGTGAGGGATTGACAACCCCTGTCTTCCGTCGGGTTGCAAGTATTTGTTCTTTGTGTGTAGGAGTTGTTTACATGGTATTGCGTGGTTTTCCTACTGGTTTGATAACCTTGGTCTCATCACTGAGGGAAATACCTACCATAGATGTGCCGCATCATCCCTTCCTCTTTGGGGAAATACCAACGTAGTTCAAGCTGCATCAAAAGGAATTTGTGGCGCTGCTGCTGGGGAGACATCATCAGCATCTACCAGGTTCCTAATCACAAATCTCATCCCCTTGCAATTTACATTATTTTCCATTTTCCTCTCGTTTTCCTCTCCCCCACTTCACAAAAAAGTTACTATCATGGTAGATGTCCTCATGGAAGGACTTAGTTGTGGAGCCATTGCGACAAGGTTAGCTTGAAGGGGTTAAACGGGACAAAGGACACAGATAGTTTATACTAGTTTGGCCCCTTGCGGTGAAGGTAAAGGCCTACTCCAGTTTGAGGTGGTATTGCTAGGGTTTCGATTACCAGGGAGCAAACATGCTTTGCCTGGCTCTCGATCTGATGTTTCTTGCCCTAAGCCGTTCCTGGATCGTCCCCTTATATACATGGGTTGACGCCCTGCGGCCTACAGAGTCCTGACCGACTTATATAACGTGTCCGGCTCCGTGACGTATCTTACATGCCTTATATTGAAGTCTACACGTACATCATGGTTTACACTTACGGGCCCTAAGCCCCCTCTGGACTTGGGCCTCTTACAAGCCTATCTATGAATCGCCATCTTAGTATGCTCTTGGGCTTCATAATAGATGAACCGCCATAATGGCTGACCCGGCCCCTCCTGGTCGGGTCATATCTGATAGTCATATCCCCAACATTAGGCCCCAGGTTGATTTGAACTCGTTCATGTCAATCTTTGACACTTGACAGATCCTTCTTCATCTGCTGTAAAACATTGTAACCCGCCATGAGTCATCTTAAGAAATTTTGGCAACCCACCATTACGTCATCTGCCATTAACTTCGCACATGTCATAACGTATCTTTATCTTTAATGACTTTCCAAAAATCGAGGCATTCAATCGGTTGGATAATCATCACTTGGCCTCCTCGTTTTTCGCGCCCGCCTGTCTACTCTTTCCCTTATAAATAGGGTCAAACCGCCCCTTTCTCATTCTCCTCTCTTCTCCTTCTCGTCTTCTTCTTCCTCGGGACGCACCAGCCCGCACGAGCTCCGCCGTCGTCGACCTTCGTCTTCTGCCTCGACTCCGGCCGTTGCATCACCCTGAATCATACCAGAACACTGCGGCACTCCTCCGTTGTCTCATCATCTTCAGTAAGTCTCCTTTTTCCCCGTATCAGATATGTTGTTTAGGGTTTTAGTGTTCATCAGTGTTCATCACCGTTTCCTCCCTTTCTCCTTTCTAGATTGCGTAGTTTTCATGTGAAAATAACATAGGTCATGTGCGGTAGCAGTTTTAGCACCCGTTTTTTATATTAGAACATATCCTCATCGCGACAGATCTCCTCTGGGGCACCTCCACTTTCCTGCTGCCGCCTCTGTAGGTTTAGAATTTATTTCCTTTTTCTGAACAGTTGCAGATCTGAACTTATAGCTATAATATGTGAACCCTGTTTGTCCAACACTTAGTAGATTTTTGTTCTTTGTCGGATTTTGAATACCTGTATATGCCATGGTGGCTTACATGTCCGGCTTATAATCAACCTTATGTCATTAGTCCTCACTTAAGCCGCTATTCTGAACGTATACTGCAATTGTTAACTTGTGTTTTCACTAACTGATTTGAACCGGCAAATTAATTCCTCCTTTTAGGTTTTCCTTCTTTCACCATGCCCCCAAAGACAGACTATACATGCAATTGGGTCCCCTCCATCGTCACTAAGGGCACATTCAAAGACTTTGTCAAAGTCGAGTACTTACCCGCAAAGAGTGTTATGCATTACCGCATCCCTGAACCGGGCCAGGAAAAACCTCAGGCAAAGGATGGCGAAGTCATTGTATTCACGGATCACATGAACCGGGGCTTCTTCCCGCCCGGCTCTAAATTTTTTCGGGATGTTCTGCACTTCTTCCAACTCCATCCTCAAGACATCAGACCCAATTCTATGTCGAACATTTGCAACTTTCAAGTGTTCTGTGAAGTATATCTTTAAGAGGAGCCCAACATTGATCTCTTTAGAGAGTATTTCTATTTGAACCGCCAAAATGAATTTACCAACGGACCCAGTTTGGAACTTTGTGGAATATTAATTCAGCGCAGAAGAGACGCCATTTTCCCTTATGCACTCCTGCCGAGTCACCCGAAGGATTGGAATCAAACGTGGTTTTACTGCAAAGATACCTCTCCGGTTGACGAGAATCCACTGTAGGGTTACCGTGTCGAGCGCCTGGACTCAAAGCGCAATCTTCATGAGAAGCTTACCACCGCCAAACATGCAAAAATTGCTCCTACCATCGCAAAGGTTATAGCTTTGCTAGGGAACGGCTTAACCGGTGTTGACCTGGTTAGGTGCTGGGTTTCTTGGCGGATAATCCCTTTAAGTCTCCGCACTGGCTTAATGTGCACTTAAACTGGTGATGTAAAGGATCCACTGCGCCACAGCTCTGCACCGTTAGCTGACGAGGCAGTAAATGAAATGGTTAAGTCCCTTCTGAATGAATATCCAGAAGATTGCCTCAAAACGGGTCTGGCCCCTTTCTGCAAGCTTAACCCGCCACGAGATGTAAATCTCTAAGCTTATTTACCTTTACCTCATTATTCAAGCATTTTACTCAACCTTTGATAACTTGTACATGCTAAATCTGATTTTTGGAAAAAGGCATATGATCATGAAGCTACCAAGAAGGCCAGGGCTGCCAACAAAACCGCCAGGAAAACCGTCAAGAAGGCCAGCAAGAAGAAGAAGAAACCAAGCGCCTCTGATCTGCTTAAGCTCGATGACACCTCCGAGTTGGAGGTAGCCCTTGACTCTCTTGGCTTGCTTTTCAACCATCTTATTGACACTGACTATTATCAGGATGACACGGGAGCCAACCAAGCAGTTGAAGAAGAGGTAACTATTATTTCCTCCGACTCAGAACCTTTGCCAAGACAGAAACTTCGGCGAGTAACCTGGAAAGTAAGGTTTTCACACCCCTTGGCTTATTTAGATCCTCACTTTCTTTTGAAACAATAGCAACATGAGAGTCGACGTTAGACCCGGACCAGTGGAGGTGAAGAATTATCCTCCGGTTTACCAAACACTCCCTCTCCTCGTAAGCATCAAAATGAGGTTCTTTTTAACCTTAACTCTTTTATTTACTAGTGGGTCTCTTTCGCCAGCCACTCAATTCCTTTGACTCAAACTTACAGGAGGTTTCTCGTTCTTCCTCTGGCGATTCATCTCAAACCCAGCTGCCGGCTTTTAAGACTGCCCCCGGGTAATAACAATTATCTTTATCCTGTACTTTTATACCCTCACCATTATACTGATTTGTCCTAACTCTTTCAGTGGGCAAGCAAAGCCTAATAAGAGAGCAAAGGTGTCCAAGCTAGTTGAAGACCCTAAAGTTGCTTGTCGGATTTTGGGTTCCGGCAGACCCTTGAGGTTCGAACACTGGGGTGCATGCGGACATTTCGCCTCCTACCTACCTGCTCTCCCCCGCCATGCTAGGATCAAAACTATCGAAAGAACAACACAAGAGACACGGGGTTTATACTGGTTCGGGCCACTGTTGTGGTGTAATACCCTACTCCAGTGTGTGGTGTGGTGGATTGCCTCTTGGGATGATGATGATGAACAAGACAAGGAAGAACAGCCTGGCGCCCTGAGTTGTCATGGCTTGTGTCACGGGCACCTCGTGAGGTACCCCGCCTTGATCTCTCCGCCTCCTCGCGAGCCAGCCTGATGAGGCCGTGCCTGAGGAAGCTCCGCGTCGTCCGCCCTGCGAGGCTTGGCCCCTCGCGCCGGTCTTGAGTTTGTGTTGATGAAGATGGGCCGTGATGGGCCCCCCTTTGAGCCACGCCGCAGGCAGGCAAGTCTGGGGACCCCCGTTCCCAGAACGCCGACAGTAGCCCCCGGGCCCAAGGCGCACCCGGACTTGGCCGTGCAACAAGGCAGAAGGGCAAGAGCGAAGCGCCGCGGGCCCTAACAGCCTGCGGCCTTGGGCGCCGCGTGGCGGTTAACTGGACGTGTGAGCCTTAGCAACCGCGCGAGTCGATAAGGGAGTGGCATCCGCCTAGGCCCTGCTTCTTGCTTTCCCCGGTTGCTGCTCAGATCCCCTTTCTTGCGCCTCTCCTTCCTTCCTCCGAAATCTCCAGATCTGCTCTGACCGTGCGACCAAGGAAGCCATGGCGCCTTGCCAGCCCTCGGCCGCAGCGTGGTACTCGTCTGCCTTGGACCCACCGAACGTGTCGGAGGCGGGCCTTGCCCGGTTGCGCCGGATAGCGACGGCACGAGGCATTGTCGGGGCGAAGGTGTTCAAGGCCGGCTCCGCCACCCCCGAGGGTCAGAGGAGCACCTTCTATCTGCTCTTCGTAAGTGCCATTGTTGCTGGCCTGGTGCCTCCCTTCTCCGAGTTCTTCTTCTCTGTCCTTCGCCATTACAAGCTACAGGCTCTGCATCTCCATCCCAACTCCGTCCTTCTCCTCGCGATCTTTGCTTATTATTGCGAGGCCCATGTTCGGGTGCAGCCCTCAGTGGCCTTGCTGCGCCACTACTTCTACCTCCAGACCTCTCACGGTCCCGCTTCCGTGTGCGCGAGCTTCGTCGCGTATGGTGGCGCCATTGCCATCTCGAACCCTGGGAAGAGGATTGAGGGCTTCAGGAGCAAGTGGGTCTTGGTGGATGCTGAGCGCATCCACCCTCGGTTGATCTTGCCCACGGAGCAGCCCACGAGCTCCAGCAACTAGGGTCGAGCGGAGCTCACGGATCCCCGCACAAAGATGGTGTTGGAGAAGATGGATGCGGATCTGAGGCCGGTCGACATGGCGGCGGTGAAACTGACCGGCGCGTCGTTGCTGAGGGAGTTCCTGGAGCACTAGCTGGCTCCGCTTCGGCAGTACTTGCTTCCAATGTGGAGGCCCCATCCGAGCCCTGTGGCCTGGGCCGACGGAGACCTGGCTGCGGTTCTCCAATCTCTGGTCGGGGGCAATGTGGCGAGGTTGGAGGGCGCTCCTACGCCCTTGTTCCTCCGCGACGACTGGGAGCGGGTAGTGAAGTCCATGCCTGTTTTCAATGGGGATGGGCCCGTGCCCATGGAAACTCCCGAGGAACCGGTGGACGTGCCCTCCAACGACTCCAGCAAAGAGGAGGAAGGAGGGGAGCGGGGAAAAGGGTCTGACTCCAAGGCTACTGATGGAGAGTCGAGGGCTCCCCTTCCCCGGCGCAAGTCCCGCGCTCTCCGCCTCCCTCCGAGCAATGACGACGAGGATGATGATGAGGACGACAACATGGACGACGACATGAATGACGACGAGCAGGACAGCGAGAGCTCACCCCCGATCCTGAAGAAGGACAGGACCGGGCTGATCTCCCGCGGGTCTGCCCTGGCCTCGGGGCGGACCGCAGGCGCACCTCCCGCCTCCAAGCTTCCCGAGGTTGACCCTTCCAGCCGGCTTTCAGGCTTCAGGTTTGGCCGGAGGCCGCTTGAGCTCACTGGCAGCGACCCATAAGCATTCGATTCTTGTCTTTATTTCTTGCTCTGCTTCTGAGGCTTGACGTTCGCATCCCTTGGATAGGCTGGCGCCCGCAGCGAAGAAGTCAAAGGGGGCTCCTGAGGTTCCATCCGTGGCAGCGCCCCTGCCTGCGAAGGAGGGTGACCGCGACACGCAGGCTTCTCCTGCCCGGTCGTCCTCACGAGGCCTGGCTGAGCCGGCTGGGGCGAGCTCAGCCCCCATGGCCCAAGTGGCTCCCGAGGTGCTCTCGCCTGCCGCCGCCACTACAGCTGTCGGGGCGCGGCAGACTCCGCCTCAGGACGTTGCGGTCGTGCTGCCGCCTTCTCCTCCTACTCCACCGGCTGCTGTCTCTCCGACTCCTTCTGCCGTCCTGGATCGTGCTGTCGCTGAGCTCGACCAGCTGCGGCAGGATCTTCTCGGCGCTGACCCTTGCTTGGTGGCCGGGCGCTTGGAGCTGGCTTCCGGATGGGTTCGCTCCGACGCTTCAATTCAGGCGGCGCTGGTCCAGGCCTCGACGGCATGCGACGAGGAGAAGCAGGCCGTCCTTGAGGCGAAGGCTGCTCTCGATGCAGCCCTGGGAGAGGTGGTCGATGTCCGTGGTCGCTGCAAGGCGTTGGAGGACGAGCTGCAGGGCCTGCGGGATCAGCTCGCGAAAGATGTCTGTCTTCGCCAAGAGCAGGAAGAGGGCGTGAAGGCTCACGAGGCGGCCGTCGAGGGCCGGGAGGCCAAGCTCAAGAAGCGCTGCGATCGCCTGGGCGCTGGAGCAGGAGTTGGGGGCGAGGAAGGCCGAGCTGGACGAGAAGGCCCTGGTTCTTGCCGAGGACCGTGTGGCCTTCACGGAGTTGGAGGCGAGGGCTCGCTCCTCGCTGAGGATGCTTTACGACAGCGGCCTGGAGAGCCCGCTGGCCGGTGCCGAGGACGGCCCCGCCAAGCTGCTTCCCTTCTTGGTCCACGCTCTTGAAGATGTCGCCCTAGGCCTTGGCCCCATGGCCGAGGCTGAGACGTGTGTCCTGTCTTCTGCGGCGCTGACGCGGGTCCTCACCCACATCTACCTTCGCGATCCCGGCATCGACCTTGATAGCCTGCTGGAGCCAGCAAGCGGCAAGCGTGCCGCTGCTGCCGCTGAGGCCATGAAGGGTCGCGCGGAGGCTCTGCTGGGGAAGTTCCGGGCCTTCAGCACCAAGCCGGAGCAAGGCGCTGCCGACCCCACTGCTCCGTGAGGCGAACCCACTCCGCGCTGCTCCCCCGCCGCCAAGTGACTCCATCGTGGCTCCTGTCCTGCTTTTAATTCCTGCACATGTATCATGCCTCGAGAAGGCGTTTAACTTGCGTCTGATGTTGGGATAACAGTGCGGACTATAATATTTGCTTTCGAATTCCTTTGAAATTTGCGCTTTTCCTTCCTACTTGCTTATGTTCTACGCCGGCAGAGCCCGGCCCCGCGCGTACCTCACCCAACAATAGCCTCGACCAGAAACCAGGACGGGACCAAGGAGTGAGGGGCTACGTGACAAGTTAGGCTCCTGAGTCGCGATGCTCAGGAGTCCCCCTTGGCGCACGAACAGCAAGTAGGGAGGTGTGATGTGGGTGGATCCACCGTTCTACGTCTACGGAGCCCGGCCGCGCACGTGCCTCACCCAGCGATGGTCCCGACCGAAAACCAGGACGGGGCCACGGAGTGAGGGGCTACGTGACCAGTTAGGCTCCTGAGTCGCGATGCTCAGGAGTCCCCCTTGACGCTCAAACGGCCTTCATACCTTGGCTCTGCTCGAGGAGAGGCGCGCGACGAACCAGGCCTGGGGGGGGGGGGGCTGGCTGGGCGGCATGCGTCTGGGCGTGACCCAAGCGCAGCCCCCGTGCCCAGCCCCCTCGCGCGGCACTCCCGAGGGGAGGCGTTATGATGAGGCTAGACACTGAGCTCTGGGCTCCCTGAGGTTGATGCGGCCCGGAGGCCACCCTCAGTTGTTTATCACTAGCGCGGAGCATAGCGCTTCCGTATGTGTACGGGCATAGACGCTCCTCGGCAGTGTCGTCAGCCAGCACGGAGCATGGTGCTTCCACTGGTACGTGGGAGGGGGCCCCCTCCAGGAGGAGCCCCCGGGGCGTGTATAGCCCCGCCTTGACACGTGGCTGGCACGGTAGGGCCTGGCGAGGTGTATCTGGGCACCCGTGAGCCAGTGCGGGACTCACGGAGCCCTACCTCTAGGCGGGTTGCGCCTGGCACTGGGCCTTATCTTGTGTTGTGTCCCTGCAAGTCTGGTTAGATGCCTGCACTCTACGTCCTCGAGTCCCGGCCCTCGAGCTGGTCTCAGCCGTCGCTGGTATGCCAGGTCGCGATGCCGTGGTCAAGGCCAGAGGGTGAGGGCTGGAGAGCCAGTAAGAGCCCTGAGTCGCGATGCTCAGGTACCCCCCCTTTAACGTGCAATTGGTCAGCATGGAGAAGTAGAGGTGCCGTGGACCGGCATCAAATAATCAAGCATGGTTGTTCTAACGCATAACCGGGAATGAACGCAAATGGGGTGCATGCCGCTGGGCCTGGCCCGAGCGGCTTGGGGATCATGCAGCCCGAGGGGCGCCCCCAACAAGGTAAGCTAACGACGCGAAATAAAAGGGATACATGCCGCAGGGACGGACCCACGTGGCCTGGGAACAATGCAGCCCTGGGGGCGCTCCCAGCTAGTAGTGAAACTTGAAAGATGTCACCTGATGACGCTGAAGATGAAGGGGGTGTTGGTGTAGCCGGCTCGGTGGGCTGCAGAAGCCAATCCTCATGAGCCCCCAAGCCCAGGGGCCTCGAGAGGCTCCGGAGGCACTGGCGGTTCCTCGCGGACCATCTCCATCTCCGCCAGGGCTGCGGAGCGCCTGGCCTCTTGTGCCTTCGTGGTGCCCCTCATGAGGCGCTGGTATGTGTCAGCCGCGCTCGGCAAGCCGTAAGGCATGCGAACGTAGCTGTGGGGTGGACCTCCGCAGGGCCCCACTCGCGAGGGCCAGAGGCGCCCCAGGTAGGCGACTCGGTTGAGCCCTGATACGTCGATGCAGACGCGCAGCCCGCCATCCTCGCCTGGATGGGGAGCCACTGCTGGTAGGCGGCGGGCGCCTCTCATGACTCCTGACTCCTGTAGCTCCTGAATGGCCTTGCTGACGAACTCCTGCGGGTCTGGATCTCCCTGCCTTGCTCCTTCTTGAGGGAAACGTGCTTCGAAACACGCCTCCATGTGGTGCCGAAGCGCCTCCCTCGTGACCCCGGCTAGGTCGATGGCCCTCCAGGGGAGAGCCCCTGAGCCCTGCCTGAGGAGGGCGCCGGGCGTGCTTTCCTACGCGATGGAAGGAGGTTCCCCCTCAGCAGGCGCGGGCCTAGAGGGGCCTGCCTCCTAAGGGGCCAGGCCGGACGATGTCTTCTTCTTCTTAGGGGCGGTCTCGGGAGGCCTCCTGCTTCCACGATCTGGGTCTTCCAGTGATGCGGCCTGAAAGGCTCGCTCCAGGGAACACACCGCGTCCTTCTCTTCACAGGGCACCATGATGACTCCGCCACTTCCTGGCATCTTGAGGACGTTGTAGCCGTGGTGAGTTACGGCCATGAACTTGGCCAGCGCTGGGTACCCAAGGATGGCGTTGTACGGCAGGCGGATGTGAGCGACATCGAAGTCGATGAGCTCGGTGCGGTAGTTGTCGCGTGCCCCGAAGGTGACAGGGAGGCGAACCTGCCCAATCGGGACCATGGAGCCGTCGGTGATACCGGAGAAGGGCTTGGTTGGCTGAAGCCGGCTGTAGGGTGCTTGGAGGTTGTTGAATGTCTCTACGGACAAGACACTGAGCCCTGCCCCGCCATCGATGAGGGTCTTGGTGACCACCACGTTGCTGATGATTGGGGAACAAAGCATCGGGAGGACTCCGGTTGTTGCCGCACACTTGAGTTGGTCTGCTGAGCTGAACGTGATGGCGCACGCAGACCACTTGAGAGGGCGCGTGGCTTCGAGCCTGGGGAGGGCTGCATTCACTTCGCGGGTGAACTGCTTGAAGATGTGTTGAGAGGCTGGGGCTTGTGCTCCGCCCAGGATGCAGGCGATCGCGCGCAGCTCCTGGAAGCCCCCAGCCTCCTCGTCCTGGTGGCGGTCCTCGTTTCTCCTTGGCTGTGGCGGTAGCGGTGGGAGGCCGGTGTTGCCTTGCGGGCGATCCTCGCAAGGCTGATCCCTCCAGCCTCCCTCGCAAGGCGGGTCTTGCCAGCGATCCTCGCGAGGTTGGTTGCGCCACCCTTGGCGCGGGCCACGGTCTTCCCAGCGCCCTGCATTCCTTCCTCCTCCTCGGTCGTAGCCCCGGTCACCGTGGTTAGGGCGACGGCCGATCCTTCCTTCTCGCACGGCTCGGAGTTCTTGGCATTTGCTGGTGTTGTGGGTGTGGAGGTCGTGGTACACGCAGTACCGGCTTCCCTTGGGAGGTTCGGGCTGGTCTCTGCCCCGCTTGCTGTCTGGTTCTGCCGCGAGCACGACAGCCCCCTTGCGCTTCACTTCCTTGGCCTTGAGCTTCTTCTCTTCTGGGTCTGTGGCAGGCAGCTCAAGGAGAGAGAGACGCCCTTCCTCAGCCCTGGCGCACTTATTCGCCAAGTTGAACAGCTCCAAGGACGTGCACAGGTCTTCATGCATCGCCAGCTCCTCCTTCATCTTGACGTCGCACACGCCGTCGGAGAAGGCTAAGATGATGGCCTCTTCAGTCACCTTGGGGATCTTGAGGCATGCGTTGTTGAAGCGCTGGATGTACTTCTGCAGGGTCTCCTCGGGTTGTTGCTTGATGCGGCGCATGTCGCTCACGGCGGGTGAGCGGTCGCGAGTACCTTGGAAGTTGGCGATGATGCGGGTGCGCATCTCTTCCCAGGAGGAGATTGTGCCTGGAGCCAGGTTCAGGAGCCAGGTGCGGGCCCCGTCCTTGAGCGCCATGGGAAACCAGTTCGCCAGGACCTTCTCGTCTCCGTTGGCAGCTTCGATGCCCAGCTCGTAGAGCTGGAGGAACTCCGCAGGGTCGGCCGTGCCTTCGTAGCAAGGAGGCAGGTCCGGCTTGAACTTGCCTGGCCACGCGATGCTGCGCAGTTCGGTGGTGCAGGCGCGGCAGCCTGCTGTGGCCACGGGAGGCCTTGGGTGATGGAGAGCCTGGTCTTGCATGTCCCCACGCGCTGGAGCAGGAGGATGGTCGCGATGTGCTGGAGCAGGGAGCACCCAAGCAGCTTCTAGCGGGCGAGGGACTTCTTGGCAGCTCTGTTCTTGCCGCGCTGGCACCTGACGGAGCGGGTTCCGCCCAGGAGCCACATGCCTTGGAGCCATGGCGTCTTCTTGAGGAGGAGGCGGCCGGGGCGCCGCCGGAGCCTCTTCGCCCGCGCGGGGCGGGGTGCGGTGCAGCGGAACGGACGGCGCGGAAGAGCCCCCTGTGGCGCGGACGAGCTCGGCGACGCAGCCGAGACATTCTTCGTAGACGTCGTCAACGGGACGGTAGCGCAGGAGCTCATTCGCCACGATGAGTGCAGCCCGAGCCTCCATGGGCGCGCGGAGCGCGCGGGACAAAGATCCAGCTAGGGTGAGCAAGGGAGTTGCGGTGGCCGTCTTGCCGCACGGACGGATGCTGGGACGATGCTTGCTGCTCATCCCCCGCCGGGCCGGTGGCGGCGTTGACGGCAGGTGACGGGGAATGGAGAGGACGCCCGCCGACAAGGGCTGTCTGGGCGACGCAGGAAGCAAGGGCGGCCCGGCGCTCCGCGCGGGCCCGACGAGTGTCAGACATGAGCGTGATGGTCGAAGGAGAACGGGGTGGTGGAAGACGAATTCCGGCGCACCCCTACCTGGCGCGCCAAATGTCGGATTTCAGGTTCCGGCAGACCCTTGAGGTTCGAACACTGGGGTGCACGTGGAGATTTCGCCTCCTACCTACCTGCTCTCCCCCGGCATGCTAGGATCAAAACTATCGAAAGAACAACACAAGAGACATGGGGTTTATACTAGTTCGGGCCACCGTTGTGGTGTAATACCCTACTCCAGTGTGTGGTGTGGTGGATTGCCTCTTGGGCTGATGATGATGAACAATAAAAGGAAGAACAGCCTCGCGAGGGTCTGTTCTTGGCTGAGGCGATGAACTGCTGGGAGGAGTTCAGTCACCTTTCTCTCTCTCTCTCTCTCTCTCTCTCTCTGCTTCTAGCTCACCGACTTGACGAGCCCTCGGAAGTGACCAAACCGAACCCCTTGCTATGTGGGTCGCCGGTCCTATTTATAGAGCCCTGGTCCTCTTCCCAAATATCAAGCGGGAAGGGAGCCAACAATGGCGGGCTAATTTGAAAGGGGATAGCAAGTATCAGCTATCCTGACAAAAGTAGTCTTCGCCTGAGCAAAGCTCTGGCGATGACGCCGTCTTGGGCTCCACGGTGACCTCCATCTCGTAGTCCTCCTGGTCTTGGTCTTGTTGCACCGAAATGGCAACATTTGCCTGATGCCTCAGTACTCCACGGCTGCGCTTGCCCCCTTTGCACCAAAGAGGAAAGAAGGACGCTGCGCGGGCTGGCGCCCGCCTGGCGCCCTGAGTTGTCATGGCTTGCATCACGGGCACCTCGTGAGGTACCCCGCCTTGATCTCTCCGCCTCCTCGCGAGCCAGCCTGATGAGGCCGTGCCTGAGGAAGCTCCGTGTCCTCCGCCCCGCGAGGCTTGGCCCCTCGCGAGGGTCTTGAGTTTGTGTTGATGAAGATGGGCCATGCTGGGCCCCCCTTTGTGCCATGTCGTAGGCCACAGGCAGGCAAGTCTGGGGACCCCCGTTCCCAGAACACCGACATTGCTGAGCCATACCAGCAAGCTTCTGCACCAAAAGCCTCAGAAAACAATCAAAAGATCCTGCTTCGAACACTCAAGCTGAAATGCCTGAACTTTCTGTTGATCAAACCAACATTGATCCTTCAAATACTGAACCGTCAAGCTCACCTAAACCGCTAGAGACTTATGCTGATGACATTCTGATCACTGGCACTAGTTTTGCTGAACCGGGGAACCCAACTGTGTTAGCCAGACATTCTGCCAAGCAAGAAGTTATGGAGAGATGGAAAGTGAGGTTTGATATCTCCCACTATGCTCAATTGAGCGGCAGTGAAATATTGTCTGGTTATCTCAATCAAGTACATTCCAGCCGTGATTTGGAAATTGAGATGGTGAAACAGATGCACCAAAAGTATGAGGTATGTCATCCGGCTTACATAAGTTATGTATATCCTGCTAGCCCCCAAGTCTTCTGATTTGATAAGAATGAATAATCTGTAGACTTAGAAGAATCATAAGCTTATGTCCTAGACTCCCTCCACCTCTGGTTTAAAACTAAACCGGATGCTGAAATAGCATAATTTTGCATTTGTAGTCCCCAAGGGCCAGTTTAATCAATATGAATGAGCTGGTCCTATTTATCACTATGTAAGAAAGTAGAGTTTAACTGCATAGCCCCCATGAGTCGGTTGAGACTGTTTATAACACATCCGGCTCATCATTACGAAGATACAAGAAATATGCATTAGCCCCCAAGTGCCAAGTAGTGTTGCTTGCAAAGTACTTGGGACTTTATTTATGAGAGCCGTTTCTTTGAAAAATTGTTTTGACAAACATTAGCCCCAAAGTGCCAAGTGTTGTTTCTTGCAAAGGACTTGGGACTTATATTGTTGTAATCCTCCATGAAATATGTTTGATAAATCTATGCTGCATGCAGACTGCTACTGCTGAATTGGAATCTCAACTGAACGATGCCAAGACCCGGCTGGCGGCTCAAGAAAATGAGACCCGGAAAGCTGAGTCGAAATTCCAGTTTAGTGTGGCTAAGTCAGAAAAGTTGAAGACCGGCTTTAAGGTAGAGAAAAAGACTTGGGTTGAAGAAAAGACTGCTTTAACGCAGCGGGCTGAGAAAGCAGAAGCAACTCTTCAGGAGGTGACCACTGAGCTCTCTGGCTTAAAACACTGTGTGTCTCAGATGGTTTCTGCTATCTTCGGTGAGTCGCCTTGTTATTCATCCAAAGGGAGTACTTGTTGCCATAATGTAAGCTGCCATTTAACCAATCTGTAACTTGCTCAGGTCCCAGGAGCAACAACCTTAGCCAAGACACACTTGTGAAGCTCAAGGCGGTCTATTCTTGTCGAGCAATTGTATACTGGAGCTCAACGAATATTGGTTGCCATCTCCCCGGCTAATCAAGGAACCAATCTGTTAAGCAATGTGCTGAAGAAATTATCAATCTTGCGCACCAGGATTCAAGAGATAAAACGGTCATGCACGAGAGCTAGTGTTGTGACGGCCTTGAGCCATGCTAAGCGTGGGTACCGGAATTAGACCCAGCTGATGTAGCCAGCGGGTATCCAAGCCTGAAGGAGGACGGTACTTCTTTTGATCAACAGGACTTCGCTACTTGTGTTAAAGCAATCCGTCCCCATGCGATAGTCGTTGCCGAAGAGACCAACCACTCCAAATATCAGCCGACTTATGATGCAGAGAATCAAAAGATGCATACTCCTGCGTACAAAGCGATGGACTTAATTCCGCCGATTCGTAAGCACACTTTCGCTCCTGAAATTGACCCATCCAATCTGATTGACGACAAAGCTGAATTCTTTGCCTTGCGTGGCTTTGATTGGTCCAAACCAAACTTCCAGACGGCGGAGGAGGAATAAGAATCGGCAAGGGATGAACTGGAGGCGTCCCATCAGCAAGGTGAAGAAGATTGAACCACCAGGCGGTTTAAAGACACCATCTTTGAAAAACACTTGATCTCATTTTGGCTCATGGAGCCATCTAATAGGCTAGTTAAAACTTGACTTTGCCGTGCCATCGTGCACGTTTCTGTTTTGCATAATATTGCTGATCCACTGGTTTAAAAAACCATTATGGGTATGATAGTCTTTGATATATGCAGATTTGAATGACCATTATCCTGCATACAAAGAAAAAACATGAGTGCCCTGGCGGCTTACCGCCAGGCGGGTCATGATACCCAATTGAATCCGCTGGGGAAAAATAGTCCATAACCAGAACCGGTCTGATACTTGCTTAATAAAATGACATTCCTGTGGTATATACTTAACTGCCGGCTTATCAGCTTCATGCAGTTTAGAGGTGTTAGAGTTATAACTCCGACCATAGGATTCAGTACACTCTGGCGACTTAAGATCTGCCCTCTCGATGGGTTGTATAAACCCAGATTATGCTTCAAATATGAGTCGTAAACAGGGCAGCTGGACCCGACTTAAAAACCCAGAAGACAACGAAAGAACCAAATACAAATAAGAAATCAGAAGAGATTCGAGGCTTTTGTAGGCTACCAAGCCAAAGTGTCTTCTTCAATGAAACTAGCCCGAGCCACTGGATTGTTCGTGCTGCCGTGATCCTGACTCACAGTGTGCCCAATCGAAATTTGAACCCTGTATAAAGTCTGGTCTTGCTCAAAGACTTATCAGGAGTACGCGGGGCCAGAGTAACAGTATCACGGGCCGATTTATCCAAGTTCCAAGGAAGGTGACTTATGAAGCCTGGATCCATCCTGACTATCTGTAAACCGCGCTCTCGCATGACAAGCCGCCGTTTGAACCTTAATCGAGCTCAGATCTTGGTCGAATACACTATAAAGACTGATTGTTAAGAGTTCGGCGGGTCAATTAGGATGACCTGATGGAGTTGAAGCAGCTGGTGTACAGGTAGGATGACCCGGTCAGAGTTTGTTCTCTTTGGTCGAATACACCTATGTTTGAACAAACCTGGTCAAGAGGGTAGTAACGCTATGCTTTCTTTGGTTGAATATGCCTATGTTTGAGTAGGAGGCCCCCAAGTGACATACTTACAAGTGTGGCATTGAGCCGATCAAGAGGGTACCAACAGCTATGTTCTCTTTGGTTTATACACCTATGTTTGAACATGAAGCCCCCAAGTGACCTTATGAGTTTTGGCATTGCGCCGATCAAGAGGGTACCGACAGCTATTCTCGATGAGCAGGAAGCCCCCAAATGATCATTAGGGACCTATGTTTGAGCTGTGATGTGCATCCAACTCTCTTTGGTCCCTAAGGTTGTGGGCATCGAGCCTCTTAAATGATGATAAAGACTTAGCTTCGAAGAAGTGAAACAACAGAGGCCCTGAATTGTCAGGGATGCCGGCTTTATTATACTGCTTATAATATATACATCAGATAACTATGTACATCATGAGAGCCGGAGGCTCAAGTATAGTAGGTCGAAGATGAGCGATGTTCCACAGCCGACGGGTCTCCTCCTCCAATGTGTGTGAGTCCTTGTTGTCTTGAATGTCGATAAGGTAATATGACCCATTATGCAAATTCTTGCTGACCACAAAAGGTCATTCCCAGGGTGGTGACAACTTATGCATATCTGTCTGATCTTGGATGAGCTAGAGCACTAAGTCGCCTTCTTGAAAGGTTCTGGTTTTGACCCGGCGAATGTGATAACGCCGTAGATCTTGCTGGTAAATCACCGAACAAGCCGCTGCAAGATCACACTCTTCATCCAATAGGTCAAGTGTGTCTTGACAGGCCTTTTCATTGTCAGCTTCAACATAAGCCGCCACCCGAGGTCAGTCGTGACGGATGTCACTAGGGAGAACCGCTTCTGCCCCATAAACCATGAAGAAAGGCGTGTAACCTGTAGACCTATTGGGGGTCGTGTTGATGCTCCATAACACTGAGGGTAACTCCTCCACCCAACAACCCGGCGTTCTCTGCAAAGAAACCATAAGCCGGGGCTTGATACCTCACAGAATCTCCTGATTTGCTCGTTCTGCCTGCCCATTGGATTGAGGGTGAGCCACAAAGGAAACATCAAGCCGGATGTGCTCCCGTTGACAAAATTCTTCCATGGCGTCTTTATAAAGATTAGTGCCATTATCTATTATGATGCTGTGTGGAAAGCCGAAACGGAAGATCACCTTCTTCATGAATTGAACCGCCGTTGCGGCATCACATTTACCGACCGGCTCTGCTTCAACCCAGTTAGTGAACTTATCAACTACCACCAAGAGGTGGGTCTTCTTATCCTTGGACCTTTTAAAAGGCCCAACCATATCCAGCCCCCAAGTTGCAAATGGCCAAGTAATTGGAATCATCCTCAATTCTTGAGCCGGCACATGAGCTCATCGTGAAAATTTCTGACAGCCGTCACATCTGCTTACCAAATCCTCAGCATCAGCGTGCGCCGTCAACCAATAGAACCCATGACGGAAAGCCTTGGCCACAAGAGATTTAGAGCCGAAATGATGACCACAATCTCCTTCGTGGATCTCTCGTAAAATCTCACAACCTTCTTCAGGAGAAACGCAAAGTTGAGACGCCCTTGTGACACTGCAATGGTGCAACTCCCCATTGACAATCGTCACGAGTTATCTGTCTGGCCAAGACCTCATCCTCTGGTAACTCACCCCGGGTCATGTAAGCCGAATATGGAACCGTACAATCAAGAATAGCATGGAGAGCCGCCACCAATTGTGCTTCTGGGTCAGGAACAGCGAGATCCTCCTCCGTAGGTAATTTGACCGAAGGGTTGAGTAAAACATCCAAGAACGTGTTAGGTGGCACTGGTTTGCGCTGTGACCCTAACCGGCTTAAATTGTCAGCCGCCTCATTCTTCCTTCGGTCAATATGCTCAACTTGGTAACCCTTGAAATGACCTACTATGGCATTAACCTCTCGTGAATAAGCCGCCATAAGCGGATCCTTATAATCCCAAGTACCAGAAGCTTGCTGAGCCACCAGATCTGAATCGCCAAAACACCTCACCCGGCTTAAGTTCATCTCCTTAGCCATCCGAAGACCATGGAGCAAGGCCACATACTCAGCTGCATTATTAGTATAGGGGAACATAAGCCGGAGAACATAAGAAAACTTCTCACCTCATGGGGAGGTCAAAACAACTCCAGCCCCGAGCCCTCTAACTGTTTGGGCCCATCAAAATGAATAGTCCAATATGTGTTATCCGGCTTTTTCTCAGGCGCCTGTAATTCTGTCCAATCATTGATGAAATCCACAAGTGCTTGAGACTTGATGGCTATACGTGGTACATACTTTAAATCGCGAGGACCAAGTCAATGGACCATTTAGCAACTCGGCATTTGGCTTCCCTGTTTTGGATGATATCTCCTAAAGGAGCAGAACTAACCACAGTGATGGGATGACCCTGAAAATATTGCTTAAGCTTCTGGCTTGCCATGAAAATCCCATACACAAGCTTCTGCTAGTGTGGGTACCTCTGTTTGGACTCGATAAGCATCTCACTAATGTAATAAACCGGCCGTTGGATCGGGTACTCCTTGCCTGCCTCCTTTCTTTCCACCATGATGGCTACACTGACAACCCGGCTATTAGCAGCCACATATAACAATAGAGGCTCCTTATCAATAGGGGCAGCAAGCACGGGCGGGTCAACAAACTGTTTCTTCATATCCTCAAACGCTTGATTAGCAGCATCACTCCAAACAAAGCGATCTGCCTTCTTCATCATATGATAAAGAGGAATAGCCTTCTCACCCAACCATCTTATGAACCGTCTTAGAGCCGCAATACGACCTGCCAGACGCTGAACATCATTAACACACCGGCATAGCCAATGAAGTAATGGCTTTGATCTTCTCCGGGTTAGCTTCAACGCCTCTGTTAGAAACCAAGAAGCCCAAGATATTGCCTGCTGGCACACCAAAAACACACTTAGCTGGGTTGAGCATCATCTTGTAGACCTAGAGATTGTCAAACGTTTCCTTGAAATCATCAATCAAAGTCTCCTTCTCTCTTGACTTCACCACAATGTCATCTACATAAGCATGAACATTGTGCCTAATCTGATTGTGAAGGCAATTTTGTACACACCGCTGATAGGTCGCCTGGGCACTCTTGATCCCAAAAGGCATAGACACATAGCAGAAGGCTCCAAACGGAGTAATGAAGGCTGTATTCTCCTGGTCCTTAACTGCCATCTTGATCTGATGATAACCAGAGTAAGCATCCAAAAAACTCAAACGCTCACAACCCACCATAGCATTAATGATTTGATCAATACGAGGGAGAGCAAAGGGATCAGTCGGACAGGCCTTGTTCAAGTCCGTGTAATCCACACACATTCTCCAAGTGCCATTCTTCTTGAGTACTAGCACCAGGTTAGCCAACCACTCAGGATGAAAAACTTCAATGATAAACCCGGCCTCTAAGAGCCAGGCCACTTCATCACTCATGGCCTTCCGCCTCTCCTCATTAAATCGGAGAAGAAATTGCTTGACCGGTTTAAATTTCGGATCAATATTAAGAGTGTGCTCAGCGAGTTCTGTCGGTACACCCGGCATGTCTGAAGGCTTCCATGCAAAGATGTCCCGGTTCTCGCAGATGAACTTGATGAGCGTGCTTTCCTATTTCGGATCCAGATTAGTGCTGATGATGAACTGCTTAGACGAGTCGCCAGGGACGAAGTCAACCAATTTAGTATCATTCGTCGATTTAAATTTTAATGAAGGATCATCCTCAGTAGTTGGATTTTTCAAGGACATCATGTCTGCCGGGTCAATATTATTCTTGTAAAATTTTAGCTCCTCCATTGCAGAAATCGATTCAGCATAAGCCGCACCCCCTTCCTCACACTCTAGGGCCACCTTGCGACTCCCATGCACTGTGATGGTGCCCTTTGTAACCCGACATCTTAAGCTGCAAATAGACATAACAGGGCCTCGCCATGAACTTAGCATAAGCTGGCCGCCCAAATAGAGCATGATAAGGGCTTTTGATTTTGACCACCTCAAAGGTTAAAGTCTCAGATCGGGAATCATGCTCGTCTCCAAAGGCAACTTCCAAAGCTATCTTACCCACTGGGTAAGCCGACTTACCCAGCACCACACCATGGAAGACAGTGCTTGACGGCTTAAGATTCTTATCTGTCAGTCCCATGCGACGGAAGGTCTCATAATAAAGGATGTTAATGCTGCTACCTCCATCCTTGAGCACCTTAGTAAACTTATAGCCCCCAACCTGAGGTGCTACCACCAGAGCTAGGTGACCCGGATTGTCAACCCGGGGCGGATGATCCTCATGAATCCACACAATAGGCTGCTCTGACCACCGTAAGTAACGTGGCACCACTGGTTCAACAGCATTCACATCCCTCTTGTGTAGCTTCTGATCCTGTTTACACAAAGTGGTAGTGAAAACATGGTACTACCCACTATTCAACTGCTTTGGATTGCTCTGATAACCAGACTGCTACTTTTGTTGACTTCCCTGATTACTCTGCTGATCGTAACCACCCTGGTTACTGTGACCTTGAAACCCGGAACTTGAACCGCCGCCTCCATGGCCCAGGCCATGAGAACCAGACCCTGATCCGCCATTTGGGCCATGGTGGCGCTGGATGGACTCCCTAAAGTTTCTCATGATGCTGCAATCCTTCCACGAATGAGTAGCCGGCTTCCGATCCGTTCCGTGTTTCGTACACGGCTGATTTAACATCGCCTCAAGGTCGAATCCCGTCCTCGGAGCCGTCTGTCCCTTACGACACTGGTTATAATTGCGCGCATCGGTGTTAGCCACAAAGTCATCAGCTTTGCGCTTACCATTGCCGCCCTGATTGGTAGAATTATATTGTTGCCCCTTCACGCCGTTACTCTTATTTCCCTTCCCCGATCTTTCATCTTCAGAATCAGGGTCCTTGGTACCATCAGAGTCGGCATACTTTACAAGAGCCACCATTAACTCCCCCATATCATTGCAATGACGCTTGAGCCTCCCAAGCTTCTACTTGAGTGGAATGAATCGACAATTCTTCTCCAACATCGGAACCGCCGAACCAACATTGATATTATCTGAAGAATGGAATGAATCGACAATTCTTCTCCAGCTGGTTGTTGACTCACCCTCAGCCTGAACACAAGAAACCAAATCCACAATCGACATAGGCTACTTGCACGTGTCTTTGAAATTCTGGATAAACCAGGCCTTTAGCTCCGCCCATGACCCGATGGAATTAGCCGACAGCCCCTTCAACCAGGTGCGAGCCGTCCCCTCCAACATCATGGTGAAATACTTAGCGTATGCAGCCTCGCTAACATCCAGCATCTCCATGGCCATCTCGTAACTCTCCACCCACGCCTCGGGGGGTTGATCGGCCGTGTAATTAGGCACCTTACGAGAGCCTTTGATATCCTTGGGCAGACGCTCGTTTCATATAGCTGTCGTTAGACACGGCACACCAAAAGCCTTGGAAGTCACTCCCGCCTCCACTGAAGCTGTTGGGTAAACCAGCGCGTGCTGGTGAGCTGCCAGTTCGGCCTCCCGATGCGCTCTATCCTGGTGCCCCAAATCTATTACACCAACCCCATTGTGCGCTTGTCATGTCCATGAGGTTGGTTACGGCGCTGCTCCGTACTCGAGACCGCTGGTGAATCTATGTGCCTGCTATAACTCTGGCTTGGACGTGTTGGGGAACGTAGTAATTTCAAAAAAATTCCTACGCACACGCAAGATCATGGTGATGCATAGCAACGAGGGGAGAGTGTGATCTACGTACCCTTGTAGATCGACAACGGAAGCGTTTGGTTGATGTAGTCGTATGTCTTCACGGCCCGACCGATCAAGCACCGAAACTACGGCACCTCCGAGTTTTAGCACATGTTCAGCTCGATGACGATCCCCGGACTCCGATCCAGCAAAGTGTCGGGGAAGAGATCCATCAGCACGACGGCGTGGTGACGATCTTGATGTATTACTGTCGCAGGGCTTCGCCTAAGCACCGCTACAATATTATCAAGGACTATGGTGGCAGGGGCGCCGCACACGGCTAAGAATAAGATCACATGGATCAACTTGTGTGTCTATAGGGTGCCCCCTGCCCCCGTATATAAAGGATCAAGGGGGGGGGGGTGCGGCCGGCCTAGGAGAGGCGCGCCAGGAGGAGTCCTACTCCCTCTGGGAGTAGGATTCCCCCCCCCCCCAATCCTAGTTGGAATAGGATTCGCGGAGGGGGGAAAAGAGAGAGGGGGCCGGCCCCCTCTCCTTGTCCTATTCGGACCAAGGGAGGGGAGGGGCGTGCGGCCCATCTTGGGCTGCCCCTTCTCTTTTCCACTAAGGCCCACTAAGGCCCATATAGCTCCCGGGGGTTCCGGTAACCTCCCGGTACTCCGGTAAAATCCCGATTTCAGCCGGAACACTTCCGATATCCAAACATAGGCTTTCAATATATCAATCTTTATGTCTCGACCATTTCGAGACTCCTCTTCATGTCCGTGATCACATCAGGGACTCCAAACAACCTTCGGTACATCAAAACGTATAAACTCATAATATAACTGTCATCGAAACCTTAAGCGTGCGGACCCTACGGGTTCGAGAACAATGTAGACATGACCGAGACACGTCTCTGGTCAATAACCAATAGCGGGACCTGGATGCCCATATTGGCTCCTACATATTCTACGAAGATCTTTATCGGTCAGACCGCATAACAACATACGTTGTTCCCTTTGTCATCGGTATGTTACTTGCTCGAGATTCGATTGTCGGTATCCAATACCTAGTTCAATCTTGTTACCGGCAAGTCTCTTTACTCGTTCCGTAATACATCATCTCGTAACTAACTCATTAGTTGCATTGCTTGCAAGGCTTAAGTGATGTGCAATACCGAGAGGGCCCAGAGATACCTCTCCGATGATCAGAGTGACAAATCCTAATCTCGAAATACGTCAACCCAACATGTACCTTTGGAGACACCTGTAGAGCTCCTTTATAATCACCCAGTTATGTTGTGACGTTTGGTAGCACACAAAGTGTTCCTCCGGCACACGGGAGTTACATAATCTCATAGTCATAGGAACATGTATAAGTCATGAAGAAAGCAATAGCAACATACTAAACAATCGGGTGCTAAGCTAATGGAATGGGTCATGTCAATCAGATCATTCAACTAATGATGTGATCCCGTTAATCAAATGACAACTCTTTGTCCATGGTTAGGAAACATAACCATCTTTGATTAACGAGCTAGTCAAGTAGAGGCATACTAGTGACACTCTGTTTGTCTATGTATTCACACGTGTATATGTTTCTGGTTAATACAATTCTAGCATGAATAATAAACCTTTATCATGATATAAGGAAATAAATAATAACTTTATTATTGCCTCTAGGGCATATTTCCTTCAGTCTCCCACTTGCACTAGAGTCAATAATCTAGATTACACAGTAATGATTCTAACACCCATGGAGCTTTGGTGCTGATCATGTTTTGCTCGTGGAAGAGGCTTAGTCAACGGGTCTGCTACATTCAGCTCCATACGTATCTTGCAAATCTCTGTCTCCCACCTGGACTAGATCCCGGATGGAATTGAAGCGTCTCTTGATGTGTTTGGTCCTCTTGTGAAATCTGGATTCCTTTGCCAAGGCAATTGCACCAGTATTGTCACAAAAGATTTTCATTGGACCCAATGCACTAGGTATGACACCTAGATCGGATATGAACTCCTTCATCCAGACTCCTTCGTTTGCTGCTTCCGAAGCAGCTATGTACTCCGCTTCACATGTAGATCCCGCCACGACGCTTTGTTTAGAACTGCACCAACTGACAGCTCCCCGTTTAACGTAAACACGTATCCGGTTTGCGATTTAGAATCGTCCGGATCGGTGTCGAAGCTTGCATCAACGTAACCGTTTATGATGAGCTCTTTGTCACCTCCATATACGAGAAACATATCCTTAGTCCTTTTCAGGTATTTCAGGATGTTCTTGACCGCTGTCCAGTGATCCACTCCTGGATTACTTTGGTACCTCCTTGCTAAACTTATAGCAAGGCACACATCAGGTCTGGTACACAACATTGCATACATGATAGAGCCTATGGCTGAAGCATAGGGAACATCTTTCATTTTCTCTCTATCTTCTGCAGTGGTCGGGCATTGAGTCTGACTCAACTCTACACCTTGTAACACAGGCAAGAACCCTTTCTTTGCTTGATCCATTTTGAACTTCTTCAAAATTTTGTCAAGGTATGTGCTTTGTGAAAGTCCAATTAAGCGTCTTGATCTATCTCTATAGATCTTTATGCCTAATATGTAAGTAGCTTCACCGAGGTCTTTCATTGAAAAACTCTTATTCAAGTATCCCTTTATGCTGTCCAGAAATTCTATATTATTTCCAATCAATAATATGTCATCCACATATAATATCAGAAATGCTACAAAGCTCCCACTCACTTTCTTGTAAATACAGGCTTCTCCGAAAGTCTGTATAAAACCAAATGCTTTGATCACACTATCAAAGCGTTTATTCCAACTCCGAGAGGCTTGCACCAGTCCATAAATGGATCGCTGGAGCTTGCACACTTTATTAGCTCCCTTTGGATCGACAAAACCTTCCGGTTGCATCATATACAACTCTTCTTCCAGAAATCCATTCAGGAATGCAGTTTTGACATCCATCTGCCAAATTTCATAATCATAAAATGCGGCAATTGCTAACATGATTCGGACAGACTTAAGCATCGCTACGGGTGAGAAGGTCTCACCGTAGTCAACTCCTTGAACTTGTCGAAAACCTTTTGCGACAAGTCGAGCTTTGTAGACAGTAACATTACCGTCAGCGTCAGTCTTCTTCTTGAAGATCCATTTATTCTCAATTGCTTGCCGATCATCGGGCAAGTCAACCAAAGTCCATACTTTGTTCTCATACATGGATCCCATCTCAGATTTCATGGCTTCAAGCCATTTTGCGGAATCTGGGCTCACCATCGCTTCTTCATAGTTCGTAGGTTCATCATGATCTAGCAGCATGATTTCCAGAACAGGATTACCGTACCACTCTGGCGCGGATCTCACTCTGGTTGATCTACGAGATTCAGTAGTATCTTGTCCTGAAGTTTCATGATCAGTATCATTAGCTTCCTCACTAATTGGGGTAGGTGTCGCAGAAATAGTTTTCTGTGATGTACTACTTTCCAATAAGGGAGTAGGTACAGTTACCTCATCAAGTTCTACTTTCCTCCCACTCACATCTTTCGAGAGAAACTCCTTCTCCAGAAAGTTTCCGAATTTAGCAACAAAAGTCTTGCCTTCGGATCTGTGATAGAAGGTGTATCCAATAGTTTCCTTTGGATATCCTATGAAGACACATTTTTCCGATTTGGGTTCGAGCTTATCAGGTTGAAGCTTTTTCACATAAGCATCACAGCCCCAAACTTTCAGAAACGACAACTTTGGTTTCTTGCCAAACCATAGTTCATAAGGCGTCGTCTCAACGGATTTTGATGGTGCCCTATTTAATGTGAATGCGGCCGTCTCTAAAGCATAACCCCAAAATAATAGCGGTAAATCAGTAAGAGACATCATAGATCGCACCATATCTAGTAAAGTATGATTACGACGTTCGGACACACCATTACGCTGTGGTGTTCCGGGTGGCGTGAGTTGCGAAACTATTCCGCATTGTTTCAAATGTACACCAAACTCGTAACTCAAATATTCTCCTCCACGATCAGATCGTAGAAACTTTATTTTCTTGTTACGATGATTTTCAACTTCACTCTGAAATTCTTTGAACTTTTCAAATGTTTCAGACTTATGTTTCATTAAGTAGATATACCCATATCTGCTTAAGTCATCTGTGAAGGTGAGAAAATAATGATATCCGCCACGAGCCTCAATATTCATTGGACCACATACATCTATATGTATGATTTCCAACAAATCTGTTGCTCTCTCCATAGTACCGGAGAACGGTGTTTTAGTCATCTTGCCCATGAGGCACGGTTCGCAAGTACCAAGTGATTCATAATCAAGTGGTTCCAAAAGTCCATTAGTATGGAGTTTCTTCATGCGCTTTAAACCGATATGACCTAAACGGCAGTGTCACAAATAAGTTGCACCATCGTTATCAACTCTGCATCTTTTGGCTTCAACATTATGAATATGTGTGTCACTACTATCGAGATTCAATAAAAATAGACCACTCTTCAAGGGTGCATGACCATAAAAAATATTACTCATATAAATAGAACAACCATTATTCTCTGATTTAAATGAATAACCGTCTCGCATCAAACAAGATCCAGATATAATGTTCATGCTCAACGCTGGCACCAAATAACAATTATTTAGGTCTAATACTAATCTCGAAGGTAGATGTAGAGGTAGCGTGCCGACCGCGATCACATCGACTTTGGAACCGTTTCCCACACGCATCGTCACCTCGTCCTTAGCCAATCTTCGCTTAATCCGTAGTCCCTATTTCGAGTTGCAAATATTAGCAACAGAACCAGTATCAAATACCCAGGTGCTACTGCGAGCATTAGTAAGGTACACATCAATAACATGTATATCACATATACCTTTGTTCACCTTGCCATCCTTCTTATCCACCAAATACTTGGGGCAGTTCCGCTTCCAGTGACCAGTCTGCTTGCAGTAGAAGCACTCAGTTTCAGGCTTAGGTCCAGACTTGGGTTTCTTCTCTTGAGCAGCAACTTGCTTGCTGTTCTTCTTGAAGTTCCCCTTTTTCTTCCCTTTGCCCTTTTTCTTGAAACTAGTGGTCTTGTTGACCATCAACACTTGATGCTCCTTTTTGATTTCTACCTCCGTAGCTTTCAGGATTGCGAAGAGCTCGGGAATAGTCTTATTCAACCCTTGCATATTATAGTTCATCACGAAGCTCTTGTAGCTTGGTGGCAGTGATTGGAGAATTCTTTCAATGACGCAATCATCTGGAAGATTAACTCCCATCTGAATCAAGTGATTATTATACCCAGACATTTTGAGTATATGCTCACTGACAGAACTGTTCTCCTCCATCTTGCAGCTATAGAACTTATTGGAGACTTCGTATCTCTCAATCCGGGCATTTGCTTGAAATATTAACTTCAACTCCTGGAACATCTCATATGCTCCATGACGTTCAAAACGTGGTTGAAGTCCCGATTCTAAGCCGTAAAGCATGGCACACTGAACTATCGAGTAGTCATCAGCTTTGCTCTGCCAGACGTTCATAACATCTGGTGTTGCTCCTGCAGCAGGCCTGGCACCCAGCGGTGCTTCCAGGACGTAATTCTTCTGTTTAGCAATGAGGATAATCCTCAAGTTACGGACCCAGTCCGTGTAATTGCTACATCATCTTTCAACTTTGCTTTCTCAAGGAACGCATTAAAATTCAATGGAACAACAGCATGGGCCATCTATCTACAATCAAACATACATGAGCAAGATACTATCGGGTACTAAGTTCATGATAAATTTAAGTTCAATTAGTCAAATTACTTAAAGAACTCCCACTTAGATAGACATCCCTCTAATCCTCTAAGTGATCACGTGATCCAAATCAACTAAACCATGTCCGATCATCACGTGAGATGGAGTAGTTTCATTGGTGAACATCACTATGTTGATCATATCTACTATATGATTCACACTCGACCTTTCGGTCTTCGTGTTCCGAGGCCATATCTGTATATGCTTGGCTCGTCAAGTATAACCTGAGTATTCCGCGTGTGCAACTGTTTTGCACCCGTTGTATTTGAACGTAGAGCCTATCACACCCGATCATCACGTGGTGTCTCAGCACGAAGAACTTTCGCAACGGTGCATACTCAGGGAGAACACTTCTTGATAATTTAGTGAGAGATCATCTTATAATGCTACCATCAATCAAAGAAAGATAAGATGCATAAAAGATAAACATCACATGCAATCAATATAAGTGATATGATATGGCCATCATCATCTTGTGCCTGTGATCTCCATCTCCGAAGCACCGTAATGATCACCATCGTCACCGGCGCGACACCTTGATCTCCATCGCAGCATCGTTGTCGTCTCGCCAACTTTATGCTTCCACGACTATTGCTACCGCTTAGTGATAAAGTAAAGCATTACAACGCGATTGCATTGCATACAATAAAGCGACAACTATATGGCTCCTGCCAGTTGCCGATAACTCGGTTACAAAACATGATCATCTCATACAATAAAATTTAGCATCATGTCTCGACCATATCACATCACAACATGCCCTGCAAAAACAAGTTAGACGTCCTCTACTTTGTTTGTTGCTAGTTTTACGTGGCTGCTACGGGCTTAAGCAAGAACCAATCTTACCTACGCATCAAAACCACAATGATAGTTTGTCAAGTTGATGCCGTTTTAACCTTCGCAAGGACCGAGCATAGCCACACTCGGTTCAACTAAAGTTGGAGAAACAGTCACCCGCAAGCCACCTATGTGCAAAGCACGTCGGGAGAACCGGTCTCACATAAGCGTACGCGTAATGTCGGTCCGGGCCGCTTCATCCAACAATACCGCCGAACCAAAGTATGACATGCTGGTAGGCAGTATGACTTATATCGCCCACAACTCACTTGTGTTCTACTCGTGCACATAACATCAAACCATAAAACCTAGGCTCGGATGCCACTATTGGGGAATGTAGTAATTTCAAAAAAATTCCTACGTACACGCAAGATCATGGTGATGCATAGCAACGAGGGGAGAGTGTGATCTACGTACCCTTGTAGATCGACAACGGAAGCATTTGGTTGATGTAGTCGTACGTCTTCACGGCCCGACCGATCAAGCACCAAAACTACGGCACCTTCGAGTTTTAGCACACGTTCAGCTCGATGATGATCCCCAGACTCCGATCTAGCAAAGTGTCGGGGAAGAGTTCCGTCAGCACGACGGCGTGGTGACGATCTTGATGTATTACTGTCGCAGGGCTTCGCCTAAGCACCGCTACAATATTATCAAGGACTATGGTGGCAGGGGGCGCCGCACACGGCTAAGAATAAGATCACGTGGATCAACTTGTGTGTCTATGGGGTGCCCCCTGCCCCCATATATAAAGGATCAAGGGGGGGGGGGTGCGGCCGGCCTAGGAGAGGCGCGCCAGGAGGAGTCCTACTCCCTCTGGGAGTAGGATCCCCCCCCATCCTAGTTGGAATAGGATTCGCGGAGGGGGGAAAAGAGAGAGGGGGGCCGGCCCCCTCTCCTTGTCCTATTCGGACCAAGGGAGGGGAGGGGCGCGCGACCCATCTTGGGCTGCCCCTTCTCTTTTCCACTAAGGCCCATATAGCTCCCGGGGGGTTCCGGTAACCTCCCGGTACTCCGGTAAAATCCCGATTTCACCCGGAACACTTCCGATATCCAAACATAGGCTTCCAATATATCAATCTTTATGTCTCGACCATTTCGAGACTCCTCGTCATGTCCGTGATCACATCGGGGACTCCAAACAACCTTTGGTACATCAAAACATATAAACTCATAATATAACTGTCATCGAAACCTTAAGTGTGCGGACCCTATGGGTTCGAGAACAATGTAGACATGACCGAGACACGTCTCTGGTCAATAACCAATAGCGGGACCTGGATGCCCATATTGGCTCCTACATATTCTACGAAGATCTTTATCGGTCAGACCACATAACAACATACGTTGTTCCCTTTGTCATCGGTATGTTACTTGCCCGAGATTCGATCGTCGGTATCCAATACCTAGTTCAATCTCGTTGCCGGAAAGTCTCTTTACTCGTTCCGTAATACATCATCTCGCAACTAACTCATTAGTTGCATTGCTTGCAAGGCTTAAGTGATGTGCAATACCGAGAGGGCCCAGAGATACCTCTCCGACGATCGGAGTGACAAATCCTAATCTCGAAATACGTCAACCCAACATGTACCTTTGGAGACACCTGTAGAGCTCCTTTATAATCACCCAGTTATGTTGTGACGTTTGGTAGCACACAAAGTGTTCCTCTGGCACACAGGAGTTACATAATCTCATAGTCATAGGAACATGTATAAGTCATGAAGAAAGCAATAGCAACATACTAAATGATCGGGTGCTAAGCTAATGGAATGGGTCATGTCAATCAGATCATTCAACTAATGATGTGATCCCGTTAATCAAATGACAACTCTTTGTCCATGGTTAGGAAACATAACCATCTTTGATTAATGAGCTAGTCAAGTAGAGGCATACTAGTGACACCCTGTTTGTCTATGTATTCACACATGTATTATGTTTCCGGTTAATACAATTCTAGCATGAATAATAAACCTTTATCATGATATAAGGAAATAAATAATAATTTTATTATTGCCTCTAGGGCATATTTCCTTCAGGATGACGGGTCGCATGAATCTGATCAGGACTATAAGAATAAGCCTGCTGCTGTACCAAAGCTGTTTGAAGAAGTTCCCTGGCCCTTTGGGTTTCAACCGCCGCTGAAGTTTCACCCTCGGCGGGCAGAGCCGCCAATCGTGTAGCTCCAGCAATCATGTTGTCCAGAGGGGTGGAGTAATGACCCAATGGTGTCACCACACGCTGAGGCGGAGTGCTGTTCATATGCGGCTAGCCAGGCGGGTCAGCCATCCGATTCACCACCGGCGGGTTACTGACCCCTGCTCCAGGGGTATTGAAGAGGTCCCTCGACTCATAAACCAAGGGCAGACGACTCCGGTGCTTTCTCCTCAAGACTTCGTCTGAAGCATTCTGATCTACCATGAGCCGATATGAATCTGCTTGAATCCACAGCGCTTGGGCGTCCAAAATGACCCTCTCTGCAGCCATCCTGGCGTTTTCTGCCGCTAAGTCCGCCTTAGCCTGCGCTATCTCATCATGCAACTTGGCTATCTCTACTTTGTGATGCTCCTGGTTGTCTGGGGTTACCTCAACCTCCATCAGAGTCGCCAGAGCATCCAATAGATCTGCTAAAAGTTGAGCCGTCGGGCGGGCTGACGCACCAGCACCTGCAGTTGTCATTGCTGCCGCAGCAGATGTTATAGCCGCGACAACTATTGAGCTGAGAACCGGCTGGGTGCCTGCCATGAAGATCGCCACGTTGTTCGGCGGTTCACGGGGGTCCGGAATACTGTCGCCATCGGAACAGCCCCAAGCCGTCCATCTTGTAGTTGATACATTGAATTGGTATCGCCTGTAGACTCATCCTCAAAGTAGATTTCCGTCAGAGACAGAGACAGAGCCTTCCAACTCAGCCCCATGGGTGAACCCAACGAAGACATGTATTACGGCGGATTGAGCCCGAGCGGGTCGTGCACGCTGAGCCGTCTCGATGATGTCGGTGCAGGTGTCCGGCTCAGGTTCCGGCTCACCAATCTTGCCGATGAAGACGTAGATTCCGCCGAAGGGGACCCGGTACCCGTACTCAATTGAGCCAGCCTCGGGGCCCCAGCCTGCATCATTGATGTAGAGCTTGTCGTGACGACTCTTAGTCATCCGACCCACAGTGTATCCCTTGAGTCCTTCGAAGCTGCCCTTTAAGAACTCGAAACCACCGTGCGCTGGCCCCACGGTGGGCGGGTCATATGTGATAGTCATATCCCCAACAGTTATCGTTTTATTTGCCCTCTTTCTTGTCTGCGATTCTCATTGGATTTTTGTTTGCTAGATTTTTCACCATGAGTGACTTTGGTATGGCAGAAACAGATGATGGCATAACTCCTAAAATTGGACGATCTGGCAATCTGGACACTAAAACTTTTGTTTTGGGGCAAGGGAATGTTATAGGAAAAGAATGTATCCAAGAATTTTTCAATTGTGTTGGAAATTTAAGTCTTGATGACGTTCCTATACTTAAGAGGACTAAACCTTATGCGGAAGCTATTTCAGCACTAGTTCTGAAACTTAAAAATAAATTTATATGTACTCATCCTACCTTGCAAAGATTGTTTTTCGAGTTACCATTATAAAGAATCCCAAAGCTAAAAAGTTGTCCACCCTTGTTCTTATGAATGAATTTGATTACATAGTACAGGAATCAAGGGGAATTTTTGATTTCTATGGTATGAATCGTGAAAAAACGGTGATAGATGAAATTCTTTATAATAGTGATTATGTGCTAAGACATTTGCTTGGGGATAATCAAATCTTTGATGAGAATCTTAAAAAGGAAGTCCCTGTTTTAGATATAATCCAACAAGTATAATCCAACAAGTTTTCAATGATGTTAATCAACACTATTCTTGGATTGTTGCCGGAAATCAAAAAGGATATGATGATAAGCAACTTGATAGTGCTAAAGTTTGTATGGATAAGGTGGTCTATGTTGTTTTTACAAAACCTCCTCACAAGGACACCTCAAAGGAAAATAAAAATAAAGATGACAATACTTGAATCCTTGCATTATGCCTAGCTAGGGGCGTAAGACGATAGCGCTTGTTGGGAGGCAACCCAATGAATAATTTTTTTGTCCCTTTCTTTTTGTTCTTGAATGTTTGCACAATTATGCCACTATTATGATTGTGTTTTTTTGTTTTAGTTAGTGCTTGTGCCAAGCAAATCCTTTGGCATCATGTTGGGTGATAGTTGATTTGATCTTGCTAAAAAATAAAAACTTTTGTGCTCACAAAAATAATTTTCGTTTTTAATAGAAGCACGATAAAATACTGATTCTTTTTGTAGAAGATTAATATACAAATTTACCACGTTGTCCTAATTTTTCAGAATTTTTGGAGTTACATAAGTATTCGAAATATTCAGATATCTACAGACTATTTTGTTTTTGACAGATTCTATTTTCTTTGTGTTGTGTGCTTATTTTGATTGATCTATGGACTCTTTTGAGGGGTTTGAGCCATAGCAAAGTTGGAATACAGTAGATATAATGCAAAAATAAAATATGAATGGGTTTTCAACATTACTTATAGTAGTGATTTGCTTTCTTATACTAATGGATCTCACGAAGGTTTTGTTGAGTTTTGTGTGATTGAAGTTTTCAAGTTTTGGGTGACATTACGATGGAATAAGGAATAAGGTGTAAGAAGAGCCTAAGCTTGGGGATGCCCATGGCATCCCAAGCTATTATCTAAAGAGAATTAAACAACTAAGCTTGGGGATGCCCGAGTGGCATCCCCTCTTTCTTCTAATGACCATCGGTATTTTACTTGGAACTATATTTTTATTCGTCACATATCATGAGTTTCGCTTGGAGCGTCTTGATGATATGAGTATTTGCTTGTTTTGCTTTTTATTTTTAGTCATGAATCCTTGCTGGACATACCTATTTGAGAGAGCCAAAATTATGCTATGACTTGTTAGAATTGCTCTCTATGCTCCACTTAAATCTTTATGAGCTATGGAATTTCTCTAGTGCTTCACTTATATCTTTTTGAGCACGGTGTGATTTAGTATTTTTTTGAAGAAATGCTCTCTTGCTTCACTTAGATTTATTTGAGAGTTAGTAAAAAAATTAAGAAATTCTCTCATACTTCACTTAAATTATTTTGAGAGAAGAAATTTTTTATGCTCATGTTCTTCACTTAGATTTGTTTGAGCTATCAAAAGCAACATATGAAATTAGTCCCAAAGTGATAGATATTCAAGAGGGATATAATAAAAACTTTCATGAAGATCATTGGACAAAATAAACTTGATTCCTTGTAATAGTTTTGCGACATGATGATATAATATGCGAGTCATGTTGATGAGTAATTATGCTTTAGTAAGAATATTGTTGTTAAGGTTTGTGATTCCCTATGCAAGCACGAAAGTCAATAGTTATGCAATGAAATTACATCCTACTTGTGGTGAATTATTTGGTGTTAGTTATGCTTAATGCTCGCTTACAAGATTTTTCATTTCTTGGTTGGATGCTTCTCAATCTTTTGCCAACCTTCATTTGCACTAAGTATGATCACTACTTGTGCATCCAAAATCCTTTAAACCAGTTTTTCCATATGAGTCCACTATACCTACCTACATGCGGTATTCTTTTGCCTTTCTAAGCAAATTTGTATGTGCCATCTCTAATTTTCAAAATAAATTTCTCATTTGTGTGCTCGTACCGCTCATGAAATGGTAGGGGTGGCTGATATATTTCCATGCTAGATGTGTTATTCTCAAGATGAGTGTTTATTCACTTGTCATTGCATGATAGTACGGCAAAGGTATTAGGGATGCCCAGTCCCGAAATGAAAAATGAATTTACTTTATGTTGTCAAATAATAAATTCCTTGGAAAGTGTTGGTATGGCAGGCACCCGTGGATACGGTTAGCCATGGAAAGTGAAAGTATGGTGGAAAAAGGTATAAACTTTATGTTCTATTTGGGAACCGCCTATGATATATCTAGCATGGAAAGTATCGGGAACTACTCGATCGTTTTCGTTGACAGGAAAAGCATGACACCCAAAATGTTTTATCTCTATCTTTTTCCCTTTGAGCTCTGGCACCTCTACAAATCCCTACTTTCCTCCGCGAAGGGCCTTTCTATTTACTTTATGCAATTTTATTTTTATTTTGACTCTCCATCTTCTCTTATAAAGCACGAACTAAGGGGCACTATGATCGTACTTGAGCATTGGGTGTAGCTAATATGAAAGTGTGTTTCATGAATGGATCAATGATTAAGCATAATGGGCTAGGGATAACTTGCTTTAGTATTGATATTTTCAAAGACATGGTTGCTTGTTGGTATGCTTGAGTATTGAAGTCTTCATGTCAAAACTAGACTATTGTTTTGAATCATATAAAAGTCCAAATGTCCATGCTACAAAGAAAAGAATATGTGATGAACATATTAGGCAGCATTCCACATCAAAATTCTGTTTTTACCATTTACCTACTCGAGGAAGAGTGGGAATTAAGTTTGGGGATGCCGATGCGTCTCCATCTTTAATTTTTGATTATTCCATACTGTTATATTATCATTCTTGGATGTTTTACAATCATTTTATGCCAACTTAATATCATTTCTTGGGACTAATCTATTGACATAGTGCCCAGTGCCAGTTGCTGTTTTTTGCTTGTTTTTTACTTCGCAGAAAATCAATACCAAACGGAGTCCAAACGCAGCGAAACTTTTTGGAGATTTTTTCTGGACTAGAAGACATCTGTTGGGCCAAAGAAGTCCCAGAGGGGGCTCTGAGGGGAGCAGAACCCACCAGGGCGCGCCTAGGGGCCATGCGCGCCCAGGTGGGTTGTGCCCAGCTCGGTGACCTCCCGCACCGCCTCTTTGCTCTATAATACCCCAATATTCCAGAAACCATAGGGGTGTCGACGAAAATCAATTCCAGCTGCCGTAAGTTCCAGAACCACCAAATCCAATTGAAAGGATAGAGAAGAGGTGTCTAGAGGACGGGGGGGGGGGGGGGGGTGAATAGAGTCTTATCAAGATAAAGTTGTAGTTTTTAATTTCTTCAAGTTAATGTAGAGTTTTGACACAAGTTTACACATTCACAATACATATCAAGCAAGCATGACAAGAGTATATGAGCAGCGGAAAGTAAAGCATGCAATTTGCAAGAATGTAAAGGGATGGGATTGGAGTTTGCAAATGCAATTGGAGATACGGTGATTTTTGGCGTGGTTCCGATAGGTGGTGCTATCGTACATCCACGTTGATGGAGACTTCAACCCACGAAGGGTAACGGTTGCGCGAGTCCACAGAGGGCTCCACCCACGAAGGGTCCACGAAGAAGTAACCTTGTCTATCCCACCATGGCCATCGCCCATGAAGGACTTGCCTCACTAGGGTAGATCTTAACAAAGTAGGCTATCTCCTTGCCCGTAGAAACTCCTTGGTTCAACTCCACAATCTTGACGGAGGCTCCCAAGTGACACCTAACAAATCTAGGAGACACCACTCTCCAAAAGGTAGTAGATGGTGTGTTGATGATGAACTCCTTGCTCTTGTGCTTCAAATGATAGTCTCCCCAACACTCAACTCTCTCTCTCTCACTGATTTGGATTTGGTGGAAAGATGATTTGAGTGGAAAGCAACTTGGGGAAGGCTAGAGATCAGGATTTATGTGGTTGGAATGGAAGATCTTGACCTCAACACTGTTGGGGAACGTAGTAATTTCAAAAAAATTCCTACGCACACGCAAGATCATGGTGATGCATAGCAACGAGGGGGAGAGTCTGATCTACGTACCCTTGTAGATCGCAACGGAAGCGTTGACACAACGTAGAGGAAGTAGTCGTACGTCTTCTTCCCTATCCGACCGATCCAAGCACCGTTACTCCGGCACCTCCGAGTTCTTAGCACACGTACAGCTTGATGACGATCCCCGGGCTCTGATCCAGCAAAGCTTCGGGGAGGAGTTCCGTCAGCACGACGGTGTGGTGACGATCTTGATGTTCTACCGACGCAGGGCTTCGCCTAAGCACTACAACAATATGATCGAGGTGGAATATGGTGGCAGGGGGCACCGCACACGGCTAAGGAACGATCACAATGATCAACTTGTGTGTTTAGAGGTGCCCCCTGCCCCTGTATATAAAGGAGCAAGGGGGGAGAGGTGCGGCCAGCCTTGGGGCGCGCCAGGAGGAGTCCTACTCCTACCGGGAGTAGGACTCCCCCCCCAATCCTAGTTGGAATAGGAATCCTCAAGGGGGAAAGAGAGAGAGGGGGGCCGGCCACCTCTCCTAGTCCTAATAGGACTAGGGCAGGGGGGAGGTGCGCGGCCACCTTGGGCTGGCCCCTTCTCCTTTCCACTAAGGCCCACTATGGCCCATATGATTCCCGGGGGGTTCCGGTAACCTCCCGGTACTCCGGTAAAATCCCGATTTCACCCAGAACACTTTCGATGTCCAAACATAGGCTTCCAATATATAAATCTTTATGTCTTGACCATTTCGAGACTCCTCGTCATGTCCGTGATCACATCCGGGACTCCGAACAACCTTCGGTACATCAAAATGCATAAACTCATAATAACTGTCATCGTAACGTTAAGCGTGCGGACCCTATGGTTCGAGAACAATGTAGACATGACTCAGACACATCTCCGGTCAGTAACCAATAGCGGGACCTAGATATCCATATTGGTTCCTACATATTCTACGAAGATCTTTATCGGTCAGAGCGCATAACAACATACGTTGTTCCCTTTGTCATCGGTATGTTACTTGCCCGAGATTCGATCGTCGGTATCCAATACCTAGTTCAATCTCGTTACCGGCAAGTCTCTTTACTCGTTCCATAATACATCATCCCGCAACTAACTCATTAGTTGCAATGCTTGCAAGGCTTAAGTGATGTGCATTACCGAGAGGGCCCAGAGATACCTCTCCGACAATCGGAGTGACAAATCCTATTCTCGAAATATGCCAACCCAACATCTACCATTGGAGACACCTGTAGTACTCCTTTATAATCATCCAGTTACGTTGTGACGTTTGGTAGCACCCAAAGTGTTCCTCCGGCAAACGGGAGTTGCATAATCTCATAGTTATAGGAACATGTATAAGTCATGAAGAAAGCAATAGCAACATACTAAATGATCGGGTGCTAAGCTAATGGAATGGGTCATGTCAATCAGATCACTCAACTAATGATGTGACCTCGTTAATCAAATAACAACTCTTTGCTCATGGTTAGGAAACATAACCATCTTTGATTAACGAGCTAGTCTAGTAGAGGCATACTAGTGACACTCTGTTTGTTTATATATTCACACATGTATAATGTTTCCGGTTAATACAATTCTTAGCATGAATAATAAACATTTATCATGATATAAGGAAATTAATAATAACTTTATTATTGCCTCTAGGGCATATTTCCTTCAGTCTCCCACTTGCACTAGAGTCAATAATCTAGATTACACAGTAATGATTCTAACACCCATGGGGCCTTGGTGCTGATCATGTTTTGCTCGTGGAAGAGGCTTAGTCAACGGGCCTGCAATATTCAGATCCGTATGTATCTTGCAAATCTCTATGTCTCCCACTTGGACTAGATCCCGGATGGAATTGAAGCGTCTCTTGATGTGCTTGGTCCTTTTGTGAAATCTGGATTCCTTTGCCAAGGCAATTGCACCAGTATTGCCACAAAAGATTTTCATTGGACCCAATGCACTAGGTATGACACCTAGATCGGATATGAACTCCTTCATCCAGACTCCTTCGTTTGCTGCTTTCGAAGCAGCTATGTACTCCGCTTCACATGTAGATCCCGCTACGACGCTTTTTTTAGAACTGCACCAACTGACAGCTCCACCGTTTAATGTAAACACGTATCCGGTTTGTGATTTAGAATCGTCTGGATCAGTGTCAAAGCTTGCATCAACATAACCTCTTACGGTGAGCTCTTTGTCACCTCCATATACGAGAAACATATCCTTAGTCCTTTTCAGGTATTTCAGGATGTTCTTGACCGCTGTCCAGTGATCCACTCCTGGATTACTTTGGTACCTCCCTGCTAAACTTATAGCAAGGCACACATCAGGTCTGGTACACAGCATTGCATACATGATAGAGCCTATGGCTGAAGCATAGGGAACATCTTTCATTTTCTCTCTATCTTCTGCAGTGGTCAGGCATTGAGTCTGACTCAACTTCACACCTTGTAACACAGGCAAGAACCCTTTCTTTGCTTGATCCATTTTGAACTTCTTCAAAATCTTGTCAAGGTATGTGCTTTGTGAAAGTCCAATTAAGCGTCTTGATCTATCTCTATAGATCTTTATGCCTAAATATGTAAGCAGCTTCACCGAGGTCTTTCATTGAAAAACTCTTATTCAAGTATCCCTTTATGCTATCCAGAAATTCTATATCATTTCCAATCAGTAATATGTCATCCACATATAATATCAGAAATGCTACAGAGCCCCACTCACTTTCTTGTAAATACATGCTTCTCCGAAAGTCTGTATAAAACCAAATGCTTTGATCACACTATCAAAGCATTTATTCCAACTCCGAGAGGCTTGCACCAGTCCATAAATGGATCGCTAGAGCTTGCACACTTTGTTAGCTCCCTTTGGATCGACAAAACCTTTTGGTTGCATCATATACAACTCTTCTTCCAGAAATCCATTCAGGAATGCAGTTTTGACATCCATCTGCCAAATTTCATAATCATAAAATGCGGCAATTGCTAACATGATTCTGACAGACTTAAGCATCGCTACGGGTGAGAAGGTCTCATCGTAGTCAACTCCTTGAACTTGTTGAAAACCTTTTGCGACAAGTCGAGCTTTGTAGACAGTAACATTACCATCAGCGTCAGTCTTTTTCTTGAAGATCCATTTATTCTTAATTGCTTGCCGATCATCGGGCAAGTCAACCAAAGTCCATACTTTGTTCTCATACATGGATCCCATCTCAGATTTCATGGCTTCTAGCCACTTTGCGGAATCTGGGCTCACCATCGCTTCTTCATAGTTCGTAGGTTCATCATGATCTAGTACCATGATTTCCAGAACTGGATTACCGTACCACTCTGGCGCGGATCTCACTCTGGTTGATCTACGAGGTTCAGTAGCATCTTGTTCTGAAGTTTCATGATCAGGATCATTAACTTCCTCACTTATTGGTGTAGGTGTCGCAGAAATAGTTTTCTGTGATGTACTACTTTCCAACAAGGGAGTAGGTACAGTTACCTCGTCAAGTTCTACTTTCCTCCCACTCACTTCTTTCGAGAGAAACTCCTTCTCTAGAAAGGATCCATTCTTAGCAACGAATGTCTTGCCTTCGGATCTGTGATAGAAGGTGTACCCAACAGTCTCCTTTGGGTATCTTATGAAGACACATTTCTCCGATTTGGGTTCGAGCTTATCAGGTTGAAGTTTTTTCACATAAGCATCGCAGCCCCAAACTTTAAGAAACGACAACTTTGGTTTCTTGCCAAACCACAGTTCATAAGGCGTCGTCTCAATGGATTTTGATGGTGCCCTATTTAACGTGAATGCGGTCGTCTCTAGTGCGTATCCCCAAAACGATAGCGGTAAATCAGTAAGAGACATCATAGATCGCACCATATCTAGTAAAGTACGATTACGACGTTCGGACACACCATTGCACTGTGGTGTTCCAGGTGGCGTGAGTTGCGAAACTATTCCACAATTTTTCAAATGTACACCAAACTCGTAACTCAAATATTCTCCTCCACGATCAGATCGTAGAAACTTTATTTTCTTGTTACGATGATTTTCAACTTCACTCTGAAATTCTTTGAACTTTTCAAATGTTTCAGACTTGTGTTTCATTAAGTAGATATACCCATATCTGCTTAAATCATCCGTGAAGGTGAGAAAATAACGATATCCGCCACGAGCCTCAATATTCATCGGACCACATACATCGGTATGTATGATTTCCAACAAATTTGTTGCTCTCTCCATAGTACCGGAGAACGGTGTTTTAGTCATCTTGCCCATGAGGCACGGTTCGCAAGTACCAAGTGATTCATAATCAAGAGGTTCCAAAAGCCCATCAGTATGGAGTTTCTTCATGCGCTTTACACCGATATGAACTAAACGGCAGTGCCACAAATAAGTTGCACTATCATTATCAACTCTGCATCCTTTGGCTTCAACATTATGAATATGTGTGTTACTACTATCGAGATTCATCAAAAATAGACCACTCTTCAAAGGTGCATGACCATAAAAGATATTACTCATATAAATAGAACAACCATTATTCTCTGATTTAAATGAATAACCGTCTTGCATCAAACAAGATCCAGATATAATGTTCATGCTTAACGCTGGCACCAAATAACAATTATTTAGGTCTAATATTAATCCCGAAGGTAGATGTAGAGGTAGCGTGCTGACCGCGATCACATCGACTTTGGAACCGTTTCCCACGCGCATCGTCACCTCGTCCTATGCCAGTGTTCGCTTAATCCGTAGTCCCTGTTTCGAGTTGCAAATATTAGCAACAGAACCAGTATCAAATACCCAGGTGCTACTGCGAGCTCTAGTAAGGTACACATCAATAACATGTATATCACATATACCTTTGTTCACCTTGCCATCCTTCTTATCCGCCAAATACTTGGGGCAGTACCGCTTCCAGTGACCAGTCTGCTTGCAGTAGAAGCACTCAGTTTCAGGCTTAGGTCCAGACTTGGGTTTCTTCTCCTGAGCAGCAACTTGCTTGTCGTTCTTCTTGAAGTTCCCCTTCTTCTTCCCTTTGCCCTTTTTCTTGAAACTAGTGGTCTTGTTAACCATCAACACTTGATGGTCCTTTTTGATTTCTACCTCCGCAGCTCTCAGCATTGCGAAGAGCTCGGGAATAGTCTTGTTCATCCCTTGCATATTATAGTTCATCACGAAGCTCTTGTAGCTCGGTGGCAGTGATTGGAGAATTCTGTCAATGATGCAATCATCTGGAAGATTAACTCCCATCTGAATCAAGTGATTGTTATACCCAGACATTTTGAGTATATGCTCACTGACAGAACTGTTCTCCTCCATCTTGCAGCTATAGAACTTATTGGAGACTTCATATCTCTCAATCCGGGCATTTTCTTGAAATATTAACTTCAACTCCTGGAACATCTCATATGCTCCATGACGTTCAAAACGTCGCTGAAGTCCCGATTCTAAGCCGTAAAGCATGGCACACTGAACTATCGAGTAGTCATCAGCTTTGCTTTGCCAGACGTTCATAACATCTGGTGTTGCTCCAGCAGCAGGCCTGGCACCTAGCGGTGCTTCCAGGACGTAATTTTTCTGAGCAGCAATGAGGATAATCCTCAAGTTACGGACCCAGTCCGTGTAATTGCTACCATCATATTTCAACTTTGCTTTCTCAAGGAACGCATTAAAATTCAACGGAACAACAGCACGAGCCATCTATCTACAATCAACATAAACAAGCAAGATATTATCAGGTACTAAGTTCATGATAAGTTTAAGTTCAATTAATCAAATTACTTAAGAACTCCCACTTAGATAGACATCCCTCTAATCCTCTAAGTGATTACGTGATCCAAATCAACTAAACCATAACCGATCATCACGTGAGATGGAGTAGTTTTCAATGGTGAACATCGTTATGTTGATCATATCTACTATATGATTCACGCTCGACCTTTCGGTGTCCGTGTTCCGAGGCCATATCTGCATATGCTAGGCTCGTCAAGTTTCACCTGAGTATTCTGCGTGTGCAAAACTGGCTTGCACCCTTTGTAGATGGACGTAGAGCTTATCACACCCGATCATCACGTGGTGTCTGGGCACGACGAACTTTGGCAACGGTGCATACTCAGGGAGAACACTTCTTGATAATTTAGTGAGAGATCATCTTATAATGCTACCGTCAATCAAAGCAAGTTAAGATGCATAAAAAGATAAACATCACATGCAATCAATATAAGTGATATGATATGGCCATCATCATCTTGTGCTTGTGATCTCCATCTCTGAAGCACCGTCATGATCACCATCGTCACCGGCGCGACACCTTGATCTCCATCGTAGCATCGTTGTCGTCTCGCCAATCTTATGCTTCCACGACTATCACTACTGCTTAGTAATAAAGTAAAGCATTACATCGCGATTGCATTGCATACAATAAAGCGACAACCATATGGCTCCTGCCAGTTGCCGATAACTCGGTTACAAAACATGATCATCTCATACAATAAAATTTAGCATCATGCCTTGACCATATCACATCACAACATGCCCTGCAAAAACAAGTTAGACGTCCTCTACTTTGTTGTTGCAAGTTTTACGTGGCTGCTATGGGCTTTAAACAAGAACCAATCTCACCTACGCATCAAAACCACAACGATAGTTTGTCAAATAGACTCCGTTTTAACCTGCTCAAGGACCGGGCGTAGCCACACTCGATTCAACTAGAGTTGGAGAGACAGTCGCCCGCAAGCCATCTATGTGCAAAGCACGTCGAGGGAACCGGTCTCGCGTAAGCGTACGCGTAATGTTGGTCCGGGTCGTCTTGTCCAACAATACCGCCGAACCAAAGTATGACATGCTGGTAGGCAGTATGACTTGTATCGCCCACAACTCACTTGTGTTCTACTCGTGCAAATAACATCAAACCATAAAACCTAGGCTCGGATGCCACTGTTGGGGAACGTAGTAATTTCAAAAAATTTCCTACGCACACGCAAGATCATGGTGATGCATAGCAACAAGGGGGAGAGTCTGATCTACGTACCCTTGTAGATCGCAACAGAAGCGTTGACACAACATAGAGGAAGTAGTTGTACGTCTTCTTCCCGATCCGACCGATCCAAGCACCGTTACTCCGGCACCTCCGAGTTCTTAGCACACGTATAGCTCGATGACGATCCCCGGGCTCTGATCCAGCAAAGCTTCGGGGAGGAGTTCCGTTAGCACGACGGCGTGGTGACGATCTTGATGTTCTACCGACGCAGGGCTTCACCTAAGCACTACAACGATATGATCGAGGTGGAATATGGTTGCAGGGGGCACCGCACACGGCTAAGGAACGATCACAATGATCAACTTGTGTGTTTAGAGGTGCCCCCTTCCCCTGTATATAAAGGAGCAAGGGGGGAGAAGTGCGGCCAGCCTTGGGGCGCGCCAGGAGGAGTCCTACTCCTACCGGGAGTAGGACTCCCCCCCCCCAATCCTAGTTGGAATAGGAATCCTCAAGGGGGATAGAGAGAGAGGGGGGCCAGCCACCTCTCCAAGTCCTAATAGGACTAGGGGCGGGGGGAGGCGCGCGGCCACCTTGGGCTGCCCCCTTCTCCTTTCCCCTAAGGCCCACTATGGCCCATATGATTCCCAGGGGGTTCCGGTAACCTCCCGGTACTCCGGTAAAATCCCGATTTCACCCGGAACACTTCCGATGTCCAAACATAGGCTTCCAATATATCAATCTTTATGTCTCAGCCATTTCGAGACTCCTCGTCATGTCCGTGATCACATCCGGGACTCCGAACAACCTTCGGTACATCAAAATGCATAAACTCATAATAACTGTCATCGTAACGTTAAGCGTGCGGACCCTACGTTTCGAGAACAATGTAGACATGACTGAGACACATCTCCGGTCAATAACCAATAGCGGGACCTGGATGCCCATATTGGTTTCTACATATTCTATGAAGATCTTTATCGGTCAGACCGCATAACAACATACGTTGTTCCCTTTGTCATCGGTATGTTACTTGCCCGAGATTCGATCGTCGGTATCCAATACCTAGTTCAATCTCGTTACCGGCAAGTCTCTTTACTCGTTCCGTAATACATCATCCCGCAACTAACTCGTTGGTTGCAATGCTTGCAAGGCTTAAGTGATGTGCATTACCGAGAGGGCCCAGAGATACCTCTCCGACAATCGGAGTGACAAATCCTATTCTCGAAATACGCCAACGCAACATCTACCATTGGAGACACCTGTAGTACTCCTTTATAATCACCCAGTTACGTTGTGACATTTGGTAGCATCCAAAGTGTTCCTCCGGCAAACGGGAGTTGCATAATCTCATAGTTATAGGAACATGTATAAGTCATGAAGAAAGCAATAGCAACATACTAAACGATCGGGTGCTAAGCTAATGGAATGGGGCATGTCAATCAGATCATTCAACTAATGATGTGACCTCGTTAATCAAATAACAACTCTTTGCTCATGGTTAGGAAACATAACCATCTTTGATTAACGAGCTAGTCTAGTAGAGGCATACTAGTGACACTCTGTTTGTTTATGTATTCACACATGTATTATGTTTCCGGTTAATACAATTCTTAGCATGAATAATAAACATTTATAATGATATAAGGAAATAAATAATAACTTTATTATTGCCTCTAGGGCATATTTCCTTCAAACACAAGTGTAGGTGGTTCGCTCTCAGAAAATGTAAGTTGGAAGTGTAGGCATGTTCTGATGGCTCTCTCTCTTGATGAAGAGTGGATGGAGGGGTATATATAGCCTCCACACAAAATCTAGCCGTTACACACAATTTACCAAACTCGGTGGGACCGAACCAGAAGACTCGGTCAGACCGATTCAGTTTAAAATGTGAATGTTAGGATTTTTGCTGGGACCGACATGATCAAATCGGTAGGACCGATGTGCTAGGGTTAGGGTAAAGCCTAATCTCAGTTTGAACGATTACACAAACTCGGTGGGACCAATTTGGGTAATTAGTGAAATAGAGAGTTGGCCAAGCAAACTCGGTGGGACCGATTGCATATCTCGGTGAGACCGAGGTTATTGCAATAGGCAACAGAGAGTTTGCAAGCCCATCTCGGTGAGACCGAGATCCCATCGGTGTGACCGAATTGATTAGGGTTTGTGGCAATGGCTATGTCAAGAGAACTCAGTGGCGCCGGATGAAAAGATTTCAGTGGGGCCGAGTTTTACTTTTGGTTTGGGACATATGTGGATATGAGAAAGTGGTTGAGGGCTTTGGAGCATATCACTAAGCACTTTGAGCAAGAAACCCATTAAGCAACACCTCATCCCCTTTTAATAGTATTGGCTTTCCTATGGACTCAATGTGATCTTGGACCACTAAAAGTAAAATGCAGAGTCTTGAGCTTTTGAGCTTGAGCCAATCCTTTATCCTTAGCATCTTGAAGGGGTTCCATATCCTCTTGTCCATTCCACTCCATCTATTGAACTTGTCTGAAATATACTAGATGAAAACATTAGTCCAACAAGAGATATGTTGACATTAATTACCAAAACCACCCAGGGGGCACTTGTGCTTTCAATCTCCCCCTTTTTGGTAATTGATGACAACATACATCAAAGCTTTAGATAAAGATATGAACAATAGCAAGTAAAGCTTTGGAAGGACATGTAACATGCATAGGCTCCCCCTACATGTATGCAATCATGTAAATATGGAATATAGGAGCATGTGAATGCACAAGCATGATAGAGTAAGCCATGAGTTACATGTGTCTTGGCCATATGCATCAGAGCAAATGGTGTGAGTATGGGAAATGTACCTTCATCCTCATGAGTCCTTCTTGCAAACAGTATGTACATCAGCAAGAAATCCTCATGCACATGAGTGTGATGCATATACTTACCTTGTGGTCTTGAGCTGGCTTTGATAGAGATGAACCTGGGTAAACAAGGTTAGATAACACAGAGACATTTACTAAGCAGAGCAGAACAAAAAACCACAAGAGTACCAAGATTGGGATGACATGTAGAGAGTGAATACTAGGTACTCTATTGTATATAGACATGTCCCTGATGTCTACTACGCAACCTTCTTCTTGTAGACGTTGTTGGGCCTCCAAGTGTAGAGGTTTGTAGGACAGTATCAAATTTCCCTCAAGTGGATGACCTAAGGTTTATCAATCCGTGGGAGGCGTAGGTTGAAGATGGTCTCTGTCAAACAACCCTGCAACCAAATAACAAAGAGTATCTTGTGTCCCCAACATAGACAATACAATGGTAAATTGTATAGGTGCACTAGTTCGGCGAAGAGATGGTGATACAAGTGCAATATGGATGATAGATATGAGTATTTGTAATCTGAAAATATAAAAACAGCAAGGTAACTAATGATAAAAGTGAGCGTAAACGGTATGGCAATGCTAGGAAACAAGGCCTAGGGTTCATACTTTCACTAGTGCAAGTTCTCTCAACAATAATAACATAATTGGATCATATAACTATCCCTCAACATGCAACAAAGAGTCACTCCAAAGTCACTAATAGCGGAGAACAAACGAAGAGATTATGGTAGGGTACGAAACCACCTCAAAGTTATTCTTTCCGATCAATCCATTAGGCTATTCCTATAACTGTCACAAACATCCCTAGAGTTTGTAGTAAAATAACACCTTAAGACACAAATCAACCAAAACCCTAATGTCACCTAGATACTCCAATGCCACCTCAAGTATCCGCGGGTAGGATTATACGATATGCATCACACAATCTCTAATTCATCTATTCAACCAACACAAAGAACTTCAAAAAGTGCCCCAAAGTTTCTACCGGAAATTCAAGACGAAAATGTGTGCCAACCCCTATGCATAAGTTCACGAGGTCACGGAACTCGCAAGTTGATCACCAAAACATACATCAAGTGGATCGCGTGATATCCCATTGTCACCACAGATAAGCACATGCAAGACATACATCAAGTGTTCTCAAATCCTTAAAGACTCAATCTGATAAGATAACTTCAAAGGGAAAACTCAATTCATCACAAGAGAGTAGAGGGGGAGAAACATCATAAGATCCAACTATAATAGCAAAGCTCGCGATACATCAAGATCGTGCCAAATCAAGAACACGAGAGAGATAGAGAGAGAGATCAAACACATAGCTACTGGTACATACCCTCAGCCCCGAGGGTGAACTACCCCCTCCTCGTCATGGAGAGCGCCAGGATGATGGAGATGGCCACTGGAGAGGGATTCCCCCTCTGGCAGGGTGCCGAAACGGGTCTAGATTGGTTTTCGGTGGCTACGGAGGCTTCTGGCGGTGGAACTCCCGATCTATTCTGTTCCCCGATGTTTTTACGGTATATGGACATATATAGGCGAAAGAAGTCAGTCAGGTGAGCCACGAGGGGCCCATGAGGGTGGGGGCGCGCCCAGGGGGGTAGGGCGCGCCTCCCTGCCTCGTGGCTTCCTTGAAGCTTCCCTGACGTCTACTCCAAGTCTCCTGGATTGCTTCCGTTCCAAAAATAACTCCCCCAAAGGTTTCATCCCGTTTGGACTCCATTTGATATTCCTTTTCTTCGAAACACTGAAATAGGCAAGAAAACAGCAATTTGGGCTGGGACTCCGGTTAATAGGTTAGTCCCAAAAATAATATAAAAGTGTTTAGTAAAGCCCATAAACATCCAAAACAGATAATATAATAGCATTGAATACTTCATAAATTATAGATACGTTGGAGATGTATCAGCATCCCCAAGCTTAATTCCTACTCGTCCTCGAGTAGGTAAATGATAAAAGAAATAATTTATGAAGGGTGAATGCTAGCGGGTGCACAAGTTTGATCAATGATAATTTCAATCACCTTTTCTAGCATCATTATATGTCATAACAATGGCTCATATCATAAAGCTTCTCATGATCAAGTAACAAACTATTCATATGTTAAAGTATAGATCATAAACTTTCTTGAGAACTAACAAACCATGTTATTAGTCATCAAACAATTACAATTCATCTTATTTTCAGGAAGAGTCTATGTCAGAGCTTTGATTCGACAAACTTCACATACTCAACTATCATTTAGTCTTTCACAATTGCTAACACTCATGCGATATTTATGGGTTCAAAGTTTTAATCAGACACAGAGAAAGATAGGGGCTTATAGATTCGCCTCCCAACCTTTTACCTCAAGGGTAATGTCAACAATAATATTTCATGATGCCTTACATCCAATTGGATATATATATATATATATATATATATATATATATATATATCAGGATCTTTGCAACACAATGTGCTTGCCAAAGGATAAAATGTAAAAAGGAAAGATGAAGATCACCACGACTCTTGCATAAGGTATAAGACAAGAATAAAAGATAGGCCCTTCGCAGAGGGAATTAGAGGTTGCCATGCACTTTTATAGTTGGATGCACAAAATCTTAATGTGAAAGAACATCACTTTATATTGCCACTTGTGATAGGGACCTTTATTATGCAGTCCATCGCTTTTATTACTTCCACATCACAAGATCGTATAAAGCTTATTTTCTTCACACTAATAGATCATACATATTTAGAGAGCTATTTTTATTACATGCACCGATGACAACTTATTTGAAGGATCTTGCTTAATCCATAGGTAGGTATGGTGGGCTCTCATGGCAACACTGGTTTAAGGGATGTTTGGAAGCACAAGTAGTATCTCTACTTGGTGCAAAGAATTGGCTAGCATGAGGGAGAAAGGCAAGCTCAGCATGTTGAATGATCCATGACAATATACTTTATTTCAGATATAAGAAAACATAACCCATTACGTTGTCTTCCTTGTCCAACATCAACCTTTTAACATGTCATATTTTAACGAGTGCTCACAATTACAAAAGATGTCCAAGATAGTATATTTATATGTGAAATCTCTCTTCCTTCAATATTCTTTCATGAATTGTTCAAGTGACCAATACAATGTTTGCTAACCTATAATGAATTGACCACCTCTACTTCTTATATGTGTAGTCATTACTCCCCGGATAAGCATATTAAACATATATAATTTCAGATTTATTATATTAAATTCATTCAACCATTTACTCATAGGATATATGTGAAGCACGTGAATGAATAACAAACTACTCCGAAAGATATAAGTGAAGATCACTGAGTAGTTAAGTAATTATTTAGCTATGTGAAGACTCTCCCATTTAATAATTTCAGATCTTGATACTTTATTCAAACAGAAAGCAAAACAAAATAAAATGACATCTAAGAATAGCAAACATCATGTGAAGAAGCAAAAACTTAGGATCAAGCGATACTAACCGATAGTTGTTGAATAAGAAAGGTGGGATGCCAACCGGGGCATCCCCAAGATTAGACGCTTGAGATTTCTTGAAATATTATGTTGGGATGCCTTGGGCGTCCCCAAGCTTGAGCTTTTGTGTCTCCTTAATTCCTATTGAGGGAGTCCTGGATGAGGGGGTATCCGGACAGCTAGATTATATCCTTTGGCCGGACTGTTCGACTATGAAGATACAAAATGGAAGACTTCGTCCCGTGTCCGGATGGGACTCTACTTGGCGTGGAAGGCAAGCTAGGCAATACGGATATGGATATCTCCTCCTTTGTAACCGAGCTTGTGTAACCCTAGCCCCCTCCAGTGTCTATATAAACCGGAGGGTTTTAGTCCGTAGGACAACATACAATCATACCATAGGCTAGCTTCTAGGGTTTAGCCTCTCCGATATCGTGGTAGATCAACTCTTGTACTACACATATTACCAAGAATAATCAAGCAGGACGTAGGGTTTTAACTCCATCAAGAGGGCGCGAACCTGGGTAAAACATCGTGTCCCCTGCCTCCTGTTACCATCCGCCTTAGACACACAGTTCAGGACCCCCTACCCGAGATCCACTGGTTTTGACACCGGCATTGGTGCTTTCATTGAGAGTTCCTCTGTGCCGTCACCATAAGGAAGGATGCCTCATCTCGTTGTTAAGAACAACATCACCGCCGGGGGAGCCCTGGCTGTCGGCCAAACTCTCCATCTAGGCAACTTCATCATGACCACCCGTTCGGCTGCTGCCCCGACGATGACTTCTCGGGTCATCGAAAACAACCTCCACGTCGGCTCGGAATTCACCGAGCATATGGATCCAATGGAGCTCTCTTCCCTAAACGAGCTCTTGGATCGCATCACTGCCTTGGGAGTCGCTACGGACTATGATCGGATTGGGCTTAAACCCGATCAAAGGGAGATTAACTCTCCACCGATCACCCACCATGTTGTGGTGGTGGAGGAACAATGCGGCGATTCCTCTTCTATCTTGAGGACTAACTATGTCCGGATTCCTGAGCTCTCCGAGCCGGGTACCCGTTTACAGGAGGACACCACCCAGGCCCTGAACCTAGAGTCAGGCAGCGGGCCAGACTTATCGGGCAACATACCAGAACCCGAAATTCCAATATTGGAAACACCTCGGCCCCTGGGTCTCAGATTAGGCAGGGGTTCGGACTCAATTCCACCCACCCACCCAGACATAAACGATCTTTCCCAGATCAGGCAAGAGCCCCATGAAACAGTACATCATTATTGGGCCAGATTCCTCCTTGTGATGAACAAGGTTAATGACTATCGCAAGGAAGACGCGGTCTCATTTTTCTGCAATAATTGCACGGACAAGGGAATCCTTAACGCCTTAAGTCGCCGTGACATATCACGCTTCGCTGACTTGGCGTCCATAGTACGAAAGTACTGTGCGATGGAAAGCGCCTGGAAAACCAAAACCAAATTTTGGGATAATCCGGCTAAGAATATACACCCAGTCCGAAGTAAAAGGGTGCACTATCATAAGACACCTGAGTTTGTTACAAAGAAACAAAAACCCTCTACAGGGCATGGAACCGTATTGGAGCGATGGCTTAACGGACCCTGCAAAATTCATAGCACAGCGGATACCATACCAACGCACAACCTTACAGCATGTTGGATACTCTGGCAGGTGGCAAAAAGTGGTGACGATCTTCTTATCCCAAATGCCACAGAGCACCATCCCGTGGATACCAATACGACATTAACAGTTTTTGAAACCTTCGCATCAAATAATAGGCGCAAGCGAACACTCCACAGCCTCGCCGAAATCTGCCACGCAGCAACAATGAATCCATGGAGTGACACGACTATTACCTTCAATGCCAGTGACGAACCTAAATTCCAAACTGCCCAAGCACCAGCTGCACTAGTCCTCAGTCCAATTCTGGATGGGCTTCGACTCACCAAAGTACTCATGGACGGTGGCAGTGGATTAAACCTCATCTATGAGGAAACTCTTCAAAAAATGGAAATAGGCTGGAACCGCATTGAGCAAAGCAGCATAACCTTCAGAGGAATCATCCCCAGTAGGGAAGCACACTGTGCTGGGAAAATCACACTAGATGTGGTATTCGACACGCCGGAGAACTATAGGTCCGAAGAAATACATTCCAAGTGGCCCCATTCAGTAGTGGATACCACACCCTTTTAGGACAGGAGGCGTTCACGATCTTCCAAGCCATACCCCATTATGGGTACATGAAGCTCAAAATGCCCGGGCCCAACAGAATCATCACTCTCGCTAGTGATCCGGACACAACACTCCGCGCCGAAAACAAAACAGCTGCATTGGCCCTCGAGGCATTATCCGAAGCCCTCTCGGCTGAGGAATTAACTGCGCTATGCTCAACGGTGGACAGGGACGACATAATACTTGACAAGAGATCCAAGTCCACCTCTTTTAAACCAGCGGACGAAATAGTCAAATTCCAAGTCCACCCAACGGACCCTACAAAAACAGCCTCCATCGGGGCACAGTTAAACCCCGCCGTGGACGCCGAACTACGAGAGTTCCTGCACGAGAATTGGGACATATTCGCCTGGCACCCCTCAGACATGCCAGGAATCCCACGCAGGCTGGCCGAGAACAGCCTCAATCTCCTAAAGGGATTCAAGCCGGTCAAGCAGGCTCTTCGGCGTTTCTCTGAACCTAAGAGACATGCTATGGGAGAGGAACTAGCCAAGTTATTGGAGGCCGGGTTCATTAGAGAAATAAAACACATGGACTGGCTAGAAAACCTGGTGATGGTACCAAAGAAGGACAAATCCTGGCACCTATGTGTCGATTTCAAGGACCTCAACAAGGCTTGCCCAAAGGATCCCTTCCCCCTCCCCCGCATCGATCAAATTATCGATGCTACCGCAGGATATGAGTCATTGTGTTTCCTCGACGCATACTCCGGCTACCACCAAATCAAGATGGCGGAGTCCGACCAAGCCGCAACGGCATTTATCACACCATACGGCCCTTTCTGTTTCAACACAATGCCTTTTTGGCTCAAAAACGTCGGCGCAACATATCAGCGCATGATCTAGACATGTCTAGAGAAACAGATCAGCAAAACAGTAGAGGCATATGTAGATGATGTGGTCGTTAAAACCAAACACGTCGACTCTCTAATAGACAACTTGAGGCTCACATTCGACAACCTCCGAACATACGACATCAAGCTCAATCCGGAAAATGCGTTTTCGGTGTACCAGCCGGAAAGCTCCTGGGCTTCATTGTCTCCAGTAGAGGAATTGAAGATAATCCGGCCAAAATCCGAGCTCTGTCACAGTTGGCTATCACAACAGACCTCAAACAAATCCAGAAACTAACTGGATGTGTGGCGGCCTTAAGCCGCTTTATCTCCCGCTTAGGAGAAAAGGCATTACCCCTTTATCGCCTCCTTCGGCGCACCGCACTTCGAGTGGACGGACGCTGCCACAGCTGGATTGGAAGAAATAAAAGCCATACTAGCAACCAACCCAATTCTGGCCGCGCCAAACATCGGCGAACCAATGCTGTTGTACATTGTGGCAACTCATCAAGTTGTAAGCGTAGTGCTCATCGTCGAACGAGAAGCTGACGGACATAAATTCCCTCTTCAAAAGCCGGTATACTATGTATCCACTTTCCTCACTCCATGCAAATCACGATACCCACATTATCAAAAGATAGCCTATGCGGTATTCATGGCATCCCGGAAGCTGCAACACTACTTTCAAGAGTGTTCAATTACAGTAGCCTCGGAAGTGCCACTTAATGATATTATAAACAACCGCGAAGCCACGGGCCGGATTGCCAAATGGGCCATTGAGCTCCTCCCGTTCGACATAACATACAAACCTCGGCGAGCCATTAAATCGCAAGTATTGGCCGACTTTGTCGCCGAATGGACGGAAGCCGAACTCCCTAAAGAGTACGGCGCATACTCCAATTGAATCATGCACTTCGACTGCTCCAAAATGCTGGCTGGTCTGGGGGCTGGCGTCGTCCTGACGTCCCCAACCGGAGATACCGTTCAGTATTGATTGCAGATACTGTATACAGACTCCAACAATGCAGCCGAATACGAAGCCCTGTTGCATGGTCTTCGGATGGCAGTCTCCATGGGCATTCAACGCCTGGAGGTGCGTGGGGATTCGAACCTCACAATATCCCAAATAAAAGGAGACTTTGATGCCAAGGATCCGAAGATGGCGGCCTATCGAAATGCCATCCTAAAGATGTAAGCTCGGTTCGAGGGGCTCGAATTTCACCATGTGGCTAGGGAAAACAATCAGGCGGCGGATATCCTCACCCGCATCGGCGCAAAACGCGACGCGGTCCCCCAACATCTTTTTGGAGAGGTTGTTTAAGCCATCGGTGGTATGGGAAGGGGACACCGGTAACAATAGTCCGGACCCAGCTAAAACGCCCGATACCGAACACTCTGACATAATCGGAGGCTCTGCCGCCGAAATAACACCTTCAGCCCACGTAATAATGGCCGTCATTGCCCCGTGGACAGAACCATTCCTGGCCTACCTAACTAGGCAGGAACTTCCCGAGGACCAAAACGAGGCATGATGCATAGTGCGGTGATCTAAAGCCTACAGGGTCCATGAGGGAGTGCTATATAAGAAAAGCACTACCGAAGTCCTTCAAAGGTGCATCTCCGAAGAGGAAGGGCGGACGCTTTTGGCAGAAATTCACGCCGGACTCGGCGGCCACCACGCCGCAGCCCGGGCCCTTGTAAGCAAGGCCTTCCGTACAGGTTTTTATTGGCCGACGGCCGGGCAGACGCGCAGGACTTGGTCCAACGCTGCGCTGGTTGCCAGCTTTTTGCAAACCAAAGTCATATGCCACCCATCGCCCTCCAAACAATCCCCATTACCTGGCCTTTCGTGGTCTGGGGACTTGACATGGTTGGACCCCTTAAAGGGGGAACCCATAAGAAAAAAAAATACTTACTGGTCATGGTAGATAAATTCACCAAATGGATAGAAGCCAAACCTGTTAAAACAGCTGAATCCGGACCGGTGATAGACTTCATATCCGGGGTTGTACACCGTTATGGCATCCCCCCCAGCATCATCACTGACAACAATACGAACTTCACGGCTGATGAGGTAAAACTCTGGTGCAGCAACATGGGCATCAAGCTCGATTATGCTTCCGTCTATCACCCACAAACTAACGACCAAGTTGAGCGAACAAATGGTCTTATCATGAGTGGCATTAAACCCAGATTAGTGCGGTCCTTAAAGGAGTCTAACACGCACTGGGTAGAGGAGCTCGACTCCATACTCTGGGGGCTGCGGACCATGCCGAATCTCACTGCCGGATATACACCCTTCTTTATGGTGTACGGCGCAGAGGCAGTTTTGCCCTGCGACATAATTCATGACTCACCTCAAGTGCGCATGTACGAAGAAAGAGAAGACGAGCTCAATCGGCAGGACAGTCTAGACACCCTGGAGGAGGAGCACGATGTGGCAAAAGCATGCTCCGCATTTTATCAGCAACATGCTCGCAGATACCAAAGCAGAGAAGTACGGCCAAAACTTATAACGTTGGCGAGTTATTTCTACGCCCGCTGGAGAAGTAAAAGTCCAAGCTCGAGCCCAAATGGGAAGGTCCCTTCATTATTGACCAAGTTCTGGCCGGTGGAGCATACCGTCTGCGGGATGCATCGAATAATAGACTTGAGCTGAACCCATGGAACGCAACCAGACTCTGAAGATTCTACGCCTAGCGCCGGACTCTATGTTCGTCTCCTTCCTCTGTCCATTTTTTGCATACACATTATCTGTCTTTTTTTCTTTCTTTCTTTTACTCTTTCTCTAGGCCTTCAAGGGCCACCTTGTGCCTCGCTTGCACGTTATAGATGCGCTTACCACGCTCATTATACCTGGGGGCTTCTTACACAGAAGCTTAATTATCTATCTGGGCTTCACGCCCCGCACATGTGTTATTCTTCCACATGTACCTTTTCTTCGCCACTATATGCATCGATATGACTTAAGTTTTGGCCAAGCTGGGTTGCCTGGCTCTTGTATTTATGCCCTACGTTCTTGTTAATTCGGCTAGGGCATAAGGGGAGCACCTCTGCGATTGTTACTGCCAGGTCAGCTGGATGTGTACCTCAGACTGGGTGAAGCTGAAAGCTAGCGTTCTTAAGGGAATATTCGGTCGGCGAACAAAAGATGATTTTTATTTATTTATTTTCCATATGCGCCCCTAGATGTTTTTTCCTGCATTTCCTCTCGTAGTCTGGACATGCACTTTAGGGCATGCGTACCCAGCGAAAGGAACCCTTAACGGAACTATTCTCCCTAGAAGATGTTTCTTACAACCCATGTAATATAACATAACTAGTTGGGCACTTGTCTGTTCAAGCACTAATGACCCCTATGCCTGGTCTCCACGCATACCCCGGTTCTTATATAACTGAGCGGGTATTCAGATACACTCCGGACTATCGGGTCCTGAGGTTGAAGCGAAAAGGTCCGCCATGACAAATGATCTACAATCCGGCTAGAAGGCATTATACATGTCATTTTAATTACATAGTCATGTAGACTGACTAAATTCCTCTTCTATACCATCCAACAAACGGTCTAGCCTACAATGCTGTTGGGAATATTTTGCGGCTAATTCTACTTGCCCATAGACTAAGCTAACGGGGATCTCTTTCCCGTCGGGCCCCACAGGTCCGACCTCGGCCATGTGATTTGGGTCAGCCTTGGTATACCACATCTTCACCATGGCCCGGGCTTCCCAGGCACCTTGACGGCAGGCAGATATATTCCATAATCGGAAGCGCCGCCGCGCTCCCTTGAGCTTCTCCACAAGCTCTCCAACGCCTTCTGGCAGGGAGATGGATGGCCACAAGGCCTGGGAAATGCCTTGCATCACCTGCCGAACTTGTTCGTGCAGTTGTGAGAGCTCGGATAGAATATCACCCGCAGACCCGGGCATCTCCTCTGCGGGACGACCCGTCAGCATACCTGCAGACATAACTCTGTTAGCCGGCTTCTCCATTGTCCCCTTTATTAAGGGTTGGTTCAAGCACTTACTAAATATGCCGTGTCGAAGCCCCTTATTCTCCTTCTCGGAGTCTGCAAGCTGGGCTCGAACATATTTCAGTTCCACGCTCAGCTTGGTATTGGCGTCTTGGAGATTGTTTTTCTCCCGCCTAACCTCAGTCAGCACGCGTTCGCCAGCCTTTAGTTGTCATACGGCGTGCTGCTCCTCCGGATTCTCTCTGGATTCATCTGCAAAACATCTATTGTTAGACCTGCAGCCATGCCGCATGCTATACGGTACCTATCATTCTTTGAAAGAAACGTTACTAGCTAGGGACTTTTTCGGTTCCTTCAATGCGGCAACAGCGGCCCGAAGTTGGGTCTTGCATTCCTCCAGCTCCTGTGACAGTCGACTATTCTTCTCTGTAAGAGCCTGCACAATAAGATGATCCTTAAATCAGTTCTGCTAACTGTTTCAAGTCTCAGGGGCTACTGATACATATAATCATCAGATTTACTTACCCCTACATCCTTGACATACTGGTCCGTGGCTCTGGCTAGACCATCTTGAGCAGCACGGAGGTATGCCTCTCCAGAATTGAAGGCATCAAATACCTCTGGTGAGAAGCAAGCATCGCGGAGTACGGCCCGGCGGCGCATATGATTAATGGCGCTCTCCACTTCTGAATTTGTAGCAGATAGCCTATCTGCATCCTCTGTAGGGAGAGTATCCGGCATCCGCCCCATGTCGGCTTCCGCCTCTATGTCTGGTCCTAGAGCCCGACTGGTGGAAGCGTGATCAGCAGCCTCACCGGACATATTCCGGTGAGCGTTTTTTCTGTTAAAGAAACATGGACGTCATTACATTTCAAGAAAGACGACAACCACGGAGCGGGGTTTCTGTCATACCTCTGCACCGGCGTCTCCGTCCTGACCGCCTTCCTTTTTGGCCTGCCTGGCCTCGGTGTCTCTTGTTGGTGAGTTGCTGCGGGTTCGGCGTGTCGTCCCGAATGCGTTCCCTGCAAAACACAATATGTATATGGTAGGTGAAGTGTCTAAAAGGGGATCCTAGTTTTTGGAGTTGGGATTTTTGGTTTTTCTTACGTTCGACGCAGGAAGCAGTCCGGGATAGTCGGCCGTAATGGCCACCATGGCGTCATCACAGCTTAGTTGATAGAACTGCCGGTCTATCAGTTCCATGAATATGTCCCGATCGTCTTCAAGTCCGGGACCGAGGGCCCGGTCATGGTCCTCTGGTTGTGGAGATGGGCTGCTGACCTCCCTTATGGCTCTTCGCAGTTCCTGCCGCAAAATGGCAAGGTGAGTACCTATGACAGAGAATGCGGGAAGAATGGGAGTAAGGAGATATAACTCACCCAGCTTGGAGGGTTGTACATGGAGAATCCATCCCGTGGCTTGAGGCGGATGAACTCCTCTTCCTCTCCCTTGAACAATTCGGACAGAATTTTTGCTAAGGCGGCAGCGTTGTCTGGACCCTTACGCCCGCAACGGGTGGCGTCATCTTCCCCATTAAAACACCACAAGGGGTGCCCTCGATATTGAAGTGGTTGCACTCCCCGCATTGTGCATATTTACATAACCTCGATTGCTGTCAATCCTGATTGAGCCAGTGCTTTAATCCGGTTCATCAGGTAGAGGACCTCTCCGTTGTCTTCCTCTTGGGGGCTCCGCGGGCGCCAACTTCGGCGTTTCTTCAGAGGAGCATTGTTGAACTCAGGAAGACCCCGCCGAACAGGGTCCGAAAGGGGGACATCCTCCATATAAAACCATTCCGAAGGCCAGTATTCGGACATCTTCTTCGGAGTACCGGACAGGTATCCAGTTTTGGCGATGCACCATATTTCAGCTCCGCCCACTTGATAAAGTGACCCCTTCTGTGTGCGAGGGACGAGGCAAAATAACCTTTTCCATAGCTCGAAATGAGCCTCGCAGCCCAGGAATAACTCGCAGAGGGCAACATAGCCGCCGATGTGTAAAATGGAAGTAGGGGTGAAATTATGCAGTTGGAGGCCGTAAAACTCCAGGAGCCCGCGGAGGAACGGATGAATCGGAAATCTGAGTCCCCTCAATAAGTAAGGGACAAGGCATACCCGCTCCCCCATAGAGGGGCTGGGGAAGCTCTCCGCTTGCTCCCCGCCATTGTAGGTGGCGAGCCCGGCTCGGACGGGCACCATATACACCGGATGGAGAAATCCCTTAGTCTGCAGTTTGACTAATCGACTGTGTGGGACTGAACACCTCTGCCAATCACCGGGCTTAGGGCTACGGGGGCGGGAGGAGGAGCTGCGGAGGTCGGCCATGCTGGAGTAGATCTTTCTGAAGCACGCTTTGATGGATTCTCGCTGGGGGAGGATGGTATGGATTGGATCTAAGGATCCCCATCCCTTTAATAGACAATTTATTTATCTAGCTAGGGGGGCAAATGTAAAAATGCCCTGGCGCCTCGCATTCATTTGACGCATGGAAGATAGCCCTTATTGGGTGTAGAAGCCAAGAGGTTCAACATTTATGGGACCAGACACTGCTTAGCCAACGTTCAAAATTTGGAGAAGAACCCTCCTTGCAATGCCGAAGACAACATTGCGCGCCGGACTCATCGTCATTGAAGCCTGGTTCGGGGGCTACTGAGGGAGTCCTGGATTAGGGGGTATCCGGACAGCCGGATTATATCCTTTGAACGGACTGTTAGACTATGAAGATACAAGATGGAAGACTTCGTCCCGTGTCCGGATGGGACTCTACTTGGCGTGGAAGGCAAGCTAGGCAATACCGATATGGATATCTCCTCCTTTGTAACCGACCTTGTGTAACCCTAGCCCCCTCCGATGTCTATATAAACCGGAGGGTTTTAGTCCGTAGGACAACATACAATCATACCATAGGCTAGCTTCTAGGGTTTAGCCTCTCCGATCTCGTGGTAGATCAACTCTTGTACTACACATTACCAAGAATAATCAAGCAGGATGTAGAGTTTTACCTCCATCAAGAGGGCCCGAACCTGGGTAAAACATCGTGTCCCCTGCCTCCTGTTACCATCCGCCTTAGACACACAGTTCGGGACCCCCTACCCGAGATCTGCCGGTTTTGACACCGACACCTATCATATCACGGTCTCCCTAAATCTCAAAAGCTTCATCCACACAAACTCAACAAGGACTCGTGAGATAAGTTAGTATAAACCAATGCAAAAACCTTATCATACTCTTCTCTAGCAAATGACTAAAATTATTATTTAACATTGCATACTAAATTCCTCTGCATATTTAATAGTCCTATCCTCAAATAGAATCATTAAAGAAGCAAACATATGCAAACATAACAGCAATCTGCCTAAACAGGACCGTCTGTGAAGAATGCAGCAAGATCCATACTTCCCTAGCTCCAAAAATCATGAAAGAAAATTCCCACTGTAGTAAATTTATCAGAGCTTATTATGCAAATGGTTTCAACATTTTATCACATTCTGACTTTTCTATGGAATTTTTGCAACAGTGGTAGACTTTCTGTTTTCAAACAGCAACATGAAGACTTGTAAAATAGGCATAGTAAAGGCTATCAATGCCACTTTTATTGAAATAAAAGATGAAAAACATTGTTCTAAATAACAGCAAGCAAATTCTAATAAAACAAATTGACGCTCCAAGCAAAACACATATCATGTGGTGAATAAAAATATAGCTCCAAGTAAAGTTACCGATGAATGAAGACGAAAGAGGGGATGCCATCCGGGGCATCCCCAAGCTTAGGCTCTTGGTTGTCCTTGAATATTACCTTGGGGTGCCTTGTGCACCCCAATCTTAGGCTCTTATCACTCCTTATTTCATAGTCCATCGAATCTTTACCCAAAACTTGGAAACTTCACAACACAAAACTTAACAGAAAACTCGTAAGCCCCGTTATTATAAGAAAATAAATCACCACTTTTGGTACTGTTGTGAACTCATTCTAAATTCATATTGGTGTAATATCTACTTTATTCCAACTTCTATATGGTTCATACCCTCCGATACTACTCATAGATTCATCAAAATAAGCAAACAACACACGAAAAACAGAATCTGTCAAAAACAGAACAGTCTGTAGTAATCTGTAGGTTTCGAATACTTATGGAACCCCAAAAATTCTAAAAAACATTTATGGACGTGAGTAATTTATCTATTAATCATCTTAAAAAATAATTAACTAAATATCTATCTCCATTAAAAAATGGCAGCAAATCTCGTGAGCGCTAAAGTTTCTGTTTTTACAGCAAGATCACAAAGACTTTCCCCAAGTCTTCCCAAAGGTTCTACTTGGCATAAACACTAATTAAAAGGATAAAACCACATCTAAACAGAGGATAGATGAATTTTTTATTACTAAACAGGAGCAAAAAACAAAGAACAAAAATAAAATTGGGTTGCCTCCCAATCAAGCGCTATCGTTTAACGCCCCTAGCTAGGCATGATGATTTCAATGATGCTCACATAAAAGATAAGAATTGAAACATAAAGAAAGCATCATGAATAATATGAATAGCACATTTAAGTCTAACCCACTTCCTACGCATAGGGATTTTGTGAGCAAACAATTTATGGGAACAATAATCAACTAGCATAGGAAGGCAAAACAAGCATAACTTTAAATTTTAAGCACATATAGAGGAAACTTGGTATTATTGCAATTCCTACAAGCATATGTTCCTCCCTCATAATAATTTTCAGTAGCATCATGAATGAATTCAACAATATAACTATCACATAAAGCATTCTTTTCGTGATCTACAAGCATAGAATTTTTATTACTCTCCACATAAGCAAATTTCTTCTCATGAATAGTAGTGGGAGCAAACTCAACGAAATAACTATCATGTGAGGCGTAATCCAATTAAAAGTTAAAATCATGATGACAAGTTTCATGGATATCATTATTTTCAATAGCATACAAGTCATCACAATAATCATCATAGGTAGCATCTTTGTTCTCATAATCAATTGGAACCTCTTCCGAAACAGTGGAATCATTACTAAATAAAGTCATGACCTCTCCAAATCCACTTTTATAATAATCACAATAAGATCCAACATCCTAAAAAATAGTGGGATCATCACTTCCTAAAGTTGACACTCTTCCAAACCCACTTTCATCAATATAATCATCATAAATAGGAGGCATGCTATCATCATAATAAATTTGCTCATCAAAACTTGGGAGACAAAAAATATCATCTTCATCAAACATAGCTTCCCCAAGCTTGTGGCTTTGCATATCATTAGCATCATGGATATTCAAGGAATTCATACTAACAACATTGCAATCGTGCTCACCATTCAAATATTTAGTGCCAAACATTCTAATGCACTCTTCTTCTAGCACTTGAGCACAATTATCGAAATCCTTATTCTCACGAAAGATATTAAAAAGATGAAGCATATGAGGTACCCTCAATTCCATTTTTTTGTAATTTTCTTTTATAGACTAAACTAGTGATAAAACAAGAAACTAAAAGATTCGATTGAAAGATCCAAAGATATACCTTCAAGCGCTAACCTCCCCGGCAACGGCACCAGAAAAGAGCTTGCTGTCTACTACGCAGCCTTCTTCTTGTAGACGTTGTTGGGCCTCCAAGTGCAGAGGTTTGTAGGACAGTAGCAAATTTCCCTCAGGTGGATGACCTAAGGTTTATCAATCCGTGGGAGGCGTAGGTTGAAGATGGTCTCTCTCAAACAACCCTGCAACCTAATAACAAAGAGTCTCTTGTGTCCCCAACACACCCAATACAATGGTAAATTGTATAGGTGCACTAGTTTGGCGAAGAGATGGTGGTACAAGTGCAATATGGATGATAGATATGAGTATTTGTAATCTGAAAATATAAAAACAGAAGGTAACTAATGATAAAAGTGAGCGTAAACGGTATTGCAATGCTAGGAAACAAGGCCTATGGTTCATACTTTCACTAGTGCAAGTTCTCTCAACAATAATAACATAATTGGATCATATAACTATCCCTCAACATGCAACAAAGAGTCACTCCAAAGTCACTAATAGCAGAGAACAAACGAAGATATTATGGTAGGGTACGAAACCACCTCAAAGTTCTTCTTTCCGATCAATCCATTGGGCTATTCCTATAAGTGTCACAAACAACCCTAGGGTTCGTAGTAAAATAACACCTTAAAACACAAATCAACCAAAACCCTAATGTCACCTAGATACTCCAATGTCACCTCAAGTATCCGCGGGTATGATTATACGATATGCATCACACAATCTAAGATTCATCTATTCAACCAACACAAAGAACTTCAAAGAGTGCCCCAAAGTTTCTACCGGAAAGTCAAGACGAAAACGTGTGCCAACCCCTATGCATTTGTTCACGAGGTCATGGAACTCGCAAGTTGATCACCAAAACATACATCAAGTGGATCATGTGATATCCCATTGTCACCACAGATAAGCACATGCAAGACATACATCAAGTGTTCTCGAATCCTTAAAGACTCAATCTGATAAGATAACTTCAAAGGGAAAACTCAATTCATCACAAGAGAGTAGAGGGGGAGAAACATCATAATATCCAACTATAATAGCAAAGCTCGCGATACATCAAGATCGTGCCAAATCAAGAACACGAGAGAGAGATCAAACACATAGCTACTGGTACATACCCTTAGCCCTGAGGGTGAACTACTATCTCCTCGTCATGGAGAGCGCCAGGATGACGAAGATGGCCACCGGAGAGGGATTCCCCCTCCGGTAGGGTGCCAGAACGGGTCTAGATTGGTTTTCGGTGGCTACTGAGGCTTCTGGTGGCGGAACACCCAATCTATTCTGTTCCCCGATGTTTTTAGGGTATATGGACATATATAGGCGAAAGAAGTCGGTCAGGGGAGCCACGCACACTACAAGAAATACACTTCCGTGATGATACGTGTTTGTCACAGTAGGTCGCGTTTTTTGTCATGCATGTACATCCATGACGATTTTATGATAGAATCAAGATAGTCATACTTGTGCTGTCGTAGAAGTGTTCCATGACATTACCAAAATTATCATCACGGAAGTGTCCACTTCCATGATGATAAATCGCGCATCACAGAAGTGCTTTCGTCAAGGGTGACTGACACGTGGCATCCACCGTAATGAAACGCCGTTAAGATATTGGGTCGGGTTTTGGATCCGATAACCCATTAACAGCCCCGACCAATGGGGATTTTCCACGTGTAAAATCATCATTGGCTGGAGGAAACATGTGCCGGCTCATCGTTGGGACAGATGTCACCCACTCATTGGACGGAAGGCGCCTATGATACGTCAACACGTGGTACGGCCCAACAGAGGCCCATTCCTGTGAAAAGGCCGACCCGTTTGACTTGGTCAAAAGGTGGCAGGCCGGCCCATGGAAAGCCTGTTAACGGCATGTTCGCATATAGCCCATTTACAGCCCGCTAACCCAAGGCCCATTATGCCCTATCCGAATTAGGCCTAGTAGCGTCATCCGGGCCATCCAATATGATTCCAGCCCGTTTTCACTTCTGGCACATGTATGGCCCATGACGTCTTTCGGCCCATATGAGGCCCTATGTAACTCTTGGCCTATTAATGGCCCGTGGTGAAACTGGCCCGTAATGAACAGTGTATCACTTTACACCCATTAATCGCCCGTGGTGAAACTGGCCCGTAATGAACAGTGTATCATTTTATACCCATGAACGACCCGTTATTCCGTTGGGCCGTTTCCAGCCCATGTTATCTTTTGGCCTTCTCAGAGCCCATTTATTCTTGGGCTCATTTACAACATTCGTTTACTTACAACCCGTTACTGTCATTTTTTGCTTGTGGGCCAAATTCAGCCCGTGGTTACAGTCGGCCCGTTTGTGGTCGATATGTTGGGCCGTTTTCATAGCGTCATCAAATACGGCCTATTAACGATGGCCCGTTATGGTCGGCCCATGAACGGACGATTCCAACTCTAGCCCGTTTACGGCCATAATGCGGTCTGTTTGGCCCATGTTTGGCCAATCGATCATACGGCCCGTATAAGGCCCATTGATAATACGTCCCGCAGAAGGCCCATTGTTTCTACGGCCCGTAGAAGGCCCATTGTTTCTACGACCCATAGAAGGCCCATTGTTTCTATGGCCAGTAGGAGGCCCAGTGTCACTACAGTAAATATTAGCCCATGGTTATTGTGGCCTATTTTAAAAAAATAGGTTATTGCAGCCACTAGCTAACCGTGGAAAGAGAACTGCAATGACTATAAGCAAACAAATAAACAAGACAACAAGGAAATAAATAAGCAAGCAACTAACGCTAGGCTATCACGGCTATTATACATATTACATCCACTGGGCATCAAAGTTTGCCACCAGTGCAAATATAGGGAACAAAGCAGCATATCATATACACTGGTTGTCAAAGTTGGCGACCAGTGCAAATAAACGCCGCAGCAAAACAAATCCAAAACTGAAACCACTTCAGAAGATCTCAAGAAACAATATCCTGGGTACCCATAATGCTGGCAAGATGCTTAGCAAGCTTATTAAGTTTCTCTTGTTTGGCGCTTAAATCCACCAGCGCTTGTTGTTGCACCAGAAAATATGCATCTGAATTCTGCAAGGACTTCCTCAGTCCTTCAGATTCCTGTCGCAGCACATCTGATCGATGTCTTTCAACTTGAAGTTGAGACTCAAGAAGATGAACTGATTCAGGCAGCGAGTTCGAAGAGCTTGTGCCAGCAGTAGTGGCCAGTAATTCGAAAACTACATCAAGACAGGACTTTTGGGTTCCCTCACTGTCGTCAAGATAGTTTTTATCAGCTTTCTTGGAGACCAACAGGGATGTCTCACTATCTTGAACCTTATCTGCATTACTTCCTTTACCATTGGATAATGCGGTACTGTTCTCCAATATTTTGTCCGCATTCTAAAAGAGAAACAAGCAGACACATCACATGTTTACCATGTTGTATATGAAACTCATTTTGGTGAATGAGTTCATTAGTAAAGTGGACAGGATAACAACATGAAACAAACATATATCTATGTACCATGGTCACTTTATGGTCTATATCATTCTAGTTTTTGTTGCCAAATCAAGATAGATACACAGTTCAAATAATATTTGTTCAAGATAAAGCAGAATAGATAGAATGTAAGTGTGGGTAACTATAGAGCAATAACAACACTTGTAATGTGCATGACATGAGAACATAACTGTTTATTCAATTGAAACTAAAATCAACATAGAGCAGGTTACAACAGCAAACCAGTTAAAGAAACAGGTTTAAAACATACTTGTTGCACCATTGGAGTTTCAATTCCATCCTTCAAATTTGAAAATAGTTGGTATGAGTAAATACAGTAATGCAAGAGCAAAGGAGTATGAACCATAGCTACAGAACCTGACCTGAGAACAAATCTTCTTCTCCTTTAAGCGTTGAGTTGGGATTCGGAGTGGTGGTCCTCGTGCTTTGGGCATTGCAGTTCCCCTACTAACTGCTTGTGTTTGGGTGCTCTGTGGTGGAGATGGTGCTATGTCAACTGGAACTGGGTTACTATCTGCCGGGGTTGGGGTTAGAAGGGGTGTAGTTGGTTCTCCGTCCAACTGGATGGGGGTACAATCTGCGAGAGTTTGGGTTATGTGTGGTGGATCTGGTCCTTGGGCAAGTACAACCGTGGTTCTATCTGCATCAACTGGTAGCACTAGCTTTTCTGAAGACCGTGTTGTCACTCCCTTAGATACTGCCATCACGCACTCCAATTCAAATGGTTGATAAACAAGAAAAGTAATTGAAAGTATAGACATTGTATGATAGACAGGTGCAATGGATAGTGGGGAATAAAAGAGGGCATGGAATAATTCATATTTATGTTGTCTAACCAAATAGGATAGCATGACAGAATTTCACATATATGATGGCTTGATGACCCACAAGTATAGGGGATCTATCGTAGTCCTTTCGATAAGTAAGGGTGTCGAACCCAACGAGGAGCAGAAGGAAATGATAAGCGGTTTTCAGCAAGGTATTCTCTGCAAGTACTGAAATAAGTGGTAACAGATAGTTTTGTTATATGGTAAATTGTAACGAGCAACAAGTAACAAAAGTAAATAAAGTGTAGCAAGGTGTCCCAATCCTTTTGTAGCAAAGGACAAGCCAGAACAAACTCTTACAATACGAAAAGCGCTCCCGAGGACACATGGGAATATCGTCAAGCTAGTTTTCATCACGTTCATGATTCGCGTTCGATACTTTGATAATTTGATATGTGGTGGACCGGTGCTTGGGCGCTGTTCTTACTTGAACAAGAATCCCACTTATGATTAACCTCTATTGCAAGCATTCGCAACTACAACAAAAGTATTAAGGTAAACCTAACCATAGCATGAAACATATGGATCCAAATCAACCCCTTATGAAGCAACGCATAAACTAGGGTTTAAGCTTCTGTCACTATAGCAACCCATCATCTACTTATTACTTCCCAATGCCTTCCTCTAGGCCCAAATAATGGTGAAGTGTTATGTAGTCTACTTTCACATAACACCACTAGAGGCTAGACAACATACATCTTATCAAAATATCAAACGAATACCAAATTCACATGACTACTCATAGCAAGACTTCTCCCTTGTCCTCAGGAATGAACGTGATTACTCACAAAGCATATTCATGTTCATAATCAGAGGGGTAATAATATGCATATAGGATCTGAACATATGATCTTCCACCAATTAAACCAACTAGCATCAACTACAAGGAGTAATCAACACTACTAGCAACCTACTAGCACCAATCCCAGACTTTGAGACAAGAATTGGATACAAGAGATGAACTAGGGTTTGGAGATGAGATGGTGCTGGTGAAGATGTTGATGGAGATTACCCTCTCCCGATGAGAGGAGCATTGGTGATGACGATGGTGATGATTTCCCCCTCCGGGAGGGAAGTATCCCCGGCAGAACAGCTCTGCCGGAGCTCTAGATTGGATCCGCCAAGGTTCCGCCTCGTGGCGGCGGAGTCTCGTCCCAAAAAGTTCCTCTGTATTTTTATCTCATCGAAAGATCTCATATAGGAGAAGATGGGCATCGGAGAGCCACCAGGGGGCCCACGAGATAGGGGGCGCGCCCTAGGGGGGGCATCCTCGTGAGCAGGGTGTGGGCCCCCTGGCCTTCATCTTTGGCATGGATTTTTCTTTATTTATTTTAAGACATTCCATGGAGTTTCTGGACTTTTGGAGTTGCGCATAATAGGTCTCTAATATTTGCTCCTTTTCCAGACCAGAATTCCAGCTGCCGGCATTCTCCCTCTTTATGTAAACCTTGTAAAATAAGAGAGAATAGCCATACGTATTGTGATATAAAGTGAAATAATAGTCCATAATGCGATAAATGTCGATATAAAAGCATGATGCAAAATGGACGTATCAACTCCCCCAAGCTTAGACCTCGCTTGTCCTCAAGCGAAAAGCCGATAACAATAAATATGTCCTTATGTTTAGAGGTAGAGGTGTCGATAAAAATAAAATACGGACATGAAGGCATCATGATTATTCTTATAACATCAACATATATAGATTTTGTCATATGATTACTTATGTTCAAGTGATGATCTATTCACAAGGCAAAAGTATAAATCATAAACCTTATTGGACTCCGACAAACTATAATCTCAGTCATTGAAGCAATTGCAATTTATCATAACATCGGAAAGATTCTATGTCAGAACTAAAAAGCAAGTCCACATACTCAACTATCATTTAGTCCTCCATAATTGCTAACACTCACGCGATACTTGTGGTTAGAGAGTTTTAATCGGACACAGAAAAAGATAGGGGCTTATAGCTTTGCCCCACAACCTTTTACCACAAGGGTAATGTCAACAATAATGGTTCATGCTCCCCTACATCCAATTATATATATATATATATATATATCATGTTCTTACCAACATGCTGAGCTTGCCAAAGGATAAAACGAAAAAGGAAAGGTGAAGATCACCGTGACTCTTGCATAAGGTAGAAGATAATAATAAAGGATAGGCCCTTTGTAGAGGGAAGCAGAGGTTGCCATGCGCTTTTATGGTTGGATATATAAAATCTCAATGCGAAAGAACGTCACTTTATATTGCCACTTGTGATATGAACCTTTATTATGCAGTCCGTCGCTTTTATTACTTCCACATCACAAGATCATATAGAGCTTATTTCTCCCACACCAATCAATCATACATATTTAGAGCAATTTTTATTGCTTTGCACCGATGACAACTTACTTGAAGGATCTTACTCAATCCATAGGTAGATATGGTGGACTCTCATGGCAAAACTGGTTTAAGGGTATTTGGATGCACAAGTAGTATTTCTACTTGGTGCTGAGAATTTGGCTAGCATGAGGGGGAAAGGCAAGCTCAACAAGTTAGAGGATCCATGACAACATACTTTATCTCAGATATAAGAAAGACATAACTCATTACGTTGTCTTCCTTGTCCAATATCAACTCTTTAGCATGTCATATTTTAATGAGTCCTCTCCATCATAAAAGATGTCAATGATAATATATCTATATGTGAAACCTCTCTTTCCTTATTACTTCCTATTAATTGCAACAATGACCAAAGCTATGTCTGCCAACTCCCAACAACTTTTAATCATCATACTCTTTCTATGCGAAGTCATTACTCTCAATAAGATCAATATGAATTATTTTGTTTCTTTTATTCTTTTCTCTTTTCTTTTATTCACCCAAGATCATGGCAAAATAATCAAGCCCTTGACTCAACACTAATCTTTATTATATATAGCTCACGGACTCGATTACAAAGAGAGATCATAAAGCAAACTCAAAACTAGATCATGCCATAAACTTTATTCTACTAGATCAAGATACTACTAATAGGATCGAACTAAGAAAAACGGTAAAGATAGGAGTTGTGATTGTGATACGACATCGGGGCACCTCCCCCAAGCTTGGCAGTTGCCAAGGGGAGTGCCCATACCCATGTGATTATATCTCCTTCTTTGTTGTCGGTGTAATATTCTTGGCGATGATTCCCCTCAGGATGCGGTTCTCCTCCTCGAGCTTACTGACTTGCTGTTTGAGGTCCATTATTTCCTTACGAAGCTTTCATGTGACAGCTAAAGCTCCTTGCACCCAAGGGTGTTGCATAGCTGCGGGAGAACAAGTGACACTCCTCTTCATATTTTCATAAGTAAGAAATCTAACATTAGAAGGGATAGTCGAGTTTGGAATAGCTGACCTGTGTAGTTCTCCTATCGTGAACCCAGCTCGGAGGCGAGAGGTGACTTCTTGATCCTCCATAGCATCTACTCTCATCAAGTCAGCCTCCATCTCCTCCTCCGTTGCTGGCCCAAAGTGGTTAGCGTCGCTGTTTGCCCTTAGTTCCGGTGCCGGATTAGATACCTGGCTCTCCCCGGTTGACTCTTGAGAAGACATCTTGCTCTAATCTGCAGCAACAGCTAAAAAAACAGGAGATTTTTGCGTGATACGGGAGTCAAAACCTTTGGGAGAATATATAATGAATTTTTACTGACCAAAATACGTAACGTGCAAGAAAATGGAGTCCGGAGGGCACACGAGGCGCTCACGAGGTAGGGGGTGTGCCCAGGGGTGTAGGGTGCGCCCACCACCCTCGTGGGGCCCTTGTGTCCTTCCCGGATTGCTACTTATTTTTCTATTTTTCTAAATATTCCAAAACGGAGAAATATTGCCTTAAAAATTGTTTTGGAGTCGGTTTACTTACCGTACCACATACCTATTCCTTTTCGGAGTCTGAAACATTCCGGAAAGTGTCCCTTATGTATTCCTCCAGGTTTATGGTTTCAATAATATTGGTTTCAACATTTATGGGATTACCTGAGATATAATGTTTAATCCTTTGACCATTTACCACCTTCGGATTTGTGCCCTCGAAGTTGTTGATTTTTATGGCACCGAAACGATAGACCTCTTCGATGACGTAGGGGCCTTCCCATTTAGAGAGAAGTTTTCCTGCAAAAAATCTTAAACGAGAGTTGTATAGCAATACATAATCACCTACATTAAACTCACGCTTTTGTATCCTTTTGTCATGCCATCTTTTAACTTTTTCTTTAAACAACTTGGCATTTTCATAAGCTTGGGTTCTCCATTCATCAAGTGAGCTAATATCAAATAACCTCTTCTCACCGGCAAGTTTAAAAATCATAGTTGAGTTCTTTAATAGCCCAGTATGCCTTATGTTTTAGTTCGAGAGGTAAGTGACATGCTTTTCCATAGACCATTTTATACGGGGACATACCCATAGGATTTTTGTATGCAGTTCTATAGGCCCATAATGCATCATCAAGTTTCTTAGACCAATTCTTTCTAGACCTATTAATAGTCTTTTGCAAAATTAATTTGAGCTCTCTATTGCTCAACTGTACTTGACCACTAGACTGTGGGTGATAAGGGGATGCAATTCTATGATTAACATCATATTTAGCAAGCATTTTACGGAAAGCACCATGAATAAAGTGTGAACCACCATCAGTCATTAAATATCTAGGGACTCCAAACCTCGGAAAAATAACTTCCTTAAGCATTTTAATAGAAGTGTTATGATCAGCACTACTAGTTGGAATAGCTTCTACCCACTTAGTAACGTAATCAACAACAACTAGAATATGTGTGTATCCATTAGAGGCAGGAAAAGGTCCCATATAATCAAAGCCCCAAACATCAAACGGTTCAATAACAAGTGAATAATTCATAGGCATTTCTTGGCGTCTACTAATATTACCAATTCTTTGACATTCATCACAAGACAAGACAAACTTACGGGAATCCTTGAAGAGAGTAGGCAAATAAAAACCAGATTGCAATACCTTGTGTGCAGTTCTATCTCCAGCGTGGTGTCCTCCATAAGACTCGGAATGACACTTGCATAGGATCTGTTCCAGTTCATGCTCAGGTACACAACATCTAATAACACCATCTACTCCTTCTTTATAAAGATGTGGGACATCCCAAAAGTAATGTCTCAAGTCATAGAAGAACTTTTTCTTTTGCTGGTATGTGAAGCTAGGTGGTATAAACTTAGCAACAATATAATTAGCATAATCAGCATACCATGGAGTACTACAAGAAGTACTTATAACATTTAATTGCTCATCAGGAAAGTCATCATTAATAGGTAGTGGGTCATCAAGAATATTTTCTAACCTAGATAAGTTGTCTGCAACAGGGTTCTCAGCTCCCTTTCTATCAACAATAAGCAAATCAAATTCTTGTAGCAAGAGAACCCATCTAATAAGTCTAGGTTTAGCATCTTTCTTTTCCATAAGATATTTAATAGCAGCATGATCAGTTTGAATAGTTACTTTAGAATCAACAATATAAGATCTGAACTTATCACAAGCAAATACAACTGCTAAAAGTTCTTTTTTAGTAGTAGCATAATTTCTTTGAGCATTGGCTAGAGTCTTACTAGCATAATGAATAACATTTAATTTCTTATCGACTCTTTGCCCTAGAACAGCACCTACAGCATAATCACTAGCATCACACATAATTTCAAAGGGTAAATTCTAATCAGGTGGCTGAACAGTAGGTGCAGAGACTAATGCTTTCTTAAGTATTTCAAATGCTTCTACACAATCATCATCAAAGACAAATGGTATATCTTTTTGCAATAAATTAGTGAGAGGCCGAGAAATTTTTGAGAAGTCCTTAATGAACCTCCTATAAAACCCGGCATGACCAAGGAAACTTCTTATACCTTTGATGTCCTTGGGACATGGCATCTTTTCAATAGCATCAACCTTGGCTTTATCAACTTCAATACCTCTTTCAGAAACTTTGTGCCCCAAAACAATACCTTCATTAACCATAAAGTGGCACTTTTCCCAATTCAATACAAGATTAGTTTCTTCACATCTCTGCAAAACTCGATCAAGATTGCTCAAGCATTCATCAAAAGAGGAACCATAGACGGAAAATTTGTCCATGAAAACCTCACAAATCTTTTCACAAAAGTCAGAGAATATAGCCATCATGCATCTTTGAAAGGTAGCAGGTGCATTACATAAACCAAAAGGCATACGTCTATAAGCAAAAGTACCAAAAGGGCATGTAAAAGTAGTCTTTGATTGATCTTTAGCCGACACAGGTATTTGAGAGAAACCAGAATAACCATCTAGAAAGCAATAGTGTGTGTGTTTGCATAATCTTTCTAGCATTTGATCAAAAAAAGGTAAGGGGTAATGATCTTTCTTAGTAGCTTTATTTAATTTGCGGAAATCAATTACCATCCTATAACCTGTGATAATTCTTTGTGGAATCAATTCATCTTTATCATTAGGAACAACAGTAATACCGCCCTTCTTAGGGACACAATGGACAGGACTTACCCACTCACTATCAGCAACGGGATAAATTATACCTGCCTCAAGAAGCTTGAGTATTTCTTTTCTTACCACTTCTTTCATTTTAGGATTCAGACGTCGTTAAGGATCACGAAATGGTTTGGCATCTGCTTCCAAATTTATTTTATGTTGACATAGAGTGGGACTAATGCCTTTAAGATCATCAAGAGTATATCCAATAGCAGCACGATGCTTCTTCAGAGTTTTCAATAATATTTCTTCTTCATGCTCTGAAAGGTTAGCACTAATAATAACAGGATATATCTTCTTTTCATCAAGATAAGCATATTTAAGATTATCAGGCATAGGTTTAAGCTCAAACACGGGATCACCCTTGGGTGGAGGAGGATCCCCTAAAATTTCAACAGGCAAGTTGTGATGCAGAATAGGTTCCTGTTTTAAAAAATACTTCATCTATTTCCCTTCTTTCATTCATGAACATGTCATTTTCATGGTCTAGCAAATAGTGTTCTAAAGGATCACTAGGAGGTACTGCAATAGAAGCAAGACCAATAATTTCATCCTTACTAGGTAATTCTCCCTCACGATGTTGTTTACTAAATTTAGAGAAATTAAACTCATGAACTATATCATCCAAGCCAACAGTAACAACATTCTTTTCACAATCTATCTTAGCATTAACAGTGTTCAAGAAGGGCCTACCAAATATGATGGGACAAAAGCTATCTTGTGGGGAAGTAAGAACAAGAAAATCAGCAGGATATTTAGTTTTCCCACACAAGACTTCAACATCTCTAACAATTCCAATTGGTGCAATAGTATCTCTATTAGCAAGTTTAATTGTGACATCAATATCTTCGAACTCAACAGGTGCAATATCATGCATAATTTCTTTGTATAAGTCATGAGGTATAACACTAGCACTAGCACCCATATCACATAAGCCATGATAACAATGATCTCCTATTTTAACAGAAATAACAGGCACGCCTACCACAGGTCTATGTTTATCTTTAGCACAAGGTTTAGCAATTCTAGCAGTTTCACCTTCGAACTGAATAGCATGCCCATCAATATTATTAGACAAGAGATCTTTAACAATAGCAATATTAGGTTCTACTTTAACTTGTTCAGGAGGTGTATAAGTTCTAATATTGCTTTTACGAACAACAGTTGAAGCTTTAGCACGATCCTTTATTCTAACAGGGAAATGTGGTTTCTCAATATAAGAAGTAGGAACAATAGGATCATTATAAGTGACAGTCTTTTCTTCAACTTTAATAGGTGCAGCTAATTTTACTTCTATGGGAGGATGATATTTAAACCACTTCTCCTTAGGGAGATCAACATAAGTAGCAAAAGATTCATAGAAAGAAGCTACTATCTCCGATTCAAGTCCATATTTAGTGCTAAACTTACGGAAAATATCGGTATCCATAAAAGATTTAACACAATCAAACTTAGGTGTCATACATGACTCCTTACCTTCGTCCAGGTCCCAATCTTCATAGTTGCATTTAATTCTATCCAATAAATTCCATCTGAATTCAATAGTCTTCATCATAAAAGAGCCAGCACAAGAAGTATCAAGCTGTTGCGATTGTTTTCAGAAAGCCGAGCATAAAAACTTTGCATAATTATTTCTCTCTGGAGCTCATGATTGGGGCATGAATATAACATTGATTTAAGCATCCCCCAAGCTTCAGCGATGCTTTCTCCTTCGCAAGGCCAGAAATTATATATATAATTGCGATCACGATGAACAAGATGCATAGGGTAATATTTTTGATGAAATTCCAGCTTCAATCTTTTATAGTCCCATGATCTCATATCAGCACATTGCCTATACCATATCAATGTGTCTCCCTTCAAAGATAAAGGGAAGACCTTCTTCTTAGCAACATCATTGGGTATACCTGCAAGCTTAAATAATCCACAAACTTCATCCACATATATTAACTGCTCATCAGGATGCTTTGTTCCATCTCCTGTAAAAGGATTAGCTAGCAGTTTTTCCATCATAGCCACAGGAAATTCAAAAGGAGTTTCATTTTCAATAGGTTCAGTAGGTTGAGGAGCAACTCTTTGCTCTACTGGACGGTGTGAAGATACCCCGAACAAGCCCCTCAGAGAATTACTTTCCATAGTAACAAGTGACAGTAAATTTCAGCACACTATATAAATTTTTCCTTACCAAGTTCCACTTACCAAAGGCGCTACACTCCCCGGCAACGGCGCCAGAAAAGAGTCTTGATGACCCACAATTATAGGGGATCTATCGTAGTCCTTTCGATAAGTAAGAGTGTCGAACCCAACGAGGAGCAGAAGGAAATGATAAGCGGTTTTCAGCAAGGTATTCTCTGCAAGTACTGATATAAGTGGTAACAGATAGTTCTGTGATATGATAAATTGTAACGAGCAACAAGTAACAAAAGTAAATAAAGTGCAGCAAGGTGGCCCAATCCTTTTGTAGCAAAGGACAAGCCGGAACAAACTCTTACAATAGGAAAAGCGCTCCCGAGGACACATGGGAATATCGTCAAGCTAGTTTTCATCACGTTCATATGATTTGTGTTCGATACTTTGATAATTTGATATGTGGGTGGACCGGTGCTTGGGTGCTGTTCTTAATTGAACAAGCATCCCACTTATGATTAACCTCTATTGCAAGCATCCGCAACTACAACAAAAGTATTAAGGTAAACCTAACCATAGCATGAAACATATGGATCCAAATCAGCCCCTTACGAAGCAATGCATAAACTAGGGTTTAAGCTTCTGTCACTCTAGCAACCCATCATCTACTTATTACTTCCCAATGCCTTCCTCTAGGCCCAAATAATGGTGAAGTGTTATGTAGTCTACTTTCACATAACACCACTAGAGGCTAGACAACATACATCTTATCAAAATATCAAACGAATACCAAATTCACATGACTACTCATAGCAAGACTTCTCCCTTGTCCTCAGGAACGAACGTAATTACTCACAAAGCATATTCATGTTCATAATCAGAGGGGTAATAATATGCATATAGGATCTGAACATATGATCTTCCACCAATTAAACCAACTAGCATCAACTACAAGGAGTAATCAACACTACTAGCAACCTACTAGCACTAATCCCGGACTTTGAGACAAGAATTGGATACAAGCGATGAACTAGGGTTTGGAGATGAGATGGTGCTGGTGAAGATGTTGATGGAAATTGCCCTCTCCCGATGAGAGGAGCGTTGATGATGACGATGGTGATGATTTCCCCCTCCAGGAGGGAAGTATCCCCGGCAGAACAGCTCTGCCGGAGCTCTAGATTGGATCCGCCAAGGTTCCGCCTCGTGGCGGCGGAGTCTCGTCCCGAAAAGTTCGTCTGTATTTTTTTCTCATCGAAAGACCTCATATAGGAGAAGATGGGCATCAGAGAGCCACCAGGGGGCCCACGAGATAGGGGGCGCGCCCTAGGGGGGAGCAGGGTGTGGGCCCCCTGGCCTTCATCTTTGGCATGGATTTTTCTTTATTTCTTTTAAGACGTTCCATGGAGTTTCAGGACTTTTGGAGTTGCACAGAATAGGTCTCTAATATTTGCTCCTTTTCCAGACCAGAATTCCAGCTGCCGGCATTCTCCCTCTTTATGTAAACCTTGTAAAATAAGAGAGAATAGCCATAAGTATTGTGATATAAAGTGAAATAACAGTCCATAATGCGATAAATGTCGATATAAAAGCATGATGCAAAATGGACGTATCATGGCTAACTAAACAGGATAGCATGACACAATTTCACATTATGATGGCTAACTAAAAAGATGGATAGACATAGTTCAAAATATGAGACTATGTAAACAGGATGACATGACATAACTATATAATGTGTTTATTAAATAGGTTGACATGCCATAATTCACATATATTGACAGATAGAATGCCATAATTCAAAATATGATGACTGTAAACACTAAACAGGATGAGATGATATAACTATATGATGTCTTTATTAAATGGGTTGCCATGCCATAATTCAGATAGATGATGTGTATGTACTATGTAAACATGATGGCATGATATAATTCAAATATATGATTTATATAGTAAGCAAGTAAGCAGATGGCAATCCATATATGATGTAAAAACTAAGCAATGCAAGACAACATGCATGACATGGGTAATATAACCCTGCCAAGTTTGAGCATAGACCTCAGGGGGAAATAGGACTGGTCATCAGTCTCTGAATCCTCCTCTGAGGAGCTCTCTGTAACCAGCAAGATGTCTGCTTCAGCAGGTAGCATTGTCTGCTCTGAATACCTTGTTTTCACTCCAGATACTTCCATCACTGCTTCAAATGGCTGATGCACATGAAGAGTAGTTGAATATACAAACATTGTCGACAAATGGAAGCATGATATAATTCACATACATGATGATTGGCTAAACATCATGGCATTGCATAATTCACATATATAATGCCTTTGCAACAAGATAACATTGTATAATTCACATATATAATGTCTTGCAACAAGATGGCAATGCATAATTCACATATATGGTAATTAGACACTGAATAGGTGGCATTCACACAAAGCATGTCTAAACTAATCAAATGACACAGCAATGCGAGACACCATACACACGATATGAGCAACATAACCCTGCCAACTTAGGGCATACACCTCGGGGGGGGGGGGGAGTAGGACTGGTCATCTGTCTCTGAATCCTCCTCTGAGGAGCTATCCGTAACTAGCGAGATATGCGCTTCGTCAGATAGCATAGTTTGCTCTGAAGACCTTGTTTTCACTCCAGAATTTGCCATCACCGTGTCAAATGGCTGATGCGCATGAAGAGCAGTTGAATGTACTAACATTGTTGACAAATGTAATATGTAACGAAAAAAAAGGATGACCTGATATAATTTACATATAAGATGACTGGCTAAGCAGGATGGCATTGCAAAATTCACATATATGATGCCTGGCTAAACAAGAAGCCGTTGCATAATTCACATAAACGATGAATAAACTAAACAGATGGCATTCGCACAAAGGATGTCTAAACTAAGCAGATGACATATTTGATGTATAAAGTAAGCAATGCAAGACACCATATGCATGATATAACCAACATTAGCATGCCAAGTTAGAGCGAAGACCTTAGGGGGTAAATAGGAGTTGTCTTCTCCTTCTGAATCCCCCTTAGAACAGATATCTTCCTCTCGATTACAATTCGAAATGCGTGGAGGGGGCCTGCCTTTGCGCCTACCATGGAGCGACGTCTGCATGAAATTTTATTGCCACACAAGGCTCGTCTCTTTTGCTCTACATGTTCAGTTCCACTGTTTACAATAACTGTCATGCATAGGAATAAAACATAGTGAGATTATGTAAAGTGTGCATGCAGAAATCCAGAGTGATGGTAGCAACCTGTGGATAGACCCAAAACCAATAATAGCAGGCAGATAATGGCTTCAGTTAAAAATACAGATAATGGCTTCTTTACTGTTTGTTTCCCACCCAACATGAAACTCATAGTAGACACCGGAGATTAACCAGATAGTAGATAGATACTATTGATAGCAGCCCTGATATGTACCCCACAACCATTTAAAAACTCAAGTTTGACCATTAGTTTGGAGCTGACTCAGAGTCTAATCAGTGAATAGGACGATAAAGTAGCATGTAATATTAAGCGATGCATAATGTAAGAAGACACGAAAGAGTGCGACCTCTCTTGTGGACCCATGTAGTCCTCGAGGTCATCTGCTTAGTTGATGATGGTAATGCAGTTTTCATGGCTGCCAGCAGCGGGGAAGAAGATCTGAGGTGGCGAAAGACAGTATGGAGGCCGGATCCCTGCTGTGCTAGACCCTTCTGTCGTTGGAGCAGCTGAGTTGGGGTGGATGATGGTGCAGCAGGAGCGGGACAAAACACGCAAGGTTTTCTTTGACAACTATCTGTAAGAGAAGTAATTCTGTAAGGGCTCATTTGAATTGGAGGATTCCAAAAATGCAGGGATAGGTAATAGACATGAATAGGATAGGAATGCACGTGCAAAACAGAGAATTTAAAAACACAAGATTTCTACCAATCTGGGTGTTTGATTCACAACAATTGGAAGATCACAGGATGCAAAGAAGCATGTTGAGATTAAGTCAAACCACAAGAAAATGTACGGTTATAATGCTATTATGCTACTATCTCTTAGTCTTGTGCTTCATGAATAGGAATTTGAAAAGGAGGACAAGTGAAAAATTAAAATTCCTACATTTTTTCTTTCAAGGAGACACTAAAGAAACAAATCCATGTGCTCAGTGGACAATACATATAACATGTAGAGTAAAAAAGAGAAGCAACAAGTGTACAACCTCTTTGGCGAAGCCATGTCGATCTCAGCGTGATTGGGTTGGTCGGTGAGGATGCCCCAGCTGACTTTGCTGTCGGAGGAGGGGAAGAAGATCTTAGGCGTCTGGAGATGGAGCCCGAGGTACTACTCCATTGTGATGGAGGGTTTCGTCATTGGAGCAGCTCCGGTGAGTTCTACGACGCAGAGGCTGAAGCAGGACAAGAGAGACAACGAACAACGTTAACCTGAGTGGAATTCTAATAGCATCTCCAATACATGACGTAAAATACATAACCACAAGGTGATAGATGTAAAATACATCAGCCGCTCATCTTTGAACTTAACTGTCGAAGCTGAACTTAACTGTCAAAACTGAACTTAACTGTCGAAACTGAACTTAACTATCGAAACTGAATTTTGCTGTCGAAACTGAATTTTGCTGTCGAAACTGAACGCACTAGCAAGGTGAGGCTACACGCCGGTCGACTGACTTTTTCATCTCTGGTCAGTCGATTTTGCAGCCGTTGGATACGAAATCAAGGGCCCGCGGTACATCTTCAACCTCCACCCCCCTGAGCCGCCAGCCACCACCGGCCAAACAGCAGCCCCCCGCCGCCTGCAGCCGGTGGTGCGCCGCCCCGCCCGCCCCAAAAACACTCCCCACCGCCGGTCCACCGCCGCCCCGGCCATCCGTCTAGGCCCCCCCGTGCCGAGCTTTTTCTCCGGCGATCCCCACGCCACCACCCCGCCAACGCCCCACCACCGCCGGCGACCATCGCCCCATCCTGAACCCTAAGATAGATAGTGGGGTACCTCTCCGGTGAGCCCTCCTCCCCGCTGCGGCTGGTTCTTCCTTCACCCCGGCGAGCCCCCCACCCCCTGAAAATCGACTGACCCAAAAGTTGATTCAGTCGACTGAAGTGTAGCAAAATCGGAGCAGCATCGCAAGCAAGAGCAAGAGCGAGAGCAGCAGCGCGAGCAAGAGCAATAGCAAGAGCAGACAAGGTAGGGGATCGAGAGCAAGAGCAGAGCAGCAGTGCGAGCGAGAGCTAAAGCAGCAGCTGCTCCTACTGATGTGGACGTCTCCGCCGAGGGAGCGACACCATGGAGGAAGTGGCCGGCGACGCTGTCGTGGATGGAGCCGTGCCGTGTCGGCTCGGGACCAAGCGCCGATAGCACCTTGAGATCGAATCAAGAAGAAAATGCGGTGATTAGTGTACAACCTCTTTGGTGGCGCCGATTAGGCCGCAGCTTCATCCGAGGAAACGGTGATGATGATGCTCTTCCGGTGGTGCAGGTGAAGACGGCGGTGTGGGAATGGAGGTGGCGCGAAAGACGAGGGGAACGCCGGGGCAGATCCTTGGAGGTGGAGGACGGGGTGGCTGAACCGGCGGGACGATGAGATCGACGACGGATCCTCATCCGGTATGGTGGATGAGGGACGTCGAGGTGTTGCTGTGGACGATGTCATCGGGGAAGAGGCTCTGGCTGGGTGGCGGACGGAGCAGGGTGTGGGGTTTCGTTGCGGGTTTTCGCGGCCTCGGTGTACGAATGGGTGGATGGATGGGATGGCAGTGGGGAACCATGGCTTAGAGACGCGCTTGTCCAAAATGTGGGGTAAGTTACGAAAGTACCCCTACTGATTTGAGGCGGTTCCTTCGGTTCAGGGGTACCATGGGCATTTCGCGTGTCAGGATTTCACAGGAGGTGGGAGTTTTCGCGTGCGTTGTAATTTCGGAATAGCAAGGCGCGGGTTGAGATGGAGGGAGTTGTCGGAGCACAACGAGACAATGATATATCTTAATTCCTAAATATTTCGGGCTAACAAGGCGCGGGTTGAAATTTCCGGACAAGCCTAACGTGTACTGTACCAAATCAATGCGCACTACAAATGTCATTCAAAACTTTGAATTCATGTTATGTTCAATTAAAATATTTCGCTACGTGTATAATGCATGCAACCTACTACTCAAATGAACGTTTTAGTGCATTCCAAACGTATATACTACCGCTTCAATATGAACTAAATTTGAATTTGTTTCTCTATTTGAATAAGATCTACAGTAATGATTGTTGTGAAGTCAAAGCATTTGAAATCGTTTATCTGTTTTAATAAGATCTACAATCATCATTATTGTCAAGTTAAACCATCGTTTGTGTATTATCTTCACAGCACACCACATGATTAGTCTCGAGTTACATATGAACTATGTGTACTATATGAACTCGAACTAGATTTTTTGAATCCACTTTATTTTGATTTCAAATCACATTACATTTCTAGATCTAGCTAGATCTTCATAATCTAAACCATGCTTCATATATATAATGTGTTTATCACATTATGTATGGTGCACCGCCCCCTATGCCTACAAGTATTTAGATGTGAGTTGCAAACACCACACATTACCACAAATTCAAATAAAATGTGAGAATGTTCGATATGTGGTATTGTTTAGATTGTTCGATATTTAGTTGTAAGCTGCAAACGCCACACATTATCAAAAATTCAAATAAAATGTGAGATTGTTTTATGTATGGTATGGTTTAGATTGTTCGGCATTTAGCTGTGAGTTGCAAAGGCCATGCATTATCACATTATGGTATAACATGTGCACAACACGTGTATCACCGCTATATTCATGCATGCAATGTTTAAAACACTATGATATCCTATTCAAATATATGAATCCGCTTTCATATCAAATTATGATCTTTGTTAGTCTCTTACACCCACACAATCCTCTAACCTTTGTAGCTACCACTAACTTTCTCTTGTGCATGCACACGCCCTCCTCGCCCTCCCCCTCCCTCGGCATTCTATCCACCGGGCACATTCATTTTTTCTTTAGGTCGTTCTCCCAGAGTCTCCACAACTCCTTTCCGACACACACCGATCGATAAACCTCTCCAGCGATGTCTGCCTACAACATACACACACACCTTCAATCTCCTCATTTATGTGTCCTTGCCTCGTGTCTCTCATACGGTCAGACACATGTGTAAACTCTCGCCCCTCTTTTCATCGATCTCACAACCGCACACTCCTCCCCCTATCTAGCTAGTAGTTGGGACTCTCGCACCACCTCCTAGATCCATTCTCTCTGTCTATCCGTCTCGCTGGGCCTTATTTGCCTCTAACAAATGGACGTACATTGACCGATCTCTCACTATACATATAGCTAGCTAGGTCCTTATAACTCGTTTTTACCCACACGTCAATTGATCTACCTCGTTAGTTGTGTCTCTCCCTTCCTCCGACAAACAACAATTGATCTACCTATCTAGTTAGGTTTGCTTACCAAACACATGGTTCCCCTTCATCATCCATGGATGCGTCCCGACAGATCTATCATGCACAGGCACACACAGAAACACATCCCCACTCTTATTGATAACATTGCAGTTCCACCCTCAGTTTGTCTAGTAGGCCTCTCCCACCATCTTCGAGAAGCAACTCCATCACCCATCCAGCACTCTACCCCTCTCCCTCCCTCTCTCTCCTCTCTCGCTCTCTCTCTCTGTCCCATCATATTTCCCGTCCTTCAGTTATGTATGGATGTCGACCGATCTCCCTCAAGACATAGCTGGGTCTCTCCTTCTCAACACATATACGAGTCGTTCTACCTCTATAGTTAGGCCTCTGCCTACCCCTCCCCCCACACACCGATACATCGAGCACTCTAGTCATGTCTCCCTGCCACACACAAACTTGACATGTGCCCTCTAACGTTCCGGTAGGCTAGTCGCCCTATATCTTTGACTTGCACACACACACAATTTCGATGGCTCTCTTCATCGATCTCGCACCCACCCACTTGATCCTCTCTTCGACTCTATCGATAGCTATGACCCCTCCCTCTCTTCTCGTGGATTGCCCGACCCTCTATGTATGATATGGATAGGCCTCCATTTCACACACATTGCATGCAAAATTTTGTTTGAGATGTCATCGACACATATTCCCACAAATAATTCACGAAATCAACCCCCACCCCAAAACAAAAAACACTCATGAACGCGGTTTGTATCTCTCACACACACCCACGTAGGTGGGGGACGTGCATGAAGAGAAGAGATGCATGCACGACGCACGTACTCCTGTCTCTTTCCCAACCACACCCGCGCGGGTACATGGTGGAGCTCATTTCTGTACGAAAAAGGTAGCCCACGTGGTAATTTGGCACGTGTACTGGTTGTCCACTTGGTGGAGGGAGGATCATCTACCATGGGTGAACAAACAAATTGCGACTTGACGTGTTATGTTAAAAAAAGAGGCAAACCATGTGGGGCCCACCTTAGAGGCAAGGCTCTATACACTGGAGTACTTTTGATGTGTCCCGTCAACTCGCAGAACGAGGAGAAGCTTGCTTAGTACACCATCTCCCCCGTTCCTAAATATAAGTCTTTGTAGAGATTTCACCATGAACCACATGCGGATGTATATAGATGCATTTTAAGTGTAGATTCATTCATTTTGTTCCGTATGTAGTGGAATCTCTACAAAGACTTATCTACTAGTAATAGCTAGCCCCCACTACTAGGAATTCTCTATCCTCTCCTTGAGCCACATCATAAAAAATGATGTAGCCGTTAGATGAAGTAAATCGGTCCATAATAGCCGTCTGATCTAGATGTTGAGAGGCTCCGCACTAAGCCACATGCAAGCATGCAGAAATACCGTGGCACATGCATGTGAGTGGGTTTTAAATCACATCAACTTGTCTGCATGCAAGCATGCACCGGTAGCATGCATGTAAGTGAGCTTTTAAGTCCCATTAGCATGTCAAAAAGAAAAATATAATCCCATTATGCAGTAGGAGTTGGCTGATCTTTTTTCCTTATGTGGGATGATCTAAATGATGATGGGAGTTTATTTAGTTTAGCTACCACATTTGTCATGCGGTTATAGAGTTTTTCTAGTTCTATGAAATCTATAATTTTGCGTAGAGAGATATACCGCTGTTCCGCGGCAAAGCACGGGGACTCATCTAGTAAAATTTAGGAACGGAGGGAGTACTATGTAAAGAGTTAGGTGTTGCACGGTGATAGTGTGAGGTGGGCCATGTAATCACTGAGCCTGCGTGTTTTCACTGCTCTTGCACGCCTCCATTGTAAGAATGGAGGAAATTGTAATCTAGTAGTAGTACCTCCTTTCGCCGAAAGCGTGGGACATCCAGCAGTCCTACCACCTCAGTAATAAAGACCAATGAGCCGTCAAATCACATAGACCCAGCAGTAAGTTGGACGTATGAAGCAACCATCACTCTTGCGCCAGTGAGAGGTCGCGTCCGCTCTGCCCGGGCATGAATGCGACACCGATTCTTTGGAGCGGCGCTGACTGTTTCGGGCGGGAAGCGCGCGCGGCGATGGAGGGGCTTTGGGTGGGCCAGGCTGGTCAGGAGCGGGCGTGGCAGGTGTCCGCATGTCCCTACCGGACACGCCCGGAAACGAGAGGATGCACCGACTCCCGCGGCTAAAATCGTACACTACACAACATCTCTCTGTAGGAGTAGGTCGATCTATCACTCTCTCTAACACACACATGCTGTTAAACACACACACACACGCACACGCACGCACCTTGGTCCCGTTGCACCTTCTAACGTGACTTATTACACCTAGACGGAGGGAGTAGTAAGTATACGAGATACGGTGGCACACTGACTTAAGTCGAATACAAGTGCCCAAAATTTGTGTGCATGTTATAATAAGGATTCACTTAAAATAGTACGTGAGCGAACAAAGGGATCAATTGGACAGTTTTCCCGAGCAGTAGCGAGATGTGTGAGGTAAGAAACACCGCTGTCGCTTTTAATTTTTCTTATTAATTTGTTTGTTTCACCCTCTGACTAGTGGGACCCAACGTACTACGAGGAGAGAGGTAAGGTGACTAAGGCTGCATTATTTCTGCACCACTGTGGATAGTCTTACCACCAAAGCCACATGACACGATTATGATTGAAATCCCAATGACTCCCACACACACAAAAAAACACGGCATGCTTGTCACATGAATGCAAGAATGTATAAAAGGTTATTTCCCTCTCGTTGAACATAATGGGAGGGTTGTGTAGCTGGTTAGCCTGTTCGCTCATCAAACTTGAGGTCTCGGGTTCGATAACTACACTTGAGCATAATTTGTGCCAGGAGGATTCTTTGACTGGTCAAAATGTTTTCTAGGGTTTGCACGCTTCACACTCTCTCTCCAGTATATATATATACACGCTGGAGCCTCAGCACTTGTAGTTGCTCTCTTCACACTCTCTCGCCCTCTCCCGCTGGAGCCTCATCACTTGTAGTTTCTCTCTTCACACTCTCTCGCCCTCTCCAGATCTAAACAAGACTTCGTTGGCCTCTCTCTCCCCTCACTGCTGCTCAAAGAGCCGGCAGGATCCGTCAACCGGGAAGGGAAGGAGGCTTAACGTTGTTCCCATCGGCAAGGGACTACCGGCGCAGCTGTTCACTTTCCACCCAGCAGCGGCGCGGGAGGGCCTTCGACCCCTTCTTCTTCGCCGCCGTCCCGTCGCCCACCGAACCACGCCCCAAGAACCTTAAGGTATAATTTACTTACTCCACATGCATTGCTCTAGCTGCATGTATACCATGAATCTAGGACGTGGTTCAAAGAGGAAAGGAGTGGGGGAAAGTAGTGGGAAAAGTTGTATATAGCATGAATCTAGGACGTGGTTCAGAGAGGAAATGAAGGGGGAAAGTTGTATAGCATGAATCTAGGACGTGGTTCAAAGAGGAAAGGAATGGGGGAAAGTAGTGGGGAAAGTTGTATCGCATAAATCTAGGACGTGGTTCAAAGAGGAAAGGAAGGGGCGAAAGTACTAGTTCAAAAAGGAAAGGAAGGGACAAGGTTGTAGAGTATGAGCAGGACTAGATTTGCTGCGCTCACATAAGGAAAGGTGTCTAAAGATAACAAAACTAGGACCAACACAAATATGCTTCTTGGTTGTTTGTTCTTTGTTGCAACAGACTGTGCATGACCGCAGTACATCGGTAGATGCACATGGTGCTGGTGCGTCCACTGTCCCGTGCAACTCATTAGCCGTTGTTAATCTAAGGCCCTGTTTGGTTAAAAACTCCCTAGTCCCTACCTACTTGGTTCTAGGGACTAAACATGGACTAGAGGTTATTAAATGACATGCTAAAAGACCATGTTACCCCTAGTAATGAACTAATAGAGACAAGCTGCGATGCGTGGCAGGGGCAACTGTTGGAAAAAGTCCCAAAAAGACTCCCTCGGGGTCTTCTTTCTTTAGTCCCAAATGCCCACTTTTAGTCCCTAAAAGTCCCTCCTGTTTGGTTTAGATGGGACTTACACAGAGTTTTTTTAGTCCCTACACCAAAATGTCCCTGTAAACAAACACCCTCTAATAATGCCGCTGGAAAATTGATGCAATGCCATAGTTAAAAGCAAATTACATGTTTAACAAATTTTATTGTTAATATAATCTCTATGTTAATATTAATCAATGCCACCGTTTGAGAAATGCTACTGTCTTGCTTTCTTTCCCATTTAGATAAGGTAGATGCTTCTTTTTGTTGCTTCTGTGTCATCCACCGTTATTGACCACTAATTGTTTCCTTTGCACCTCTGTGTAAACAGGGTTATCTACTTCACCTCATTGCCATTGTGACCTTTTGTTGCACTGCACAAAACACTTTTGTTTAACAGTGTTTTGTGTAGTTCAACCAAAATGTCACACCAACAATGTTGCTTGATTGCTTGATCTTAGTGGAACTGCACAAGAGGATATCTTACTTCCTATCCGTTAAGGCGAATTTGGTTCAGATCTTCTTCTTGTGAGTTGTTTGAATTCCACATCATGAGAGGTCAGTACTAGCCTTCTTTCACATGATTCTGCAGTGTGCTTTCATATGTTGTGCTACTTGTACGATAATGTTGCTTGATTTTGGTGAACTGCACAAATGGAGACAAGACTTCCAATCTGTATGTGCACCGTAATATCCCGTTGAGGTAAGATAAGGATATTTCACAACTACTGGCCTGTATTTTGCCACTTTCATCGGAAAATTAAGTTTAGTACTATACTTGTGCTCCCTAATTGACATGCCAAATCTTACATTGAAGGAGAAGCTTGTCTGTTATTGAACCAAGTGATGAAGGGGAAGAACAAGCGGAAGAAAAACAAAAATCAACTCCCAGTGCTGTAATGAAGCACTAGAAATGTGATGACACAAGTAATGATATAGTTTTGCATCTTAATTTATTGCTATGGCTGGAAGGAGCAATTGTTTTGCCACTGATTCTATGCCACTCTTAATGTAATATGTAATTATCTCTACTTGTGCAAACATGGATCTTCTTTGAAGATACCATATATTTTAGTGGAACTGCACAAGAAGATATTGGAAACATTAAACTAATCGAGGAGTATATAGTAAGCATGGCCACCACCGTAGATAGCAACAGATGGTTCCGGAGAAGTGCTTCATCTGTATGCTCTACACAAGCCTCCTGACAAAGGTTGGTACTCGCCCACTGATTTCATCCATATGATTGAGCTTTGTCATCTCTATTGGCGTTGTGCTACTGTTTAGATACTGTCATGAAAAAGTGGTATTGTCCTTGAGAAGTGCTCCATCTGTGTTGTTTTAAATATTTCCTTTCCTTTTTTTCAAGCAAACAGGGATGCTAGCATTTAGTAGTCCTCTTGTCTTTGCACAATAGGATCATCCTCCTCTGAAGAAGAATATGGAGTACGTGAAGTGACTAGTTCCGATTATGCCAGGATGAAGAAGCCCTGTCTATCTTCTCATCAGATGGAGCAGTTGAAGGATGGTTACATTACTCCCCACAAGACCAAACTAACTTCAGCTCAGAAGGACTGATAAATCTCCATTTTTTTGATGTGATGCGCGAGTACAATGTTGTTCTAGGATTATTTCAGGTGAGTTCCATTTTTCTAAAAGTGTGCTCTACATGGACCATGTATGTGCCTGTTGAAACTGTCAATTCATAGTACAGTTTGCTTTATACTAATCATGTTTTTGTATTTGTGCAAACATGGGTGCTCAGCTTGATTTCAATGGGAACTGCACAAAATGTTCATGAATACATCGAATCATTCATTTCCACCACAAGAAAGGAGGTGCCGATAAGTTCAAGGCGTTGCAACATATAAGGGTGAAATCATACAAGCTACGCGCGAATTTGGTTGATTTTGGTGGAACTGCACAAAAAGAACAGCTGGTTTATTTAGCACGAGGTGCCATGTCAATGTCCGAACTAATGGCAAACCCTGCCCATTCCATAATTGTAGCCATTTAATACTTGGGAATGGGACAACCTTGTCAAATTTTGCTCATTGATTTTAGCAAGACATGCGTTTGATATTTTCGAATGGGACGCCCTTTGCTGTCAGCAGCGTCGATCAATTTTTTCTTTATTCTTTAGTTGTGAAGTAAATATTGCCTCTGACATGTGAGTCGCTGAGATGCATAATCATCGATTGTTTTGAATGTTCTCTATGAATTGCCAGGCCTGTGTGTTTGATTGCAATGTACAGAAACGCTAAAAAGCTGCTCAAACTCTTTGTACCCCTTCTGTTCCTTTTTACTTTGCACATTGTGAAAGTGCATACTTTTTTGTATAAGATTGGTCAAAGTAGAGATACTTTGACTGCAGACAAAACTTGTATGCAGACTAGGACGGACCGGAGGGAGTACATGTGAAACTGCTGCAAACGAGGTGATCACCCTGGGAATAATGCTAGTACGTATTGTTTTGCATGTTCATCCAATGCCAGTGATACAGGAATTCGAACTAATCGAAATAAATTCATTCATACACGGTCGGATTTCATATAAACATGTCGGATTTCATTACATTTCATACATTCTTCAGCTAAAAAGGAGTGCGCTGGAGGTATAATTAATTAACCGAAGCTACCCACCTGTGTCCCGCTGAGCCGAACAAAAGCTTCAGTGACTTAACTGCAGGTGCAGTTGCGTAACTGACATGTGGCCTGTTGGGCCCATGTGTCAGTCAGCCAACTGCACCAGCAGTTAAGTAGAAGCAGCATTCTTCTCGTTGCCGACGGGCGGCGCCTCACCGGAGCGGTGGAAATCCTCCCCCACGTTGCCGGTAGGGTGGGGCCTTGGCTGAGCCGGCGATGTCCTCTGCCTTGTTGTTGGCGGGGCGGGGCCTCGGCGGAGCCGGCGGTGTCCTCTGCCTCGTTGTTGGCGCTACGGGGCCTTAGCGGAGCAGGGCCTCGTCGACGCCAGCGGAGCGGGGACTCGTCGGAGCCGGCATTGTCCTCTGCCTCGTCCTCGGTCTCGCCAAACAGCGCCTCGCCCGCTTCATCGCCCTCTTTGCTAGCCTCTTTGTAGGCGGCCAGAGCCTCCGCCACCTGCATGCGGTACCGCCAGCGCTCGAGGCGGCCCTTGCAGGCGGAGCGGTACGAGTCGAGCAACGCCTCCTGCTCCGCCCGCTCCACGGTGATCTGCTCCTCCGCCTGCAGGTGCTCCTGGAGGAGATGGTGGTTGTAGGCGGCGTCGGCCTGCGCCTCCCGAAACTGCTCCTCACGCATCTGTCTCACCCTGTCCATATATTGGGCACGTGCCTTGCCGATGGTCATGGTGCAATGCACCGACGAGGATGGCGCGGAGGAGGGGGTTGGCACCGGATCGTCGACTACCATGTTCTCCATTGGGACATCATCGTCCTCCGGCTCCCTGCCGGCCAGTCGGTCGGCAGCAATGGCTGCCATTTCCTTGTGGTATGTCGTCCGCCCGTCCCGAAGAGCGCTGGAGCGTGAGGAAGCCATGGTGGGCAGTAGTGATGTGGACAGGAGAAAGGGAATAGATGCGGATGACTACGGCTATGGATGGCGCAGCAGTTTATATAGCAATGGTGGGCGGGCGGAGGGACGGACGTGTGGCGCCGGAGTAGCCGCCTCGGCAACCGTGTATCATTAATGTGGGCGGCAAATGGACGGACGGACGACACTTGTGTCGTTTGAAGGTGGAGCAATCCCCTGCACCGGGAAGCGGGGCGGGCGACGCTGACTGTTTCGGGCGGAAAGCGCGCGCGGGCGAGCAGATGACTTTACTTGGAGAGGATGACAATGGGGACCCACCAGGTCCATAGCCTCACGTACGCAAGTGCCTCCTTATTATATATATATATAACTATAATTTATTTTGCTTCCTCCTGGTTTCCTGACATCACAGTCCCACACCATTGTCAACCTATGTAGTAGTCAATAAACGAGAGAATTGCACAAGAAGCGGCCGACAGCTGGGACGAAGCAGCTCGAGCAGTATTTGTGTTTTTAAGGTGTGAGCACTTCAGAGTTTTTTGATGTTTAGCCCAGATATTAATTTTTCTCCTCTGAACAACAACGAAAACATTGCTGCAGGTATTAACTGGGCGGGCTGTAGCCCGTCTAGCCCAGGCCAGATATCCAGCCCAAATATTAATTTTTTTCAAGCCGAAAATGGCTAGCCCAGCTATACTTTTTTAGGAATACCCAGGCAAGGTCAAGTTGTTATTCTCCGCCCCGCTGGGCTGCAAATCTTTCCTAGGAGGGATGCATTGGGCTTAACAAGAAAATGGGCTTTATGAAATAAAAAATGGGATGTAATTATAAAATTGGGCAGTAACTATAAAAAAATGCACCAAACACGTGATTACTTTATAAAATATTATTTTTGGATATTGATAATTTTAATTTCATTAATTGTTGCGAGCGCAATGTTTCATTGGATTTTTACGTAATATAAATTTATATTGAAATTGTATTTTATCTGAATAGAAATTTCGGGATAAAAATAATTCGGATCCCATCAAAATGTGGGAAATTTTATTGAATTCTGTTTTGAATGGTTGGTTGAAATGGGCTGTACTTTTAACAAACTGTAAATGGGCTGTAGTAAATTCCATTAGAATTCAAAAATGGGCAACACATTCTTACAAATCTCAAATGGGCTGTAAGTTCTCTGCCACACACTTCTGGCCTTACTAAGTTGATGCGTCCCCTAAAAAAACAGAGTTGACGCGTATGCAAGGCTTTGTCAACTTATAGTCAACACACGGTTCTAGCAGCAGTGGCCGTTGGATGTCCATCCAACGGATGCCGTGCTTCTTCTTCAATCTCGGATATTCTATCTTCATCCGCCCAAAAAATGATTCCTCCCCCTGACATCTGGGGCGCACCATTTCGGAAGCTAACCTGTGGGCCTACTAAGTTGACATACTAAGGGCTTTGTCAACTTAGTCAATATAAACAATTCTAGCTGCAGTGACCGTACAATGTCCATCCAACGGCCATCGTGCTTATTTAACCTCTGGTCTTCTTGCTCCAGCCGCCCAAAGTAGCGCCGGTCGTGCCGCCTGCTCTTGCCTCCCGTGGCCGGCTGTGCTGCCGCGAAGGCCTCACCACACCCCCTGTTATTCTGCGGAGACGACAGCGCAGCCGAACCAGTGAACCCTCTTACTCCTCTCTGCGTGTGCATCCACTGCCGCGTCTTCCCCGGCTCCGCGTCGTCCCCTTCCTAGGCCTCGCCGTCATCCACCGCCCTGGTGCTCTCGGCGCGGTGTGGTCAACGTGGTCAAGGAATGACTTCCATCGGACATGGAGTGTACGTGGAGAAGCTGAAAGCTGGGTCCATGGCCACCGCAAGGAAGTGCCTCCTTATTATGCGCAAAATAATTATTCCTCCACCTGACAGCAGGGACCCACCGGACGGGCCACCGTATTTCGCGAAAAAATGATTCGCCCCTTGACTGCTGGGACCCACGAGCTACATCTTCGGACGCAAGGAAGTGCGTCCAAAAAAAACGATTCGCCCCCCTGACTGCTGTGACCCAGCAGCTACATCTTCGCACACAAGGAAGTGCATCCGAAAAAAACGATTCACCCTCAACTGCTGGGACCCACCAGCTACACCTTGGCACACAAGGAAGTGCATCCGGGCAAAAAAAACAATTCGCCCCCCTGACTGTTGCGACCCAGCAGCTACACCTTCACACGCAAGGAAGTGCGTCCGGGCAAAAAAAGCAAAACGATTCGCCCCCCTGACTGCTGGGACCCACCAGCTACATCTTTGCAGGCAAGGAAGTGCGTGACAGTCGGGACCCACCTGGTCGAAGCGTACGTAGCTTTGTCATTCTGGTTGCGAACGTGTACGTACATACTGGTTGATGTAGAGGCGCGCATGTGTCGTAGTAGAGGCGTGGACGTAGCACGTACACGTACGTACATCAGCCAGGGTGCAAGAAAGAAAATACGGCCACGCATGTGTACATACGGGCAGGGTCTCGAACGCCTACTCGCGCATACGTACAGCCAGGGCTCGTGTACATGGCTGGGTCAGAACGGAGAAACAGCGTCGTTGTCGTGTTCATGGGGAGGCAACGGAATGCGTCATGTTCATGGGGAGGCAACGGAATGCGTCGTGTTCATGGGGAGGCAACGGAATGCGTCGTGTTCATCGGGAGGCAACGGAATGCGTGGGAGCCAACCGGCTAGGTCGGAACGGAATGCGTGGTCGTGTTCATCGGGAGGGCTTGGACGGAACAGGCGATGGAAACGAGGCCTGGCGTACCGCAAAACGGAGAAAACGGGGGTCCTGTTGATAGGGAGGGGTGTGGCGTACCGCAAAAGTGACGAAACAGACCTCCTACGGTCGAAACGGGGGTCCTGTTGATCGGGAGGGGTGTGACGTACCGCAAAACGGGACTCCACGGGATACTTTTCATCTCCACCGTCGACCTCCTCCAGCCTCCACGGGCTACCGTCGACCTCCTCCAGCCTCCACGGGCTCCTGTTCATCCAGCCTCCACCGCGCGCTACTCCATCGGCTACTGTTCAACCACCCCTCCACCGTCTACTGTTCATCCAGCCCTCCACACCACGGGGTCCTGTTCAACCACCCCTCCACGGGCACCCCTCCATCATCTACTGTTCATCCGCCCTCCACACCACGGGGTCCTGTTCATCCAGAGGCAGCGCCACCGCTCACTGTTCATCCAACCCCCCCCCCCCCCAGCGCTCACTGTTCATCCAATCGATCGGCTTCAGTTAGCAGCAGTAGCGAAGGAATCGCTCGATCGGGTTCAGTTAATAGCCATCGATCGATCGCTCGGGTTCAGTAACGCGTAGCCTGCAGTGCAATCACTCGGGTTCAGTTAGATCCCAACGCCTCGCTCAGGTTCAGTTAGAGCCAACGCCTCGCACACACGCGCATACGTGTACGAGAGAAACGCGCATCGCTCGGCCCCGACCTCCCACCGTAACCGGGAACTCCTCGAAATTTTCCTCCCCCTCGCTTCTACCATGGTTTTTTCGTCATGGACGGCCCAACGAATGTCATGCAGCTGCGTCTCCGACCCGCCCAGGACGAAAAGCCCATTTTCTGTCATGATTTTTTGCCATAGATGTAGGAGCCCACCACATCTATGATGATACCAGGTTTTGTCACAATTATCGTCATAGAAGTGTCATATGTATGACAGAATTTTTTTTCGTTTGGCCCAAAATGTCACGGATATGTCTTTTTTTGTAGTGGAGGGGCCCACGAGGGTGGGGGCATTCCCAGGGGGGTAGGGCGCTCCTCCCTTCCTCATGGCTTCCTCGAAGCTTCCCTGACATCTACTCCAAGACTCCTGGATTGCTTCCGTTCCAAAACTAACTCTCCCGAAGGTTTCATTCCGTTTGGACTCCGTTTGATATTTCATCGAAACACTGAAATAGGCAAAAAAACAGCAATTTGGGTTGGGCCTCTGGTTAATAGGTTAGTCCCAAAAATAATATAAAAGTGTTTAGTAAAGCCCATAAACATCCAAAACAGATAATATAATAGCATGAATACTTCATAAATTATAGATACGTTGGAGACGTATCAATCCCCAAGGGGTAAAGGTATGCAATGAATTCAAGGATTTCCTTCCCTAGCAGTCTTTCTGCCCCTGAATATTGTATTGGATAATGGGAGAACATAGGGTAACAAAATCAGAGAAAAACAGATCATAAACATAACATAGACATGTCTTTCCCCTCTTAAAGACATGTGACTTCTCTCCTCTTGAACCCCAAGCATCTGGGGCCTTTGATGAGATTACCTCTATCTCCCTTTGAAGAGAATAAGCTTTGATGTGATCTCTCTCCCCCTTTGACATCAATTTCCAAGAAGGTATCTTCTGGAGTGTGAGTCGAAATAGGTTTGGTCCTTGAGTCACAGAGCAAAGTAGCATATAGATTGTGATGCTGGTAGAGGACAAGAATCATCAAGTGGAGCTGGAATAGAAATGCAATAACAAGTGGAAAATTGTTTTCTCTGCAGTGAAATCGGTGACACCGAGTTATATTTGTCGGTTGCACCGAAATAGTTCGGCGTGACTGAAAGAGACGAATCGGTATGACCGAGTTCCAGACAGAGAGAACATTTGTCACCTCAGCTCATTAGGCAAATAAGATCTCACAAAGATTTGCAAGGAATTAACTGAAGGATTTGCAATGAATTGGATGCAGAAAAATGCAGAACTAAACAGATAAAAGAAAATAAATCTAGATGAAGGGAAATAATTATGCAAGAGACAAATGCAAGAAAAACATAAAAAACACTAAAGAACTTCATCTAGAATTGGTCAGCGACAGAGTCACCTATGTTAGAGTATATTGACTGAGGAGTCAAGTGAGAACACTTGATCGTAGGTCATACTCATCGTTTAAGCTCAAAATGGGGTTACCATTTATCGTTTAAGCTTTTGATGTATTCGCATCTTGTTGAGTTGCTTTGACCCATGACTCGGGGTAAAGCTTCTCTAAGATGGAATAACATACCTTGGGTTGTGGTGTTGAACTCGATCATGTAGTTGAACTTGTGTGGGTTGCTCAAAGTTGATGCAGTTCATCAAGTTGGGAGCACCACTTGTAATTTGGAGTCCATCTACCTACATGGGTTAGTCTTGCAAGGAAGAGCACTTGTGTATCTAAAATGACAATCATGAAATTTGATATAGGATTTGTCAAAGGATATGTTGAAGGATTTCATGCTCCCTTTTTTCAACCACCATGGAGTAGAGACTTGGTGATGTAAAGATTGCTCAAGATGTGAGTGAGTTGCAATCTGATGGATTTAGATTCATCCAAGTACCTACAAGGGTTAGATAGCATGCAAGGGTGCAAATATATCCAAGACATATGATCTTCATCATAAGAGAGGAAGTCAAGGATTAGTCAAAGGCTTAGCCTTGCATGTATCTGAATGGAGTTTCTACTCCAAGTTTGAAGCATCAATGATGTTCAATTCACCTCTCAAACAACAAAAGACTTTCTCATCAAGCGGTTTGGTGAATATATCCGCCAATTGCTTATCAGTACGAACATGTTTAAGATCAATGTCCCCTTTAGCAACATGATCTCGAATGAAATGATGACAAACTTCAATATGCTTAGTTCGAGAATGTTGCATGGGATTGTGAGCAATCTTAATAGCACTTTAATTGTCACAAAGCAAAGGAACATGTTTCACATATATCCCATAATCCTTAAGGGTTTGGGTCATCCAAAGTAATTGAGCACAACATGAACCAGCGGCAATGTACTCCACCTCAGCGGTGGATAAGGATACTGAGTTATGTTTCTTGGAAGACCAAGACACAAGAGATCTACCAAGAAATTGACAAGTACCTGAAGTGGACTTTATGTCAACCTTGGCTCCGGCATAATTCTAATCAGAGTATCCAACAAGATCAAAAGAAGACCTCTTAGGATACCAAATGCGAAAAATTTGGTGTATGTATTAAGTATCTCACTATCCTTTTCACAGCCTTAAGATGACATTCTTTGGGGGCCGCTTGATATCATGCACACATGCACACACTTAGCATGATATCGGGACAAGAGGCACATAGATATAGCAATGAACCAATAATAGAGCAATAAACCTTTTGGTCAACCGGTTTTCCATCCTTGGTCAAGTAAAGATGTCCACTAGTAGGCATGGGAGTTTTCATACCTTTGCTTTATTGCATGTTGAACTTTTTGAATAAGTCCTTGGTGTACTTTGTTTGAGAAACAAAGGTACCTTCCTTAGTTTGCTTGATTTGCAAACCAAGGAAGAACTTGAGTTCACTCATCATAGACATCTCAAACTTTTCCGACATTAGCTTCCCAAACTTTTCACTAAAATGAGCGTTAGTCGAACCAAATATGATATCATCAACATAAATTTGGCACACAAATAATTCACCATTAACCCTTTTAGTAAAAAGAGCAGAATCTATTTTTCCAGTTTCAAAGCCTTTTTCTATAAGGAACTTGGTCAAGCATTTATACCACGCTCTAGGAGCTTGTTTAAGACCATAAAGAGCTTTGTGAAGTTTGTAAACATGGTCAGGTTTCTTAGGATTGACAAAGCCAGGAGGTTGCTTAACATAAACTTCCTCCTCAATTTCACCATTTAGAAAAGCACTTTTAATGTCCATTTGGTACAAGCTGATTAGCATAGGCAAGTAAGATGCGGATGGACTCAAGTCTAGCAACGGGGGCGTATGTCTCACCATAGTCCATACCTTCGACTTGAGTGTAGCCTTGGGCGACGAGACGTGCTTTGTCGCGGACGACTTGACCATCTTCGTCTTGCTTGTTGCGAAACACCCATTTGGTACCAACGATCACTACAAAAAAAATACACTTCCATGATGATACGTATTTGTCACAGTAGGTCGCATTTTCTGTCATGCATGTACATCCATGAAGATTTTATGACAGAATCAAGATAGTTATACCTGTGCTGTCGTAGAAGTGTTCCATGACATTACCAAAATTATCATCACGGAAGTGTCCACTTCCATGACGATAAAACCCGCGTCACATAAGTGCTTTCGTCAAGGGTGACCGACACGTGGCATCCACAGTAACGGAACGCCGTTAAGCTATCGGGTCGGGTTTTGGATCCGATAACCCGTTAATAGCCCCAACCAATGGGGATTTTCCACGTGTAAAATCATCATTGGCTGGGGGAAACATGTGTCGGCTCATCGTTGGGACATATGTCATCCACTCATTGGATAGAAGGCGCCTATGATACGTCGACACATGGCACGGCCCAACAGAGGCCCATTCATGTGAAAAGGCCGGCCCGTTTGACTTGGTGAAAAGGTGGTGGGCCGGCCCATGTAAAGATTGTTAACGGCCTGTTCGCATATAGCCCATTTACAACCCGCTAACCCAAGGCCCTTTACGCCCTATCCGAATTAGGCCCGGTAGTGTCATCTAGGCCACCCAATATGATTCCAGCCCATTTTCACTTCTGGCCCATGTATGGCCCATGACGTCTTTCGGCCCATATGAGGCCCTATGTAACTCTTGGCCTATTAACGGCTCGTGGTGAAACTGGCCTGTAATAAACAGTGTATCACTTTACACCCATTAACGACTCGTGGTGAAACTGGCCCATAATGAACAGTGTATCACTTTATACCCATTAACGGCCCGTTATTCCGTTGGGCCGTTTCCAGCCCATGTTATCTTTTGACCTTCTCAGAGCCCATTTATTCTTGGGCTCATTTCCAGCATTCGTTTACTTACGGCCCGTTACTGTCATTTTTTGCTTGTGGGTCAAATTCAGCCCGTGGTTACAGTTGGCCCGTTTGTGGTGTGTTAATACGTTGGGCCGTTTTCATAGCGTCATCAAATACGGCCTATTAACGATGGCCCGTTATGGTCGGCCCATGAACGAACGATTCCAACTCTAGCCTGTTTACGGCCATAATGCGACCTGTTATTGGCCCATGTTTGGCCAGTCGATCATACTGCCCGTATAAGGCCCATTGATGATACGGCCCGTAGAAGGCCCATTGTTTCTATGGCCCGCAGAAGGCCCACTGTTTCTACGGCCCATAGAAGGCCCACTATTTCTACGGCCCATAGGAGGCCCAGTGTCACTACAGTAAATATTAGCCCATGGTTATTGTGGCCTAGTTTTAAAAAATAGGTTATTGCAGCCACTAGCAAACCGCGGAAAAAGAACTACAATGACTACAAGCAAACAAATAAACAAGACAACAAGGAAATAAATAAGCAAGCAACTTACGCTAGGCTATCACGGCTATCACACATATTACATCCACTGGGCGTCAAAGTTCGCCACCGGTGCAAATAAATGTGCCGACAAAAGAATATACAAAACTGAGAGAACTTCAGAAGGCACTAGACCTGGCCAGGTCGGCCCCCCCAAACAGATGAAGAAGCTGAGTTGACCTTAGTTGTGTCAACGATAGATGCATCAACACTATATTTAAGGTATGATGGTGCGCACGGCAGTCCTCTGACATCTTCATTGCATCTTTGACTTCAAGTCGGAGCTGAGCTGAAGCAAGCATTTCTGCTTTAAGTTGAGACTGAAGAAGTCGAACTGATTGAGGCAGCGACTACACAGAGGTTGTCTCATACCTGCTGGTGAGTAGCTTCAACTCACTGTCTTCATCAAGACATGACCTTGGGGTCATCTCGCTATCCTCAAGATGGTTTGGCTCACTATCTTCCCTAAAGTTTTGCATGGCGTAAGAGATACGAGTCTAAAAGAGAAACAAGGAGACACGTAACAGGTTTCACAACTATATAAGCAAATAAATGGATCTGTTCTGCATAAGGAACATGTTTTTACAACTACAATTTGAAACTGGTAGTTGTTGCAAACATCCAATCAGATGTAAACAGCAAAGCAAATAGCAGTGGAGGAAATGATGCCTATCCAAATCTATACTAGAACAAAGTTTGAAGGCTTGAGAAGGATGAACTTACATTACATGTTAACACGGGCTGGACAAAGCCCTTCTCCATGTTGATGGAAGGATAATTCAATAAATTCCCCAAAGAAAATTCTTTATAAGCATTGCCATTATTCTACATTTTGCAAAGAGTAAATATAGATCAAATAATATTGGAAGAAACAGAGGATAATGAAGCTCAGGTGCAGACTGATGATACATAATCAAATAGCAATTAATTAAGTACAACGTTACAAGGCAAAAGGGAGAGAGGTACTGACAAGAGCAATGCAGAGCCCATTATTGTTTTGAGATCGTATGATCCTTTGAGCAAGGAGATTCATCTGAAATTAGTTTTCGTGCAAGAGAGAAGGTAAGGCACAAGCAGAAATTTAGGAGTTCAAATTTTGAATTGATATCATAGACAGTACCTGACGCTGGGCTCCCAGCAGTTCTAATAGGGTTTGGCCACTGGAGTAGGCGTAAAGTGTGGTACAGTTGGGCCTGTGTTTTCTGTGGCTGCTGATCTATCTGATTTAACAGGTATCACTACCTTTTCCAAATACCTAGTTTGTACTCCTTGAGGATCTGCACTCACCCTCTTCCTTTTGGACATCTATTACGAAAGAACAACATTTGACTGGAAAAACATAGTGTGACGACACATGGAATAGGTACAAAAAATGGATAGGTATGGCATATACTCATATATGATGCTTAAACTAAGCATATGGTGTAACAAAGTAGAAGTAATGCAAGAGGTCAGATGCAAAATATGTGCGACCAATACAACTTTGCAAAGTTAGAGCAAGCACCTTGGTGGGTGAATAAGATAGGCCATCCTCCACCATGCCAAGTTTGTTAGCCAGTGGATCGTTCCGCAATATTCCTCTTGTGCGCCCATTCTCATATTCATTTTGATAATGTTCAATATCTGAAATGCATGAAAACATAAAAACAAGTGGGATTTTCTTTGTAATGTAGAAGTGATTCTAATCCAATACTGCCTCCCTGTAAACCCCTTTGTGCTATCTCTGCAATTCTTTTAAAAGATGCCATGCATGCTGTAATTTGTTGTGTGCATTAATATAATGTGGCCTACTACTCAAAATATGAGAGCTCCATAAGTGATGACACTTCACAGATGATAGCTTCAACATATAGTAAAGAAGAACAAGTCGACCTGACCTGACAGATTCAAAATATACTAAGGGAGAACAACTCGACCTGACCAGTCGACCGCAAGAGAAGAGTATCATCTTAAAGAAGAGCAGAAGAGCAAGCAGATTGAAGATATTACAAGTCTTTCAATACAATGTCGGTTGGCCACCCATGATGAACCAGAGCGCACAGAGAAATACTATTCTTTCCGGTCTCTCCATATGTGGCTCACATGCATTTCGAAACTAAAGTAGGAACATTTAGCTAACCAATTAAACATCTCTCAATTTTACTAATATCAGCAATAATATCATATATGAATTTGTACAACTAAGCTTGTTTGGCTCGATGGGTGGAGCAGTGCAATTACGACACGAACCACGTAGGCTGATTGGGTCATCATAAAATGGGGAAAACATAAGCATGATGAGTACAGTGTTGACCGTGGCAGTGGGATGGCAGATCTGAAGCTGCAAACCGCGCAAAGGGTAGTTACCAACCGATGTTTGCTTTGAAATAACAACTAAGATTTGGTATGGACAAGAAAGTACGGTCAACAAGTGACAAAGAAATGCAATTATGCTGTCTCTCTATATGTCGCGACATGCATTTGGAAACTCAAGTGGGACCTTTAGCTAACCAATTAAATGTGTTGGTTAACTAATATCAGTATCATATCACAATCATATTTGAACAACTAAGCTTTCGAATTCTGAGTGTTGTGTTGTTTAGCTTGAAGGGTGGAGTAATGCTAGTACGACAGAAAGCACCTACGCAGATCATAATAGAGTAGATAAAAGGGGAGAACCCTAAGCATCAAGAGAAAAATCAGGAAAGTGGAACTAGCTGGACCAGTGGGTGGCGCACATGCTTTTCGAAACGAATATAGGAACATTAGGTGACCAATTAAACGTTCTCTGTTTTAGTGATATGAGCATCATATCAAATTCGTATTTCAACACGTAAGCTTTGGGTTGAGGTCTTGAGGAGCAGTGCTAGCACGACACGAAGCACCTATGATGATGGTAGTGAATATAAAGGGGGGAAACCATAAGCTTTACGAGTATAGTCCCGTGCCATGGCGGATCTGAAGGTGCAAACCGGACAAAGCTACTTCGCAACCAATGTTTGCTTTCAACTAGCCACTACGATTTGGTACGGACAAGAAAAGTACAATAAACGAATTACGATCTATTTTCCGGGTGAGATCAATAACTTAAGCACATATGGAAGAGTACCACCTCTCTTGCGACGCCGTGTAGGCCTATGCTGATACGTTGAGGGTGCTGCGGGTGTGATGGCTGTCAACAGCGGTGAAGAACACTTTAGATGGTAGACGGCCGGGTCGGGGGATATATCCTATTGCCGTGGACGAGGCAGTCGTAGGAGCGGCAACGGCAAGGTGGACGACGGCGCCGATGAAGCGAGATGAGGCGATGAAAGGATCCTGGTCCAGCGCCATGGATGAGAGACGTCCATCTCTTGCAGTGGACGACGAGGATGGGGTGGCGGATGGAGGAGGCTGGCCGCAGTGCGGAGGTTGTCGTGCCGCCGACGGTGTATGAATGGGGAAATGGAGGGGAGGGGGATCTCAAACTTTGGGACACGCTTCTCTGAAATAGGGGAAAGTTACGAACTTATCCCCCGTTTAAAATTTCGGACACCGTGTAAGTTGGGGATAGGACGGTAATCTCGCATCTCCCAAATATTTGCCGGTAACTATTTCGGGCAAGGAGATGGTGTTTTTCCGCCCACGGTTGGCGCCCACAGAGTATGAACGGGGCTGACAGGTAGGGCGGTTGTGTCACGTCTGATGGAAGTTACACATCTGCCCATATTTAAAATATTAGCCTACATCAATTTCGGACGAGGAGAGTTTGTTTTGCTGCCCACCGTATATGAATGGGGAAATGGAGGAAGAGTCACATGTCTTTTGGACGAGCTTGAATCAAATGTGTTTTGCCGCCCATGTTTGGCGCCCACCGTGTCTGAATGGGCTCAGAGGCCGTCGTGTCACATCTGATTGAAGTCACTAGTCTACCCCTATCGACAGCAGTGTAAATCCGGTCGATAAGGATGTCAAGTGTCAGGGGTAGACAATAATTTCCATCTCGCAAACACTTGCTTCGGTCATCCCACAAATTATAGTGGGTGTTTAGCCGCTTTGTTCAAAACTTGGGAGAATTAGCATTCACGTTTGCCCTGGGACCTGGCAAACTAAATTCAAATCCAATTTGTATTCGATTACGAATATCCACAGATAATTATACATTTTGTTATTTATTTCTTCAAAACCACAACAAAGATTTATTCCACCTTTATATATGATTATGATTTAGAAATGTCGTGATCTTCGAATTCAGTAGGTTGGATACACTCTGAGTCAAATAGTTATTTCATCCAATACAATATGCTCACACGAAAAACAGTTCACCTTATGTCAATCATACAACTACTGAGGATTACCTCGCCTAAAAAATTCGGATCATTACAACACATGGACAACATAGGGGGTCTTGCAACATAATCCATTCAGAGACATGACACAACATGCAAGTACAATAATCTAATGACAATTTCAACTGGTATCTAAAGAAGAACCGGGATTACCTTGGGCTTCAGATAGCAGAAACAGCAGGACCTCCTCCGTCTTCAAATGCAACATTCTTACTTCCTCCAATTCTTGGGTTGCTTGCATAATGCGTGCCGCTAATTCCATAATTTCCAGCCTCAAGATAAAGATTACCTCATTCATGGCAGCCACACCATCTCTTTCTGCCTCTAGTACAGCCTCAAGCACTATAATATTTGTGCTCAGACTACTCTCCGGCGGTGTTGCCTCTGAACTGCTACCATCTGGTAACATGGATGGCGCACTGCTTCCACAAATAGATTCCGGGGTTGTACATTGTGTCCTAGTGTGAACGACATCCTGAAAGGTTTCCGCTGGACATTAGTAAGAGATAGTTATCGTATGATCCAGGCAGTAAGCTTACATGGTAAATGACGGACGAATTATTGCCGAGCATGGCAAACTATATGTAAATGGTTCGAAGCAGCATCAGCCGAAAAGAAATTAAAATGGTAAGATGAAACTAGGGATGTAAGTGGCAAATAAATGACATCTGCCAGTCCCATCTAGTTAGTTTTTGCTACCTCCCTAGTTCATTTTCCTCAAAAAACAAAAAACTCTTTTGAACTATCATACCACTAGTGGACTTTAATCGGGATTAAACGGGACCTAGTTGACATCCCTAGTTGAAAGGGAGTGTACAACCACTATATTTAAGTTGCCAAGCAGTTGAAATAATCTGAGAAAGCACTTAACAGTGTGGCCTCATATAAACTACGAAGACAGTCTTGTGATGAAGTTGAGAGGAAAAGTTAAGGACTCAAATGAAATAGGCATGCATTTCTTTAAGATAGTATAGTAGGCACTGCTGACATATTGGCCAACTCAGGTATAGCATAACAACAAATAAGCATTTGAATCAAGCAATACAGCAAAGCAGACAACTGAACTATTTGTAATTCGGTAGGATTACACGTTGAGGGCACAAGCCAAGAAAGCAGCCCACTCGCATTACATTTCACATGTACTAAAACACACTGGCTTACCATATGTTGCTGTGAAGCCTAGCTGTTGTTGCAATGTTCTTTGAAGATATCGTCAGCATCCCATGGTTGCAAATCTAGTTGTTGTAGTTTATTCTGCACCATCTATTTAGGTAAAATTAATTTTAATCGCATGCACTGGTCCGAATTGATCATCAATGGTTCATCTAAACTAATGAAAGAATGGTGTGTGCATACACGACAATATATCTGCTTCCCTCTATTTTTATGCTTGTTCGAGGTGACAGCCCCAAAAGAACAAATATTTTGCTTGATGGGGTTGGCAGCTCCATAATTAATAGAAGCATCAAATTAGTCATGCAACTTGGGAAGATCAAGAACACACAAACAAGTAATGAACAGAGGCTCGGAGCAGTGATGTAATAGCTAGCATCAGAAAATGTAGGGTAAAACAAACAAAATGCAGCGGAACCACATGCTAGTTTGTTGATGTGTAATTAAGCATAGAGAATATTAAGTAGTCTGATGGAACCAACATGTGGCATCAAAACAAAACTAAAGCATATTAACTATATGTGCACTAGTATTTAATTTAGCACATGTAACATGTTCACTGCCAGAAGTATGGCCCTACATGTGCAAGCAGAATAACACGTCTCATGAAAAACTGAATGATGCCCTGAAGAAATTCAAAGGTGTGGTGCTTATGCTAGGAAAGTGAACGTAGGCGCCGGCCGTTGGATAATAGTACCTGATTCTCGGCGGCGTATGGGTATCGTTGTCATACTTGATAGCTAAAGATCGTCGATGGTGCTCGTGTTGTGGTTGAGTTTGGGTCGGCTGTCGCCGTCGCTGAAGCGGCTCCGGTGCTACGGTTGCGGTGCCTGTCGACATACAAGAAAGCTCATCTGTGGTAAGTGAACAGTTGCACGATAAAGAGAAAAACCGAAGGAGTACAAATCGAAATAACTTGATGAGGCTGCGACGTCGGTAAAGCAGGGCTGGTGGAGTTGAATATGGCGTCCGTGGAGCGGGTCCGGTGTAGTGGACAAAGGCTTCGGCGGGCGCGTTGTAAAGTGCTTTTGGTGAGGCGGATCTGTTGCGGCGGACGAGGGCTTGTATGAAAGGCCAGCAAAGGGGCGCTCGAGGGAGTTAGTGAAGGGCCTATGCTATGGTGGATGAGGGCGCCGGTTTAGCAGATCCGGTGCGGTGGACCATCATGACGGCCAAGGAGATCTGGAGCGGTGGACAAGCCAGTCGCTGAAGCGGCTCCGGTGAAGTGGTGAGTTGGCAGTTGGGGGTTCCAAGGTGCGGAAGGTAGATCCGGCGGGGTGTGAGGTCCACCGCTGCGGCGGAGGACTAGATTCGGCGGCTTGCCGTGGTTGGGGGGGTCGGGGAGGGGAAGGGGAGGGGCTCTGGGGAAGAATGTTGGGGGCAAAGAGGGGAAAACAATGGAGTTACCAAAGCAGCCCTTTTCCGTTCATGTGGTAGGGGTAAACAGGAATATCGTAGGGCTAAACTTTTGGGCGCGTGATATTTCGATGTGAGCGGGAAGTTTGAAAGCTTTTGGCGCCTAAAATTATAAGTATTCTGCTCTCGTACGGCCGACTATGATATCATGGCCGACAATTTGTTTGTTTTGCACGCAAAAAAGTGCAAGTTTTGAAAATCAATGTCTCCAACTCGAAACTTAGATTGTCCATTCAATTCAAATATGGATCATTGAGCTACTACAAGCAAATACCATCATACGGTCCAATTCAAATGAAATTCCAAATGTGTTTATCCTAAATATGATGACAAAAGTAAAAATGTGTATGTGTATGAATAAAGTGGATGATTATAAAGTTTGAACATGCCCGTATGTGTATATTTCTAGGTTTGATATATGAATTTGAAATCACGAAATCCCGGCTTAAAAAATGTACCTCCATTTAAATGAATTACAAAAGCTAATGATGGAGACGAATTCCAAAATTCCAATCTTAGGTTTGTAATTCTGGTACATCAAGGTATATCATGCATGTTCAAAAGTATCGTTATCTCATAGTACAAACTGTGAAACAAATTGATCAACCATGAGTGCACAATATCTCAATTACGCTAAAGTCCCTCAAATATAGACACCTCACTCTTTATCTGAAGTCAACCCCCCCCCCCAACCACCACCACCACACACACACACAGATAGAGAAGTCGTTCTCTCCCCCAAACACCAACACACGAGCACATTAACACCCCTCTCTCTTGTAATGTCCGGACCCCAACATAGGTCTCTATCACTTTGTCTCTCGGGCATGCACACATCTCTTCCCTCACTCTCTAGGTCTCCCGCTATCTCTCTTACCCAAGCACACGCACTATGTAGAGTGTATAGTTCCCATACACACAAAACATCGCCCCAAACGTCTATCTCCCTAGTTATGTGGTTCTCGCGCACTCACCTCACACACCACCCCCACTACAAACAAGCACACTTTGTCTCCTTGTGCACCACTCTCCTCTTTATATCTCTCCCACATGCGGACGCGCCCCAACTCCTTCCCTGTATACATATATGTCGTGACTCTTTGCATAGCTCCCTAATGTATAATCGTTCTTGCTTTCGCACATTGTTCTCTACACCATCTATTCTAGATCTCTCATGAAGTCCCTATCACACACACGATGACTCGCTTCCCTTGCGTCTCCGTTCATAGGCCAATTTCGGAGAACATCAACATTGTCTCCCTATCTATACGCCATTTATGGACACAAACGACCCCTCTCGCCCCTCTCTTCCTCTCTCTCTCTCTCTCTCTCTCTCTCTCTCTCTCTCTCTCTCTCTCTCCGTCGCTAGCTCTCTCTTTCTCTCGCTCTCACACCCCTCTCCCACACACACACTCGATGTCTCTTCCAAATAGTCTACTCCCCCTGCCCGCACCCGTGCTATCTCGCTACTACACATGTCACACCATTCCCCCATCCCTTATACTAGGTTTACATCATCAGTGGTCTCTCTACTCCACATACACTCTCTCCCTCTCACACACAAACGCGTGCACAAACACACACAGACACGCACAAACACCCATTTATCTGGATCCTCATCTCTCCTCATGTCCGCATGTGTATCTCACACACTCACTCTCTAATTATGTATATGTGTCTCCACGTTACACAACACAAAGCCCCATGTACATGTCTCTCTCTATCCTTCTGACACGTCAATTTTGCATCATGCTTTTATATTGATATTTATTGCATTATGGGCTGTTATTTCACATTATGTCACAATACTTATGGCTATTCTCTTTTATTTTACAAGGTTTACATAAGGAGGGAGAATGCCGGCAGCTGGAATTCTAGGCTGGAAAAGGAGCAAATATTAGAGACCTATTCTGCACAACTCCAAAAGTCCTGAAACTCCATGGAATACCTTATAATAAATAATGAAAAATCCTCGCCAAAGATGAAGACCAGGGGGCCCACACCCTTCCCACGAGGGTGGGGCGCCCCCCCCCTAGGGCGCGCCCCCTACCTCGTGGGCCCCCTGGTGGCTCTCCGATGACCATCTTCGCCTATATGAAGTCTTTCGTCGAGAAAAAAAATAAGAAGCAACCTATCGGGACGAAACTCCGCCGCCACGAGGCGGAACCTTGGCGAATCCAATCTAGAGCTCCGGCAGAGCTGTTCTGCCGGGGAAACTTCCCTCCCGGAGGGGGAAATCATCGCCATCGTCATCACCAACACTCCTCTCATCGGGAGAGGGCAATCTCCATCAACATCTTCATCAGCACCATCTCATCTGAAAACCCTAGTTCATATCTTGTATCCAATTCTTGTCTCCAAGTCCAGGATTGGTGCTAGTAGTGTTAATTACTCCTTGTAGTTGATGCTAGTTGGTTTAATTGGTGGAAGACCATATGTTCATATCCTTTATGCATATTATTACCCCTCTGATTATGAACATGAATATGCTTTGTGAGTAGTTACATTTGTTCCCGAGGACAAGGGAGAAGTCTTGCTATTAGTAGTCATGTGAATTTGGTATTCGTTCGATATTTTGATGAGATGTATGTTGTCTAGCCTCTAGTGGTGTTATGTGAATGTCGACTACATAACAATTCACCATTATTTGGGCCTAGAGGAAGGCATTGGGAAGTAATAAGTAGATGATGGGTTGCTAGAGTGACAGAAGCTTAAACCTTAGTTTATGCATTGCTTCGTAAGGGGCTGATTTGGATCCATATGTTTCATGCTATGGTTAGGTTTACCTTAATACTTTTGTTGTAGTTGCGGAAGCTTGCAATAGAGGTTAATCATAAGTGGGATGCTTGTTCAAGTAAGAACAGAACCCAAGCACCGGTCCACCCACATGTCAAATTATCAAAGTACCGAACGTGAATCATATGAGCGTGATGAAAACTAGCTTGACGATATTCCCATGTGTTCTCGGGAGCGCTTTTCCTTATATAAGAGTTTGTCTAGGCTTGTCCTTTGCTACAAAAAGGATTGGGACACCTTGGTGCACTTTATTTACTTTTGTTACTTGTTGCTCGTTTGTAGGACCTTGAAGTAGATGTGTCTAGAGGGGGGTGATTAGACACTTCATGCCAAAGTTGCAATTTTTAAGCTTTTTCGGTTTGAGTGGAGTTTAAGCATAATTTCAACAATCACAATACATATCAAGCAAGTATGCAAAGGGTATATAGGCAGCGGAAAGTAAAGCATGCAACTTGCAAGAATGTAAAGGGAAGGGTTTGGAGAATTCAAACGCAATCAGAGACACGGATGTTTTTCCCGTGGTTCGGATAGGTGGTGCTATCCTACATCCATGTTGATGGAGACTTCAACCCACGAAGGGTAACGGTTGCGCGAGTCCACGGAGGGCTCCACCCATGAAGGGTCCATGAAGTAGCAACCTTGTCTATCCCACCATGGCCATCGCCCATGAAGGACTTGCCTCACTAGCGGTAGATCTTCACGAAGTAGGCGATCTCCTTGCCCTTACAAACTCCTTGGTTCAACTCCACAATCTTGTCGGAGGCTCCCAAGTGACACCTAGCCAATCTAGGAGACACCACTCTCCAAGAAGTAACAAATGGTGTGTTGATGATGAACTCCTTGCTCTTGTGCTTCAAATGATAGTCTCCCCAACACTCAACTCTCTCTCATAGGATTTGGATCTGATGGAAAGAAGATTTGAGTGGAAAGCAACTTGGGGAAGGCTAGAGATCAAGATTCATATAGTAGGAATGGAATATCTTGGCCTCAACACATGAGTAGGTAGTTCTCTCTCAGAAATAGGATGCTGGAAGTGTAGGCTTAGTCTGATGGCTCTCTCCATGAATGAAGAGGAAGGTGGAGGGGTATATATAGCCTCCACACAAAATCCAACCGTTACACACAATCTACCAATCTCGGTGAGACCGAATCAACAAACTCGGTCGGACCGAAAAGGTAAACCTAGTGACCGTTAGAGATTTCGGTGGGACCGACTGAATCAACTCGGTGGGACCGATGTGATAGGGTTAGGGTAAATCCAAAACTTGGTTTGACCGATTACTCAAACTCGGTGGGACCGATTTGGGTAATAAGCGAAACAGAGAGCTGGCCAAGCAAACTCGGTGGGACCGATTGCATATCTCGGTAGGACCGAGAGTAATGCAATAGGTAACAGAGAGTTTGCAAGCCCATCTCGGTGAGACCGAGATCCCATCGGTGAGACCGAATCGATTAGGGTTTCTGGCAGTGGCTATGACAAGTGAAACTCGGTGGCGCTGGATAGGAATAATCGGTAGGTCCGAGTTTGGCTTAGGGTTTAGGTCATTTGTGGATATGGGAAAGTAGCTGAGGATTTTTGGAGCATATCATTAAGCACTTGAGAAAGAGGCTCATTAAGCAACACCTCATCCCTCCTTGATAGTATTGGCTTTTCTTATGGACTCAATGTGATCATGGATCACTAAAATGTAAAATGAAGAGTCTTGAACTTCAAGCTTTAGCCAATCCTTTGTCCTTAGTATCTTGGAGAACTTCCCACAACCTTTAGTCCATGCCACTCCATTGTTGAACTTATCTGAAACATACTAGATGAAAACGTTAGTCCAACAAGAGATATGTTGTCATCAATTATCAAAACCACCTAGGGAGCACTTGTGCTTTCAATCTCCCCCTTTTTGGTAATTGATGGCAACACACACCAAAGCTTTAGATAAAGATATAAAGAACAACAAGTAAAGCTTTGGAAGGACATGTAACAAACATAGGCTCCCCCACATGTATGCAATCATATGAATATAAAATATAGCAGCATGTGAGAGCATAATCATGATAGAGTAGGCAATGTGTTACATGTATCTTGGCCATATGCATCAGAGTAAAAGATTATCAAGGAAAATACCTTCATGCTCATGAGTCCTTCTTGCAAACAGTATGTACATAAGCAAGAACTCCTCATGCTCATGATTTTGATGCATACACTTACCTTGTAGTTTTTGAGTTGGCTTAGGATAGAATGAACCTGCACATACAAAGTTAGATAACGCAGGTACATCCACTAGCCAGGGCAAACAAAAGAAGCCACAAGAGTACCAAGACTGGGATGACATGTAGAGAGTAAGTACTAGGTACTACATTGAATTCGACATGTCCCCAAGAGTAAAGATATGCAATGAATTTGACTGATTTCTTTCCCTTAGGTGTCATGCTCCCCCTTAATCTTACATAGGATATTGGGAGAAGATAGGAAACAGAAGATCAGAGCTGACAGATACATATGAACATGTCTTTCCCCCTAAAAAGACATGTGACATCTCTCCTCTTGAACATCAAGCATCTGGGATCCTTGAGTATTTTCTCTCCCCCTGGAAGTCTCTTTCTCCCCCTTAATACTTTCTCTCTTGTGGGTTTGGTCCTTGAGACTTTTTCTTTTTCTCTCCCTTGATGTGATCTCTCTCTCCTACAAGCTTTGATGTGATCTCTCTCTCCCCCTTTGACATCAATTTCCAAGAAGGGCTTTCTGGAATCCGTCATATAGGTTTGGTCCTTGAGACTCAGCACAAAGCAATGGATAAAATTGTGATGCTTGTAGAGGACAAGATTCATTGAGTGGAGCTGGATGAGAAGAAATGTAGAACAGGTGGCAAACTGTTTTTCTGATTGCAAAGTCGGTGGCACCGAGTGGCATATTTCGGTGGTACCGAAAAGATTCGTTTGGACCGAAAGTTGCAAGTCGGTGAAACCGAGTTTACACAGAGAAAAACACTTGTCACCTCAGCTCACTAGACATGTAGGAACTGACAAAGATTTGTGATGAATTACCTGAAGGATTTGCAAGGAATTAAATGCAGAAAATGCAGAACAAAATCAAAGAGAAAAGAAGAACTGAAAGATCTAGATGAAGTTTTTTTGTTTTTGAGAAAGAGAAAGAAAAAATAGACATGCATGAGACAAATGCAATAACACAAAGAAGGAACACAAGAGAACTTCATCTAGAGTTGGGCGGTGACATAGTCACCTATGTTAGAGTATATTGACTTAGGAGTCAAGTGAGAACACTTGATCATAGGTCATACTCATCGTTTAAGCTCAAAATGGGCTTACCATTTTTCGTTTAAGCATCTTGATGTATTCACATCTTGTTGAGTTGCTTTGACTTCATGTCTTGGAGTAAAGCTTCTCTAAGATGGAATAACATACCTTGGGTGGTGGTGTGGTTCTTGCTCATGTAGTTCAACTTGTGTGGGTGCTCAAGGTTGATGTAGCTCATCAAGAGTTGGGAGCACCACTGGGAGTGTGAGTTCACCTACCTTCATGGATTAGTTCTTGCAAGGAAAAGCACTTGTGTATCCAAAAATGACATTCATGAAGCTCAACATATAATTTGTCAAAGGATATGTTTGAATGATTTTGTGCGTCCTTGTCTTCAACCACCATCGTGTAGAGACTTGGTGATGTAGAGATTGCTCAAGATGTGAGTGAGTCGCAATCTCATGGAATTAGATTCAACCAAGCACCTACATGGGTTAGACAACATGCAAGGTACAAATATATCCAAGACATAAGATAGTCATCATAAGAGATATATCATGGATTAGTCATAAGCTCATGTCTTGCATGTATCCAATGGAGTTCCTACTCCAAGTTCGAAGCATCAATGATGTTCAATTCTCCTCTCAACCTGCAAAACACTTTCTCATCAAGTGGTTTAGTGAATATATCCGCTAATTGCTTATCGGTGCGAACATGCTTAAGATCAATGTCACCCTTAGCAACATGATCTCGAATGAAATGATGACGAACTTCAATGTGCTTAGTTCGAGAATGTTGTATAGGATTATGACCAATTTTAATAGCACTTTCATTGTCACAAAGCAATGGAACATGTTTCACATAGATCCCATAATCTTTAAGAGTTTGGGTCATCCAAAGTAATTGAGCACAACATGAACCAGCGGCAATATATTCCGCTTCGGTGGTGGATAAGGATACGGAGTTTTGTTTCTTGGAAGACCAAGACATAAGAGATCTACCAAGAAATTGACAAGTACCCGAAGTTGACTTTCTATCAACCTTGTCTCCGGCATAATCCGAGTCGGAATAGCCAACAAGATCAAAAGAAGACCTCTTAGGATACCAAATGCCAAAATTTGGTGTATGAATTAAGTATCTAACTATCCTTTTCACGGCCTTAAGATGACATTCTTTAGGGGCAGCTTGATATCTTGCACACATGCACACACTTAGCATAATGTCGGGACGTGAAGCACATAGATATAACAATGAACCAATCATAGAGCGATAAACCTTTTGATCAACCGGTTCACCATCTTTGGACAAATCATTATGTCCACTAGTAGGCATGGGTGTAGACATACCTTTGCATTCTTGCATATTGAACTTCTTGAATAAGTCCTTGGTGTACTTCATTTGAGAGACAAATGTACCTTCCTTAGTTTGCTTGATTTGCAAACCGAGAAAGAATTTGAGTTCACTCATCATAGACATCTCAAACTTCTCTGACATTAGCTTTCCAAACTTTTCACTAAAGAGAGGGTTAGTTGAACCAAATATGATATCATCAACATAAATTCGGCATACAAATAGTTCTCCATTAACCCTTTTAGTAAAAAGAGTAGAATCAATTTTACCAATTTCAAAACCGCTTGCAATAAGGAACTTGGTCAAGCATTTATACCATGCTCTAGGAGCTTGTTTAAGACCATAAAGAGCTTTGTGAAGTTTGTAAACATGATTAGGTTTCTTAGGATTGACAAAGCTGAGAGGTTGTTTGACATAAACTTCCTCCTCTATTTCACCATTTAGAAAAGCACTTTTAATGTCCATTTGGTACAAGGTGATGTTATGGTGATTAGCATAGGCAAGTAAGATGTGAATGGACTCAAGTCTAGCAATGGGAGCATATGTCTCACCATAGTCCATACCTTCGACTTGTGTGTACCCTTGGGCGACGAGATGTGCTTTGTTGTGAACCACTTGTCCATCTTCATATTGCTTGTTGCGAAACACCCATTTGGTACCAATGATGTTGTGGTTGTCGTCGGGCTTCTCAACCAATGTCCAAACTTGGTTTCTCTCAAAGTTGTGTAGCTCTTCATGCATGACGTTTATCCAATCCGGATCTTCCAATGCTTCTTCAACCTTCATAGGTTCAATGCTAGAGATGAATGAATAGGTTTCACAAAAGTTAGCTAAACGAGTTTTTGAGCGAGTGATTCTCCCGGTTTGTATATCATTGAAGATTTGCTCGATGGGATGATCTTTGGCGATTCTTGCTCGAACTCGTGAGAGCTTTTGCTTGGGTCTTCGTTGAACATTTTCTTCATCTTGTTCTTCTTCTTGGTCTTCTTCATTGTTGACGTTGTCATTGTCTTGTCGTGGTGGAGAAGGAGGTTGTTGATGTTCGTCTTGATGCATTTCCTTGTCTTCTTCATCTTGATGTGTACCACTTGTGGATGCTTCCATATCAATTCTTGGTTCACCTTGTTGTGAAGTAGAAGCCTCCACTTGGACGGATGAAGTACTCTCCTTCACCTCCGTTGGACGAACTTTGCCTATGGACAAGCCTTGGATTGCTTCTGAAGGGTCTTTGTCTCCTACATCAATTGGCAATGGCTCTACTTGCGAGCCATTAGATTCATCAAACTTCACATCTACCGTCTCTTCAACCTTTCGGGTGAAATTGTTGTAGACTCGGTAAGTGTGAGAGTTTGAGCCATAACTAAGTAGGAAACCTTCATGAGATTTAGGAGCAAACTTTGAACGACGATGCTTATCAAGAATGTAGCACTTTGAGCCGAATACTCGAAAGTATCCAACTTGGGGTTTGTTACCGGTGAGGAGCTCATATGCCGTCTTGCCGAGTAGCTTGTGAAGATACAAGCGATTTGTTGCGTGACAAGCTGTCTCAACCGCTTCTGCCCAAAAGTGCTTCGGCATCTTGTATTCATCAAGCATTGTTCTTGCAATTTCGATGAGCGTCCGGTTCTTCCTCTCAACAACTCCATTTTGTTGAGGTGTGTACGTAGCCGAGAACTCGTGTGAAATCCCTTCTTCGTCAAGAAAGGTGTCCACATTTGCGTTCTTGAACTCCGTTCCGTTGTCACTCCGAACCTTCTTGATCTTCACGTCAAATTGATTTTGGGCCTTCCTAGCGAAGTTTTTGAAGATCTTCTGAACCTGCAACTTGTCATTAAGAAAGAACACCCACGTAAATCTTGAAAAATCATCAACTATAACTAGACCAAAAGAATTTCCACCGAGACTCTTGTAGGCGTTGGGACCAAAAAGATCCATATGAAGTAGCTCGAGTGGCCTCCTTGTAGTCATGATGTTCTTCACGGGATGCCTTCCTCTGGCCTGTTTACCTGCTTGACAAGCACTGCAAAGTCTATCCTTATCAAATATGACATCGTTAACTCCAAGGATATGATTTCCTTTAATAAGCTTGTCAAGGTTTCTCATGCCAACGTGACCTAGTCGTCTATGCCACAACCAACCTTTTGAGGATTTTGTAATAAAGCAAGTTCTAGGTTGTGCCTTTTTAGAGAAATCGACAATGTACAAATCACCTCTACGCATACCGGTAAAGACCATTTTATGATTGTCTCGACGAAAAACTTGGCAATCTACCTCAGTAAATAGGACATTCAAACTGAAATCAGCAAGTCTAGATACTGAAAGTAAGTTGTAGCCGAGTGATTCAATGAGCATGACATTTTGAATGGAACTATCATGTGAGATGGCCACCTTACCAAGGCCAACCACTTTACCCTTTGAATTATCACCAAAGGTGACATATTTTCGAGGGCCATTATTTTCAGCAAGCTCACGGAACATCTCTTCATCTCCGGTCATATGATCAGTACATCCGCTATCAAGAACCCATTCCTTTCCTCCTGATTCATATCCCTGAAGATTTGCCGTAAGACCAAAGTGTCTCATTGCATCATCAATATTGAAGTCACTATCATCATCATCATCATAGTATCCATGTTCACCATGATCTTGTGACTCATCATTTCCTAGAGAGGGTAATTCATTAGATAAATGATCATCAAAGTGGTCGCTTTTATGAATTCTTATAGCTTCGAATATAATATCACCAATGATTCCAAGATCTCCTTTAGCTCGCTTGAGATTGGCAAGCTCAAATAGACAATCACCAAAGCTAGGATCACTAGAGTTCATCTTACTCAAGGCAATAGATTTATGGAGAATTTCATCCAAATTTTTTAAGGAATGGTCAGGAAATCGTTCCTCAAGAAATTTCCATATAGTATAGGCACAATTAAGAGTAGGCAAACTAGCAATCAAATTTTTGGGCAATCCTCTAGTGATGAGCTCAATAGTTCTAAGATTGCGAATCATGTCAATATCTTCATCTAGGGTAGGATGCAAAGGATCAATGTGAGGTGCACACGGACTAGCAATATACTTGTTCAAATGGTATTGGTTGAAGATTACAAGCATCTCATTTTTCCACTCATGAAAATATTCTCCATCAAGAATAGGCACTCTATGTCTAAGACTCCCTAAAGTAGACACATCCATCTTCCTCCAATGGTGATTAAACCAAGGCAATGGAGACCAAAGCTCTGATACCACTTGTAGGACCTTGAAGTAGATGTGTCTAGAGGGGGGTGATTAGACACTTCATGCCAAAGTTGCAATTTTTAAGCTTTTTTGGTTTGAGTGGAGTTTAAGCATAATTTCAACAATCACAATACATATCAAGCAAGTATGCAAAGGGTATATAGGCAGCGGAAAGTAAAGCATGCAACTTGCAAGAATGTAAAGGGAAGGGTTTGGAGAATTCAAACACAATCGGAGACACGGATGTTTTTCCCATGGTTCGGATAGGTGGTGCTATCCTACATCCATGTTGATGGAGACTTCAACCCACGAAGGGTAACGGTTGCGCGAGTCCACGGAGGGCTCCACCCACGAAGGGTCCACGAAGTAGCAACCTTGTCTATCCCACCATGGCCATCGCCCACGAAGGACTTGCCTCACTAGCGGTAGATCTTCACGAAGTAGGCGATCTCCTTGCCCTTACAAACTCCTTGGTTCAACTCCACAATCTTGTCGGAGGCTCCCAAGTGACACCTAGCCAATCTAGGAGACACCACTCTCTAAGAAGTAACAAACGATGTGTTGATGATGAACTCCTTGCTCTTGTGCTTCAAATGATAGTCTCCCCAACACTCAACTCTCTCTCATAGGATTTGGATCTGATGGAAAGAAGATTTGAGTGGAAAGCAACTTGGGGAAGGCTAGAGATCAAGATTCATATAGTAGGAATGGAATATCTTGGCCTCAACACATGAGTAGGTAGTTCTCTCTCAGAAATAGGATGCTGGAAATGTTGGCTTAGTCTGATGGCTCTCTCCATGAATGAAGAGGAGGCGAGGGGTATATATAGCCTCCACACAAAATCCAGCCGTTACACACAATCTACCAATCTCGGTGAGACCGAATCAACAAACTCGGTCGGACCGAAAAGGTAAACCTAGTGACTGTTAGAGATTTTGGTGGGACCGACTAAATCAACTCGGTGGGACCAATGTGCTAGGGTTAGGGTAAATCCAAAACTCGGTTTGACCGATTACTCAAACTCGGTGGGACCAATTTGGGTAATAAGCGAAACAGAGAGCTGGCCAAGCAAACTCGGTGGGACCGAGAGTAATGCAATAGGTAATAGAGAGTTTGCAAGCCCATCTCGGTGAGACCGAGATCCCATCGGTGAGACCGAATCGATTAGGGTTTCTGGCAGTGGCTATGACAAGTGAAACTCGGTGGCGCCGGATAGGAATAATCGGTAGGTCCGAGTTTGGCTTAGGGTTTAGGTCATTTGTGGATATGGGAAAGTAGCTGAGGATTTTGGAGCATATCATTAAGCACTTGAGCAAGAGGCTCATTAAGCAACACCTCATCCCACCTTGATAGTATTGGCTTTTCTTATGGACTCAATGTGATCATGGATCATTAAAATGTAAAATGAAGAGTCTTGAACTTCAAGCTTTAGCCAATCCTTTGTTCTTAGTATCTTGGAGACCTTCCCACAACCTTTAGTACATGCCACTCCATTGTTGAACTTATCTGAAACGTACTAGATGAAAACGTTAGTCCAACAAGAGATATGTTGTCATCAATTATCAAAACCACCTAGGGAGCACTTGTGCTTTCATCGTTACAAATTATCTCATCACAAAACTAGCTGTTACCACTTATTTCAGTATTTGCAGAGAATACCTTGCTGGAAACCGCTTATCATTTCCTTCTGCTCCTCGTTGGGTTCGACACTCTTACTTATCGAAAGGACTACAATAGATCCCGTATACTTGTGGGTCATCAAGACTCTTTTCTGGCGCCGTTGTCGGGGAGTGAAGCGCCTTTGGTAGGTGGAATTTGGTAAGGAAAATTTTATATAGTGTGCTGAAATTTACTGTCACTTGTTACTATGGAAAGTAATCCTCTAAGGGGCTTGTTCGGGGTATCTCCACCCCGACCAGTAGAGCAAAGAGTTGCTCCTCAACCTACTGAACCTATTGAAGATGAAATTCCTTATGAGTATCCTTCAGGTATGATAGAAAAACTGCTAGCTAATCCTTTTACAGGAGATGGAACAAAGCATCCTGATGAACACCTAATATATGTGGATGAAGTTTGTGGATTATTTAAGCTTGCAGGTATACCCGATGATGTTGCTAAGAAGAAGGTCTTCCCTTTATCTTTGAAGGGAGACGCATTGATATGTATAGGCTATGTGATGATACGAGATCATGGAACTATAGAAGATTGAGATTGGAATTTCATCAAAAGTATTACCCTATGCATCTTGTTCATCGTGATCGCAATTATATATATATATATAATTTTTGGCCTCGCGAAGGAGAAAGCATCACTCAAGCTTGGGGGAGGCTTAAATCAATGTTATATTCATGCCCCAATCATGAGCTCCCAAGAGAAACAATTCTTCAAAAAATTTATGCTCGGGTTTCTGAAAATAATCGCACCTTGCTCGATACTTCTTGTGCTGGCTCTTTTATGATGAAGACTATTGGATTTAGATGGGATTTATTGGGTAGAATTAAACGCAACTCTGAAGATTGGGATCTCGACAAAGGTAAGGAGTCAGGCATGACACCTAAGTTTGATTGTGTTAAATCTTTTATGGATACCGATATTTTCCGTAAGTTTAGCACTAAATATGGACTTGATTCTGAGATAGTAGCTTCTTTCTGTGAATCTTTTGCTACTTATGTTGATCTCCCTAAGGATAAGTGGTTTAAATATCATCCTCCCATAGAAGTAAAAGTAGCTGCACCTATTAAAGTTGAAGAAAAGACTATCACTTATAATGATCCTATTGTTCCTACTTCTTATGTTGAGAAACAACCTTTCCCTGTTAGGATAAAGGATCATGCTAAAGCTTCAACTATGGTTCGTAAAAGCAATATTAAAACATATACACCTCCTGAGCAAGTTAAAGTTGAACCTAATATTGCTATTGTTAAAGATCTCTTGTCTAATAATATAGATGGGCATGTTATTTATTTCTGTGATGAAACTGCTAGAATTGCTAAACCCCGTGATACAGATAAACCTAGACCTATGATAGGCATGCCTGTTATTTCTGTTAAAATAGGAGATCATTGTTATCATGGCTTATGTGATATGGGTGCTAGTGCTAGTGCAATACCTATTGACTTATACAACGAAATTATGCATGACATTGCACCTGTTGAGTTAGAAGAAATTGATGTTATTATTAAACTTGCTACCAGAGATACTATTTCACCAATGGGAATTGTTAGAGATGTTGAAGTCTTGTGTGGGAAAACAAAATATCCTGCTGATTTTCTTGTTCTTGGTTCCCCACAAGATAGCTTTTGTCCCATTATATTTGGTAGACCCTTCTTAAATACTATTAATGCTACCATAGATTGCACAAGGGATGTTGTTACTATCGGCTTAGATGATATGACTCATTAATTTAATTTCTCTAAATTTAGTAAACAACACCATGAAGAAGAATTGCCTAGTAAGGATGAAATTATTGGTCTTGCTTCTATTGCCGTACCTCCTAGTGATCCTTTAGAACAATATTTGCTAGGCCATGAGAATGATATGTTTATGAATGAAAGAAGGGAAATAGATGAAGTATTCTTTAAACAGGAACCTATGCTGAAACACAATTTGCCTGTTGAAATCCTAGGGGATCCTCCTCCACCTAAGGGTGATCCCGTGTTTGAGCTTAAACCGTTGCCTGATAATCTTAAATATGCTTATCTTGATGAAAAGAAGATATATCCTGTTATTATTAGTGCTAACCTTTCAGAGCATCAAGAAGAAAGATTATTGAAAAGTCTGAAGAAGCACCGTGCTGCTATTGGATATACTCTTGATGATCTTAATGGCATTAGTCCCACTCTATGTCAACATAAAATAAATTTGGAAGCATATGCCAAACCAGTTTGCGATCCTCAACGACGGCTGAATCCTAAAATGAGAGAAGTGGTATGAAAAGAAATACTAAAGCTTCTTGAGGCAGGTATAATTTATCCCGTTGCTAATAGTCAGTGGGTAAGTCCTGTTCATTGTGTCCCTAAGAAGGGAGGTTCTGTTGTTCCTAATGATAAATATGAATTGATTCCACAAAAAATTATTACAAGTTATAGGATGGTAATTGATTTTCGCAAATTAAATAAGGCTACTAAGAAAGATCATTACCCCTTACCTTTTATCGATCAAATGCTAGAAAGATTATGCAAACATACACATTACTGCTTTCTAGATGGTTATTCTGGTTTCTCTCAAATACCTGTGTCGGCTAAAGATCAATCAAAGACTACTTTTACATGCCCTTTTGGTACTTTTGCTTATAGATGTATGCCTTTTGATTTATGTAATGCACCTACTACCTTTCAAAGATGCATGATGGCTATATTCTCTCACTTTTGTGAAAAGATTTGTGAGGTTTTCATGGACGACTTTTCCGTCTATGGATCTTATTTTGATGATTTCTTGAGCAATCTTGATCGAGTTTTGCAGAGATGTGAAGAAACTAATCTTGTCTTGAATTGGGAAAAGTGCCACTTTATGGTTAATGAGGGTATTGTCTTGGGGCATAAAGTTTCTGAAAGAGGTATTGAAGTTGATAAAGCCAAGGTTGATGCTATTGAAAAGATGCCATGTCCCAAGGACATCAAAGGTATAAGAAGTTTCCTTGGTCACGCCAGATTTTATAGGAGGTTCATTAAGGACTTCTCAAAAATTTCTCGGCCTCTGACTAATTTATTACAAAAAGATATACCATTTGTCTTTGACGATGATTGTGTAGAAGCATTTGAAATACTTAAGAAAGCATTAGTCTCTCCACCTATTGTTTAGAAACCTGATTGGAATTTACCCTTTGAAATTATGTGTGATGCTAGCAATTATGTTGTAGGTGCTGTTCTAGGGCAAAGAGTTGATAAGAAATTAAATGTTATCCATTATGCTAGTAAGACTCTAGTCAATGCTCAAAGAAGTTATGCTACTACTGAAAAAGAACTTTTAGCAGTTGTATTTGCTTGTGATAAGTTCAAACCTTACATTGTTGATTCTAAAGTAACTATCCACACTGATCATGCTGCTATTAAAAATCTTATGGAGAAGAAAGATGCTAAACCTAGGCTTATTAGATGGGTTCTCTTGCTACAAGAATTTTATTTGCATATTGTTGATAGAAAAGGAGCTGAGAACTTCGTTGCAGACAACTTATCTAGGTTAGAGAATGTTCTTGATAACCCACTACCTATTGATGATAGCTTTCCTGATGAACAATTAAATGTCATAAGTACTTCTCGTAGTACCCCTTGGTATGCTGATTATGCTAATTACATTGTTGCTAAATTCATACCAACTAGCTTCACATACCAACAAAAGAAAAAGTTCTTCTATGATTTGAGACATTACTTTTGGGATGACCCACATCTTTATAAAGAAGGAGTAGATGGTGTTATTAGACGTTGTGTACCTGAGCATGAACATGAACAGATCCTACGCAAGTGCCACTCCGAAACTTATGGAGGACACCACGCGGGAGATAGAACTGCACATAAAGTATTGCAATCCGGTTTTTATTGGCCTACTCTCTTCTAGGATGCCCGTAAGTTTGTCCTATCTTGTGATGAATGTCAAAGAATTGGTAATATTAGTAGACGTCAAGAAATGCCTATGAACTATTCACTTGTTATTGAACCATTTGATGTTTGGGGCTTTGATTATATGGGACCTTTTCCTACCTCTAATGGATATACACATATTTTAGTTGATGTTGATTATGTTACTAAGTGGGTAGAAGCTATTCCAACTAGTAGTGCTGATCATAACACTTCTATTAAAATGCTTAAAGAAGTTATTTTTCCGAGGTTTGGAGTCCCTAGATATTTAATGACTGATGGTGGTTCACATTTTATTCATGGTGCTTTCCATAAAATGCTTGATAAATATGACGTCAATCATAGAATTGTGTCTCCGTATCACCCATAGTCTAGTGGTCAAGTCGAATTGAGTAATAGAGAACTCAAATTAATTTTGCAAAAGACTGTCAATAGGTCTAGAAAGAATTGGTCCAAGAAACTTGATGATGCATTATGGGCCTATAGAACTGCATATAAAAATCCTATGGGTATGTCTCCATATAAAATGGTATATGGAAAAGCATGTCACTTACCTCTCAAACTAGAACACAAGGCATATTGGGCTATTAAAGAGCTCAACTATGATTTCAAACTTGCCGGTGAAAAGAGGTTATTTGATATTATCTCACTTGATGAATGGAGAACCCAAGCTTATGAAAATGCCAAGTTGTTTAAAGAAAAGGTTAAAAGATGGCATGACAAAAGGATACAAAAGCGTGAGTTTAATGTAGGTGATTATGTATTTCTATACAACTCTCGTTTAAGATTTTTTGCAGGAAAACTTCTCTCTAAATGGGAAGGCCCCTATGTTATCGAGGAAGTCTATCGTATCGGTGCCATAAAATTAACAACTTCGAAGGCACAAATCCGAAGGTGGTAAACGGTCAAAGAATCAAACATTGTATCTCAAGTAATCCCATAAATGTTGAAACCAATATTATTGAAACCGTAACCCCAGAGGAATACATAAGGGACACTTTCCAGAACGTTTCAGACTCCGAAAAGGAATATGTATGTGGTACGGTAAGTAAACTGACTCCAAAACAATTTATAAGGCAATATTTCTCCGTTTTGGAATATTTAGAAAAATAGAAAATTAAGTAGCAGTCCGGGAAGGACACGAGGGCCCCACGAGGGTGGAGGGTGCACCCTACCCCCTGGGCGCGCCCCCCTACATCGTGAGCTCCTCGTGTGCCTTCCGGACTCCATTTTCTTGCATGATACGTATTTTGGTCGGTAAAAATTCACTATATATTCGCCCGAAGGTTTTGACTCCCGTATCACGCAATTATCCTCTGTTTTTGTTTCGAGCTATCCCGCTGCAGATTAGATCAACATGTCTTCCCAGGATTCAGAAGGAGAAAGCTATGTGGATGATTACTTAGCTAATCCTAAGGTCTATGGAGATGTGGAGCTCGATGGTTGGACCACAGAGGAAGAAAAGGACTATGAACCCTATGGGAAGGAGGAGACGGGCTCAGATGAAGATGAAGCCCCATTACCTCAACCTGGGGATATGCACGTGGAGTTCAAAAAGTCAAGTCTCCCTGATTGGGTAAAGAAACCAAAATTCGAGTTTATCCCTTTTCGTCTCTTGCAGGAAAATAAGCAAGACCTATGCACAAAGATATTAACCCTGGAGTGGGAGATTGATGATCTCAGGGATCAAAATGCCGTCCTCAAGCGTAAATTAAGGGAGAAGTCTGTGCCATCAACTAAGTCATCAACAACTCCACCCTCTTCACCAACCAAGGAGATATAATCACATGGGTATGGGCACTCCCCTTGGCAACTGCCAAGCTTGGGGGAGGTGCCCCGGTATCGTATCACCATCACTTTTATCTTTACCGTTTTTCTTAGTTCGATCCTTTTAGTAGTATTTTGATCTAGTAGAATAAAGTTTATGGCATGATCTAGTTTTAAGTTTTGCTTTATGATCTCTCTCTATGTAATCGAGTCCGTGAGCTTTATAATAAAGATTAGTGTTGAGTCAAGGGCTTGATTTTCTTGCTATGATCTTGGGTGAATAAAAGAAAAGTGAAAAAGAATAAGAAGAAACACAAGTTCATATTGATCTTATTGATAGTAATGACTTCACATAGAAAGAGTGTGATGATTAAAAGTTATTGGGAGTTGGCAGACATAGCTTTGGTCATCATTGCAATTAATAGGAAGTAATAAGGAAAGAGAGGTTTCACATATAAATATACTATTGTTGACATCTTTTATGATTGGGAGCACTCATCAAAATATGACATGCTAAAGAGTTGATGTTGGACAAGGAAGGCAACGTAATGGGTTATGTTTTCTTATATCTGAGATAAAGTATGTTGTCATGGATCATCCAACATGCTGAGCTTGCCTTTCCCCCTCATGCTAGCCAAATTCTCAGCACCAAGTAGAGATACTACTTGTGCTTCCAAATACCCTTAAACCAGTCTTGCCATAAGAGTCCACCATATCTACCTATGGATTGAATAAGATCCTTCAAGTAAGTTGTCATCGGTGCAAAGCAATAAAAATTGCTCTCTAAATATGTATGATTGATGGTGTGGGAGAAATAAGCTTTATACGATCTTGTGATGTGGAAGTAATAAAAGCGACGGACTGCATAATAAAGGTTCATATCACAAGGGGCAATATAAAGTGACGTTCTTTCGCATTAAGATTTTGTGCATCCAACCATAAAAGCGCATGGCAACCTCTGCTTCCCTCTGCGAAGGGCCTATCTTTTATTATTATCTACTACCTTATGCAAGTGTCATGGTGATCTTCACCTCTCCCTTTTTCATTTTATCCTTTGACAAGCACAGTATGTTGGAAAGATCCTGATAGATATATCTAATCGGATGTAGGGGGCATGAGTTATTATTGTTGACATTACCCTCGAGGTAAAAGGTTGTGGGGCGAAACTATAAGCCCTTATCTTTCTCTATGTCCGATTAAAACTCCGTAACCACAAAGTATTGCGTGAGTGTTAGCAATTATGAAGGACTAGATGATAGTTGAGTATGTGGACTTGCTTTTTAGCTCTGACATAGACTCTTTCTGATGTTATGATAAATTGCAATTGCTTCAATGACTGAGGTTATAGTTTGTTGGTTCTCAATAAGGTTTCTGATTCATACTTTTGCATTGTGAATAGATCATCACTTGAAAATAAGTAATCATATGACAATATCTATGTATGTTGCTGTTATGAGAATAATCATGATGCCCTCATGTCCGTATTTTATTTTTATCGACGCCTCTACCCCTAAACATGGGGACTTATTTATTGTTATCGGCTTTCGCTTGAGGACAAGCGAGGTCTAAGCTTGGGGGAGTTGATACATCCATTTTGCATCATGCTTTTATATTGATATTTATTGCATTATGGGTTGTTATTTCACATTATGTCACAATACTTATGGCTATTCTCTCTTATTTTACAAGGTTTACATAAGGAGGGAGAATGCCGGCAGCTGGAATTCTGGGCTGGAAAAGGAGCAAATATTAGAGACCTATTCTGCACAACTCCAAAAGTCCTGAAACTCCACGGAATACCTTATAATAAATAATGAAAATCCTCGCCAAAGATGAAGACCAGGGGGCCCACACCCTTCCCACAAGGGTGGGGGGCGCGCCCCCAACCTCGTGGGCCCCCTGGTGGGTCTCCGATGACCATCTTCTCCTATATGAAGTCTTTCGTTGAGAAAAAAATAGTAATCTCCATCAACATCTTCACCAGCACCATCTCATCTCCAAACCCTAGTTCATCTCTTGTATCCAATTCTTGTCTCCAAGTCCGGGATTGGTGCTAATAGGTTGCTAGTAGTGTTGATTACTCCTTGTAGTTGATGGTAGTTGGTTTAATTGGTGGAAGATCATATGTTCAGATCCTATATGCATATTATTACCCCTCTGATTATGAACATGAATATGCTTTGTGAGTAATTACGTTCGTTCCTGAGGACAAGGGAGAAGTCTTGCTATGAGTAGTCATGTGAATTTGGTATTCGTTTGATATTTTGATAAGATGTATGTTGTCTAGCCTCTAGTGGTGTTATGTGAACGTCGACTACATAACACTTCACCATTATTTGGGCCTAGAGGAAGGCGTTGGGAAGTAATAAGTAGATGATGGGTTGCTAGAGTGACAGAAGCTTAAACCCTAGTTTATGCGTTGCTTCGTAAGGGGCTGATTTGGATCCATATGTTTCATGCTATGGTTAGGTTTACCTTAATACTTTTGTTTATAGAGGTTAATCATAAGTGGGATGCTTGTTCAAGTAAGAACAGCACCCAAGCACCGGTCCACCCACATGTCAAATTATCAAAGTACCGAACGTGAATCATATGAGCGTGATGAAAACTAGCTTGACGATATTCCCATGTGTCCTCGGGAGCGCTTTTCCTTATATAAGAGTTTGTCCAGGCTTGTCCTTTGCTACAAAAAGGATTGGGCCACCTTGTTGCACTTTATTTACTTTTGTTACTTGTTGCTCGTTACAAATTATCTCATCACAAAACTATCTGTTACCACTTATTTCAGTATTTGCAGAGAATACCTTGCTGGAAACCGCTTATCATTTCCTTCTGCTCCTCGTTGGGTTCGACACTCTTACTTATCGAAAGGACTACGATAGATCCCCCATACTTGTGGGTCATCACCTCCACACACATAGACACAAAGAATCTGTTATCATTGCCTCAGTCTCTAACATATCACACACGCACACTGTCTCTCTCTCTCGCAAACACGCTCAACAAGGTTTTCCCCATGAATAACTTACCGTCTATTCATCAACAGTCGTGGCACTACGGCGAACACGAGACGTGAAAAAGAATAAATCTACACGTGCTTAGACCACCTAGTATGACTACTAGGACTAGAGCAAGCCAAAAAGCGCGCCGTCGTCACCCCCTCCTTGTCGGCGACGGGAAAATCTTTGTTTTACACAGTCGAGAAGTCATTGTGCTAAGGCCCCACATGCCGAGGCGTTGAATAGAATGTAGATGCTAGTTTACGGAAGCAAGTATCGATAATACGTTTGTATCTCCATACTTATATTTCTTCTCTTATAAAAAAACCGAGTTGGTGATGATGGTATGTGTGCCATCTTGCAATATAGACTGTCCGATCTATATCTGACGGATGGAAATTAAACTAAAAGATACCCGCACCCCTCTCCACATTTGCAGACAAGGCCTTCCCTCGTTCATCCTTATCTCCAACAAACCTCATTGTTGAGCAATTAAGAAAGGAATCCTCTGGAACAAACTGGCCTGGTGGCCGCTGCCGGCGTCGTCAATCCCCATGCCTCCGCTCAGTCCGACCACCAACCACACCCCACTCCTCTTCACCTTATCTCACATTTCTCGAGATATCATTAGTTTTTACACATGGGATTACTCCCGCAAGGGTCATTCACAACAAGTGTTTTATAAAAAAATGCATCTTGATGTTCCGTCAATGCACGGATCTTGCTAGTACTCCTACACAAGACTAAGTTGGTGATGTTGGTGTGTCTGCCATCCATCGTTTCTGACCATTAGATCTACATCTAATGATTGTGAGGTAAGTTGTTGCCTTTTCTCACCAACATCCCACTTGACTACCAATTTGCAGAAAAACCCATAATTAGTATCTTAAAACCAACCACATCCCTCCCTGACCTCACCAAAACAGCCCAAGGAATATATTCTAATTGAAACATAATATATCTCTAGTGACATATGTATATCAAAATTAGAGTGTTTTGTACCAAGTTTGTGAATAAGTATTATTCTAATTATGATTCGTTGCAACGAACATGAACATTGCTAGTATTTCCAACCATGCATTTTTTCCTAGTATTCCATAGTTTCGAGTTTTCCATCAAGATATTAGTCACTCATGGTTGATATTTACTTTCAATCATGTACACATATGCACTATGTAACTAGCCTTGCTTATTGGCTTCCAAAGCTTAACTTTCACTCCTACTTACAATATGTAGAGTATTTAACAAAAAACTACCACTTTCAACCAGCCCTAGGAAGAATCTATTGTACAAAAAATAGCAAAAACATACCCAAAATTTCTTAATCCACGCCAAAAACTACCTACTACTCCTACAATTAGGTTCGTTTAAACACATTTATGACAGGGTTGGCCCACACGTCCGTGCTGACGAGGCAGCTTAAACCAACACATTTCGTTTGGCCGTTGACACGAGGGACCCACATCAGACCTTCTATCCTGTTATTCCCCCTCAAATCATTATTTTTCCTGAACATTACTTCAAATAGTACTGATGTGTGTTCGTCGGTGGCGCCGGTGATGAGCGAGTTGGCCGCCGCTCCGCCGGACGGGCCGGATGCCGCGCTGGCCTCCGCACAGGTTGGCAGGCTGGCCCGAGCGTGACTCACGAGCGAGCAAGCCGTCGCGCTGGCCTTCGCTCGAGCCAAATGGCTGGCCTTAGCGCGGCGCGCGCGAGCAAGCCACCGCGCTGCCGTGCCAATCTAGCTAGCAAGCCTTGCAGACAAGTAGCTGGACGGAGCTATCTTGGCTAGCTAGCAGCCGCGAGCGCTGGACGGAGCTGGCATGCGGGCTGCCGCAACATGGGCTCCGCACCACTGGCGGTTTTGACCTCGCCTTCTGCCGGCGGCGGTAGCTGCGTCCCATGGCCGAGGATGACTAGGTGGACGGGCCAGAGGTAGGAGGTCGCTGGAGGATTTTTGTTGGTAAGAGCATGTACAATGTTTAATAAGGTAGTCTTATCTTAAGTCTGCCACGTATGCAAGTGGTAGTAGTTTCTTGGCATTTTAGTGGTTTCTTGCATTATTAGAGCAAGTACAATAGAGCTGAGTCAGCGGGCTATAATAAATAAACTAGTATATTTCTGCTTAGTTGGAGGAAAGAGAACAGGAGAGAGAAGGTAAGCGGGCTCTTCGTGAAGAGCCAGCTCTAGCACGTGCTCCTAGGCACTTTGTGAGAATGAGAAGTGGGCCACATAATAAAAAAGTAGTACACTCTTTTGATCTATTATTGTACATGTTGGCTATAAGATGGGCCGTAGATGACATGGCACTGGCTTATAGCCAGCAGCAGATGATAGGGGTTTCTTGTAAGGAACAATGTACATACTACTAGCGACAAAAGGTGATTCTAGGTTGCGTTGTACTCCAACGAGTACTACTAGTGGTCGCGGAAGTGTATACCTCGTTTTGTGGGTTCGATCCCGGCTGAATGCACGGCAGCCTTTTTTTAAATAGTACTACTACACTTTGCCGCGAGCCAATATTTTACACAGGTAGTTTGAGTTTTGAAGTCAAACGGACGTGCGGCCCCACGATCTGGGTGCACTGGATAGCCTAGCCACGTGAACGGGTTTTCCTTCCTAGCATCCCATGGCTCGCGTGCTCGCCCTAGTCGCACCTCGCTTGCAGCTTCCTCATCAGCTAGTAGCATATTTAAACTAGCGCCTCCCAATTAAGCCCGAGGAGCCGGAAAAGCCTGGCGGGGCATTGGGAACTATGCAATATGGCTCTGTACGTAAAGTGCTCTACTACTACTTTGTAGCTTGTGGCGTTGCACGCATGGACTTCACTCCATTATCGGCTCTACTATAAAAGAAATTCCTCTTGACGTGTTTTTTTAAAACGGAGGCAAAAGCTTTGCTTCATCTCATTCATAAAGAAGGAACTACTAACAAAGTTCGACGAGATCCATTACACCTCCACAAATGGAAGCGAAAAGCCTAGTCTTGCTGTATCAAATAACTCAAATGTTCTGTCCTCGCAGTAACCGTTGCTGATAAACAAGCTGCTAGTGTGTGCGTGAGAGGAGCGACTGAGTAGGCCAGCTACATGAGAGGAGTGGATGAATAGAGCATCGAGAGTACCCACTAGGCCACTACGCAGGTGTACTTCCCCTGCATTGATAGTACAGCGATGGTTCTAGAGAACAGTAGTACCCTCCACTTCCAATTGTAGCTCCTTGGCCCTGAGATCCAAGAGTTCAAAACTGGTGCACTATACTAGACTAGACTAGAAGTACAGTACATCGCAGTACTAGTTGAGAAAAGTAGTACTAGTGCTGCTACAGTACAAGTATGTACTCCCCCATCACATAATGTAAGACATTTTTTGACACTAGTTGGCGTGTACAAAAAATGGCAAAAACATACCCAAAATTTCTTAATCCACGCCAAAAACTACTACCTAGTGCCAAAAATTTCTTACTAGTGCTATTATTTACATTATAATGCAATCCCATAACGTTCCATAATGCTAATACTCCCTCTGTCCAGGTGCATAAGGCACCTAAGAGAATTTAGGATTTTCAAGTATATTAGTCGCCCTTCATTAGTTAGCACTAATGACTCATATGCCTACCCTAATGCACTTAGCGTTTTCAGCTTCACATTTATCTCCCTTCCATATGCAAACCAATCAGCCGCCTCTACCATTTACTTTTTCTTTGCATGCATGCAAGCTGGACCTAAAGAATTGTGTGAAACAATCCGTTAGCCTATGCATGGTTAGTCCTACCATCATTACACTTAATGCGGGATTAACTAGAGGGAAAGAAAAACGTGATGAGTGTCCAATCAACATATGCCTAGTTCACGGTGCCATTTCTTAGGTGCCCTATGCACTTGGACGTAGGGAGTACTAGTAGTAAATAATAGCCTCACCCCTTCGCTGAGGAACGATCTACAGTTGGAAGGGATGAGGCCCTACGGTTACTATGCTCTTATCTCCTCCTCGCCAGTTCCCCTCCCCCCGAAGAGAAGGCAGTTCGTCGTTGCTCCCATGGATTCGCCAGGCGGTTCTCCTCCTCATCGGGGTTGGGAGACCATGGACGACGATCCTGTGGGAGAAATCGCACGACACTCCGACGTCCTCACCGCCGCAAGACTCGGTGCTTCCTGCACCAACTTTTTCAAGACGCAGCTTAAACATGACATGCTTGTTGGTCTTCCATGCGTCCTCGAGGAGAAGGTTCTTTGTAACGCCCCATATGTAACCTTCCCGAATTGTACTCCAACTCTTGCCGTTTCCGGCATTAAGTTATATTTAATTCTCGGGTTCGGGTCTTTGTCTCCGTGTGTTGTTTTTGCTTTCGTGCATCTCATATCATGTCATCACGTGCATTGCATTTGCATACATGTTCATCTCATGCATTCGAGCATTTTCCCCGTTGTCCGTTTTGCATTCCGGTGCTTCGTTCTCCTCCGGTGGCCATTTCTAGCTTTCTTTCGTGTGTGGGGATTAAACATTTCCGGATTGGACCGAGACTTGCCATGTGGCCTTGGTTTACTACCGGTAGACCGCCTGTCAAGTTTCGTGTCATTTGGACTTCGTTTGATACTCCAACGGTTAACCGAGGGACCGAAAAGGCCTCGTGTGTGTTGCAGCCCAACACCCCTCCAATTTGGCCCAAAACCCACCAAACTCTGCTCCATCGTCTCGGTCGTTCGATCACGATCGTGTGGGCAAAAACCGCACCTCATTTGGACTCTCCTAGCTCCCTCTATGCCTATTTAAAGGCCCCCCATTTTTCGGACCTCGTCTTCCTCCCCGTCCTCCTCGAAAAAAAAACAAATCTCCCTCCTCCGCCGCCGACGGACGTGTCCGGCCCGCGCCGGACAGCGTCCGCTCCACCCCGCCGCCAGCCAGGGCGCGCCACGCGGCGCCCGGCACCCTCCGCCGCCGCGGGCCCGGAGGCCCAGCGCCGGCCCCCGAGGCCCACTCCGCCGCCCGACGCCCTCCGCCGCTCGCGCCGCCATCTTCTTCGGGCGCGGCCACCGCCGCCACCTCCGGCGCGCCCCGCCGCCGTCCGGCTGCCGGCCAGCCCCGCCGCGGGCCGCCGCCACCGCCCCTCGCCAGCCCCGTCGCGGCGCCGCCACCGTCGCCCCTCGCCGCTTCGCCGTCGGCGCCGCCTCCCCGCGGCCCCGAGGACCCCCACCGGCGAGCCCCTCTTCGGATCCAGTCACCTCCCTCACCTCCGGCAGCGATTCCGGCGAGATCCGCCGCCTCGGTTCGCGTGCACCCGGCTGCTACAGTAAAACCTAGATCTCGCACGGTTGACTTTTTCTCCCTCTCCCCTGATTTTTATGCCTACTTTGACCGGCCGTATCTTTGCATCTGTAGCTCCAATTTGGGCATATGATATATCAAAATCTTCATCTCGACGAGTACATCATTTCATTCCATTGCATCATTTGCATTTGAGGTCATCTTGGTGCCCAAAATGCTGTTGGTAGGAGGCATTATGAGTTAAATTGCAGATCCGTTAGCCCTACATTGACTTTTGTCATTTTTTCCATGATTATTGTGTGCATGATATGCCTGTGCCCCTTTGGGATGAATTGTTAAGCATGTTGTCTTCTTTCCAGAGGTGCCTCCCTTGCATTTTTAGGATGTGTGTGTTGTCTTGTGCAAGCTTGCGAAGAGGGGTACCTGAGTTTGCTGATTTCAGGGACTTAGTGAAAATCACTAAGTCTGGGATGTTTTAGTTCACGATGCTATATGTCCAGCTTATTTCCTAGTGAGTCCGTGCCTCTTTTGAGGATGATCAGTAAGAGTGATTTGTTATGCTTGTTGTGCTTAATCCATCCATGTCTTTACTTGTTATGTTGGAGCACCCTAGGTTGACTCTATCGAGCTCAACTTTTGCATAGTTGTTGTTTTGGGCAGATCATGAACTCTTTTGCGATTTTGCCGGAGCTATTGCTAGTGATCCATGCATGCTATGCCATTGTTCTTGCCATGTCTAGCTAGCATTTTGTGCCTTCTTTATGGATATATGCTTGCCTTGCCATGACTTGCACCGTAGTGAGAGCATCGAGCTCGTTTACATGCCTCCGTGAGTTATTATTTCAGCATGTCCCAGTTTTCACTAAGTCTGAAAACTGGTTGTGTTTCATCGATGTTCGTGTGCTCGGTAGAGTATTTTGTGAACCCTTTTGGCCCTAGGTCATTTTGGGTGTTTTGTTAAGCTTGTTGAGTGACTCCATTCCATGCTCTTACTTTCCATGTTCAGGTTTGGCTTCATGTTGTTTTGCGGCTCCGAAGAGAGCATCGTGGTCTGAAATTTCAGACTAGCGTTAATTTCGCTAAGTCTGAAATCTGTTTTGCTTATTCAGTTTTGCCATGCTTGTTTGAAGCCCTTAATGGATGAATTTGCCTATGCCTTAGTCCTGGTGATTCGTTAAGCTTCTTGAGTACATCACTGCCATGCAATTTTTTTTCATGTTTGGTGGCTGTAGCATGTTCAGTTCGTTGCATTTAGGAGCCTACTTGCTGTAAATCGCAGATCGGTTCGTTTCGTAAAACGCTTGCCATTTCCAAACCGTAGCTCCGATTGCCATGATCTTTATATCGTTTTCAGGGGATTTCTTCCCCTCTATCCAGTGGCACACTTGGTTTTCCAAGTTGAGGCCAGGTTCATGCATTTCCTGTCACGTCTTGCATTTTTGCATCCCGCATCGCATCCCGCATAGCATATCATCTTTGCATATTATTGGTTGCCCTTGCACGTGGTTGATTGTATCCTTGTTGCTTGTTTGTGTTGTTGGGTAGAGCTGGGAGACGAGTTCGCTAACGAGGAGCCCGTTGAGTTTGCTTTTGAGGATCCAGTCAATTCTGACAACTGTGCAGGCAAGATGATCATACCCTCGAAATCACTACTATCTTTGCTATGCTAGTTTGCTCGCTCTTTTGCTTTGCCAATGCTACGATGCCTACCACTTGCTTGTCAGCCTCCCAATTGCCATGATTGAGCCTTTAACCCACCTTTGTCCTCGCAAACCATTGATTGGCTATGTTACCGCTTTGCTCAGCCCTTCTTATAGCGTTGTTAGTTGCAGGTGAAGATTGGAGCCGTTCCTTGTTGCAACACTTATTTACTTGTTGGGATATCATTATATTGCTATGTTATCTTTATTCATCTATATACTTGGTAAAGGTTGGAAGGCTCGGCCTCTCGCCTAGTGTTTTGTTCCACTCTTGCCGCCCTAGTTTCCGTCATATCGGTGTTATGTTCCCGGATTATTGCGTCCCTTACGCGGTTGGGCTATATGGGAACCCCTTGATAGTTCGCCTTGATTAAAGCTTGTCCAACAATGCCCAACATTGGTTTTACCATTTGCCACCTACCCCTTTTTCCCTTGGGTTTCCGGAGCCCGAGGGTCATCTTTATTTTAGCCCCCCACGGGCCAGTGCTCCTCTGAGTGTTGGTCCGAACTAGAGTCCTGTGCAGCGCCCCCTCGGGGAAACCCGAGGTTTGGTTCTAGTTGTATGGAGCGCTCATCTGAGTGTGCCCTGAGAAAGAGATATGTGCAGCTCCTATCGGGATTTGTCAGCACATTCGGGCGGTGTTGCTGGACTAGTTTTGACCTGTCGAATCATCTAGTTGTACCGGGATACCGAGTCTGATCGGTGGGTCCTGGGTGGAGGTCTATTCCTTCGTTGACCGTGAGAGCTTGTTATGGGCTAAGTTGGGACCCTCCTGCAGGGATTGATCTTTCGAAAGCCATGCCCGCGGTTATGGGCAGATGGGAATTTGTCAATGTCCGGTTGTAGATAACTTGAACCTAAATAATTAAAATGAATCAACCGAGTGTGTTGCCGTGACGGCCTCTTCTCGGTGGAGTCCGGGAAGTGGACACGGTGTTGGAGTTATGTTTGCGTAGGCTGCTCTATATAGTTTTCCGCTCGTGCTTTGCCTCCTCTTCTCGCTCTCCTTTGCGAATAAGTTAGCCACCATATATGCTAGTCGCTTGTTGCAGCTCCACTTACATTACCCCTTTCCTACCTATTAAGCTTAAATAGTCTTGATCGCGGGGGTGCGAGATTGCTGAGTCCTTTGTGGCTCACAGATTACTATTACACCAGATGCAGGGACCGATGATACCTCTCCGGATGGCGCGCTCGAGCTGAAGTGGGAGTACAACGAGGACTCTCAGCGTTACTATGTGTCGTTTCCTGATGATCAGTAGGGATGCCTATTCGGGGTTAGATCCAGGACCTAGTCGCTTGTTGGGGGTCTTTTCTATTTTGGCGCCGTAGCCGGGCCATGAGTGATTGTATGATGGATGTTATTTATGTACTTTGATGTGACGTGGCGAGTGTAAGCCAACTATGCTATTATTCCCCCCTTTATATTATATTATGTACATGGGTTGTGTAATGATTCCCGACTTGCGACATTGCTTTCAATGCGCCTATGTCTCTAAGTTGTGCCTCGACACGTGGGAGACATAGCCGCATCGAGGGCGTTACAAGTTGGTAATCAGAGCCTTCCCCGACCTTAGGAGCCCCATTGCTTGATCGTTTTTAGCAGCCGAGTTGTGTCTAGAAAAATGTTTTGAGTCCTTAGGAATTATATATCGGAGAGCTTAGGAATTCTTTTTACTTCCCAGTCTCCTCATCGCTCTGGTAAGGCATCCTGACGTAGAGTTTTGACTCTTCTCTTCTCAAATTTCACTAAATTTTTTTTAGGATCACGCGAGTATCTTAGTTTTGTTCCGATGGCTTATGATGAGAATACTGTCTTGGTGCCTCCTGTCAGGGGTTTAGTGGAAGTGTCCCGGGGAGTTGAGCTCTGAGGTGTTGCCATCATAATTCTATCGTTGCAATTCTGGTATACTTGAGATATGTGTGCGACATCGAAAATCTCCTTTATGCAGTTCGTTGGTGAGATAACCTCGACGCCACCCAGTACTGGGGCGGGAGTTCGGGAGTATCGCAATAACTTGTATAACGGATGCTTTTCGAAGGTTGAGATAGATGGTTTCCGAAGGTTTCTTGGTTATGTGTTGAACGATGGATGCAGCTGGATGTAGGACTTGCTAGCTTGGGTGAGATATTATGCTTCCCCTGTATCCCCAACACCTGATTGCATAACCAGAAAGTTTTCGGGAGTTTCATAGGTGGGAATTCAAGTAGCCTTAGGATATCTTTCCAACAGATGTGTGATATGAAATTGGGGTTCGACGTCTAGTGGTTCGCCTATTCACGGTCGATTTTACAGTGGCCTCGTTGTGTCTTAAAGAGTCCTTGGCTATGCTGACTCGGGGACGCTTCGTATGTCATGTGCACTGCCTTGTACATGATGGTGCTGTACGGTCGAGCCCGTGTAGGTCCTACCACGAAAACTTCGGACGAAATTTCTATCATGTGTTTGTTCCGGCTTATTCCGCAAGCCAACCCTTGGTTTTATTTCGAGTTGTGGTATTCGTTCTGCTTCGACGTCATATGTTGATTCCATCCCTCGTTGATGTACCTCTTCTACCTGATTCTTCGTGGCTTCGCAATTTAGGAATATGTGACCACTTCAAGAGAAGTGCATTCGTTCTTTTTGTTCGGATGTGAAGACTTTATGTTGCAATTTTCATTCCGTTGGATTCAGCTTCAATATTTCTCTATTTGTGTGCTAATGGTGGTCAACCTCTTCAGGATGGCTCCCGCTAAGAGCACCAGTCGGAACCAGAATCAAGATCCTCCGCCACCTCCGCCTCCTCCGGAAGCATGGCAAGCTGTGATGGCTGCTACTAATGCAAATACACAGCTGATCATGCAAATCATCCAAGAGCGGAATCAAAGCAGTCAAGGAAATCAAGGCAACAACCAGAACCAATTTGCAACTCTGAATCAGTTCCTCGCAAATGGTCCAAAGACGTTCAGCAACTGCGTTGAGGCTACCGATGCTGATGATTGGTTAGTCGATCTGGGCAAGCATTTTGAATGTAGCAACGTCAGACCTGAAGATTTCTTCAAGTTCGCGTCTTTCCAGCTCAAGGATCAGGCCGCAGAGTGGTTTCAGCAGTACCGGGATTCCAGAGGTGGACGTTTGATCACTTGGGATGATTCCCGTCGTGATTTCCGCGCTCATCACATTCCTCAAAGTGTGACTGAAAGCAAACGTGAAGAATTCCGCAATCTGAAGCAAGGCTCTTTGTCTGTCTATGACTACAACAAGTTATTCCAGAAGCTCGCCCGTTTTGCCAAGCAGGATGTTCCTGATGAGAAGAGCATGATCTATCAGTTCAGGGGTGGTCTTTGTGAAGAAATTCAGCTCGCTCTTGTCCTCTTCGAGCTGCTGAGATACGATGAGTTCTACAACATGCCACTGAAGCAAGAGGCTGCTCAGCTAAGGTGTGATGCTTCCAGGAAGCGAGTCAGAGACACTACGACTTCTTCCTCTACTCAAGTGGCCAAGCAGCAGAAGTATTGGCTTCCTCCTCCTCCGTTCCGTCAGCCGTATCAGCAGAAGAGCAAAGGTGGCAGTGGTTCGTCCCACCCACCCAACCCAGGCTTTCAGAACAAGACTTCGTCTCAAGCTTCAAGATCGAGTGCTCCGTACCACCGTCCGCTCTCAGAGGTCACGTGCAACAAGTGCCAACAGAAGGGTCACTATGCCAACAAGTGTTTCAACCAGAGGCGTCTTCCTCCTCCTCCTCCTATCAGATCAGCTAGTACAGCTGTGATCAAGCATAATCCCAAGCACGCCAAGGTCAACTTGCTGAATGCAGCTCAGGCAGAGGACTCGCCAGATGTGATTATGGGTAACCTTCCTGTTAACGATGTTCCTGCTAAAGTACTTTTTGATACTGGTGCATCGCTTTCTTTTATTTCAACTCCATTTGTGGCCAAGCATGATATTGTGACCGAAAGGATTCCTGTTCCGTTGAAGATTGTGTCTCCGGGCAAGCAAATAACTTCTAACAATTGTGTCCCGGATATTTCTATCACATTGGGCGATTACAAGTTTCTCTCTTCTCCGGTGGTTCTTGGTAATTCTGATATCGATCTTATTCTTGGGATGGACTGGCTCTCTAAACACAAGGCTCACCTCGATTGTGCAGCCAGGCAGATTCAACTGACTCACTCGTCTGAAGATGTCATTGTCTTTGCTGCTCGGGATAATACCATCCGGTTGTTCTCTCTCAATGAGAAGGGTGAATTGGATGCTATTTCGCAGATTCCGGTTGTTTGTGAGTATCAAGATGTCTTCCCAGAAGAACTCCCAGGCATGCCTCCAAACCGGCCGGTTGAATTTGTTATTGAACTTGAGCCCGGTACGGAACCTGTGTGCAAACGTCCCTACAAGCTCGGCCCCGAAGAGTAGAAGGAGTTGAAGAAACAACTCGATGTGCAAGAAAGAATGGGTTTCATTCGGCCTAGTACTTCTCCGTGGGGTTGTGGTGTTCTTTTTGTGAAGAAGAAGGATGGAACGGACCGACTTTGTGTTGATTACCGTCCATTGAACAAGAAGACCATCAAGAACAAATACCCACTTCCCAACATTAATGAGCTGTTTGAACAACTCAAGGGTGCCCAAGTATTCTCCAAGCTTGACCTCCGTATGGGTTATCATCAAATTCGCATTCGTGAGCAAGATATTCCAAAGACGGCGTTCAGAACAAGCTATGGGTCATATGAATACACTGTTATGTCTTTTGGCCTCGCCAATGCTCCTCCGACGTTCTCTCGCATGATGAACTTCATCTTCAACCCCTACACCAACGACTTCGTTTTGGTCTATCTCGACGACATCCTGGTTTTCTCGAAGAACAAGGAAGATCATGCCAAACACTTGCGTTTGGTTCTTGACAAGCTAAGGGAACATCAGTTCTATGCCAAGTTCTCCAAGTGTGAATTTTGGCTCGATGAGGTTCTTTATCTTGGTCATATTATCTCTGCCAAGGGCATTTCCGTGGATCCTGAGAAGGTGTCTGCAATCGTTAATTGGGAACCTCCTCAGAATGTGAAGCAACTCCGTAGCTTCCTCGGTCTCGCAAGCTATTGCCGAAGATTCGTTGAAAACTTCTCCAAGATCGCGAAGCCTCTCTCAAATCTTCTTCAGAAGCACGTCAAGTACGTTTGGTCTCCGGAGTGTGATATTGCTTTCAACGCTTTGAAAGAGAAGTTGATCACTGCTCCAGTTCTAACTCCGCCTGATGAAACCAAGCCGTACGAGGTCTTTTGTGATGCCTCTCTCCAAGGTCTAGGTGCTGTACTAATGCAAGAGAAGAAAGTTGTTGCTTATACCTCTCGCTAGTTGAAGCCTAATGAGAAGAACTACCCCACTCATGATCTCGAGTTGGCGGCAGTTGTGCATGCATTGTTGACTTGGAGACATCTTCTCTTGGGAAGGAAAGTGGACATTTTCACTGATCACAAGAGTCTCAATTACATCTTCACGCAGCCTAATCCCAACCTCAGGCAGACTCGATGGGTCGAAATGATTCAAGAGTACAATTCGAGTATCGAGTATACTCCAGGCAAGGCTAATGTGATTGCTGACGCTTTGAGCAGAAAAGCATATTGCAACAGTCTGATTCTCAAGCCTTATCAACCCGAGCTTTGTGAAGCCTTCCGCAAACTTAATCTGCAAGTTGTTCCTCAAGGTTTCCTCGCCAACCTTCAAGTTTCTCCTACCTTGGAAGACCAGATTCGCCAAGCCCAGCTTCTTGATGTTATGGTGAAAAAGGTGAAGATTGGTATTGCAAAGAGTCAGTCCAAGTACAAGTGCTACCGACTTGATGACAAGGACACTCTCTTCTTCGAGGATCGAATTGTTGTGCCCAAAGGTGAACTTTGTAAAGTGATCATGAACGAGGCTCACAACTCTCTCCTCTCCATCCACCCTGGGAGCACGAAGATGTATCAAGATCTGAAGCAAACTTATTGGTGGACTCGAATGAAGCGCGAGATCGCTCAATTCGTGAATGAATGTGATGTCTGCAGAAGAGTGAAAGCAGAACACCAAAGGCCAGCAGGTCTCCTCCAACCTCTCGCCATTCCAGAATGGAAGTTTGACCACATTGAAATGGACTTCGTGACTGGGTTTCCTAAGTCCAAGCGTGGCAATGATGCTATATTCGTTGTAATCGACAAGCTCACCAAAGTGGCTCATTTCCTGCCTATCAAAGAGTCAATCACTGCAGCTCAATTGGCGGAGCTCTAGACCTCTCGAATTGTCTCTCTCCACGGTATTCCTCAAGTGATATCTTTAGACCGTGGCAGCATCTTTACCTCCAAGTTTTGGGATTCTTTTCAGAAGGCCATGGGCACCAACATTCGCTTCAGCACTTCTTTCCATCCTCAAACAAGCGGTCAAGTCGAGCGTGTCAACCAGATTCTTGAAGATATGCTCAGGGCTTGTGTTATCTCCTTCGGCATGAAGTGGGAGGATTGTCTTCCTTATGCTGAATTCTTGTACAACAACAGTTTCCAAGCAAGTTCCGGCAAGGCCCCATTTGAAATTCTGTATGGTAGGAAGTGCAGTACACCTCTCAACTGGTCTGAAACCGGTGAACGTCAGCTGCTGGGTAATGACCTGATCACAGAAGCAGAAGAAATGTGCAAGGTCATTCGTGATAACCTCAAAGCAGCCCAATCCCGCCAGAAGAGCTACTATGATAGTAAGCACCGTGATTTGGCTTTCGAGATTGGAGATCATGTCTACCTCCGCGTCTCTCCTATGAAAGGGACTCGTCGCTTCGGTATCAAAGGGAAGCTTGCCCCCAGATACGTCGGGCCTTTCAAGATCGTCAGCAAGAGAGGCGACCTCGCCTATCAACTCGAGCTTCCTGCAAACTTTGCCAATGTTCATGATGTGTTCCATGTCTCGCAACTCCGAAAGTGCTTCAAGACGCCTGAGCGCACCGTCAACTTCGAGGACATTGAGCTCCAAGAAGATCTCTCCTACCGTGAGCACCCAGTTGCAATCCTGGAAGAGACTGAACGCAAAACTCGCAACAAGTCAATCAAGTTTCTCAAAGTCAAGTGGTCACACCATTCCGACCATGAAGCTACCTGGGAACGCGAGGATCACCTCCGTTCTGAGTACCCGGAGTTCTTTCAGTCCTAGATCTCGGGACGAGATCTTTTCGTAGTGGTGGAGTGTTGTAACGCCCCATATGTAACCTTCCCGAATTGTACTCCAACTCTTGCCGTTTCCGGCATTAAGTTATATTTAATTCTCGGGTTCGGCTCTTTGTCTCCGTGTGTTGTTTTTGTTTTCGTGCATCTCATATCATGTCATCACGTGCATTGCATTTGCATACATGTTCATCTCATGCATTCGAGCATTTTCCCCGTTGTCCGTTTTGCATTCCGGCGCTTCGTTCTCCTCCGGTGGCCATTTCTAGCTTTCTTTCGTGTGGGGATTAAACATTTCCGGATTGGACCAAGACTTGCCATGTGGCCTTGGTTTACTACCGGTAGACCGCCTGTCAAGTTTCGTGTCATTTGGACTTCGTTTGATACTCCAACGGTTAACCGAGGGACCGAAAAGGCCTCGTGTGTGTTGCAGCCCAACACCCCTCCAATTTGGCCCAAAACCCACCAAACTCTGCTCCATCGTCTCGGTCGTTCGATCACGATCGTGTGGGCGAAAACCGCACCTCATTTGGACCCTCCTAGCTCCCTCTATGCCTATTTAAAGGCCCCCCATTTTTCGGATCTCGTCTTCCTCCCCGTCCTCCTCGAAAAAAAAAACAAATCACCCTCCTCCGCCGCCGACGGACGTGTCCGGCCCGTGCCGGACAGCGTCCGCTCCACCCCGCCGCCAGCCCGGGCGCGCCACGTGGCACCCGACACCCTCCGCCGCCGCGGGCCCGCAGGCCCAGCGCCGGCCCCCGAGGCCCACTCCGCCGCTCGACGCCCTCCGCCGCTCGCGCCGACGTCTTCTTCGGGCGCGGCCACCGCCGCCACCTCCGGCGCGCCCCGCCGCCGTCCGGCTGCCGGCCAGCCCCGCCGGGCGCCGCCGCCCCTCGCCAGCCCCGCCGCGGCGCCGCCACCGCCGCCCCTCGCCGCTTCGCCGTCGGCGCCGCCTCCCCGCGGCCCCGAGGACCCCCATCGGCGAGCCCCACTTCGGATCCGGTCACCTCCCTCCTCTCCGGCAGCGATTCCGGCGAGATCTGCCGCCTCGGTTCGCGTGCACCCGGCTGCTACAGTAAAACCTAGATCTCGCACGGTTAACTTTTTCTCCCTCTCCCCTGATTTTTATGCCTACTTTGACCGGCCGTCTCTTTGCATCCGTAGCTCCGATTTGGGTATATGATATATCAAAATCTTCGTCTCGACGAGTACATCATTTCATTCCATTGCATCATTTGCATTTGAGGTCATCTTGGTGCCCAAAATGCTGTTGGTAGGAGGCATCATGAGTTAAATTGCAGATCCGTTAGCCCTACATTGACTTTTGTCATTTTTGCCATGATTATTGTGTGCATGATATGCCTGTGCCCCTTTGGGGTGAATTGTTAAGCATGTTGTCTTCTTTCTAGAGGTGCCTCCCTTGCATTTTTAGGATGTCTGTGTTGTCTTGTGCAAGCTTGTGAAGAGGGGTACCTGAGTTTGCTGATTTCAGGGACTTAGTGAAAATCACTAAGTCTGGGATGTTTTAGTTCACGATGCTATATGTCCAGCTTGTTTCCTAGTGATCCGTGCCTCTTTTGAGGATGATCAGTAAGAGTGATTTGTTATGCTTGTTGTGCTTAATCCATCCATGTCTTTACTTGTTATGTTGGAGCACCCTTGGTTGACTCTATTGAGCTCAACTTTTGCATAGTTGTTGTTTTGGGCAGATCGTGAACTCTTTTGCGATTTTGCCGGAGCTATTGCTAGTGATCCATGCATGCTATGCCATTGTTCTTGCCATGTCTAGCTAAAATTTTGTGCCTTCTTTTTGGATATATGCTTGCCTTGCCATGACTTGCACCGTAGTGAGAGCATCGAGCTCGTTTACATGCCTCCATGAGTTATTATTTCAGCATGTCCCAGTTTTCACTAAGTCTGAAAACTGATTGTGTTTCATCGATGTTCGTGTGCTCGGTAGAGTATTTTGTGAACCCTTTTGGCCCCAGGTCATTTTGGGTGTTTTGTTAAGCTTGTTGAGTAGCTCCATGCCATGCTCTTACTTGCCATGTTCAGGTTTGGCTTCATGTTGTTTTGCTGCTCCGAAGAGAGCATCGTGGTCTGAAATTTCAGACTAGCGTTAATTTCGCTTAAGTCTGAAATCTGTTTTGCTTATTCAGTTTTGCCATGCTTGTTTGAAGCCCTTAATGGATGAATTTGCCTATGCCTTAGTCCTGGTGATTTGTTAAGCTTCTTGAGTACATCACTGCCATGCAATTTGTTTTCATGTTTGGTGGCTGTAGCATGTTCAGTTCGTTGCATTTAGGAGCCTACTTGCTGTAAATCGCAGATCGGTTCGTTTCGTAAAACGCTTGCCATTTCCAAACCGTAGCTCCGATTGCCATGATCTTTATATCGTTTTCAGGGGATTTCTTCCCCTCTATCCAGTGGCACACTTGGTTTTCCAAGTTGAGGCCAGGTTCATGCATTTCCTGTCACGTCTTGCATTTTTGCATCCCGCATCGCATCCCGCATATCATATCATCTTTGCATATTATTGGTTGCCCTTGCACGTGGTTGATTGTATCCTTGTTGCTTGTTTGTGTTGTTGGTAGAGCTGGGAGACGAGTTCGCTAACGAGGAGCCCGTTGAGTTTTCTTTTGAGGATCCAGTCAATTCTGACAACTGTGCAGGCAAGATGATCATACCCTCGAAATCACTACTATCTTTGCTATGCTAGTTTGCTCGCTCTTTTGCTTTGCCAATGCTACGATGCCTACCACTTGCTTGTCAGCCTCCCAATTGCCATGATTGAGCCTTTAACCCACCTTTGTCCTCGCAAACCATTGATTGGCTATGTTACCGCTTTGCTCAGCCCTTCTTATAGCGTTGTTAGTTGCAGGTGAAGATTGGAGCCGTTCCTTGTTGGAACACTTATTTACTTGTTGGGATATCATTATATTGCTATGTTATCTTTATTCATCTATATACTTGGTAAAGGGTGGAAGGCTCGGCCTCTCGCCTAGTGTTTTGTTCCACTCTTGCCGCCCTAGTTTCCGTCATATCGGTGTTATGTTCCCGGATTATTGCGTCCCTTACGCGGTTGGGATATATGGGAACCCCTTGATAGTTCGCCTTGATTAAAGCTTGTCCAGCAATGCCCAACATTGGTTTTACCATTTGCCACCTACCCCTTTTTCCCTTGGGTTTCCGGAGCCCGAGGGTCATCTTTATTTTAGCCCCCCACGGGCCAGTGCTCCTCTGAGTGTTGGTCCGAACTAGAGTCCTGTGCAGCGCCCCCTCGGGGAAACCCGAGGTTTGGTTCTAGTTGTATGGAGCGCTCATCTAAGTGTGCCCTGAGAAAGAGATATGTGCAGCTCCTATCGAGATTTGTCGGCACATTCGGGCGGTGTTGCTGGACTAGTTTTGACCTGTCGAATCATCTTGTTGTACCGGGATACCGAGTCTGATCGGTGGGTCCTGGGTGGAGGTCTATTCCTTCGTTGACCGTGAGAGCTTGTTATGGGCTAAGTTGGGACCCCCCTGCAGGGATTGATCTTTCGAAAGCCGTGCCCGCGGTTATGGGCAGATGGGAATTTGTCAATGTCCGGTTGTAGATAACTTGAACCTAAATAATTAAAATGAATCAACCGAGTGTGTTGCCGTGACGGCCTCTTCTCGGTGGAGTCCGGGAAGTGGACACGGTGTTGGAGTTATGTTTGCGTAGGCTGCTCTATATAGTTTTCCGCTCGTGCTTTGCCTCCTCTTCTCGCTCTCCTTTGCGAATAAGTTAGCCACCATATATGCTAGTCGCTTGCTGCAGCTCCACTTACATTACCCCTTTCCTACCTATTAAGCTTAAATAGTCTTGATCGCGGGGGTGCGAGATTGCTGAGTCCTTTGTGGCTCGCAGATTACTATTACACCAGATGCAGGGACCGATGATACCTCTCCGGATGGAGCGCTCGAGCTGAAGTGGGAGTACGACGAGGACTCTCAGCGTTACTATGTGTCGTTTCCTGATGATCAGTAGGGATGCCTATTCGGGGTTAGATCCAGGACCTAGTCGCTTGTTGGGGGTCTTTTCTATTTTGGCGCCGTAGTCGGGCCATGAGTGATTGTATGATGGATGTTATTTATGTACTTTGATGTGACGTGGCGAGTGTAAGCCAACTATGCTATTATTCCCCCCTTTATATTATATTATGTACATGGGTTGTGTAATGATTCCCGACTTGCGACATTGCTTTCAATGCGCCTATGTCTCTAAGTCGTGCCTCGACACGTGGGAGACATAGCCGCATCGAGGGTGTTACATTCTTCTATGGGACAATCCTTCAAACAGTCCACCGCTCCCTGGCCATGGTTGCATGTTGACTCCGCTAGAGTTGCCGACGTTGAGAGGTAGTCAAATTTTGTCCGATGAGCAGGTCAGTAATGGAGTTTGATCATGTAGTACTTAGTTATTCCATTTCCATCCCATAATTTCTCTGCTGCCCACCGTCTTATATATAGGTCTGGGTCGGTGCCAATGAAGATTGGCTTGCATACCTCCGGCCGGATACCACCATCATTTTGCACAACATCCATAGCAGTGCGGCCGTTCTGGTAGACCCCTTCTCCACCATTGGGATCAGCCTTCGGGACTAGCTGGGCTTGAATATGTATGATGATGCCTACATGAGATTGAAGAAGATAGCAATTGTGGACCCACCGACAAAGCGACGTGGCTATGACGATTACTATCTCATCGCGGTGTTTGACATAAGGATTGCCATCAATGCAAGAGGCAGTAACGGCAGAGGCTGGCGCATGTTGGCGGTGGCAGATTTGTACCCCTACACGTTCGAAGACGCCGTGCGCCATCTAGGCCGCATCTTCGCGGTGTCAAGCCAGGGGACTTGTCTCATCTGGTTGCCATCCTATGGTATGGGAGATTACAAACGGAATGCAAAAACCATCATTTGCATCCCTAACGGTACTCCATTATTTTGCAGGGACCAGTCATCCCCCGATCAAAGTAAGATCGCCGATCCTGGATGTGCATTTGCATCCGCGATTCGGTCTAACCTGGAACCTTGTAGCTGAATTTGGCATATTGGGATCAACTATCTTAGCAGTCGTTACCCATGGTACCACTGATGTGCAACATGGTCACACAATCTACCACGGTCGGACCATCACCACCTACCCAGGTATTCTATTTTTTAACCCTCTCGCCTTCTCTTTCATTGTTGTACTAGTAGTATACTTTGTAGTACTAGTAGGAGTACTTTTTACCTTGGAGGACGCGTATAGCTAGCTAGGCCCTTGAAGACTTGAACCCACTAGCTGCCACCATTTTTGTTTTTCCATGTCTTACTATCTCATCCATGTAGCCAAGAGTGGCTATATATAATAAGCCGGTTATTTTACTTCCTCTATACCGGAGTAGTACTATTTGCTGCACAGTATTACTGACCGCCATATTTGAGCACAACATTATTATGCATGGACCTTGACTATGTATATCACCATGTGTCCAGATCTGGGATGCCGCGTGTACCAGATGAACGGCGCCGAGTTTGACCCCCGTGATGCTACGTGGGTGCCGAGGAACACTCTTGGAGAGTACTCGCTTTTTATCGGGGACAGCTACCCCATTGTGAAGCGGATGCCACCTTCCATGCACCACACGGAAGGCCTGCCGTTCATGAAGCATGGTTGTGTCTTCAGTGTGCACCGCCGGATGAACGACATGCTGAGACACGCTATCCCTGATTTATGCCGCTTCAGCTTGGATGAGTCTCCATCGTGTGGAATCGGACTAGAAAGCTGCGACAATGATTCCCGTTGCCCACCGCTATGGATCGTGCCATCCATGAAGAACACCTAGGACTGGAGCCTGGAGGATGACATGTAGCCCATCTATAACGTGTAAGTGGAGTACAGTAATTGTGAACGGTAGCGCTGTGAATATATGTAGACTGGTCGTGCACAAATTTATCACATGAATTGGAGATGAACTTGTGTGGCATACTAGCATTTGTCCTATAGAATTTATTACTAGTAAATGTGTTATGTGTACGTGCAACTTGTGTGGTTGTTGCACGGGCTCCAACACGCTCTTTGAGAAAAAAAAGGTGGCACAGCTTTGGATATACGTGACGTGGCGGCATCATACAGTAGCATCGTTCGCTATAGTTGTAGTACACTCCTACTAGGACGACAACTCCTATAAAACCTTGCGCTTGGCTCTTTGCCTCTTCGGGAGGTTCAACAGTTCGTACTCGTGTGAACCTTGCACTTGGCTCTTCGCCTCTTCGGAAGGTCCAACAATGATGATACTACAGTACAATATGCTTCTGGCAATCTGACACCGATTTAACTGCTGCACGTCCACCGCGAGGGCGAGGGAGAGGGAGAGGGCACTGTAGTCAAAACCCTCTCCTCATCCTGCGAACCACCGCGCGCGTGGGCGAGGGAGAGGCGTAGTAAGCAAGCTTCTCCTCGTTCGGCGAGTTGACGGGACACATCAAAGCAGTACTAGTACTAGTAGTAGTAGTCCATACTGCGTCCTTTCCGATTAATATGGCTTAATTTGAAATGAGAAAAATACATTGGCGGTCAACGTATGTAACAATACGCTCTTTGCGGTCACTATATATAGTTTTGCGGCGATTATACGATCACTAGCTCATCATAGAGCAGCGTATTGCACCCTACTGACCAGCCACATAGTTGACGTGGCACTTTTGTTGACTGGTTAAATTGTCACCTGGTTTCTGGGTCCCACCTGTCAGTTAGCAGAGCAAAGAAATCAGTTAAACAAAACTTTACGCAGGCGCGACACGAGTCCAACCCTTGCGCGCGAACCGCCCTGGCTGTGTATGTGAGTGCATGCACGTGTCCTCCCTCGGTCTTCCAACAAAGAGTGTACATCGGCTATAAAACAAAGAGTGTAGTACATGATGTACATCTACACTTCCAATGCATTTAGCCTTTAATCTAAATCGATATTGATTGACTAATGCACCAACTTGTGCTGTAGGTATGGGCTACATGTCTATCCTTAATTACAGCATGCAACGGCCTTCATTTAATCTTTTTATCTCAATGGTCGCATGCACACATAAGTCTGCTACTTTTGGGCGTTAATTATGCCCTGGTCAATGTGTAAATCTCTAAATGTACAGTCTTTCACGAACGTAGGGAGTAGGTTGAGCACTTGAGCGTGAGCGTGTGTGTTGCGTCATGTGCTGTGTGCCGCATGGGTGCGTGAGTGTTGCGTGCGTCCATGTGTACGTGTGAGTGTTGCATGTTGCATGCATGCATGCATGCATGGGGCTTGCTCCCTCCCATTGACATGTTCATATTTCAAGCTTCCTCTGTTCCCTCCATATGGTGATACTCCCTCTGTTCCCAAATAGTACGGAGTAAAATCCTCCCTTTGTTCCCAAATACGGAGTATTTGTCTTTCTACAGATTTCAGTAAGTGACTAGGTACGGAGCAAAATGAGTGAAGTGAGCATAGAGGCATAGGGATACTGTAGAAAGGAAGTCCTCGCGATCCATTATTCCCCATCCCGTTCAGAGAGAACTATTCAACTAGTCTTCGCAGTAAAGTGACAATACATGCTGCAGCAGATGGGACACATAATTGATAAGCTGAACCAGCGTGTTGATGTTACTAAATCAGCCTTACCCAGTACTTCCATCTCTTCTTCTTCCTCCTCTCTTCGCCATTGTCGGCCGCACACCATTTACCCCCGCTCACTGCTCGCCCGCCCGCGCCCTCTTCCTTGCTAGCTCGCGCATACCATATCCCCCCGCTAACTGCTCGGCCACACGAGGAGAAGCTTCTTCTCTCGCCCGCCCGAATCCACTGCCCCGCTGGCTCGCAGGCACCGAAAACCCCAATGGCAGAACCGACTGACACGCAGAGCCGCGATTGGAATTCCCTCCCCGATGTTCTCTTGGAGCAGATCTGTAGTCGTATGGACCTACTCAGCACCGTCCATCTGGTCGCATGCTCGGTGTCTTTGTACCCTCTACTCGTCTACAACCGGCCGGCACTTTTCAAGACACCCTGCTTGTTGATGCCCGATCCTCGCAGGTGGCCCAGACACCGACTTGATACCACTACCCGTCCACCTATTCTTCATGCACGGCCACTACTAGGCGGGCATGAAGGCCAACAAGATCGTCCTCATCCACCACACCGGTAGTCCGTGGCGTCTCGTGGATATCTACACCCAGCGAGAGATCACCCTTCCATAGTTGGATACCGCCGCCATCGAGCCTCGCGGCCCGCCGGACACTCCTGCCTACTACGCACGAGGCGTGTCAAGCTTTTGACTCGACCTCTGTTTGCGGAAAGTTGTAATCTGCGAAGTGCCCACACCATCAGAAGACTACATGGATTACAAGCTCATTGCCTTTTTCAACATGGGATTAGTCTATCTGGAATCCCATCGCCATACATGGTTATGGCTCATCATCAATCCTGTTGAGGCAACATTTCTGTCTGATGCTATAGTGCATGATGGCATCGTTTCCGTGGTCGACGCACAGATTGGAATCTATCGTCGTGTAATTGTTCTATCTCATCTCATCTTTACCTTATGAATACGACTGCCTGTTCATTTGTTACAAATTTAGAATGCATAACATGTCTATAACCACATCATTGCTATATGTTCCTCTCATTTCCTAGATTTTTATGACCACACATGTTATTGTTAGAGTTGATATGAGAACAATTGGCATCTAATGATTGTTAGAATACACATTATGAGCATAACATCATGATTGCTATATGTTACTCTCGTTTACAAGATTTTTATAACAACGCGTGTTATTGCTTAGAGTTGATATGAGAATAGTAGTAGTAAGTGCTATGGTAGAATATGAGTAGGCGCTGTCATAGCTGTTTTCCTCTCATTGTTACATGATGTTTGAACCATGACATATTGCTAGAATATGAAAGCCATTGGCTTATTTTTTTATCTTGGGGTATGATTATGACCACGGCATTGCAATTCTCTGTCTATGATATGTGTCACTGTTATAATAATCTTAATTCCACACATACTCTGAACTTGATTGTTTATTTTTGTCCTTTTGGTCTCCAATTTGAATTGTTGCAGCAGACGCAAATGCGCTGACCTTCATGATTCTAGGACCTGGAATCATACCAGCCGATGGGTGGTGGTTTATCGCTCATTCAGCTGACGGTGGTCATTTGATGCTCATTCGCACGTAACCAAACCATTACATCAAACCACATGCAGTATAATGCGTGGGGCGTTCGTGACATTGATGGCTATGGCTACTTCGTGTTTGAGAAAGATCCCAACTCCGTTGGGCCAGGCATATTCAACTAGAGACGGGTTTACAGCCTCGGCAACCACTCCTTGTTCCTCGGGCTCAATTATCCGATCATCCAACCAATCATCGATCATATCACTGGCGATGATTACTGTGCTATGCAACTTCCATTTGCGAGGGGGGGGGGCTTTGTTTACACATCATACCATGGGTTTCATGAATCACCATATCCAGAGATTCGTCGACACAACTTGTTGCTAGATAATCTTCAGTGTGTGAAAGGCATCAAGCTTCCATGCGATGGATGGCTTTTGCAACCCAACATGCGGCGATGTGGTTCATGCCAACAGCAAATATGCACAACTTGATTCGTGCTGATATCTAGACTGAGCCATGTATTCTGCTGCTGTAGCACGACCCTCTTTTGTTGGATATTATGTATTGTTGTTAGTTTGAAGCACTCCTCTGGTTTGAAGGATAGATACCTTCCTGGGATCAAGTGCATCCTAACTCACCTGCGTAGGATGTACTGATAATGATGATGGAGATGATGTGCAGAAGCCATATATATATATATATATATATATATATATATATATATATCAGTTAGGCTTCAAGTGTGTACTTGTTAGTTAAACCTATGTATAAAATGTATAAATTGTGACACTAAATATGACTAGTAAGTAGTACAGTAGCAGTACTAGTATATGTCGGTCAAATTATTCATCATGTCCACGCATTGAATTGACGTGACAACACGCTGCGCGTGAGGTGACACAAGAATCCTGGCGGCGTGTTCGGGTATTCTGGACTTCAGATTTGGAGTACCACTTATCTGTCGAAATCTTTCATCATTCACTTAAAATAGTCAATTGATCATACAGTGAGTACCATATAACTGGAATTACCGATGCAAGTTGAAGAAGGATTGGCCGATGCTGCCGGCTGGTGTCAAGTTCGATCCCATGGATCAGGAGCTGATCAAGCACCTTGAGGCCAAAGTGAGGGCTGACAGCGCGAGATTTCAGCCTCTCATCGATTTGTTCATACCAACCATCGACAGCGAGCACGTCATATGCTACACCCAACCTAAGAAACTTCCAGGTAAAACACCGATCGGTCGTCTACTTGCACAAACATATTCCTTTGTTTATAGCTCTATTTTTCTTTTTATACGCAGACCTGGTGAAGCAATTACAATTTGACAATTAATAAAAAGTGAAACAAGTGACTGCAACATGCCAAAGATGTTATGAAAATGCCAACTAGGTACACTAAAACCTGTATTCCACAATACTGCAGGTATCACACTCAGTGGCCTAAGGAAGCATTTCTTCCAGCGCAATTCCAGGGCGTTCAAAAGGGGCACGTGGACGCGTCGCAAGATACAGTCGGAGTGCGACATGCACGCGATGTGGCACAAGACCGGCAATACCTTGCCGGTGATGGTCAACGGCCGGCAGACGGGCAGCAAAAAAGGTTCTGGTGCTGCACACCAACAAGAACTTCGACCAGCAGAGGACCAACTGGGTGATGCACCAGTACCACCTCGGGGACCTGGAGCAAGAGAAGGAGCGGGAGCTGGTCCTCTGCAAGATTTTCTACCAGACGAACACTAGGGCCAGGAGTAAAAAGATTGTAAGTTAGTTTGGTATTGGTAGTTGTACTACCTTGTCGTCCGCAAGTTGATATTGTTGTTAACGATCTTTTGGTATGAACTTGCATTTGCTTCCAACCATCATGCCGAGGGTCGACGTGGATAAAAGGCTGAATCATTTGTTTCGAAACGAATTTTCAGGCACCTGATTTTTATTTGATGGGTAGCATAAGCACCCGCCGTTCGAATTCCCAGTTCTCCAATTTTTTCGAAACAAGTTCATGCACTTATTATCACGATAAAAAAACAATATCCGTGCTGCATCCCAGTTATCAGTCTCTACTTGCAGAATTCTCTCGTTTATTGAGCACGTATATTATTTTTTCAGGTCGAGCAAGTTTCAACTGGGTTGTAGACTACCCAGTGTTGGTTTTGTTTTTAACAGGCCCAGCCCATGACGACAACGGGGCACAAAGATCCAGCAGGTATCTACTGGCCTCTGGCCCACCAGCGTTAGTTATATTTTGTCTTACAACATCCGCAGGCAGTTTTTTTACTGAATCAAACACACAGCCCAGTTCTATTATCCTCCTGAAACGCATGTCCTACATCCGTTTTCTAATCTCTACCTATAGTTTTACTAGTTCATATACACGTATCATTATATTGAAAACACATAAAATTCCCTTTTCATATTTACATCCTTATTTTTGTTTTTTTCCACCTAGCGCTGATTTTTTTACCACTGGTTTTCCCTTAAACCAACTCAATTGTCCCACGTCTTATTTGATTACAAAAACAAAACGATTTTTTGGCAAATCAATAAGTTCTTAAAAAATGTTTATCATTTCGGGATTACAACAGTTCGGACTCCACCGAAATATGCAAAATAAGGTTGAACTTTTTGACCGTGGTCCTGGGCAGAAAATGGGCTGTAATAAATTACTTAAGAATTAGCAAATGGGCTGCAAATTATAAAAAATAGCAGATGGGCTTTATGTTGTCTGCCACAGATTTGGAGGCTTACTTGTGGGCCTACTAAGTTCATGCGTACACAAGGTTTCTCAAAAAATAAACTTAGTCAACAATCGACTCTACCAGCGTCAGACCGTTAGATGTCAATCTAACGTCAATCGTGCTTCTTTAGTCTCTGATCTTCCTGCCCCAGCCGCCCAAACCAGCGCCGTCGGAACCGCTTGCTCCCGCCTCCCGTGGCCGGCAGTGCTGCTGGGCAGGCCTCACGGACCCATCATACTCGCATCCCTGGCCTGTCTTTCCCTCTACTCACCCACACCTCCTGTTATTTTTCGGCGACGGCAGCCGAACCAGTCAACCCTCGTACTCTCCACCGCGTGGGCAGCCACTCCCGTGTCTTCACCAGCTCCGTGTCATTCCCTTCGTAGGCCTCGTCGTCGTCCACCACCCTGGTGCTCTCGGCGCGGCGTGGTCAACGATGTCCATCCAACGGGCGTAGTGCTTCTTCAACCTCTGGTCTTCTTGCCCCAGCCGCCCAAAGCAGTGCCGGTCGTGCCGCATGCTCCTGTCTCCCGTGGCCGGCTGTGCTGCCGTGGAGGCCTCACCGTCCCCATACTACTCCCACCGCTGATCAGGCCATCCCTCCACTCACCCACTCCCCCTGTTATTCTACGGTGATGGCAGCCTCACACCGCAGCCGAACCAGTGAACCCTTGTACTCCTCTCCGCGTGCACATCCACTGTCGCGTCTTCCCCAGCTTCGCGTCGTCCCCTTCCTAGGCCTCGCCGTCGTCCACCATCGTGGTGCTCTCGGCGCGGCGTGGTCAATGTGGTCAACGACCGACTTCCATCGGAAGAGTACTGTACGTGGAGAGGCTGACAGCTGGGTCCACGGTAGCCGCAAGGAAGTGCCTCCTTATTACGCGCAAAATAATTATTCCTCCACCTGATAGCAGGGACCCACTGGACGGGCCATCAGTATTTCATGAAAAAATGTTTCCCCCTGACTGCTGGGACCCACCGAACGGGCCACCGTATTTCACGAAAAAAACATTTGCCCCTGACTGCTGGGATCCACCGGACGGACCACCTTATTTTGCGAAATAACGTTCCCCCCGCTATCAGCTCAGACCCACCGGAAGTGCCTCCTTATTACGCACAGAAAAATGAATACTCCCCCTGCTAGCTGGGATCCACCATGGTGGGAGGCTGACTTGTGGGCCTACTAAGTTGACGGGGACGGAGGGCTTTGTCAACTTAGTCAATATGACCGATTCTAGCTCCAGTGACCATACGATTTCCATCCAATGGCCGTCATGCTTCTTCAATCTTTGCTCTTCCTTCTCCAGCCACTCAAACAAGCGCCGACGGGACTGCCTGCTCCCTCCTCCCCACGGCCGGCTCTCCTGCCGCGCAGGCCTCACCGCCCCACCGTACTCCCATCGCTGGCCTAGCCATCCCTCTACTCACCCACACCTGCTATCATTATCCGGTGACGGCAAACGAACCAGTAAACCCTCGTACAGTCATACTCCCCTTCGTGTGGGAAACAACTGCCGAGTCTTCCCTACCTCCGTGTCATTCCCTTCCTAGGCCTCGCCGTCGTCCACCACCCTGGTGCTCTCGGTGCGGCCTAGTCAACGTGGTCAACGACCGACATGCATCTGAAGTGGACTGTACGTGGAGGAGCCGAAAGCTGGGTCCATGGCCGCACGCAAGGAAATGCCTCCTTATTACGCGCAAAATAATGATTCCTCCACCTGACATCAGGGACCCACCGAAAGGGCCTCTGTATTTCGCAAAAAAAAAACGTTATCACCGCTGACAGCTTGGACCCACCAGTTATATCTTCGCACGCAAGGAAGTGCCTCCTTATTATGCACAAAAAATGAATAATCCCCCTGTTAGCTGGGACCCAGTATAGTGGCAGGCTGACTTGTGGGCCTACTAAGTTGACGGGGACGGAGGGCTTTGTCAACTTAGTCAATATGCACGATTCTAGCTCCAGTGACCGTACGATGTCCATCCAACGGTCGTAGTGCTTCTTCAACCTCTGGTCTTCTTGCTCCAGCCGCCAAAACCAGCGCCGGTCATGCCTCGTGCTCCTGTCTCCCGTGGCCGGCTGCGATGCGGCGGAGGCCTCACCGCCCCCTACTACTCCCACCGCTGGCCAGGCCATCCCTCTACTCACCCACACCCCCTGTTATTCTGCAGCGACGGCAGCCTCACACCACAGTGAACCAGTGAACCCTCGTACTCCTCTACGTGTGGGCATCCATTGCCGCATCTTGCCCGGCTGCGCGTCGTCCCCTTCCTAGGCCTCGCCGTCGTCCACCGCCCTGGTGCTCTCGGCGCGGCGTGGTCAACATGGTCAAGGAATGGCTTCCATCGGACTTGGACTGTACATGGAGAGGCTGACAGCTGGGTCCACGACCGCAGCAAGGAAGTGCCTCCTTATTACATGCAAAATAATTATTCCTCCACCTGACAGCAGGGACCCACCAGACGGGCCACCATATTTCGTGAAAAAAAACGTTTCCCCCCTAACTGCTGGGACCCACCAGCTACATCTTCGCACGCAAGGAAGTGCCTGACAGTTGGGACCCACCTGGTCAAAGCGTACGTAGTGTTGTCATTCTGGTCGCGAACGTGTACGTACATATATACTGGTGGATGTAGAGGCGCGGACATGTCGTGGTAGAGGCGCATACGTGTCATAGTAGAGGCGCGCACGTAGCATGTACACGTACGTACAGCGGCCAGGGTGCAAGAAAGAAAATACGGCCACGTATGTGTATATACGGGCGGGGTCTCGAACGCCTACTCGCGCATACGTACGGCCAGGGCTCGTGTACATGGCTGGGTTGGAATGGAGAAACAATGTCGCCGTCGTGTTCATGGGGAGGCAACGGAATGCGTCGTGTTCATGGGGAGGCAGTGGAATGCGTCGTGTTCATCGGGAAGCAACGGAACGTGTGGGAGCCAACCGGCTGGGTCGGGACGGAATGCGTGGTCGTGTTCATCGGGAGGGCTTGGACAGAACAGGCGATGGAAACGAGGCATGGCATACAGCACAACGGAGGAAACGGACCTCCTACATTCAGAACAGGGTCCCGTTGATCGGGAGGGGTCTGGCGTATCGCAAAACGGAGGAAACGGACCTCCTATGGTCGAAACGGGGGTCCTGTTGATCGGGAGGGGTGTGGCGTACCACAAAACGGACGAAGCGGACTTGTGTTGGAGCACTACGGTCGAAACGGAGGTCCTGTTCATCGGGAGGGGTGTGGCGTACCATAAAATGGGACTCCACGGGATATTGTTCATCTCCACCGTCGACCTCCTCCAGCCTCCACGGGCTCCTGTTCATCCAGCCTCCACCGCGCGCTACTCCACCGGCTACTGTTCAACCACCCCTCCACCATCTACTGTTCATCCAGCCCTCCACACCATGGGGTCCTATTCAACCACCCCTCCACGGGCACCCCTCTACCGTCTATTGTTCATCCAGCCCTCCACCATACCACGGGGTCCTGTTCATCCAGAGGCAACGCCACCACTCACTGTTCATCCAACCCCCCCTGCAACGCTCACTGTTCATCCAATCGATCGGCTTCAGTTAGCAGCAGTAGCGAAGGAATCGCTCGATCGGGTTCAGTTAACAGCCATCGATCGATCGCTCGGGTTCAGTAACGCGTAGCTTGCAGTGCAATCGCTCGGGTTCAGTTAGAGCCCAATGCCTCGCTCGGGTTCAGTTAGAGCCAACGCCTCACACACATGCGCGTACGTGTACGAGAGAAACGCGCATCGCTCGGCCCCCGACCTCCCACCGTAACTGGGAACTCCCCAAATTTTTCCTCCCCCTCGCTTCTCCCACGGTTTCTTTCCGTCATGGACGGCCCAAAGAATGTCATGCAGCTGCGTCTCCGGCCCGCCCAGGACGAAAAGCCCATTTTCTGTCATGATTTTTTGTCATAGAAGTAGGAGCCCACCACACCTATGATGATACCGGGTTTTGTCACAATTATCGTCATAGAAGTGTCATATGTATGACAGAAAAAAGTTTCGTTCGGCCCAAAATGTCACGGACATGTCTTTTTTTTTGTAGTGGATGTTGTGGTTGTTGTCGGGCTTCTCGACCAATGTCCACACTTGATTTCTCTCAAAGTTGTGTAGTTCTTCATGCATGGCATTTATCCAATCTGGACCTTCCAATGCTTCTTCAACCTTCATAGGTTCAATGCTAGAGATGAATGAATAATGTTCACAATAATTAGCCAAACGAGATTTAGAGCGAGTGATTCCCTGGATTGGATATCATTGTAGATTTGCTCGATAGGATGGTCTCTTGCGACTCTTGCTCGAACTCGTGAGAGCTTTTATTTTGTTTGGGGTGGAACATCTTCTTCATCATCTTGTCCTTCTTCTTGTCCTTCTTCATTGTTGATGTTGTCATTTCCTTGTCGTGGTGGAGAAGGAGGTTGAAGAGGTTCGTCTTGGTGTACTTCCTCGTTTTCTTCGTCTTGGTGTGTCCCACTTGTGGATGCTTCCGTATCAACTCTTGGTTCACCTTGTCGTGAGGTAGAAGCTTCCACTTGGACGGACGAGGTACTCTCCTTCACCTCCGTTGGACGGATCTTCCCAATAGACAAGTCTTGGATCTCTTCCGAAGGATATTTATCTCCAACATCAATTGGCAATTGCTCTACTTGCGAGCCGTTAGATTCATCAAACTTCACATCTACCGTCTCTTCAACCTTTCGGATGAAATTGTTGTAGACACGGTAAGTGTGAGAGTTTGAGCCATAACCAAGTAGGAAACCTTCGTGAGATTTAGGGGAAAATTTAGAATGATGATTCTTATCAAGAATGTAGCACTTTGAGCCGAATACTCGAAAGTATCCAACTTGGGGTTTGTTACCAGTGAGGAGCTCGTATGTCGTCTTGCCGAGTAGCTTGTGAAGATACAAGCGATTTGTTGCATGACAAGCTGTCTCAACCGCATCTGCCCAAAAGTGTTTTGGAGTCTTGTACTCATCAAGCATCATTCTCGCCATCTCAATAAGAGTTCGGTTCTTCCTCTCAACAACTCCATTTTGTTGAGGCGTGTACGTAGCTGAGAACTCATGTGAAATCCCTTCTTCGTCAAGAAAGGTATCCACATTTGTGTTCTTGAACTCCGTTCCATTCTCGCTGTGAACCTTCTTGATCTTCACTTCAAATTGATTTTGGGCCTTCCTAGCGAAGTTTTTGAAGATCTTTTGGACATGCGATTTATCATCAAGAAAGAACACCCACGTAAATCTTAAAAAATCATCGACTATGACTAAACTAAATGAGTTACCGCCGAGACTCTTGTAGGCATTGGGACCAAAGAGATCCATATGAAGTAGCTCGAGCGGTCTTCTCGTGGTCATAATGTTCTTCACGGGGTGACTTCCTCCAACTTGTTTTCCTGCTTGACAAGCACTACAAAGTCTATCTTTGTCAAATATAACATCTTTTACTCCGAGGATATGATCACCTTTAATAGGCTTATCAAGATTTCGCATGCCCACATGACCTAACCTTCTATGCCACAACCAGCCTTTTGAGGATTTAGCAATTCGTCAAGTTCTAGGTTGAGCCTTTCTAGTAAAATCAACAATATATAGATCACCTCTACGTGTACCGGTAAAGACCATTTTATGATTACCTCTATGAAATAGTTGGCAATCTACTTCAGTAAATAGGACATTGAAACCAAAGTCAGCAAGTCTAGATACGGAAAGTAAATTGTAGCCAAGAGATTCAATGAGCATAACATTTTGTATGGAGCCATCATGTGAGATGGCCACCTTACCAAGGCCAACCACCTTACCCTTTGAGTTGTCACCAAAAGTGACATACTTTCGAGGGTCGTTGTTTTCAGCAAGCTCACGAAACATATCTTTGTCTCCGGTCATATGATCGGTACATCCACTATCGAGGACCCATTCCTTTCCTCCAGCCATGTAGCCGCGAAGATTAGCCATAAGACCAAAGTGTCTCATTGCATCATCAAGATCATAGTCACTATCATCATCCTCATCATAGTATCCATGTTCAATATCGTCATGTGGTGGATCAATTCCTAGAGAGAGCGATTCATTAGAAGTATGACCGTAACAATGTTCATCTCTATGAATTCTAATGACTTCGGAAATGATATTGCTAATGATTCCAACATCTCCTTTGGCACTCGTAAGATTAGTAAGCTCAAATAAACAATCACCAAATTTGAGATCATTGGAGCTCATCTTATTCAAGGCAATAGACTTATGAAGAATCTCATATAAGTTTTTCAAGGAATAGTTTGGAAATCGTTCCTCACGGAATCTCCATATGGTGTAGGCACAATCAAAAGAAGGCAAGCTAGCAAACAAGTTTCTAGGAAAAGCTCTAATGATTAAATTGACAGTTCTAAGATTACAAATCATGTCAATAGACTCATCAAGGGTAGGATGCATAGGATCAACCTGAGGTGCACAAGGGCTAGTAATGTACTTGTTCAAATGATATTCATTAAAAATCTTAAGCATCTCAATTTTCCACTCATTAAAGTACTCTCCATCAAGAATAGGCACTCTATGTCTAAGACTCCCCAACGTAGACTCATCCATATCCCTCCAAAGGTGTTTAAACCAAAGCAATGGAGACCAATGCTCTGATACCAATTGAAAGGATCGAGAAGAGGTGTCTAGAGAGGGGGGGTGAATAGACTCTTATCAAGAGAAAGTTGCAGTTTTTAATTTCTTGAAGTTAAGGTAGAGTTTTGACACAAGTTTACACATTCACAGTACATATCAAGCAAGCATGACAAGAGTATATGAGTAGCGGAAAGAAAAAAGCATGCGATTTGCAAGAATGTAAAGGAATGGGATTGGATTTTGCAAAAGCAATTGGAGAGATGGTGATTGTTGGCGTGGTTCCGATAGGTGGTGCTATCATACATCCACGTTGATGGATACTTCAACCCACGAAGGGTAACGGTTGCGCGAGTCCACGGAGGGCTCCACCCACGAAGGGTCCACGAAGAAGCAACCTTGTCTATCCCACCATGGCCATCGCCCACGAAGGACTTGCCTCACTAGGGTATATCTTCACGAAGTAGGTGATCTCCTTGCCCGTGCAAACTCCTTGGTTCAACTCCACAATATTGACGGAGGCTCCCAAGTGACACCTAACCAATCTAGGAGACACCACTCTCCAAAAGGTAATAGATGGTGTGTTGATGATGAACTCCTTGCCCTTGTGCTTCAAATGATAGTCTCCCCAACACTCAACTCTCTCTCACTGATTTGAATTTGGTGGAAAGATTATTTGAGTGGAAAGCAACTTGGGGAAGGCTACAGATAAAGATTTATGTGGTTGGAATGGAAGATCTTGACCTCAACACAAGTGTAGGTGGTTCTCTCTCAGAAAATGTAAGTTGGAAGTGTAGGCATGTTCTGATGGCTCTCTCTCTCTCTCTTGATGAAGAGTGGGTGTACGGGTATATATAGCCTCCACACAAAATCTAGCCATTACACACAATTTACCAAACTCGGTGGGACCAAACCAGAAGACTCGGTCAGACCGATTCAGTTTAAAATGTGAACGTTAGGATTTTCGGTGGGACCGACATGATCAACAAGGTAGGACCGATGTGCTAGGGTTAGGGTAAAGCCTCATCTCGGTTTGACCGATAACACACACTCGATGGGACCGTTTTGGGTAATAAGTGAAACAGAGAGTTGGCCAAGCAAACTCGGTGGGACCGATTACATATCTCGGTGAGACCAAGATTATTGCAATAGGCAAAAGAGAGTTTGCCAGCCCATCTTGGTGAGACCGAGATCCCATCGGTGTGACCGAATTGATTAGGGTTTGTGGCAATGGCTATGTCAAGAGAACTCGGTTGTGCCGGACGAAAAGATTTCGGTGGGGCCGAGTTTGACTTTTGGTTTGGGACATATGTGGATATGAGAAAGTGGTTGAGGGCTTTGGAGCATATCACTAAGCACTTTGAGCAAGAAACCCATTAAGAAACACCTCATCCCCTTTTAATAGTATTGGATTTCCTATGGACTCAATGTGATCTTGGATCACTAAAAGTAAAATGCAGAGTCTTGAGCTTTTGAGCTTGAGCCAATCCTTTGTCCTTAGCATCTTGAAGGGGTTCCATATCCTCTTGTCCATGCCACTCCATCTGTTGAACTTGTCTGAAATATACTAGATGAAAACATTAGTCCAACAAGAGATATGTTGACACTAATTACCAAAACCACCCAGGGAGCACTTGTGCTTTCACCAATCTAAGCACCATTGACGGATGTGGGGTTCCGGCTACCCTTAAGGTTCGAACACTGGGGTGCGCGTAGAGTCTTTCCCTTCTACCAATCTACTCTCTACCTTGCTAGGATCTTGCGGATGAACTCAATGAACTCGCAACACAGGAAGACATTGGGTTTATACTAGTTCGGGCCACCATTGTGGTGTAATACCCTACTCCAGTGTGGTGGTGGTGGATTGCCTCTTGGGCTGATGATGAACAGTACAAGGGAAGAACTGCCTCCTGAGGTTGAGGTGTTCTTGTGCGTATGAACTTGTGTGCGGGGATTCGATTTCTCCTCCCCATGGTGGTGGCTAGTTGTAACAGCCTGGATTTTTGCCCTTTTCTTTTTTCCTTTGATTTTCTGGGATTTCCTGTTTTGATTTGCTTTTCCATGGCTATGAGGGTCTGAAACTTGGGAAGATCATGTCTTCCTAGGTTTTCTAGTGGCTTGTCACCCTCATCATCATCTCAAGATCGTCTCATTTCCATCCTTGACCTAACCCAAAATTCTTTTGTTAGCAATATTCCTTTTCTGATAAAGGAATAACCTTTAAAACCCTAGGTTGTGAAGCAACCTATATTTCGGTCACTCCTAAAATTCCCAAATAATTCTCATAAATTGTTTGGGTCACATCTTCCTCAAATATGGCAAAATATTTCATTGCCATGTTCAAAAATAATCCTCCAATAATTTTTTTCCTATTCTGCCCTAAATGGCACTTTGCAAAGGAAGTGCTATTTATATTTGCGTGATTGACCTCAAACTTCTTGGACATATTTTCCTGTCCATATAATTGGCTCATGCCAAAATTCAGCTCAATTTTCCTAGTAAATATTTTTGAGAAATTTTCCAAAGTTTCTGTCCAGGAAGGAACTTTGTGAAGGAGCTATATTCTATGAATATCCAAATGACTTTCAATTTTTCAGGGTCTTTCCTAGGGTCAAATAATGACTCTCCACCAAATATGAGCTCATTTAACTCATCGATGTGAGCCCAGCTCCAAATCTTAGTTTCTGGTCAGATTTTCAGTTTGTGAAGCAATCATATTTTATATTGCTTCAATTGAGCTGAAACTTTACCAGGACAAGCTTCTACATATATAAACTACTCCCAAAAAGTTTTACCTCAATTGGTTGATCCAATTATCCTGTGTAATTTTCCAAGTTTTTGTCCAGAATAAAGCTTTGTGGAGGAAGTGCCACTTTCGTATTTCCAAATGGCATGAAATTTTTACAGAAGCTTCATATAATCATAAAACCCCTCTCTGCCAAATTTCAGCTCACAGAGATCCAGTATGTGAGTGCATCATCCAAATCCCCAATTCTGGCCAGTTTTGCACTTTCTACTGCAACCACCATCTAAACTCCTCCTCTTAGTCTGATTTTTAGTGATCAGCATCACCTTAGTGTGTGATCATCGCCAGACAAATTCTTTACCTTGTTAAACTTCTGGTTTAACCTCAGCAAGTTACAAACACCTTGTTACTGAATTACTTTTGGAGCTAAGTGCAAATCTCTTATTTGCCCCTGGACCTATTTATTTCTTCATTTGGACTAAGGGCACCAGAGTCCATCCACTGGACATGGTTGGCCACACCAAAGAGCGCCTCTTGCGCCCGTGCGTGTGGTGATCACGCTGGCGTCATGGCTGCAGGCATGCTCTGGCTTGTTCCGGCCACTATGCTCGTCTCCTCCGTCTTCGTATCGACTTCAATTCGTGTCCTGGAGCTTCCCCGTGATCTACCGCATGTCCCTGCATCGGAGCCTCGTCGTGGTTCGCCCTTTAATGCGCCGCTAGAGCAGTGCCCGTGCCGTGCTCAGCCCCTGACCTCCCTTAGTGCACTGCTCCAGCTCGGTTGTGAGCACCAGAGCCCTTCCCGCGGCTATTTAAGCGTGCCCCGAGCCCCTCCTCAGCTCATCCACTCCTCACTTGCCTCCCTAGCCCACCAGAGCCCTCGGCCCGCTCCTCTTTTCGCCGGAGTTCGCCATGGCCGCCTCGGTCTCGGCATGATTCCAGCCAAGCCAGCCCTCCTCTCCTCCTCCCAAGCTGTCCACCAGAGCCTCCTCGTCACCGCGGTTCTCCCCAACCCCTTGCCCCTTGCCCCTCGCCGGAGAGCCCCGTGGCCGCGCCTCCCGGAGTTTGGTCGTCGCCGTTGCTTTCGGCCACCACCTCGACCGAGAGCATCCGGAGCTCCTTCCTCCCTCCCGACTCCACCACCGCGTTCCCCTCGTCCCGTAGAGCCGCCCCATCCCCTCATCTCTCGCCGGAGCGCCCTGCTTCACCGAAAATCATCACCACCGCCGCCTCTCTGTCCACCTCCGTCGCCGCGGCCTACCCTCCTCTTCACCCCTCCCCGGCGTCTGATTCCTCTCTGAACGGGTGCGGCGCGCCACCCTAAAACCGCCGGTGCCCTCGCCTTGGCCTGGAGCGTCCGGAGTCGGCGGGGCCAGCACCGGCAGCGCCCCTGTCCCCCTCCCCTGCTCTTTGTCGCGAGCGAGCACGGGGGGAGGAAGAAGACGATCGCTTGACCCCCCTGCTGCGTGGGACCCCTCTGTAAGTGGCTAAGGCCACGGGTCCACGTGGATAAGTGACGACGTAATCTGGTGAGTACGTTTTTCCTGCCCAAAAACGTATTACATGGGAATACGTTTTCTTCTTACAAAAGCGCATTTCTTTCCTCAGCTGCCAGGAATACGTTTTCAGTTTCAGAAAGCGTATTTCCTAATATGCGTTTCTGTCTTATCCACTCATGGACCCATTGGTGATGAAAACTTTCACAGATTGGTCCCAGATCTTCTACACCTCATAACTCCGCAACCGTAACTCCGATTGAGGTGAAACTAGCGCTCACTTCTTCATCTCGTCGAGCTCTATCTTTTGGTAACATTTTCACCAGGTGGTTTCACAGTGAAAATGACCATTGTGCCCTTGCCTCTAATCAGCCTCCTCCGAGAGAAAACCGTCCGACATTTCGTTCCGCGGCTTCACCGCACTTCTTCCTGGAGTCTCCGTCACCCCAGGAAAGCCACAATACCCACTTGCATGATAGTCATGCAGTAGCCATGGTTTTCAACTTGAATATTTATTAAATGATTGCTTGTTTAAAATATGGTTATCGTTGTTTCGGAAATGCTTCTGGGATTGTGCTTACTTGTTTGTTATGTTGTTATGCACCTGGTTATCCTGCCCTGCTAGTTGCTAGTATTGCTTTCATATTGCCATGCTTGATAGTAGTACATGTTGGGTTGGTCATGCTCTTCGGTGCATGACTAACGTCGGTTACCGAGTACTGTTAATAGGCATTGTTCCGTTGCTGTTAGTTGGTTAAGTGTTACTCGGTGATGTTATTGATAAGTTCTTGCATGTTATTTATGGTTGATGCTAGTGGTCATGTTATGTTATACTATGAGTAGTGTTGCACTTGTAATATTTATGCTTGTCATTATGCCATGTTCAGTTGGAGATTATTTCATAGTTGATGTGGTGGATAGTTATGTTGCATCCCGTGATTATGTTGATATCATGCTCATGCATTGTAATTGCATCATGTTATTTTATCATGGCTCGGCATTTTGCATTCAAGTTTAACCGGATTTAATTGAACTTGAACAACTGTTGGCTGAGTCATGGTGCCGCCAGATCGAAACTGACCAGTGCAACCACACTTACCGTATGGGTAAGGTCCTAATGGGTCTATTGTCGTGCATCTCGCCGGTGCCTCCAACTAGGGAAGGTTATGGGCGTGCGGTACCCTGGCCCGGTAAGCAGACATAACCTTGTGTGCCTGTTGTTTTTTTATGGATCTGGTCCCCGTGAGGGAGTTTTGACCATGACGGTGGTCGGGGTGTCTTTGGTAGACACGGAGCCACCCAGGACTAGCCTAGTTGGGAGCGGGTCGGAGTGGCTGGGAGAGTGTGACGGCAGTAGATCGGTTTAGTCGGAATGCCGTTGGTCCACCCGAATGGGAGTGCGAGGCCATGGGTTCCGTGGTGTGGGTACAGTGTGCTACCTCTGTAGAGTGTATATTAAACCTATCGATAGCTGCGCCCGCAGATAAGGGCCCAGTTTGTGTCGGCCCCACTGTGAGTCAACAGTATTAATAATAACTTGATTAATGACAACCCCGGTTCGGTGATGAAATAAGTTGGTGGTCATCACCGTAAGGATCACAAGTTACTTTGGTGGTGATCGCCGTAAGGATCACGAGTTACTTTGGTGATGATCGCCGTAAGGATCATGAGTTACTTTGGTTGTGATCATCGTAATGATCACCGTGGTATCGAGGATACCCAGTTGTTGGATATTCGTGATGTTGTGCGAGAAATCATGGGTAAAGATCAAGCTCCTTGTGGTCATTTAATGATTACTACGGTATTGTCTATACCAAGCTTGATTTGATCCTGAGATGATCGTGTAATGTCCGAGGTGGGTAAGTGATGCGCGTGATGGTTACGAGATAACCCGAGCAGAATAATTGGTCCATATAATGTCATCATGTTGCATGCTAGTATCGTCAGATTTATATGTTCATGCCATGCTCATATTGTTCTAGCTGTATCATGTTCATATTGCCTTTGGACTCTTAGTGGCTATTATGATTATTTTCATGATGGTATCTGGTATTATTTGGAGTATTACCTTGGATATCATGTGCTCATGTCATGTTGTTATAATGATCTCATGTTAATTCCTACTTAACCTGTAATTGCCATGCTGTTGTTTGCCTTGAATGCTTCTGGTTATTGTGAGCTTGCAAGTACATTCAATGTACTTACCTGGCGTGTCATGCCAGCTTGCAGGTCGTGCCTGGATTGCTTGCTTGTTTGGTGTTGTTCCTGTATTCACGAGCTAGGATAAACGTTCCAGCCAGAGTCCCTGCGGACTGGAGTCCATCATCGACGTTCGTTGTTCCGCTGCTTCAAGTATTATGCTGCTTGTATAGAGCAACTGTGGTTAGCATAGTGTCGCCGTGCCAGTGTTATTCATTGTAATATCGGAACCCTTGTAATCATATTCGTGTTGTAATAGAGAGCTGGGTTGTTCTATGCTAAGCAGTGCCATATTCCAGAAGACTTCACCTTGATCTCTGGGCTGGAATACGAGGCGTTCCGGTTTTCTCTGAGCTGGGGTGCCACACTAGTCCTATTTATAGAGGCCCTAGTCCTCTTCCCAAATATCGAGCGGGAAGGCAGCCAACAATGGCGGGCTAATTTGAAGGAGGACAACTAGTACAAGCTATCCTGGCAAAAGGTAGTCTTCGCCTGCATAAAGCTCTGGTAGTGACGCCGTCTTGGGCTCCACAATGACCTCCGTCTTGCAGTCCTCATGGTCTTGGTCTTGTTGCACCAAAATGGCAACCTTTCCCTAAGGCCTCGGTACTCCGCGGCTGTGCTTGCCTCCCTTACACCAAAGAGGAAATAAGGACGCTGCGCGCGCTGGCACCCGCCTGGCGTCGATCGTCATGGCTTACGTCACGAGAGCCTCGTGAGGTTCGCCTTGCCTTGATATCTCCTCTCCTCACGAGCCTGCCTGACCAGGCCACTCCTGAGGAGGTCTTGACATCGTCCACCTCGCGAGGGTCTTGGATGCTTCGTTGATGAAGATGGGTCGTATGGCCTGCTGGCCCCACCACGCCATGGGCCGCAGGCAGGCATGTCTGGGGACCCCCATTCCAAGAACGCCGACAGTAGCCCCCGGGACCAAGGTGCGCGCGGGCTTGGCTTCGCGGCGAAGCCAAGGGTCAAGTTCGGAGCACCGCGGGCCCCAAAAGCCTGCGGCCTCGGTTGCCGCGTGGCAGTTGATTGGACGTGGGCGTCTCCGCTTCCCCACATTGCCTTGGCACCTGCGCGACTTGACAAGTCCATGCGACATGTAAGGGAAACAATCATTACCTGCGATCGTGGGAGGTGCTGGTTGGCCTTCTCCCGCTATAAATGGAGAGGGGGCGGAGCCCCCGTCGCCCATCCTTCCTTGCTTGCTTGCTTGCTTCTTCTTTGCTTTGTTGCTTGGAGTGCCTCCGATGGCACCGCGTAGGAAGTTCTCTACCGCCGAGAAGGGGAAGGCCCCTCGCGAGGGCCCCGGTTCCCCGGCGCCCAAGCACGGTCGCGGCCGTCCGCGCAAGCACGCTGCGACCCCCGTCGTGGCCCACCGTTGAGGCGGCACCGTGGCACGCGGAGGGGACCGTCCCAACCATGGCGGTCTAGCTGACGAGGGGAGGCACGCGATGGTGGCGCGACCTCCCCGCCCACGCTTCCATTCAGCGGAGGTGTCGCCGGAGTTCGTTGTCTGGTCGGAGAACCCGGCCAGCAACTGGCTCCAGCTTCCGCACTTCCTTGTCGATGAACTGCCGGCCCCCGGTCCAGGCAAGCTCTGGTTGCAGGCGGATGGTTGCGGCAGCAAGGCCTCCTGGGTCGCGGTTGAGACTTCCTCCCCGGGCAACATAGCCCTGGCCCGCGGCTGGCAGACGTTCGCCCGCGCGCGCGGCCTGGGCAGGCGGTGCATGCTCCACTTCAGGTATGACGGTGGATCGACCCTCTATGTGAGGGTGTTCGGGGAATACGGTCACTGCGCCGGGTGTTGCCCCAAGACGAACGATGGTGAGGAGGTGCTCGGCCTTGGTGACGGTTGCGATGAGTATGAGGGCGGGCCTGCCCTCGGCGGCGACCGCGTCTCTTCCAGCTACTGCGGCTCTTCCTCTGGTGACAGCTCCAGCAGCAGTGGCTATGACCAGCCGTCGCGCCCGCTTCGAAGGAGGCAGCGGGTCATCTCGTCGCCGCGCCTCCGTGAAGCGCGAGGAGGAGTCTGGCTAGGCTCGGGGTGTCGCCAAGGGCCTGCCTCTGTGGATTGCTATAATGCTACCTTGTTTAGCTTTTCCTTTTTTCCTGCGTCAGAAAATGAAACCAGTATGGGCCCGGAGGTGCGTGTATCGAACTATGGTTCTTGGTTAGTGCAACGTGCGTGTTATTCCCATGCCATGTTGTTATTTTGCGCAAAAGATAACTTAACCTGGCGCGTTTGGGACACCCTTCCCTTCGCGAGATGCATGCGCTTGCTCAGAAACTGCAAAAAATTTGTTAGCGGGTGCGCTAGAGGATTTGTTGTTCACCCGAACCTTGACTTGGCGCTTTGTATCGCGGTACCCGAGGGGCACGGATTTAGGAGAGATGTGCCAGCTTTCAGGCTCGAATGAGGGTGACTCGTGAGAAGGCAGGGAGAAGAAAAATGCTCATGAGGGCACCTGCCTAGCCCCCTCGCGAGGCATGCGAGAGAGAGAGATCGAGAGCAAACCAGAGCCGAGAAACGCGGTAAAAGGCGAAGGAAACAAATCAGCAAGGAACGCCAAGGGCAAACTTGAATAAGGAGAAGCGAGCCAACTTCGGAAAGCAAATGAAAAGCCGTGTCTGGCACCTAATCTAGTCTTCAAGTCTTCTCACCAGCGCGGAGCTAAGTGCTGTCCACTAGGCGTGGGAGGGAGCCCAGGGCTTGAGGCCGGCACTCCTGAGACTCCGGGGCGTGTACAACCCCAACTCATTATTACGTGAGAGTGTCACGGGCGGCGATTCTTCACAGGCACCGGGCCTTCTTCACAGGCTCTGGGCCTTTCTTCTCAGGCTCTGGGCCTTGCTTCACAAGCTCTGGGCCTTGCTTCACGGGTAGAACCTCCGGAGGTGCTGGATGTTCCATGCGTTTTGGATAGGTGTCCCTTCTTGCGTCTCCAGGCGCACCGCGCCAGGCCTGGAGATGTGGACGACCCTGAACAGGCCCTCCCACATGGGTGAAAGCTTGTGCAACCCTTCCCTGGAGAGGACCCGCCTTACGACCAGGTCACCCGTCTCGAACGTCCTGGAGCAAATGTTGCGGCAATGGTAACGCCGCAGCGCTTGCTGGTACCTTGCCGCCCTTAATGCGGCTTCACGACGACGTTCCTCCCCCCGAACAAGGTCCATCCCCCGCGTGGCTTCCTGCTGTGTTTCGTCGAACGCCAGGACCCGCGCGGAGTGATGCTTGACCTCGTGAGGGAGGACTACTTCAGCTTCGTAGACGAGGAAGAACGGAGTCTCGCCCGTTGGCTTGGTGGCGGTGGTGCGGATGGACCACAACATGGGCTGGAGCTCGTCGTGCCAGCCCCTGCCGTAGGCCTCCACCTTCTTCTTGAAGGTCCTGGTCTTGAGGCCCCGCAGGACCTCAGTGTTGGCACGCTCAGCCTGACCATTGCTCTTGGGGTGGGCCACTGAAGCGTAGCAGATCTGCGCTCCAAGGTTAGCACAGTAGGTTTTAAAGAGGTTACTAGTGAACTGCGAGCCGTTATTTGTGATGATACGGCTGGGGACCCCGAGGCGGCTCACGAGGCCCTTGATGAACTTGACAGCAGAGCCGGCTAGAATGGTTCGGACGGCTTCCACTTCCGCCCATTTGGTGAACTTGTCGATGGCGACGTAGAGATAACGGTAGCCCTCTGGCGCTTGTGGGAACGGGCCTAGGATGTCTAGCCCCCAGACCACGAACGACCACGTGAGCGGGATGGTTTGGAGGCCCTGAGCAAGCTGATGGATTTGCTTGGCGTGGAATTGGCAAGCTTCGCAGGACTTCACCAGCTCGGCTGCATCATTGAGTGCTGTGGGCCAATAGAATCCGCTACAGAAAGCCTTGCCGACGAGGGTCCGTGATGACGAGTGATGTCCATAGTCCCTGCCGTGTATGTCAGTCAGCAGCTCCCTCCCTTGATCGCTGGTGATGCAGCGCAGCATGACATCGTTTGGCCGTTTCCTGTACAACTCGCCGTCCTGGATGTAGTATGTCGTGGCCTGTCGAGCCACGCGCTCCGCGTCCTCTTCCTTCTTCCGGCAGTGTCCCGTGCATCAGGTACTCCTTGAATTCCTTGGTCCAGCACTCCGCCTGGGGCTCGAGCGCCAAGAGTAGCTGAGCTCCTGAGGTTGGGCCGCAAGTTGGTGCTCCCGTGGCCGAGGGCTGTGGGAGCTCCTCCCGAGGCTGAGTCGTGCTTGAAAGAGGTGGTGTAGCTAACGGCTTGAAGAGCCGCTCTTCAAAGACACTGGGCTCTTGCGGTTGCCGCTTGGATGCTCTCTTGGCGATGTCGTCGGCTTCCCTGTTGGTCCCCCGGGGCACGTGCTGCAGCTCCAAGCCTGAGAACCAATTTTCCATCTTGCGCACCTCCGCAAGGTAGCCCTCCATGTGCTCGTCCTTTGGCCCGTACACTTTGTTGGAAAAGTTGATGAGGAGCTGCGAGTCGCCCTTGACAGTAAGGCGCCTCAACCCCAGAGCCGCCGCAGCCTTCAGGCCGGCTATGAGGCCTTCGTATTCTGCGATATTGTTGGAGACCTTCTTGCTGTGCTGGAAGCAGAGTTGCACGTCGTAGTAAAGCTTGCCCTGAGTGGGTGAGATCAGCACTGCTCCAGCCCCCGCGCCCTGGTGCGCAAAGGCGCCATCAAAATACATGACCCAGCCGTCTGAGGCCTCACTTCCTAGGGAGGTGGACCAGTCTTCTCCTTACTCAAGAGCCGGGGCATCTGTCCATTCCGCCACAAAATCGGTGAGCGCGACTCCCTTGATGACCCTGGTGGTGCTGAACTCCAGCTGCAATGCTTGCAGCTCGATGTTCCATTCTGCAACCCTTCCGGCTGAGTTTGGGCTCCTGAGTACCCTCTCCAATGGGTAAGATGAGACGACCTTGATGGGGTGCCCCTGGAAGTAGTGTTGCAGCTTGCGCGAGGCCACCAAGAGTGCGAGCAGGAGTTTTGCGGCATGGGGTATCGTGCCCTTGTGTCCTGCAGTACGGTGCTGAAGAAGTACACCGGGTGCTCGACGAGGGCTGGCACACTGTTGAGGCTCGGGTCTTGCGGAGATTGTGGCGTATCCCGAGGTGGAGGGTTTCCTGAGACTTGGCCATCCTCAGGAGTTTCCGCGATGCTGCCCTGCCGAGCTTGGTCTTCCGCCGCTGATGGCTCTGGTGTGCCTTCCTGACCCTGCGCTACATCAGCTCTGGCTTGGTGCGGCACACCCTTATCTCTGCGCTCCTCCCGGACTGCCACCAGCGCCGCGTTGGCGGAGTACGGGGCGGCGGCGAGGTAGAGTACTAGAGGCTCGAGAGGCCGCGGTGCCACCATCACCGGGGGGCTGGTGAGGTATTTCTTGAGGTTTTGGAAGGCCTGGTCGGCCTCCGGGGTCCACTCGAAGGGGCCTTTCTTCTTCATGAGCTTAAAGAAGGGTAAGGCGTGCTCTCCCATCTTAGAGATGAAACGTCCCAACGCGGTCACCCGTCCTGACAGCTTTTGCATCTCCTTAAGGGTCTGTGGTGGGCTCATGTCTTCGATGGCCTTGATCTTCTCCGGGTTCGCCTCGATCCCTCTGTGAGATACGAGAAACCCCAGCACCTTGCCAGAGGGGACGCCAAACACACACTTCTCCGGGTTAAGCCTCAAGTTCACCCGACGCAAACTCTCAAAGGTCTCCTCCAAGTCTTGAATCAACGTCCCCGCCTCGCGAGATTTGGCCACTATGTCATCAACGTAGGCCTCTGTGTTCCTGCCGAGCTGTCGCCCCAAGGCGATGTGCATCAGCTACTGAAAGGTTGCGCCCACATTGTGGAGGCCAAAAGGCATGCAAGTGTAGCAGTACACCCCACATGGCGTCAAGAAGGCCGTCTTCTCCACATCCTCCACCGCCATCTTGATCTGATGGTATCCAGAGAACGCATCCAGGAAACATAACAAATCGCACTCGGCGGTGGAGTCGACGATTTGATCGATGCGCGGAAGGGGGAAGGGGTCTTGGGGGCAGGCTTTGTTGAGGTGAAGTCGACACACATCCGTTCCTTCCCACCTTTCTTCGGTACTACGACGGGGTTCGCCAGCCATTCGGGGTATCGAACTTCTCTGATGGTACCTGCCGCCTCCAGCTTGCGTGTCTCTTGGACGATGAAGGCCTGCTTCTCAGTGGACTGCCGTCTTGCTCGCTGCTTCATGGGGCGTATGTTGGGGCACACCCTTAGATGATGCTGGATTACCTCTCTCGGGACCCCTACCAGCTGATTCGGCTCCCACACGAATATCTCCTTGTTCGCGCGCAAAAACCTCACCAAAGCTTCTTCTTGTCCCAGGTCAAGGTCGGTTCCTATGGTGAAGGTGGCTCCTGAAGATCCGTCCTCGCTAACCGACACCTGCTTGGTCTCTGCCTTGTCTTGGGTGAACAGCTGCCTCTTCTTGGTGGGCGCGGTCTCCTTGGCCTCTGGCACACCGGCGCCAGCTGGCTATTCTGCTGCCGCGGTCTTGAAGGCGTGCCTGAGTGCCACGGCCTCCTTAGTGTCCCCCTTGATGGTGAGGACGCCCTTGCTCCCTGGCATCTTCATGAGGTTGTAGTCCGGGTGAGTCGCCGCCATGAACTGGGCGAGAGCCGGGTACCCGAGGATGGTGTTGTACGGGGGACCGATGCGGACGATGTCAAAGTCGACCAACTCGATGCGATAGTTGTCTCGCGTGCCAAAGGTGACAGGGAGGCAGATCTGCCCCAGAGGGTGAGCAGCTCCCCCGCCCACTCCTGTGAAGGGCTTGCTGAGGCTGAGCCATTCGAGCGGCACGTGCAGAAGGCTGAAGGCTTCCACGGAGATAAAGTTGAGGCCGGCGCCGCCGTCGATGAGGGTCTTAGTGATGGCCACGTTGCAGATGGTGGGTGTGCAGAGCATCGGGAGCATCCCGGAGCCGGCGGTGGAGCTGGGTGGTCTTCTGAGTCGAAGGTGAGGTCGACCTCCGGCGCAGCCCAACCTGGCGGAGCCCTCGGGCGCCTGCAGGCTGCCCCAATTTGGCGGAAGAAAGTCTTGATGTGGCGATCTGAAGGAGGTGCTTGGGAGACACCCATCAGTGCCACGACTACGTGGTGTGCCGGCGCCGCGTAGCGCGCAACGAAGAGGTCGCGGAGTTCCCCCCGGGACGTCACTGTGGATCCCGGGAGGTTCAGCAGCCAGGCGCGTGGCTCGCCGATGAGTGCCAGGGGGAAAAAGTTTGCCATGATCTTGTCGTCGCCTCCGGCTTCGAGGACGGCCCCCTCGTATGCTAGTAGGAACAGCGACGAGTCTGCCGCACCATCATAGCGCGGCGGCATCTCTGGCCTGAACCTGGCCAGCCACTGCACCTGCCGTAGAGCGGGGGCTAGGGCTCGGTACCCAGACTCCCCGCTGCCGGTGTTGGCCGCAGAGGTTGGTGGTAGGGCGCCTGCCATGGGAGCATAGTGCGGCGGTGCAGGGCGATGGTTGGTGGAGAGAAGCCCCGGCGCACCCCTACCTGGCACGCCAAATGTCGGATGTTGGGTTCCGGCTACCCTTAAGGTTTGAACACTGGGGTGCGCGTGGAGTCTTTCCCTTCTACCAATCTACGCTCTAGCTCGCTAGGATCTTGCGGACGAACTCGACGAACTCGCAACACAGGAAGACACATGGTTTATACTGGTTTGGGCCACCATTGTGGTGTAATACCCTACTCTAGTGTGGTGGTGGTGGATTGCCTCTTGGGCTGATGGTGAACAGTACAAGGGAAGAACTGCCTCCTGAGGTTGAGGTGTTCTTGTGCGTATGAACTTGTGTGCGGGGATTCAATCTCTCCTCCCCATGGTGGTGGCTATTCCTATTTTTAGAGGCCCTGGTCCTCTTCCCAAATATCGAGCGGGAAGGGAGCCAACAATGGCGGGCTAATTTGAAGGGGGACAGCTAGTACAAGCTATCCTGACAAAAGGTAGTCTTCGCCTGCACAAAGCTCTGGTGGTGACGCCGTCTTGGGCTCCATGATGACCTCCGTCTTGTAGTCCTCCTGGTCTTGGTCTTGTTGCACCGAAATGGCAACCTTTGTCTGAGGCCTCGGTACTCCGCGGCTGCGCTTGCCTCCCTTGCACCAAAGAGGAAACAAGGACGCTGCGCGTGCTGGCGCCCGCCTGGTGTCGATCGTCATGGCTTACGTCACGAGAGCCTCGTGAGGTTCGCCTTGCCTTGATATCTCCGCTCCTCGCGAGTCTGCCTGACCAGGCCACTCCTGAGGAGGTCTTGACGTCATCCGCCTCGCGAGGCTTGGCCCCTCGCGAGGGTCTTGGATGCTTCATTGATGAAGATGGGCCGTACGGCCTGCTGGCCCCACCACGCCATGGGCCGCAGGTAGGCAAGTCTGGAGACCCCCGTTCCCAGAACACTGACAACCATCACAGAGGGGTTCATCATCCTCATTGGTGCCTCTCCGATGATGCGTGAGTAGTTCATTGTAGACCTACGGGTCCGTAGTTAGTAGCTAGATGGATTCCTCTCTCTCTCTCTCTCTCTCTCTCTTTTGATTCTCAATAAAATAGTCTCTTGGAGATCTATTTGATGTAACTCTTTTTGTGGTGTGTTTGTTGGGATCCAATGAACTTTTAGTTTATGATCAGATCTATGTTTTTATCCATGAAAGTTATTTGAGTCTTTTGATCTCTTATATGCATGATTACTTATAGCCTCATGTTGCTTCTTCGAATATTTGGTTTAGTTAGGCCAACTAGATTGATTTTCCTTGCCATGGGAAGAGGTGCTTTGTGATGGGTTCGATCTTACGGTGCTTGATCCCAGTGACAGAAGGGGAACCGACACGTATGTATCGTTGCTATTAAGGACAACAAGATGGGGTCTATTTCCACATAAATAGATCTTGTCTACATCATGTCATCGTTCTTATTGCATTACTCCGTTTCTCCATGAACTTAATACACTAGATGCATGCTGGATAGCGGTCGATGTGTGGAGTAATAGTAGTAGATGCAAGCAGGAGTCGATCTACTAATCTTGGACGTGATGCCTATAATGATCATTGGTTGGATATCGTCATGATTATTTGAAGTTCTATCAATTGCCCAACAGTAATTTTTTTACCCATCGTATGTTATTTTTCTCGAGAGAAGCCACTAGTGAAATCTACGGCCCCCGGGTCTCTTCTTTATTAAATTTGCCTTCGCGATCAATTTTATTTGCTTTTATTTTCAGATATATTAATCTAAAAATACAAAAATACCTTGCTGCAATTTATTATTATTTATTTTATCTCGTATTCCTGTGATATCTATTTATCCAATCTACTACAATTTTACCTATCTTTTTACCCATGAGGGATTGAGAACCCCTCTCTTACGTCGGGTTGCAAGTATTTGTTCTTTGTGCACATGAGCTATTTACGTGGTGTTGCATGGTTCTCCTACTGGTTCGATAACCTTGGTCTCATCACTAAGGGAAATACCTACCGTAGTTGTGCTGCATCATCCCTTCCTCTTTGGGGAAATACCGATGTAGTTCAAGCCGCATCATCCCCCAATGACTGTGCCCACATCCAGTGGAAGCCCCATGCTCCGCGCTGGCGGACGACACAGTCCCCCAATGACTATGCCCACACCTAGTGGAAGCCCCATGCTCCGTGCTGGCGGAAAGACTAGAGGACTAGCATAGGTGCCAGACGCGGCTGTCTTTTGCTTTCTCTTGTAGCCGAATTTGCTATTTCTTGGAATAAACTTGCAGCTCTTGCGTTCTTGTTGAAAAAGGGAGGGTTCTTGATTTTTCTTCTTCTAGCTATTTTCCATTCGCTTGGTTTCCGTTTTTGCGAAAGATGGCGGGCACCTGTCGATCACTCCATCGCACCCCGCGAGCGGGGGCTAGGCATGGTGCACACGCTTGGGTCGCCCGGCGGAGCTAAAGACGCCCTAGGAGCCCAGGCCACAACAGTCGTGGCCTTGCCCACGCACACACCTCTCTAGATCCTCGCACGGCGCTCTCGAGCGAGCTAGCAGGTGCACATTGCCCAGGGCCATCGACAGGCACCCTCTTCCAGACCTTGAATCGGGCACCACGACTAGGCACGACAATGATGGTCGCCCCTACTCAGTGGTCGTGAGTGCGCGAAAAGTAAAAGAGGGGCGACAACAGGGAGTGCAAATACCACTTAATACATCGCAGAAAAAGTTCTTCCAAATATACTTTCGCATCCCCGCGGGGGCACACTCAAAGTTTTGACAGGAAAACAAGGAAATGCAAGCCTATCAAGACGCGCTATGATCGTCTTCCCTACCATCATCGTCATCGTCAGCTCCGCCCTCTTCGGTCGCGGGCGCGACCACATCATTGGTAAGGGGGAGTTCCGCGATCAGGTTGTCCACGTGATTGTCCACCCAGCTCGCCAGGACGCCTTGGATTTCTCCAGGCACGGGGGCTATCGCGGCATCGAAATCGAAGTCGGGATTGGAGCGAAGAAAGTGGCTAAAGACGCGCGAGAACGCGTGCCCAAGAAGGTCGTGACTCTTCTCTTCGACGAGTTGGCGTGCCATCGCGGCCCCGCCTTCAAGGCGAGCCATGACCTGGGTGAACAAGATGAGTGATACGTCTTCATCGTATCTATAATTTTTGATTGTTTCATGCCAATATTATACAGCTTTCACATATTTTTGGCAACTTTTTATATGATTTATTGGACTAACCTATTGATCCAGTGCCCAGTGCCAGTTCCTGTTTTTTCGAATGTTTTTTGTCTCACAGAAAATCCATATCAAACGAAGTCCAAATGTAATAAAATTTTACGGAAAATTATTTTGGAATATATGTGATTTGTGGGAGTTGGAATCACCGAAAACGGAGGCCCACAGAGCCCATAAGACATCAGGGCGCGCCCCAGGTGCCAGGCGCGTGGTGGTGGGTTGTGCTCATCTCGTACATCGGTTGGAGCTCTACTTTGGGCGCAAGGAAGCTTATATCGAAAAAATGTGTTAAAATCTTAGCGCAATCAGAGTTACGAATCTCCCGGAATATAAGAAACGGTTTTCAGCCAGATCTGGGAACGCGAAACAGAAGAGAACAAAGAGGGAGATCCAATCTCGGAGGGGCTCCCGCCCCTCCGCCGCCAAGGAGACCATGGACCAGAGGGGGAACTCTCCTCCCATCTAGGGGGAGGCCAAGGAAGAAGAATAAGGAGGGGGCTCTCTCCCCCTCTCTCCCAGTGGCGCCGGAACACCGTCGGGGCTAGCTTCGTGACGGTGATCTACGTCAATAACCTTGCTACCATTAACACCAACTTTCTCCCCCTCTATGCACTAGTGTAACACCTCTTCTCCCTGTTGTAATCTCTACTTAAACATGGTGCTCAACTCCATATATTATTTCCCAATGATCTATGATTATCCTATGATGTTTGAGTAGATCCGTTTTGTCCTATGGGTTAATCGTGATCTTGGTTGGTATGATTGTATATTTTATTTATGGTGCTGTCCTATGGTGCCCTCCATCTCGCGCGAACGTTAGGGGTCCCCGTTGTAGGGTGTTGCAATACGTTCATGATTCGCTTATGGTGGGTTGCGAGAGTGACAGAAGCTTAAACCCGAGTAAGTGGGGTATGTCGTTTGGGAGTAAAGAGGACTTGATACTTAATGCTATGGTTGGGTTTCATGACTGTAATGATCTTTAGTAGTTGCGTATGCTTTCTAGTGGTCCAATCATAAGTGCATATGGTCCAAGTAGAGAAAGTATGTTAGCTCATGCCTCTCCCTCATATAAAATTACAAGAATGATTACCGGTACTTGTTATCGATTGCCTAGGGACAAATGACTTTATTGTTGACAAAAGCTATCCACTTTTATTACCTCAAAATTTATTCGTAGTTTTATTCTCGCAAAGTACTCATAGTTTTATTCTTGCAATATAGTTTCATACTTGTTTTAGGTAAAGCAAACATTAAGTGTGCGTAGAGTTGTATCGGTGGTCGATAGAACTTGAGGGAATATTTGTTCTACCTTCAGCTCCTCATTGGGTTCGACACTCTTATTTAGCTCCTCAGTGGTCGATAGAAATTAAGGGAATATTTTTCATTTTTTATTTTATGCACCATGTTGGTATGAGATAGTCCATGGTTGATTTATAGAATGCTCATTGCACTTCACTTATATCTTTTGAGTGTGGCTTTATAGAATGCTTCATGTGCTTCACTTATATCATTTGAAGTGTGGATTGCTTGTTCCTCTTCACATAGAAAACCGTTGTTTGTAGAATGCTCTTTTTCTTCAATTATATTTATTAGAGCATGATCTTTTGTAGAAAGAATTAAACTCTCATGCTTCACTTATATCTATTTAGAGAGTCGCCAGGAATTGTCAATTGCATGGTTAGTCATAAAATCCTACATAAAACTTAAGAATATTGGTGTTAAGGTTTGTGATTCCCTAAGCATGCACGTATAGTCTCTCGTTATGCTATGAAGTTGGAGCATGATTTATTATTGATTGTCTTCCTTATGAGTGGCGGTCGGGGATGAGCGATGGTCTTTTCCTACCAATCTATCCCCCTAGGGGCATGCGTAGTAGTACTTTGTTTTGAGGGCTAATAAGCTTTTGCAAGAAGTATATGAGTTCTTTATGACTAATGTGAGTCCATGGATTATACGCACTCTTACCTTCCCGCAATTTGCTAGCCTCTACGGTACCGTGCATTGCCCTTTCTCACCTTAAGATGTGGTGCAAACTTTGCAGGTACATCCAAACCCCCTGATATGATACGCTCTATCACACATAAGCCTTATTATATCTTCCTCAAAACAGCCACCATACCTACCTATTATGGCCTTTCCATAGCCATTCTAACATATATTTCCATGCAACATCCACCGCTTCCGTTTTGATGACTTGAGCATTCATTGTCATATTGCTTTGCATGATCATATAGTTGACATAGTATTTGTGGCTCAGCCACCGTTCATCATTTTTCATACATGTTACACTAGATCATTGCACATCCTGGTATTGCTAGAGGCATTCATATAGATTCATACTTTGTTAAAGGTATCGAGTTGTAATTTTTATTTATTTTGAGTTATAAGTAAATAGGAGTGTGATGATCATCAATTTCATTTTTAGAGCAGTGCCCCAGTGAGGAAAGTATGATGGAGACTATGATTCCCCCACAAGTCAGGATGAGACTCCGGACAATGAGAGAAAAAAAGGAAAAGAAAAAAAATAAAAAAGGGAAAGAAAAAAATAAACAAAGAGAGAAGGGGCATTGTTAGTATCCTTTACCACACTTATGCTTCAAAGTAGCACCATGCTTTTCATATGGAGAGTCTCCTATGTTGTCACTTTCATATACTAGTGGGAATTTTTCATTATAGTATTAGATGCACACCCACTTAGTTTTCATATTGATCTTCCATACACTTATAGGTCTTAGTGCATTCGTTGCATGTCAATCCCTACTCCTCGCATTGATATCGATTGATGGGCATCTCCATAGCCCGTTGGTTAGCCGCGTCGATGTGAGACTTTCTAACTTTTTCCTCTTCTCTATATTTACCCCTATCATCATACTTTATTCCACCCGTAGTGTTATATCCATGGCTCACGCTCATGTATTGCGTGACGGTTGAAAAAGCTGAAGCGCGTTAAAAAGTATGAACCAATTGCTCGGCTTGTCATCGGGGTTGTGCATGATAAATACTTTGTGTTAAGAAGACAGAGCATGACAAGACTATATGATTTTGTAGGGATAGCTTTCTTTAGAGTTGATACTTTGAAAGACATGATTGTTTGTTGGGATGCCTGAGTATTGATGTATTTATGTCAAATTATAGACTATTGCTTTGAATCACTTATGTCTTAATATTCATGCCATGATTAGATATATGATCAAGTTTATGCTAGGTAGCATTCCACATCAAAAATTATCCTTTTGTTCATTTACCTACTCAAGGACGAGCAGGAATTAAGCTTGGGGATGCTGATACGTCTCCGCCGTATCTATAATTTTTGATTGTTTCATGCCAATATTATAAAACTTTCACATATTTTTGGCAACTTGTTATATGCTTTATTGGACTAACCTATTGATCTAGTGCCCAGTGCCAGTTCCTGTTTTTTGCATGTTTTTTGTCTAGAAAAAATCCATATCAAACAAAGTCCAAATGCAATAAAATTTTATGGAGAATTATTTTGGAATATATGTGATTTTTGGGAGTTGGAATCACCGAAAATGGAGTCTCACAGAGCCCACAAGACACCAGGGCGCGCCCCAGGTGCCAGGCGCATGGTGGTGGGTTTTTCTCACCTCGTACGTAGGTTGGAGCTCTACTTTGGGCGCAAGGAAGCTTATATCGGAAAAAAATCGTGTGAAAATCTTAGCGCAATCGGAGTTACAGATCTCCTGGAATATAAGAAACGGTTTTCGGCCAGATCTGGGGAATGCGAAATAGAAGAGAACAGAGAGGGAGATTGATGACCCAAAAGTATAGGGGATCTATCGTAGTCCTTTTGATAAGTAAGAGTGTCGAACCCAACGAGGAGCAGAAGGAAATGATAAGCGGTTTCCAGCAAGGTATTCTCTGCAAGTACTGAAATAAGTGGTAACAGATAGTTTTGTGATAGGATAATTTGTAACGAGCAACAAGTAACAAAGTAAATAAAGTGAAGCAAGGTGGCCCAATCCTTTTTGTAGCAAAGGACAAGCCTGGACAAACTCTTATATAGAGAAAAGCGCTCCTGAGGACACATGGGAATATCGTCAAGCTAGTTTTCATCACGCTCATATGATTCACGTTCGGTACTTTGATAATTTGGTATGTGGGTGGACCGGTGCTTGGGTGTTGTCCTTACTTGGACAAGCATCCCACTTATGATTAACCTCTATTGCAAGAATCCACAACTACAACAAAAGTATGAAGGTAAACCTAACCATAGCATGAAACATATGGATCCAAATCAGCCCCTTACGAAGCAACGCATAAACTAGGGTTTAAGCTTGTGTCACTCTAGCAACCCATCATCTACTTATTACTTCCCAATGCCTTCCTCTAGGCCCAAATTATGGTGAAGTTTCATGTAGTCGACGTTCACATAACACCACTAGAGGAGAGACAACATACATCTCATCAAAATATCGAACGAATACCAAATTCACATGACTACTAATAGCAAGACTTCTCCCATGCCCTCAGGAACAAACGTAACTACTCACAAAGCTTATTCATGTTCATAATCAAAGGGGTATTAATATGCATATAGGATCTGAACATGTGATCTTCCACCAAATAAACCAACTAGCATCAACTACAAGGAGTAATTAACACTACTAGCAACCTACAACACCAATCCCGGACTTGAAGACAAGAATTGGATACAAGAGATGAACTAGGGTTTTGAGAGGAGATGGTGCTGATGAAGATGTTGATGGAGATTGCCCTCTCTCCATGAGAGGAGCGTTGGTGATGACGATGGCGATGATTTCCCCCTCTCGGAGGGAAGTTTCCCTGGCAGAACAGCTCCTCCAGAGCCCTAGATTGGTTCCGCCTCGTGGCGGCGGAGTTTCGTCTGAGAATATGGCTTATGATTTTTTCCCATCGAAAGACTTCATATAGCAGAAGATGGCCACCGGAGGGCCACCAGGGGGCCCATGAGGCAGGGGGCGCGCCCAGGGGGGTAGGGCGCGCCCCCACACTCGTGGGTAGGATGTGGCCCCCCTGGTGAACTTGTTCCACTGAGTATTTTTTATATATTCTGAAAACATCTTCCGTGGAGTTTCAGGACTTTTGGAGCTGTGTAGAGTAGGTCTCTAATATTTGCTCCTTTTCCAGCCCAGAATCCCGGCTGCCGGCATTCTCCCTATTTATGTAAACCTTGTAAAATAAGAGAGAATAGGCATAAGTATTGTGACATAATGTGTAATAACATCCCATAATGCAATAAATATTTATATAAAAGCATGCTTTAAAATGGACGTATCAACTCCCCCAAGCTTAGACCTCGCTTGTCCTCAAGCGAAAGACGAAATCGAAAAATATGTCCACATGTTTAGAGATAGAGGTGTCGATAAAAATAAAATACGGACATGAGGGCATCGTGATCATTCTTAGAACAACAACTTATATAATTCTTGTCATATGATTTCTTATGCTAGAGTAATAATTCAATCACAATTTCAAGTATGAATCGTAAACTTCATTGAAAACTAACAAACTATAATCTCAGTCATTGGAGCAATTGCAATTTATCATAACATAGGAAAGAGTCAATGTATTAGAGCTTTTCAGCAAGTCGACATACTCAACTATCATATAGTCTTTCACAATTGTTGACACTCACACAATACTTATGGGTAAGGAGTTTTAATCAGACACAGAGAAAGATAGGGGCTTATAGTTTTGCCTCCCAACATTTTACCTCAAGGGTAATGTCAACAATAATAGTTCATGAAAACTCACATCCAATTAGCCATATATACCAGGATCTTTCCAACATACTGTGCTTGCCAAAGGATAAAATGTAAAAAGGAAGGGTGAAGATCACCATGACTCTTATGCAAGGTAGGAGATAAAAGTAAAAGATAGGCCCTTCGCAGAGGGAAGCAAAGGTTGTCATGCGCTTTTATAGTTGGATGCACAAAATCTTAATGTGAAAGAACGTCACTTTATATTGCCACTTGTGATATGGACCTTTATTATCCAGTCTGTCGCTTTTATTTCTTCCATATCACACGATCGTATAAAGCTTATTTCTCCCACACTAATAATTCATACATATTTAGAGAGCAATTTTTATTGCTTGCACCGATGACAACTTACTTGGAGGATCTTACTCAATCCATAGGTAGGTATGGTGGACTCTCATGGCAAAACTGGTTTTAAGGGTATTTGGAAGCACAAGTAGTATCTCTACTTGGTGCGATGAATTTGGCTAGCATGAGGGGGAAAGGCAAGCTCAACCATGTTGGATGATCCATGACAATATAATTTATCTCAGATGTAAGAAAACATAACCCATTACGTTGTCTTCCTTGTCCAACGTCAACTCTTTAGCATGTCATATTTTATTGAGTGCTCACAATCATAAAAGATGTCCAAGATAGTATATTTATATGTGAAGACCTCTCTTTCTTTATTACTTCCTATTAATTGCAACGATGACCCAAACTATGTTTGTCAACTCTCAACAACTTTTATTCATCATACTTTTTCTATGTGAGCTCATTACTCTCCATAAGACTCACATGATCTCTTTGTTTCTTTTTATTTCTTTCTCTTTTCTTTTAGTCCCTTAGGATCATGGCAAAATAATCAGGCCCTTGACTCAACACTAATCTTTATTATATAGCTCACGGACTCGATTACATAGAGGAATTATAAAGCAAAACTCACAACTAGATCATACTAAGAACTTTTATTCTACTAGATCAAGATATTACCAAAAGGGTCGAACTAAGGAAAAGGGTAAAGATAAAAGTGATGGTGATACGATACCGCGGCACTTTCCCAAGCTTGGTAGTTGCCAAGGGGAGTGCCCATACCAGGTACTCGATTCTTCTTTGTTGGTGGAGAAGGTGATGGTTTTGTTGATGGCATAGGCTTCTTCCTTAATTTGCGCTTGAGGACAAAATTTTGGTCCCTTAGATCCTCGATCTCCTGTTCCAGGCTCAGTACCTTTTTGCATAGTTCCTGCTTGTTTTCCTGCAAGAGGCGAAAAGGGATAAACTCGATCTTAGGTTTCTTTACCCTATCCGGGAGGCTTGACTTTTTGAACTCCACATGCATTTCCCCAGGTTGAGGTAGCGGGACTTCATCTTCATCTGAGATCGTCTCCTCCTTTCCCTTGGGTTCATAGTCCTCTTCTTCTTCCGTAGTCCAACCACAATGCTCCACATCCCCATAGACCTTAGGATCTACAAGGTAATCAGCCACATAGCTTTCTCCTTCCGAATCCTGGGACGACATGTTGCTCTGTCTGCAGCAGGACAACTCAAAACAAAGACAAGAGATATTTGCATGATACGGGAGTCAAAATCTCCGGGAGATTATATAATGAATTTTTACCGACCAAAATACGTATTGTGCAAGAAAACGGAGTCCGGAGAGCGCACGAGGTGCCCACGAGGTAGGGGGCGCGCCTAGTAGGGTAGGGCGCGCCCTCCACCCTCGTGGGGGCCTCGTGTCCCTCCCGGACTGCTTCTTATTTTTCTATTTTTCTAAATATTCCAAAACGGAGAAATATTGCCTTAAAAACTGTTTTGGAGTCGGTTTACTTACCGTACCACATACCTATTCCTTTTCGGAGTCTGAAACATTCAGGAAAGTGCCCCATATGTATTCCTTCGGGGTTACGGTTTCAATAACATTGGTTTCAACATTTATGGGATTACCTGAGATATAATGTTTGATTCTTTGACCGTTCACCACCTTCGGATTTGTGCCTTTGAAGTTGTTGATTTTTATGGCACCGGAACGATAGACCTCCTCGATAACGTAAGGACCTTCCCATTTGGAGAGAAGTTTTCCTGCAAAAAATCTTAAACGATAGTTTTATAGAAATACATAATCACCTACATTAAACTCATGCTTTTGTATCCTTTTATCATGCTATCTTTTAACTTTTTCTTTAAACAACTTGGCATTTTCATAGGCTTGGGTTCTCCATTCATCGAGTGAGCTAATATCAAATAACCTCTTCTCACCGGCAAGTTTAAAATCATAATTGAGCTCCTTAATAGCCCAATATGCCTTGTGTTCTAGTTCGAGAGGTAAGTGACATGCTTTTCCATAAACCATTTTATACGGAGACATACCCATAGGATTTTTATATGCAGCTCTATAGGCCCATAATGCATCATCAAGTTTCTTGGACCAATTCTTTCTAGATCTATTAACAGTCTTTTGCAAAATTAATTTGAGCTCTCTATTACTCAATTCTACTTGACCACTAGACTGAGGGTGATAAGGAGATGCAATTCTATGATTAACATCATATTTAGCAAGCATTTTACGGAAAGCACCATGAATGAAATGTGAACCACCATCAGTCATTAAATATCTAGGGACTCCAAACCTTGGAAAAATAACTTCTTTAAGCATCTTAATAGAAGTGTTATGATCAACACTACTGGTTGGAATAGGTTCTACCCACTTAGTAACGTAATCAACATCAACTAAAATATGTGTATATCCATTAGAGGAAGGAAAAGGCCCCATATAGTTAAAGCCCCAAACATTAAATGGTTCAATAACGAGTGAATAGTTCATAGGCATTTCTTGACGTATACTAATATTACCAATTCTTTGACATTCATCACAAGATAAGACAAACTTATGGGCATCTTTGAAGAGAGTAGGCCAATAAAAACCAGATTGCAATACCTTATGTGCAGTTCGATCTCCAGCATGGTGTCCTTCATAAGCTTCGGAGTGACACTTGCGTAGGATCTGTTCATGTTCATGCTTAGGTACACAACGTATAATAACACAATCTACTCCTTCTTTATAAAGATGTGGGTCATCCCAAAAGTAATGCCTCAAATCATAGAAGAACTTTTTCTTTTGCTGGTATGTGAAACTAGGTGGTATGAACTTAGCAACAATGTAATTAGCATAATCAGCATACCATGGAGCAGTATGAGAAGCATTTATGACATTTAATTGCTCATCAGGAAAGCTATGATCAATAGGTAGTGGGTCATCAAGCACATTTTCTAACCTAGACAAGTTGTCTGCAACGGGGTTCTCAGCTCCTTTTCTATCAATAATATGCAAATACAATTCTTGTAGCAAGAGAACCCATCTAATAAGTCTAGGTTTAGCATCTTTCTTTTCCATAAGATATTTAATAGCAGCATGATCAGTGTGAATAGTTACTTTAGAATCGACAATATAAGGTCTGAACTTATCACAAGCAAATACAACTGCTAAGAATTCTTTTTCAGTAGTAGCATAATTTCTTTGAGCATTGTCTAGGGTTTTACTAGCATATTGAATAACGTTTAATTTCTTATCAACTCTTTGCCCTAGAACAACACCTACAACATAATCACTAGCATCACACATAATTTCAAAGGGTAAATTCCAATCAGGTGGCTGAACAATAGGTGCAGAGATCAATGTTTTCTTAAGTATTTCAAATGCTTCTACACAATCATCATCAACGACAAATGGTATATCTTTTTGTAATAAATTAGTCAGAGGCCGAGAAATTTTTGAAAAGTCCTTAATGAACCTCCTATAAAATCCGGCATGACCAAGAAAACTTCTTATACCTTTGATGTCCTTGGGACATGGCAGCTTCTCAATAGCATCAACCTTGGCTTTATCAACCTCAATACCTTTTTCAGTAACTTTGTGCCCCAAGACAATACCTTCATTAACCATAAAGTGGCACATTTCCAAATTCAAGACAAGATTAGTTTCTTCACATCTCTGCAAAACTCGATCAAGGTTGCTCAAGCAATCATCAAAAGAAGATCCATAGACGGAAAAATCGTCCATGAAAACCTCATAAATCTTTTCACAGAAGTCAGAGAATATAGCCATCATGCATCTTTGAAAGGTAGCAGGTGCATTACATAAACCAAAAGGCATACGTCTATAAGCAAAAGTACCAAAAGGGCAAGTAAAAGTAGTCTTTTATTGATCCTTGGCTGACACAGGTATTTGAGAGAAACTAGAATAACCATCTAGAATGCAAAAATGTGTATGTTTGGATAATCTTTCTAGCATTTGATCGATAAAAGGTAAGGGGTAATGATCCTTTTTCGTGGCCTTATTTAATTTGCGGAAATCATTTACCATCCTATAACCTGTAATAATTCTTTGAGGAATCAATTCATCTTTATCATTAGGAACGGCAGTAATACCTCCCTTCTTAGGGACACAATGGATATGACTTACCCACTGACTATCAGCAACGGGATAAATTATACCTGCCTCAAGGAGCTTTAGTATTTCCTTTCTTACCACTTCTTTCATTTTAGGATTCAGCCGTCGTTGATGATCACGAACTGGTTTAGCATCTTCTTCCAAATTTATTTTATGTTGACATAGGGCGGGACTAATGCCCTTAATATCATCAAGAGTATACCCAATAGCAGCACGGTGCTTCTTCAGAGTTTTCAATAATCTCTCTTCCTCATGCTCTAAAAGGTTAGCACTAATAATAACATGATATATCTTTTTCTCCTCAAGATAAGCATATTTAAGAGTATCAGACAACGGTTTAAGCTCAAACACGGGATCACCCTTGGGTGGAGGAGGATCCCCTAGGATTTCAACAGGCAAATTGTGTTTCCGAATAGGTTCCTGTTTAAAGAATACTTCATCTATTTCCCTTCTTTCATTCATAAACATATCATTTTCATGGTCTAGCAAATATTGTTCTAAAGGATCACTAGGAGGTACGACAATATAAGCAAGACCAATAATTTCATCCTTACTAGGTAATTCTTCTTCACGATGTTGTCTACTAAATTTAGAGAAATTAAATTCATGAGACATATCATCTAAACCGATAGTAACAACATCCCTTTTTTAATCTATGGTAGCATTAACAGTGTTCAAGAAGGGTCTACCAAATATAATGGGACAAAAGCTATCTTGTGGGGAACCAAGAACAATAAAATCAGCAGGATATTTAGTTTTCCCACACAAGACTTCAACATCTCTAACAATTTCCATTGGTGAAATAGTATCTCTATTGGCAAGTTCAATTGTGACATCAATATCTTCTAACTCAACAGGTGCAATATCATGCATGATTTCTCTATATAGGCTAATAGGTATTGCACTAGCACTGGCACCCATATCACATAAGCCATAATAACAATGATATCCTATTTTAACAGGAATAACAGGCATGCCTACCACATGTCTAGGTTTATCTTTAGCACAAAGTTTAGCAATTCTAGCAGTTTCATCACAGAAATAAATAACATGCCCATCAATATTATCAGACAAGATATCTTTAACAATAGCAGTATTAGTTTCAACTTTAATTTGCTCAGGAGGTGTATAGGTTTTAATATTGCTTTTATGAACCACAGTTGAAGCTTTAGCATGATCCTTTATCCTAACAGGAAAAGGTGGTTTCTCAACATAAGAAGTAGGAACAATAGGATCATTATAAGTGATAATCTTTTCTTCATCTTTAATAGTTGCAGCTACTTTTACTTCTATGGGAGTATGATATTTAAACCACTTCTCCTTGGGGAGATCAACATGAGTAGCAAAAGATTCACAGAAAGAAGCTACTATCTCAGAGTCAAGTCCATATTTAGTGCTAAATTTACGGAAAACATCGGTATCCATAAAAGATTTAACACAATCAAACCTAGGTGTCATACCTGACTCCTTACCTTTGTCGAGGTCCCAATCTTCAGAGTTGCTTTTAATTCTTTCCAATAAATCCCATTTGAATTCAATAGTCTTCATCATAAAAGAGTCAGCACAAGAAGTATCGAGCATGGTACGATTGCTATCAGAAAGCCGAGCATAAATTTTTTGAATAATCATTTCTCTTGAGAGCTCATGATCGGGGCATGAATATAACATTGATTTAAGCCTCCCCCAAGCTTGAGCGATGCTTTCTCCTTCGTGAGGCAAAAAATTGTATATATAATTGTGATCACGATGAACAAGATGCATAGGATAAAACTTCTGATGAAATTCCAATTTCAATCGTTTGTAGTTCCATGACCCCGTATCATCACATAGCCTATACCATGTCGATGCATCTCCCTTCAAAGATAAAGGGAAGACCTTCTTCTTAACAACATCTCCGGGTACACCTGCAAGGTTAAATAATCCACAAACTTCATCCACATATATTAGATGCTCATCAGGATGCCTTGTTCCATCTCCTAAAAAAGGATTAGCTAGCAGTCTTTCTATCATACCCGAAGGAATTTCAAAGCAGACATTTTCATTTTCAATAGGTTCAGTAGGTTGAGGAGCAACTCTTTGCTCTACTGGTCGGGGTGAAGATACCCCGAACAAGCCCCTCAGCGGATTACTTTTCATAGTAACAAGTGACAGTAAATTTCAGCACACTATATAAATTTTTCCTTACCAAATTCCACCTACCAAAGGCGCTTCACTCCCTGACAACGGCGCCAGAAAAGAGTCTTGATGACCCACAAGTATACGGGATCTATCGTAGTCCTTTCGATAAGTAAGAGTGTCGAACCCAACGAGGAGCAGAAGGAAATGGTAAGCGGTTTCCAGCAAGGTATTCTCTGCAAGTACTGAAGTAAGTGGTAACCGATAGTTTTGTGATAGGATAATTTGTAATGAGCAACAAGTAACAAAGTAAATAAAGTGCAGCAAGGTGGCCCAATCATTTTTGTAGCAAAGGACAAGCCTGGACAAACTCTTATATAGAGAAAAGCGCTCCCGAGAACACATGGGAATCTCGTCAAGCTAGTTTTCATCACGCTCATATGATTCACGTTTGGTACTTTGATAATTTGGTATGTGGGTGGACCGGTGCTTGGGTGATGTCCTTAATTGGACAAGCATCCCACTTATGATTAACCTCTATTGCAAGCATCCGCAACTACAACAAAAGTATTAAGGTAAACCTAACCATAGCATGAAACATACGGATCCAAATCAGCCCCTTGCGAAGCAACGCATAAACTAGGGTTTAAGCTTCTATCACTCTAGCAACCCATCATCTACTTATTACTTCCCAATGCCTTCCTCTAGGCTCAAATCATGGTGAAGTGTCATGTAGTCGACATTCACATAACACCACTAGAGGAGAGACAACATACATCTCATCAAAATATCGAACGAATACCAAATTCACATGACTACTAATAGCAAGACTTCTCCCATGTCCTCAGGAACAAACGTAACTACTCACAAAGCTTATTCATGTTCATAATCAAAGGGGTATTAATATGCATATAGGATCTGAACATATGATCTTCCACCAAATAAACCAACTAGCATCAACTACAAGGAGTAATTAACACTACTAGCAACCTACTAGCACCAATCCCGGACTTGAAGACAAGAATTGGATCCAAGAGATGAACTAGGGTTTTGAGAGAAGATGGTGCTGATGAAGATGTTGATGGAGATTGACCTCTCCCGATGAGAGGAGCGTTGGTGATGACGATGGCGATGATTTCCCCCTCCCGGAGGGAAGTTTCCCCGGCAGAATAGCTCCGCCAGAGCCCTAGATTGGTTCCGCCAAGGTTCCGCCTCGTGGCGGCGGAGTTTCATTTGAGAAGATGGCTTATGATTTTTTTCCCATCGAAAGACTTCATATAGCATAAGATGGCCACCGGAGGGCCACCAGGGGGCCCACGAGGCAGGGTGGCGTGCCCCCACCCTCGTGGGCAGGGTGTGGCCCCCTTGGTGAACTTCTTCCGCTGAGTATTTTTATATATTCTGAAAACGTCTTCCGTGAAGTTTCAGGACTTTTGGAGCTATGCAGAGTAGGTCTCTAATATTTGCTCCTTTTCCAGCCCAGAATCCCGGCTGCCGGCATTCTCCCTCTTTATGTAAACCTTGTAAAATTAGAGAGAATAGGCATAAGTATTGTAACATAATGTGTAATAACAACCCATAAAGCAATAAATATTGATATAAAAGCATGATGCAAAATGGACGTATCAGAGATCCAATCTCGCAGGGGCTCCCGCCCGTCCACTGCCATGGAGACCATGGACCAGAGGGGGAACTCTCCTCCCATCTAGGGGGAGGCCAAGGAACAATAATAAGGAGGGGGGCTTTCCCCCCTCTCTCCCGGTGGCGCCGGAACACCGCCGGGGCTAGGATCATGACGACGATCTACGTCAACAACCTTGCTACCGTCAACACCAACTTTCTCCCGCAGGCTAAGGCATAGCCTAGTGGTGGGAAGGGGCTAATGCCTTCCCACCCACCCAGGTTTAAGGCATGGTACTTGCAATTTGGGTTTGTTGCACCAATTATACTGTAGGGGTCTCCCTTACAGTCTTTCTGTCAAAACAAAACACCAACTTTCTCCCCCTCTATGAAACGGTGTAACACCTCTTCTCCCCGCTGTAATCTCTACTTAAACATGGTGCTCAACTCCATATATTATTTCCCAATGATCTATGGTTATCCTATGATGTTTGAGTAGATCCGTTTTGTCCTATGGGTAAATCATGATCTTGGTTGGTATGATTGTATATTTTATTTATGGTGCTGTCCTACGGTGCCCTCCGTCTCGCGCAAACATGAGGGGTCCCTGCTGTAGGGTGTTGCAATACAATCATGATTCTCTTATGGTGGGTTGCGAGAGTGACAGAAGCTTAAACCCGAGTAAGTGGGGTATGGCGTATGGGAGTAAAGAGGACTTGATACTTAATGCTATGGTTGGGTTTCATGACCTTAATGATATTTAGTAGTTGCAGATGCTTGCTAGGGGTTTAATCATAAGTGCATATGAGCCAAGTAGAGAAAGTATGTTAGCTCATGCCTCTCCCTCATATAAAATTACAAGAATGATAATTGGTACTGTTATCGATTGCCTAGGGACAAATGACTTTCTTGTTGACAAAAGCTATCCACTTTTATTACCTCGCAAGTTATTCGTAGTTTTATTCTCGCAAAGTACTCGTAGTTTTATTCTTGCAAAATAGTTTCATACTTTTTTTAGGTAAAGCAAACGTTAAGTGTGCGTAGAGTTGTATCGGTGGTGGATAGAACTTGAGGGAATATTTTTTCTGCGTTTAGCTCCTCATTGGGTTCGACACTCTTATTTATCAAAGAAGGCTACTGATAACCCACAAGTATAGGGGATCAATTGTAGCCTCTGTCGATAAGTAAGAGTGTCGAACCCAACGAGGAGCTAAAGGTAGAACAAATATTCCCTCAAGTTCTATCGACCGCCGATACAACTCTACGCACGCTTAACGTTCGCCTTACCAAGAACAAGTATGAAACTAGAAGTACTTTGTAGGTGTTGTTGGATAGGTTTGCAAGATAATATAGATTGCGTAAATAAAAAGTAGGGGCCGTTTAGATAAAGACACGACTAAATTAGTTTTAGTAGAGAGCTTTTTGTCACGAGAAAGTTATTTGTCTCTAGGCAATTGATAACTAGACCGGTAATCGTTATTGCAATTTTATTTGAGGGAGAGGCATAAGCTAACATACTTTCTCTACTTGGATCATATGCACTTATGATTGGAACTCTAGCAAGCGTCCACAACTACTAAAGATCATTAAGGTAAAACCCAACCATAGCATTAAAGTATCAAGTCCTCTTTACTCCCATATGCAAACAACCTACTTACTCGGGTATGTGCTTCTGTCACTCACGCCACCCACCATAAGCGAATCATGAACGTATTGCAACACCCTACAGCGGGGATCCCTCATGCTTGCACGACATGGAGAGCACCATAGGACAGCACCAATAATAAAACATGCAACTCAAACCAATCATGATCATCAATTAACCCATAGGACAAAACGGATCTACTCAAACATCATAGGATAGCCATACATCATTGGGAAATAATATATAGCATTGAGAACCATGTTTAAATAGAGATTACAGCGGGTAAAATAGGGGTTACATCGCTGCATAGAGGGGGGAAGAGTTGGTGATGACGGCGGTGAAGTTGTTGGTGAAGATTGCCGTGACGATGATGGCCCCGGTGGCACTACGGTGCCACCGAAAGAGAGGGGGAGAGAGCCCCCTCCTTCTTCTTCTTCCTTGATCTTCTCCCTAGATGGTAGAAGGGTTTCCCCTCTGGTCCATGGTCTCCATGACATGGGAGGGGCAAGAGCCCCTCCGAGATTGGACATGTCTCTCTGTCTCTCTCCGTTTCTGCATTCCAGATTCTGCCCTTTCACCGTTTCTTAAATTCTTGGAGATCTGTAACTCCGATTAGTCTGAATTTTGTACACGATCTCTATACAGATATTAGCTTTCTTGCGGTGAAAGAAGGGCACCAACCGCCTTACAGGGTTGCCACGAGGGCCCAGGTCGCACCTGACCCCTGGGGCGCGCCCCTTGCCTCGTGGCCCCCTCGGGCATCGTCTCGCGATGATTCTTCTTCCCAAAAATCACATATATTCCAAAAAAATCTCCGTAGTTTTTATCCCGTTTGGACTTCGTTTGATATGGATTTTCTGTGAAAAAAACATGCAACAAACAGGAACTGGCACTAGGCACTGGATCAATATGTTAGTCCCAAAAATAGTATAAAAAGTTGCCAAAAGTATATGAAAGTTGTATAATATTGGCATGGAACAATCAAAAACTATAGATATGACAGAGACGTAACAGCATCCCCAAGCTTAATTCCTGCTCGTCCTCGAGTAGGTAAATGATAAAAAAAGATAATTTTTGATGTGGAATGCTACCTAGCATAATCTTGATCATGTAATCTAATCATGGCATGAATATTAAGACATGAGTGATTCAAAGCAATAGTCTATCATTTGACATTAAAACAATAATACTTCAAGCATACTAACTAAGCAATTATGTCCTCTCAAGATAACATAGCCAAAGAAAGCTCATCCCTAGAAAATCATATAGTTTGGCCATGCTTCATTTTTGTCACACAAAATGCTCCCATCATGCACAACCCCGATGACAAGCTGAGCAATTGGTTCAGACTTTTTAACGCGCTTCAGCCTTTTCAACCCTCACGCAATACATGAGCGCAAGCCATGGATATAGAACTATGGGTGAAATATAATATGATGATGGAGGTTTGTGTGAGAAGACAAAAAAGGAGGAAGTCTCACATCGACGCGGCTAATCAATGGGCTATGGAGATGCCCATCAATTGATGTCAATGTGAGGAGTAGGGATTTCCATGCAACAAATGCACTAGAGCTATACGTATATGAAAGCTCAAACAGAAACTAAGTGCGCGTGCATCCAACTTGCTTTCTCATGAAGATCTAGGGCATTTGAGGAAGCCCATCGTTGGAATATACAAGCCAAGTTCTATAATGAAAATTCCCACTAGTATATGAAAGTGATAACTCAAGAGACTCTCTATATGAAGAACATGGTGCTACTCTGAAGAACAAGTGTGGTAAAAGGATAGTAACATTGCCCCTTCTCTCTTTTTCTCTCATTTTTTTGTTATCTCTTTTTTTCCTTTTTTTGCTTTTTTGGTGGGCTTCTTTGGCCTCTTTTTATATTTTGGATTCTTTAGCCTCTTTTATTTTGATAACCTCACATGGGACAATGTCCTAATAATGATGATCATCACACTTTTATTTACTTACAACTCAATATTACAACTCGATGTCTAGAACAAAGATGTGACTCTATATGAATGCCTCCGGCGGTGTACCAGGATGTGCAATGATCTAGCGTAGCAATGCCATCAAAAACAGACAAACCATGAAAACATCATGCTAGCTATCTTACGATCATGCAAAGCAATATGACAATAAATGCTCAAGTCATGTATATGATGATGATGGAAGTTGCATGGCAATATATCTCGGAATGGCTATGGAAATGCCATGATAGGTAGGTATGGTGGCTGTTTTGAGGAAGATATAAGGAGGCTTATGTGTGATAGAGCATATCATATCGCGGGGTTTGGATGCACTGGCGAAGTTTGCACCAACTCTCGAGGTGAGAAAGGGCAATGCACGGTACCGAAGAGGCTAGCAATGATGGAAGGGTGAGAGTGTGTATAATCCATGGACTCACATTAGTCATAAAGAACTCATATACTTATTGCAAAAGTTTATTATCCCTCGAAGCAAAGTACTACTAGGCATGCCCCTAGGGGGATAGATTGGTAGGTAAAGACCATCGCTCGTCCCCGACCGCCACTCATAAGGAAAGCAATCAAAGAACACCCCATGCTTCAAATTTGTCACACAATGTTTACTATACGTGCATGCTACGGGACTTGCAGACCTCAACACAAGTATTTCTCAATTTCACAATTACTCAACTAGCACGACTCTAATATCACCACCTTTATATCGCAAAACTATTGCAAGGAATCAAACATATCACATTCAATGATCTACAAGTTTTATGTAGGATTTTATGACTAACCATGTGAATGACCAATTCCTGTCATCTCTCTAAATAGATATAAGTGAAGCAAGAGAGTTTAATTCTTTATACAAAAGATATGACCATGCTCTAACAAATATAAGTGAAGCAAAAGAGCATTCTACAAATGGCGGTTTTCTATGTGAAGAGAAACAGGCAATCCAAACTTCAAATGATATAAGTGAAGCACATGAAGCATTCTATAAAGCCATACTCAAAAGATATAAATGAAGTGCAATGAGCATTCTATAAATCAACCAAGGACTATCTCATACCAGCATGGTGCATAAAATAAAAGTGAAAACTAAATGCAAAAGATGCTCTAAGATTTGCACATATCACATGAACGAAACGAATCCGAAAATATATCGATACTTGTTGAAGAAAGATGGGATGCCTTCCGGGGCATCCCCAAGCTTAGACGCTTGATTCTCCTTAAATATTTACTTGGGGTGCCTTGGGCATCCCCAAGCTTGAGCTCTTGCCTCTCCTCCTTCTCCTCACATCGAGACCTCCTCGATCTTAGAACACTTCATCCACACAAAACTCAACAGAAAACTCGGTAAGATCCGTTAGTGTAATAAAGCAAATCACTACTCTAAGTACTGTTTCAAACCAATTCATATTTTGTTTTTTCATTGTATCTACTGTAATATAACTTTCCATGGCTTAATCCACTGATAGGAATTGATAATTTCATCAAAACAAGCAAACTATGCATCAAAAACATAATCTGTCTTAAACAGGGCAGTCTGTAGTAATCCAAACATTCACCATACCTATGTACTCCAAAAATTCTGCCACAATTATGAAAAATAAACAATTTGTATAGAAAGACAGTGCAAAAAGTTTCATAACCATTTGACGTTGCAGTAAAAAATGTAAAATTGCGCACTACAGCCAAAGTTTCTGTCCTACACCGCACAAACCAACAAGCAATGTAAACATCCCAAAGGCAAATCTTAGCACATTATTTTTATAATACAATGGAATTGTATAAGGGGATAATTATTTTTGTTGAAAAGTTTCTGTAATCAAGTGTAACATCCCAAAATTCTAAATTTTGGAATGTTACAATAAATAGATAGATTTGATTGATTGTTTGATTGATTGACTGATTGAGTGAAATTCGAAAGTCTTTGAAAGTTAAATGAGAGGGAATAAAAGGACTTTCCCAAACTTTCACCTTTTGCATTTTGATCTCCGTGAATTCAAATTCTTTTCAAATACAAAACTCTCGAGAGAAGATGACATGATTTCTTCCATTTAAATAAATGAAAAGGGTTTTGAAAAGATTTCAATTTTATTTGGAAATATTTCAAATTCAGAAACTTTAAGCAACTCAATGATTTTCACGAGAGGAGATAAAATGACTTCTTCAAATTATGAAATATGAGTTGGGACTTTCAAGGATCAAATTCAAAGTCCTTTTGAAATTATTTTCAATTTGGAATTGTTTGAGTTTTATTCAAATTATTTTTCTCCAAAAATAAAATATATGGAAAATAGGGTAACATGATTCCCTACATTAGAAAATTGGAGAAAAATTAATTTGAAATCATTTTGGTATTTTAAAATGATTTTTATTGGATTTTAATAGACCAGTAGCACTCTTTGCTATATCTGAATTTGTATGAATTTTATTTGACTCTAGAAAAATGTTCACGTTGTAGACAATCTTTTTCTAAATTTTTTGATATATTATATGCCTATATAACATATTTGTTTTATTCTGTTTTTTTGTTATCTGTGAATTTTTTTAAAAAAAAATCCCTCCGCCGAACTGGGCCGGCCCAGCTAGCCAGCCAGGTTGCGGCCTAGCCTGCGCCCCGCTCGTCCCCGAGCTCGGGCGGACTCCCGCACTCGCACGGCGACGCCGCCGCCGTCCTACACCAGGACTCCGCCGCCGCCTCGCTTTGCCCCTTCTCCATGCCACCGCCGCCTCCTCCCTCCTATAAAGCCGCGCCCGCCGCCCTCTCTCCCCCCCCTCGTGTCTCGCGCCGCCGCCGCACTTTGCAGCTTGCCAGAACTACACCGCCGCCTCGCCGCTGCACCACCACCACCGCTCGCCTGCGCTGCCACCCGCGCCTTGCCCCGCGCCCGAAGCCAAGCCGCCACGCTAGAGCCACCTCGCCTCGCATCTCGCCCGCGCTGCCGCGCCGCTGTCGCCGCCGCCGCCGCTGCAAGCTCCGTCGCCTCGTAGTGCCGCCACCGCTGCCGCATCTCATCGCCGGAACCGCCACCCCAATTAACCGCCGACCTGCCGCCGTGAACAGGTAAAAGAATCGCCCCGGTTTGGCCAGTTTTATTTTTTTTAGTTTCGGTTTTCTTAGATCCGGTTTATTTATTTAGGTTAGTTACTTAGAGATCGTTCGTTTGTTTAGGTCTTTCAGTGAACGCGTTCATTAGGTTATATCTGTTTAGCGAACGTTCACTATTTAGTCTTTTTCTTTTATTTTAGTTTTCTGCCAGGGACCTATTCGCTAGGTTTTATTTTACAGATTGGCCGCTGGTTTTCAAACGACTGCATCCTTTTACTCGTTCATCCAAATTAGATGAAACCAACACCCACTTTCTTGTTACAATCTCCTCTATCCAGTAAAACAACTTAAACATGTTTTTTGAAAGTTTAAAATTTGAATTAGACCAGATTTGAATTCAAATTTCGTTTGATCATAACTTGAGTTTCGTAACTCCGTTTGAGTTGATTCCTTTTGCAAATCGAAGCTCTTGACCTAAACTTTATGATAAGGCCAAATTCACATAATTTTGGTACTGTTAGAAATTGTTTTATATTGCAAGAGTTAATTGCTTGGTTTTGATGTTTTTCGAATTGTCTTCCTCGTTCTTTCCGATCTTTTGAGTGATTGCTTATGTGTGGTTACTATTGATTGCTTAAAATAGATTGACCGGAGTGTGACGAGTAGAACTATCAAGAGTTTTGAGTGCACATCATCTTCATCAACATTGTAGGCAAGTTCACACTTTGATCATATTCATTTCATACCCAGTTTTTATGCATTAGTTTCAACCCTCAAACATTGCATGAGTAGGATTGGTAACATGTGGGTATTGGGAAGTAGTTGATGAGATAGGAACCTACTGCCCTGCATTCAAACCTTGGGAGTTACTTTTACGTTATGCTTATATTGCCATGCTATGCTCGTAGACGTGGATTGGGTTTGAGAGTATTCATGATAGATGTGAGATTGTTAATTAATGGTTTACTTAAGGTGGCAACTTTAACACACATCTGGGTGGATTGAGGCACGTGGGTATTCCGGTGATTGCATGTTTAGGCACTTGGGTATTCCAGCGATTGCCTATTTTTTTATGGACCGCCACCCAGGCTCAAAGGGATCATGAGATTATTGCCCGTTTCTCAAACACCATGTAGTGCGAGAATACCAACGGAGGAGATCGAGTCTTGTGGGCAAAAGTGCGCAAACCTCTGCAGAGTGTATACACTAATCATGGTTAGCCATGTCCCCGGTTATGGACATTTTGAGTATCTAGTACTTGGATTATCATGTGAATCTCATCATGTTACCTTAAATTAATTTTGTTGGGTTTTAATGATGATGCTTAATTGGGATTGAGAGGGTGTCTACACTCTCAATGTTTAACAACCACCATGATAGTTAAATAAAATGTATTCCTTTGTAGTAGGGAAAAATTGGCTTTTCGCAAAAACATATAACCATAGAGCTTTTCCACCAGACATATATGCATGTAGTGATAGCCATTGTTCATCATTCTCTATGGTGTGAATTTGCCAGTACATTCAATGTACTGACCCTTGTGGCTACAACGTCTCATGTTGCAGGAATCTTACGATGAGTAAGTGATACGTTAGGGTTATGATTTCTACGCTCAACTTTGCCATTGGTGTTGATGGGAATCCACAACCTTGTTGTTACTTCCACTATTTGGATTGAGGTAATAGTATTTACGTTACTTTATACATGTGATTTACCTCTGTTATAAATCTTCGAGTACTGTGTGTGTCAGCATACCGATCCAGGGATGACACTTAAGCACAGAGACTTGATCCATTCAGGTCGGTCGCTACAAGATGATATCAGAGCACATGTTGACTGTAGGACGTGACCCTAGAAACTGGCAAGCCCATAGGAAAGATTTTTCTCTAAAACTTTACTTTTCAAAAAGATCTTTTACCTCTCTTCTCTTCTGAGCTTATTCAAAAAATTCCCTATTAGTGAGACCATATCCCTTTCCTCTTTTGACCACTCGAAGATTCGGCTGATGAGACCACTCCAAGAAGTACAAGATATCGGACAAGTAAGACCATTCAGAATGAAGAGGATTTTACCATACATTATGATAATGGAAACTACAACGGTTGAAGACCGAAGACAAGGAGAATTTGAAGGCTCTGAAGATTTCCCAGATTTGTATGACCTAGGAAGGCTACCCTTATGGAACTTGGCAGACTATGGAAGTTGTCAATACCCGAGATCAAGGTGTATTGGAGAAAGACTGAAACAAGGAGCATGCGAACTCGAAGTTTTGTCAAAGAAAACCCTAAGGTAGGAGATATCAACTATGGAATGATAGCTCATGGGAATGACAAGAGCAGAAACACGGTTATCCGTGATGTCATCGCCCGCTGATGCTATTGTCACCGTGCTGAGTTAAGGAAGCATTTCTTCAGAATGGATTGGATGGAAGAAGGCTGATGGAGCACCTATCAGCAAGATGAAGTTTTAACCTTAGCTGGTGTATCACCAGGGTCTGGAGAATTACATCAGGAATTTTAATACGGACCCGCAAGAAGCCGTATTTTGACAAGGAAGCATTTTGTGAAGAACTTAGGTCCAAGAAGCTGAAGTAGCCAAGCTGGAGGAGTAAAACCTCGAGATACCGGAGATTCGTCAGGAACTGAAGGACAGTAGGACCATGGTTCATGCGAAGGATGTTGAAACCAGAAGTTTGGAACACAATTCCAGAATATTAAAGGATGTCACGAGAGACTTCGTGTCAACAGAGTTGATCTGGCAAAAGAACTTGAGAAAGACAAGCATGATCGGAAGAAGCCATTGGAGGCATGAACAAGGCTTGAAGAGTTTGGAGACATTGAAGATTTGTTGACCTTTAGAAGACCAAACCCCTGTTATATACCTACATTAGATGCGACGATTGTGAGCCGTCATTTGTTTGATGTTTTCCGACAGCCACAATAAAAATCTGTCTTTTCAAAACTTTTGTTTGTATTGTGTGTATCCCCCTCTATCTCTCTTATCTCACCCCAAACCCATGGACCCAATAGAGGATGAATGAAGATGAGCTTATATTTTCTAGACCGATGAGTCAATTGGAGACGGACCAATGGATTCAGAACATGGAGGATCACATGAAGAATAACCCTATAGTTGGAAAGGATATGACCCAGCATGCTCTTCAGTGCTTTGAAAGAGGTGCTGCTACTTGGTGGAAGATGTACCAAACCATCAATGGATGGCAAGGAGTGACCACTTGGAAAGAATTTAAGTTGACTTTGCCAAAGTCTCGGTTTGTGTCCCAGAAGTTGAAGCCTTATGGAAAGGATATGAAGAAACCTTGTGCATGCAAGATTTGTGGAGAAATAGGACACACCCATAAAGAACACAAGGATGAATGCCCTAATTGTGAAGGAAGTCACCAAGTTGAAGAATGCCCAACTAGGCAGATCACTTGTTTCTTGTGTGAAGGGACTACCCACTACCCTGCACAATGTCACATTTACCCCATGGTACGAAGAGCCGTACAGCAGAAGACAGAAGTAAAGAAAGGAGCCCTTATGGGAATTTTAGAAGAACCCGTGATGAAGGAAGATGTCGGGGACACACCCAAAGAAGAACCAATTAAACCCTGCACCAAGTCATGCTATTCATGTGGAGAAGAAGGACACATCTTCCAGAATTGTATGAATGGGGATCTAGTAGAATTCCCGATAGAGGAAGTAGAATACGATAGGAAATAGAAGCCCTGATTGGAATGGAAAAGTCCAGGAAGAGAAACCGATTGGAGCCCAGGAGGAACCTGAGTCATATCACCTGTTACAGGTGCAAGGAGTTAGGGCACTACCTCAGCAATTGCCCAAAAGGAAACCTCAAGACTTGTCAGAAGTAATATGTTTTAGTTGTAATGGAGCAGAGCACTTTGCCAGAGAATGCCCCAAGGAGAAGGAAACTTGTGCTAGATAGTTGAGTTTGCAACAAAAGAAATGGAGTAGTAGAAGTGAGAACATTTTCTTTTATATTGAGGTGTTGAGTTGAGACATGTAATGGAAAAGCAAGAGATTGTAATCAATTGAGAGTGAATAAAGTTAGCAACATTGGTACTGATATGGATTTTATGAGTTGTTACTCTATGAAGAAGGATTTTGACCATTTCTGAGGATATGAGAAATATGGTCTATGGAATATTTGTGCATTTTAAGGGTGGTAGTACCCTGTAAGAACCCTTGACCCCTGGAAAAGATAAGGATACTCCACTGAGTGGATTTCAGACAAAATGAGTACGAGTTTTGTCTTGATATGTGTGATACCCCAAGAGTATGTGGGATGAAGTTGGAGATCGCCAGTTGTTTGGACCAAATGTGATCAAGGAGTCAGAAAAGAATGTTAAGTTGATTCGAGATAGACTGAAGGTAGCTCAGTCCAGGCAGAAGAGTTATGCAGACTAAAAACGCAAGGAGGTAGTCTATGAAATTGGAGACCGAGCATGTCTTCATGTGTCCCCTCTGCGAGGAGTTAAACGAATTGGAGTTAAGGGAAAGTTAGCCCCGAGATTTGTAGGACCATACCGAGTTTTGGAGCGTATGGATGAAGTGGTCAATAAGTTGGAGTCACCCGAAGGACTATCAGGAGTTCATGATGTGTTTCACATTTCCCAGTTGAAGAAGTGCCATGCAGAGATGGCCAATATTCCCCTGTAAGGGCGCTTGACCCTGGAAAGGATAATGATGTTCCACGAAGTGGAGTATGGACTTCATAATTATAAGTTTTTATCTCGGTATGTGGGAAAACCCACGAGGATGACGAGATGAATTACTGTTGGATATAAAGGAGGTATGATGTTGGTATTATGGATCAATGGAAACTCCATAATGAATCTGAATAATCATGTCCTAGTTTGGTGCCAATAGAAGGAAGGGAGACAATTCAATTGGATGGATTTTAAGTAAGCTAGGAAGCTGGAAATTGGATGTTGGAATAACGATAAGTTGCCCATAGGATGAGTTCAAGGTTTACAAGTGATGAGATGGGCCATAACCCACAGGCCCCAGGACCTGCCAAGAAGCAAGCACACTCTTGCTGAAGGAAAAACCCTGGAAGAGAGTACGACCTTCCCCACTGACGATTTTATAGGAGTAACGCAAAACCTGAGAGTTGTGAAGGAACGATAGATATTTGTTTGGCTTGCAGAATCCATGGATTTATCCGAACTTAGTTCGTCGACAAGAGAAATTCTGCAATGCTTGTGAGGATGACCGAGTGTTAGAATGCGAGATTCACTAAAACATGTACAAGGTAATGATTTGGGTGCGGGATGGATTGATCACCATACCGACTTACTCTTATTATTCTCCTTGCTATATGGGATGGTAAATCTGAGTGACTTACCTATAGTAGAGAGACGACTATATTAAACCTTGTTTAAACCCTAGAATGGTATAAGAATTTTTTTTCCTTGTACAAGGCAGTTTTTGCCAACCGTAGGTTATACAGTGAGGATCAACCCAGACCCATTTCCTGCAGGAGAAACCATAAATTGTTGACCACCATGAGACATCGATAGTTGTTTAGTATTGGTGTCAGACCCGTCAGCTATGAAGACCCAATCTCGGAATAACCTTACCGAGATGAAAGGACAGAAGAATTGTGGTAAAGGTTATGCCACTACCGGAAAAGCCCAGAGAAGGAATTATCCTGAAGATCTGAGAAGACCGACACTCTTAACAATATGGATAAAGCATTTGGGTTTTGATGGAACCGTAACCATGCTTCTAAGGGTGGTAGCACCCTAGACCCCCTCCTGCGACAATTGATGGATTTTGAGGAGACCCCAAACCCTAACCTTTTCTTGCTAGCCTCTCCGAATCTCGAGGACGAGATTCATTTTAAGGGTGGTAGGTTTGTAACATCCCAAAATTCTAAATTTTGGAATATTATAATAAATAGATAGATTTGATTGATTGTTTGATTGATTGACTGATTGAGTGAAATTCGAAACTCTTTGAAAGTTAAATGAGAGGGAATAAAAGGACTTTTACAAAATTTCACCTTTTGCATTTTGATCTCTGTGAATTCAAATTCTTTTCAAATACAAAACCCTCGAGAGAAGATGACATGATTTCTTCCATTTAAATAAATGAAAAGGGTTTTGAAAAGATTTCAATTTTATTTGGAAATGTTTCAAATTCAGAAACTTTAAGCAACTCAATGATTTTCACGAGAGGAGATAAAATGACTTCTTCAAATTATCAAATATGAGTTGGGAGTTTCAAGGATCAAATTCAAAGTCCTTTTGAAATTATTTTCAATTTGGAATTATTTGAGTTTTATTCAAATTATTTTTATCCAAAAATAAAATATATGGAAAATAGGGTAGCATGATTCCCTACATTAGAAAATTGGAGAAAAATTAATTTGAAATCATTTTGGTATTTTTAAAATGATTTTTATTGGATTTTAATATACTAATAGCACTCTTTGCTATATCTAATTTTGTATGAATTTTATTTGACTCTAGAAAAATGTTCACGTTGTAGACAATCTTTTTCTGACAATTTTGATATATTATATTCCTATATAACATATTTGTTTTATTCTGTTTTTTTGTTATGTGTGAATTTTTTATAAAAAAACCCCTCCGCCGAACTGGACCGGCCCAGCTAGCCAGCCAGGCTGCGGCCCAGCCTAGCGCCGCGCCCCGCTCATCCCCAAGCTCGGGCGGAATCCCGCACTCGCACGGTGCCGCCGCCGCCGTCCTGCACCAGGACTCCGCCGCCGCCTGGCTTTTCCCCTTCTCCATGCCACCGCCGCCTCCTCCCTCCTATAAAGCCGCGTTCGCCACCCTCTCTCTCTCTCCCTCGCGTCTCGCGCCGCCGCTGCCTCGCCGCTGCACCACCGTCACCGCTCGCCTGCGCCGCCACCCACGCCTTGCCCCGCGCCCCGAGCCGAGCCGCCGCGCTAGAGCCACCTCGCCTCACCTCGCATCTCGCCTGCGCTGCCGCGCCGCTGACGCCGCTGCAAGCTCCGCCGCCTCGCAGTGCCGCCGCCGCTGCCGCATCTCGTCGCCGGAACCGCCGCCCCAATTAACCGCCGACCCGCCGCCGTGAACCGGTAAAAGAACCGCCCCGGTTTGGCCGGTTTTATTTTTTGAGTTTCGGTTTTCTTAGATCCGGTTTATTTATTTAGGTTAGTTACTTAGAGATCGTTCGTTCGTTTAGGTCTTTCAGTGAACGCGTTCATTAGGTTATATCTGTTTAGCGAACGTTCACTATTTAGTCTTTTTCTTTTATTTTAGTTTTCTGCTAGGGACCTGTTCGCTAGGTTTTATTTTACAGATTGGCCCCTGGTTTTCAAACGACCGCATCTTTTTACTCATTCATTCAAATTAGATGAAACCAACGCCCACTTTTTCGTTATGATCTCCTCTATCCAGTAAAACAACTTAAACATGTTTTTGAAAGTTTAAAATTTGAATTAGACCAGATTTGAATTCAAATTTCGTTTGATCGTAACTTGAGTTCCGTAACTTCGTTTGAGTTGATTCTTTTTGCAAATCAAAGCTCTTGACCTAAACTTTCTGATAAGGCCAAATTAACATAATTTTGGTACTGTTAGAAATTGTTTTATGTTGCAAGAGTTAATTGCTTGGTTTTGATGTTTTCCGAATTGTCTTCCTCGTTCTTTCCGATCTTTTGAGTGATTGCTTATGTGTGGTTACTATTGATTGCTTACGATAGATTGACCGGAGTGTGACGAGTAGAACTATCAAGAGTTTTGAGTGCGCATCATCTTCATCAACACTGCAGGCAAGTTCACACTTTGATCATATTCCTTTCATACCCAGTTTTTATGCATTAGTTTCAACCCTCAAACATTGCATGAGTAGGATTGATAACATGTGGGTATTGGGAAGTAGTTGATGAGGTAGGAACCTATTGCCCTGCATTCAAACCTTGGGAGTTACTTTTACGTTATGCTTATATTGCCATGCTATGCTCGTAGACGTGGATTGGGTTTGAGAGTATCCATGATAGATGTGAGATTGTTAATTAATGGTTTACTTAAGGTGGCAACTTTAACACACATCTGGGTGGATTGAGGCACGTGGGTATTCCGGTGATTGCATGTTTAGGCACTTGGGTATTCCAGCGATTGCCTGTTTTTTTATGGACCGCCACCCAGGCTCAAAGGGATCATGAGATTATTCATACTAGAAACCTCCGTGTGCAGCCACAAGCTACTATAGGCTCTAGCATAGTTGATTAAGTCGTGCGAACTCTTACAGTGGTAGACTAGCAGATGTAGGGGAAAGTAGGTGTAATGGTCTAACCGATCGTAAGGTGCTAGCGCTTCTGAAAGACTATGTCTCGGTCATCCGTTTTTCAAACACCATGTAGTGCGAGAATCCCAACAGAGGAGATCGAGTCTTGTGGGGAAAAGTGCGCAAACCTCTGCAGAGTGTATAAACTAATTATGGTTAGCCGTGTCCCCGGTTATGGACATTTTGAGTATCTAGTACTTGGATTATCATGTGAGTCTCATCATGTTACCTTAAATTAATTTTGTTGGGTTTTAATGATGATGCTTAATTGGGATTGAGAGGGTGTCTACACTCTCAATGTTTAACAACCACCATGATAGTTAAATAAAATGTATTCCTTTGTAGTAGGGAAAAATTGGCTTCTCACAAAAACATATAACCATGGAGCTTTTCCACCAGGCATATATGCATGTAGTGATAGCCATTGTTCATCATTCTCTATGGTGTGAATTTGCCAGTACATTCAATGTACTGACCCTTGTGGCTGCAATGTCTCATGTTGCAGGAATCTTACGACGAGTAAGTGATACATTAGGGTTACGATTTCTACACTCAACTTTGCCGTTGGTGTTGATGGGAATCCACAACCTTGTTGTTACTTCCACTATTTGGATTGAGGTAATAGTATTTACGTTACTTTATACATGTGATTTACCTCTGTTATAAATCTTCGAGTACTGTGTGTGTCAGCATACCGATTCAGGGATGACACTTAAGCACAGAGACTTGATCCATTCGGGTCGGGTCGCTACATCAAGATTCACAAAGTTTCCGTGAGCATGAACGAAGTTCAAGGAGCTCCCCCACTTCAATAATGCTTGTCTCTCTCACTTTCACTTTCCTTTTTGAAAAGTTTTAGGTTCCCCTCTTTATTTTTTGGTTTTTAAACTATATAAAAGCACTCAACAGAAATAAATGACTCTCTAAAACTTCCGGGTTGTCTCCCTGGCAGCGCTTTCTTTGAAGCCATTAAGCTAGGAATAAAGTGCTCAAGTAATGAATCCACCCGGATCCCAAGGTATATCAAAGCCAATTTTCATTTAAAATGATTTGTAATTTAGTAGTGAGCACTAAGTAACATATCTATACCTACTAATAAAGTAAGGTGTGTTCCGCCAATTGTTTCATCCATTCACCGCCGAAAAGATTTTTTTATCCGAGGTGGTACTAAATTCTTATGCGTTTGTCTACTAGAAAAAGAATTTTCATATATGGGCCGCGTGCTGTCGCCCAGCGAAGCCAGCCCACTTATTTTTCTGCCCACGCAGCTGGTGAAATTCTATTTTCCGCACAGGGCGACAAATAGTCAGAGTTTCAGACAGGACAACCAATAATACGCAGGCCCATTTTTCTTTTTTCTGTGTTTTACTTCTATTTTTGTTCTCATTTCCCTATATCTTTTTTCACTTCCAAGTTTATTTTTCTTTTAAAATTTAGTTCGTAAATATAAAATTCTCCAAAAACATTCAAAATTAAAAAAACAAATTTTGGAAAATGTTCAGAATTCCAAAACTTTGTTGCTATTTTGAAAAGTGTTTGGAACTTTAAAAAGTTTCCCATTTTTTAAATAATATTGCTTTTCAAAATTGTTTGAGATTTTCAAAAAGAAAATGGCATTTTAAAAAATGCTCCGAATTCAAAAAATATTATTATTTTAGTGAAATTTTCAAAATAAAAAATAATGTTAGTATATAAAACATACACATTTTCTAAAATCTATTTTTGTTCTCATTTCCCTATATCTTTTTTTCACTTCCAAGTTTATATTTCTTTTAGAATTTAGTTCGTAAATATAAAATTCTCAAAAAACATTTAGAATTAAAAAAACAAATTTTGGAAAATGTTCAGAATTCCAAAACTTTGTTGCTATTTTGAAAAGTGATTGGAACTTTTAAAAGTTTCCCATTTTTTAAATAATATTGTTTTTCAAAATTGTTCGAGATTTCCAAAAAGAAAATGGCATTTTAAAAAAATGCTCCGAATTCAAAAAATATTATTATTTTAGTGAAATTTTCAAAATAAAAAATAATGTTAGTATATAAAACATACATATTTTCTAAAAATCTTATGAATTTTCAACACATGTTCCTGTTTTAAAAAATATTCACAAATTCAAATAATGTTCATGTTTTTATAATAAAAAATTGGTGTTTAAAAAAATTGTGAATTTTAAAATATGTTCCCTTTCATATTTTGTTCGCGTTTTTTCAAAAGTGTACATAATTTTCAAAAAATTGTTCAGGATTTAAAATATTGTTCATGTTTCCTAGAATATTCAGAAACTACATACCTTGAAATCCCCTGGATTGAAAGGATTGAAAGGAAGAGTATATTGAATAACTCATGGGTCTTCTCTCGCGTACGATGACGTAACAAAACTCTTAAATGCCTTCAATCAATGAATGGAAAAATAACGGATTGATTCCTTCACATGCGGCGAAACCGAGAAACTATATGTTCCTTTTCGTGTGCACGCAGGGTTTTGCTTGCACATATAATTCTCAATGACTTTAAATGCATACTATTTTATCTCCCATTGCAACGCACGGGCATATGTGCTAGTATCATGTAATGACGAAGTCTAACTCTCTTCCTATGCATCGGCATGTCATAAAAGAACAATTCATGCACACAAAGTAAAGGCCAATGCATAGTATAAACAGTTTCTTGCAAATTTATCATGTTGGAAACATAGAGAGGAGGAGATGTAGTTCCTCTCTCATAATAATTGCAAGTAGGAGTAGCAAGCACATGCATATTATATCTATCAAAATCATCATGTGTAATAGTAAAACACAACCCATCAATATAATCCTTAATAAGGGCAAACTTCTTCGATATAGTGTAGTCGGGAGAATTCAAAAAGATAATAGGACTATCATGCGTGGGTGCAATAGAAACAATTTCATGTTTAACCTAAGGAACTATAGCAAGTTCATCTCCATAAGCATAATTCATATTGGCATCTTGGCCACAAGCATAGCTAGCATCATCAAAAAGGGATATTTCAAAAGAATCAACGGGGTCATAATAGTTATCATAGCAATCATCCTTCGGTAAGCACAAAGGGACATTAAACAATGTATGAGTTGGAGGGTTACTCTCATTAGAAGGTGGGCACGGGTAGCTAATCCGTTCTTCTTCCTTTTGTTCTTCGCTCTCCTCATCATCTTTTTCATCCAATGAGCTCATAGTTTCATCAATTTCTTCTTCCATAGACTCCTGCAAAATATTAATCTTTTCTTGGACAGCGGAGACTCTCTCAATAAAACCATCAATATCAGAATTGAATTCATAATTCTCATAGCAATATTTAAGTATAGCAAAAAATTTCAGGTCTGTAAACAGCATCATCAAGATTTTTACACTCTTTAAACAAAGATTCAATTTCATAAGCACCCATAAAAGCAACGAATTCTTCTATTTGTTCCACATCATAGTAATCATATATGCCATTAGCATAAGAAGCCAAGGTTTTATCATCATTAAATTTGCATGCAAAGGGAAGGTTTGGAGCCTTCATCCTAGAGCAACAAGTATAATTTATCTCAAGCATAGTTCCTGAGCATACCAATGCAACATATGAATTAGATCCCATAATAGTTTCCCTTTTTGAGTCAAGTGATAATCCCTAAAGTATTCACGTTGATCCAACGTGTCTCCCATTACATAATTGAATGGGGTTTTCTCAGGATTATCAAAGTAGTACATAATATGTTTCACATAACCAGCATCGAGGGTTTTAGGAGGTTCGCCATCTCCATGAGTATCAAGTACACCTAATTTTTGGAGTATTTCGTGTTCCATATCCATAACTAAAGATAGAGAACAACTTAGAACAGCAAATAAGATCTACTTAGTGATAAAGCAAACAAGCACACACGAGAATATTCACCCCACGCTATGACTCCCCGGCAACGGCGCCAGAAAAAGGTCTTGATAACCCACAAGTATAGGGGATCAATTGTAGCCTCTTTCGATAAGTAAGAGTGTTGAACCCAATGAGGAGCTAAAGGTAGAACAAATATTCCCTCAAGTTCTATCGACCACCGATACAACTCTACGCACGTTTAACGTCCGCTTTACCAAGAACAAGTATGAAACTAGAAGTACTTTGTAGGTGCTGTTGGATAGGTTTGCAAGATAATAAAGAGTGTGTAAATAAAAAGTAGGGGCTGTATAGATAAATACACAACTAAATTAGTTTCAGTAGAGAGCTTTTTGTCACAAGAAAGTTACTTGTCCCCAGACAATCGATAACTAGACCGGTAATCGTTATTGCACTTTTATTTGAGGGAGAGGCATAAGCTAACATACTTTCTCCACTTGGATCATATGCACTTATGATTGGAACTCTAGCAAGCATCCGCAACTACTAAAGATCACTAAGGTAAAACCCAACCATAGCATTAAAGTATCAAGTCCTCTTTACTCCCATATGCAAACAACCTACTTACTCGGGTATGTGCTTCTGTCACTCACACCACCCACCATAAGCAAATCATGAACGTATTGCAACACCCTACAGTGGGGATCCCTGATACTTGTGCGACATGGAGAGCACCATAGGACAACACCAATAATAAAACATGCAACTCAAACCAATCACGATCATCAATTAACCCATAGGACAAAATGGATCTACTCAAACATCATAGGATAACCATACATCATTGGGAAATAATATATAACGTTGAGCACCATTTTTAAGTAGAGATTACAACGGGTAAAATAGGGTTTTGAAAGTGCAACTATTCCTAGGTGGTTTTGGTTATTCATAACAACATATAGCTCATTGAGCTAATGCTATTCCAAGATGATTATTTCAGGAAAGCTCAATGATTGGCATGGCATGGATGGTGAAAGTGGAACCCTCAAAATGCGAAGGACAAAGAATTGGATCAAGCTCAAAAGCTCAAGACTCTTCATTTTATATTTTAGTGATCCAAGATCACATTGAGTCTTTAGGAAAAGCCAATACTATCAAGGAGGGATGAGGTGTTGCTTAATGAGCCTCTTGCTTCATGTGCTTAGTGATATGCTCCAAAAGCCTCAACTACTTTCCCATATCTACATATGACCTAAACCCTAAGCCAAACTCGGTCCTACCGATTCTTCCTATCTGGCGCCACCGAGTTTCACTTGTCATAAGCCACTGCCAAACCCTAGCAATTCGGTTCTACCGATAGGGATCTCGGTCTCACCAAGATGGGATTGCAAACTCTCTGTTTCCCTTTCGTAACTTTTCGGTCTCACCGAAAGAGCGGATCGGTCCCACCGAGATTGCAATGTAAATTCAGTGTTTCCTTTTTGTAACTTTTCAGTCTCACCGAAAGAGCAAATCGGTCCCACCGAGTTTGCCTGACCAACTCTCTGGTTAGCTTATTACCAAAATCGGTCTCACCGAGTTTGTGTAATCGGTCTCACTGAGATTACGTTATGCCCTAACCCTAACAAAATCGGTCCTACCGAGTTGCATGTCAGTCCCACCGAAAATCTCTAACGGTCACTAGGTTTACTTTTCGGTCCGACCGAGTTTGTTGATTCGGTCCCACCGAGATTGGAAAACTGTGTGTAACGGTTGGATTTTGTGTGGAGGCTATATATACCCCTCCACCTCCTCTTCATTCGTGGAGAGAGCCATCAGAACACATCTACACTTCCAACTCATATGTTCTGCAAGAGAACCACCTACTCATGTGTTGAGACCAAGATATTCCATTCCTACCATATGAATCTTGATCTCTAGCCTTTCCCAAGTTGCTTTCCACTCAAATCTTCTTTCCACCAGATCCAAATCCTATGAGAGAGAGTTGAGTGTTGGGGAGACTATCATTTGAAGAACAAGAGCAAGGAGTTCATCATCAACACACCGTTTGTTACTTCTTGGAGAGTGGTGTCTCCTAGATTGGCTAGGTGTCACTTGGGAGCCTCCGACAAGATTGTGGAGTTGAACCAAGGAGTTTGTAAGGGCAAGGAGATCGCCTACTTCGTGAAGATCTACCGCTAGTGAGGCAAGTCCTTCGTGGGCGATGGCCATGGTGGGATAGACAAGGTTGCTTCTTCGTGGACCCTTCGTGGGTGGAGCCCTCCGTGGACTCGCGCAACCGTTACCCTTCGTGGGTTGAAGTCTCCATCAACGTGGATGTAGGATAGCACCACCCATCCGAACCACGGGAAAAACATTCATGTCTCCAATTGCGTTTGAATTCTCCAAACCCTTCCCTTTACATTCTTGCAAGTTGCATGCTTTACTTTCCGCTGCCAATATACTCTTTGCATGCTTGCTTGAATTGTGTGATGATTGCTTGACTTGTCCTAAAATAGCTAAAATCTGCCAAGAACTAAAATTGGGAAAAGGTTAAGTTTTTATTTGGTCAAGTAGTCTAATCACCCCCCCTCTAGACATACTTTCGATCCTACAAGTGGTATCAGAGCTTTGGTCTCCATTTGCTTTGATTTCCATAGCTTTTGGTGGTCATAGCCTTGGTTTCACAACCTAGGAGAGTATGGCGTCTAGCGAGGGAAATTATCACCATAGAGGTCCTTACTTTGATGGTACTAATTTTGCTAGTTGGAAGCATAAAATGAAAATGCATATTCTTGGACATAACCCTGCCGTTTGGGCTATTGTGTGTGTTAGTTTGCAAGGTGACTTCTTTGATGGGAGAGAACCAAACCGTGAAGCTACCGCGGATGAGTTGAAGATGTTGCAATACAATGCTCAAGCTTGTGATATTCTCTTCAACGGATTGTGCCCCGAAGAATTCAACAAAATCAGCCGTCTTGAGAATGCAAAGGAAATTTGGGACACTTTGATTGATATGCACGAAGGTACCGACTCCGTCAAGGAATCCAAATTGGATGTGCTTCAAAGTCAACTTGACAAGTTCAAAATGAAGGATGGTGAAGGTGTCGCTGAAATGTACTCTAGGCTTGCTCTCATCACAAATGAGATTGCTGGCTTAGGAAGTGAAGAGATGACCGATAGATTCATCATGAAGAAGATTCTAAGAGCCTTGGATGGAAAATATGATACCGTGTGCACATTGATCCAAATGATGCCCAATTACAAAGATCTCAAGCCAACGAAGGTAATTGGAAGAATTGTTGCTCATGAGATGTCACTTAAGGATAAAGAGGAACTTCACAACAAATCTAGTGGTGCCTACAAAGCCTCATGTGAAGCCCCTACATCATCAAGTGAGAAACAAAACTTCAATGAAGAATTGAGCTTAATGATGAAGAACTTCAACAAGAGTAGAAGCAAAGATAGAAGCTTCAAGTCAAGGTCCTACAATGACAAAAGATCTTCTAGTCGAGAGCGAAACTGCTACGATTGTGGAAGACCCGGACACTATTCCAATGAGTGTATGGCTCCCTACAAGAGAAGAGAAGACTCTCCAAAAAGAAGAAGCAAAAGAGAAGAATCACCACCAAGAGAGAGAAGGAGTAGAGATGATCGTTATGAACGAAGATACTCACGGAGAAGCAAGGATTCGGAAAGGAAGGAAAAATCATCAAGGAGCTACACAAAACGAAGACATCAAGCTCATGTTGGTGAATGGGTATCCGGCTCCGACTCCGACGACCACTCCGAGAAAAGTTATCACTCCGATTCCGAATATACTCAAGATGAAGGTGTTGTCGGTCTAGCACTTGTGTCAACCAACTCCTACGACATATTTGACTCACCAAATGAAGGAATTAGAAGATGCTTCATGGCCAAAGGTCCTAAGGTAACACACCCCGAGTATATTGATTTCAATAGTGATGAAGATGACTTGTTAGGTGATGATGATTTACTTGTTGACAACTCTAGTGATGAATACTATGATGAAACGTCAATTAATCATGCTAATCAAGATAAAACGAATGTCAATGATAAGGAGAAGATTGAGGCTCTAACTAAAGAACTAAACACTCTTAAGTTAGCTCATGAAACTATCTTCGAAGATCATCGAGAACTTTTAAGAGCTCATGAGAAGTTACGCTTTGAAAAGCTCAATCTTGAGCAAGAGCATGAGTTTTTAAAGGCAATCAATGATGATCTCCGCAAGAAAAGTTCTTCTTACATTGCCAAGCGTTTACTCTTATCCACTTACATGCCTCAAGTCAAGTCTAGTAACAAGAACAAGAAAGATTCTTCCTCTAGTAGTAAGAATGATCATGCTAAATCCAATATTGTTGCTTCTAGTAGCTCTCTTGATTCCACTAATGATTCTCTTAGCCAAGTTACACTTGAGCAAGAAAATAGCTTATTGAAGGGAATTATAGAGAAAGGAGTGTACAAAAGCCTTGCCGGGAGTAAGCAATTTGAGGAAATTGTGTGCAAGCAAGGAATGCATCGGAAGAATCAAGGTGTTGGTTTTGAACAAAAGTTCAATGCCAATGGAGTTGAGTGGGAAGAAGATCAATACCCCAAGACCACTTCAAGTTCCACTTCATCAAGTACGACTACAACTCCAAGGATTCCCATCAAGATGGTGTGGATCCAAAATAAGAAGAACTAGAGAGTTCTTGAGGGTGACTCCGCCAACATACTTCACTCTTATCATTTTGGCAAGAACAAGTGCAATCAACTTCCACATCTTGCACTAGTTCAAGGAGTCACAAACCCTCTTGTTGTTAAGACAAGGGACAAGGTAACCTAAAAGTTTTCATGGACATCATCTTGTGTGTGCATCACTCTATGTCTATGGATATCCTTGTTTGTTCCTTGTGGGACTAACCCATGTAGGTATTGAAAGTGCAATTCACTCAAATGGATAGCTCCAAGTGATCTACATCAACATTGAGCATCCACATCTTCAACATCTACGTGAAGTCATAATCGACAAAACCCAAGGTTAGTTCATCCCTCTTAAGGGGGATATCACATCTAGGGGGAGCTTTACTCTAAGACTTGAGCTAAAGCAACTCTAAAGATGTGAACACAACAATGCTTTATGTAAAAGTGGTAACCCCACTTGAGCTTAAACGATGAGTATGACCTATGATCAAGTGTTCTCACTTGACTCCTAAGTCAATATACTCATATATAGATGACCTAGTCATCGCAAATTGCTTGATAGATGCTAGAATTGGTTGTGCATGCTTTGTCACATATTTCAATTGCCATCTTATTGTGTGAGCATGTTGGTTGCATATTTTACTCATTCGAGGACATCCACTTGTTGTTTTGATTGTTTGGTTTTATTTCCTTTTGCCAAGTGGATGGACAAGAATGCCTAAGAACCTCCTCTAGCTATCTATGCTTTTCTCGTCTCAAACTCTATTCATGCTACATCACAAAATTTGATCAAGTCAGATTCGAACCACTCTGTGTGAGGAGCACTCGGAGTCCCTGATTCGTCATAGACTTAAACTTCCAAAACCTCTTTGTGATTCTCGGTCTGACCGATATCCTACTTTCGGTCCTACCGAGATCATTAAGTTGATCTATGTTTTCGATCTCGGTGCAACCGATTTGAACCATTCGGTCACACCAAGTTGCAATAACTGTATACAGTTTTGCATCTCGGTGCCATCGAGTTGTTCCATTCGGTCACACCGACAGGGTCGGGCTATATATAGTCACGGGCAAAAATTTGGAAATTTCTTCGAACCCCTTCGCCCGCGCGATAGCTCGCTCTGCCAACGTGGTCTCCGGATCGTCTCCTCGCTGCCAGCCGCCTCCAGTCGTTGGTCTCCGTCACCGTCAACGGGAATCAATCCTGCCATTGCCGCCGTAGCGAATCTCCACCGAACTAGGGTATGGACTCGATCTTTGTGCTATTCCCCAATCCGATTCTTAGCACATTGTGATCATAATGATTCTTGCCACGTTTGATAAACTTCTATCCAGTCAATGAACTCGTAGATTAGGTTTGATTCAAAAATTTTAGGGTTAGGTTTCCGCCGAAACCATCTCGGACCCACCGAGTTGAAAAACTCGGTCCCACCGATTTGGCTTATGCCATTGCACAAGTGAGACTCGGTCTGACTGAGTATTACTAATCGATGTGACCGATTTTGGAACTTTGTGAAACCCTAGCAGTCTCGGTGCCACCGAACTGTGACTCGGTGTGACCGAGTTCACTAGTTTAGGTTCCAAAACTGCTTCGGTATCACCGAGTTTAAAAATCGGTAGATCCGAGATGATTTCTGTGGGAAACTAAAACTAAGTTTTTGAATCATTCTTTTGCAAAAATGTCTGCATTTTGTGATGCTCATCCACTCTACCTCATCTATAAACTGTTCACAGGGTCAGCTGTCAGCTTGTTCATCATGTCAGACCAAAGTGATAGCCAGAATTTGTCAGAGCAGCCAGTGCAAATGAGTGAGGGCACTAGTCCCTCAAGTTCTTCAGATGATGGCAGCAGGAGCACCCCTAGCAACCTGCCAAAAGCTGCCACAAGACAAAGAAAGAAGAGAACTTCAGATTCTAAGGTGAAGATTATGTGGCAGAGGAAGAGGAAGCCACATCAAAGAGAACTGTGCTCAAGAAAGAATATGGCCCAGCACAGAGCATAAAGCCAGGGATGAAGGTCAAAAGGCCAGCAGGCAGGCAGCCTATGCCGAAGGCCAGAGCCTCAACTCAAATTCCTGAAAAGCCTGAACCCAAAGAGGCTGCTGCAGAAGGAAAGAAAAGGAAGGAGAGGGTCAAGAAGACCGTAGCCAGAGTGCTTGGAAAGGCTTCCATCATGGAAGAAGAGGAAGAAGAAGAGGTTGCTGCACCAGCACCTAAGGCACCCAAGCTGATGGGTGATGCCATAAGATCAGGGGCAACTGCTTCCAAGGCCAAGCCAGCTCCAAAGCCAAAACCAAAGAGGAATACAAGAAGCATCCCAGCTGCTGAGAAGAAAAAGGCCCCAGTGCCTGAAGCTGCTGAAGAAGAAGATGAAGAGCATGTTATGAGAAAGCTCAAGCCCAAGATCCTAGACCACAATGATGTTCATCCTGTGGCTGAGGACATGAAGCTCAGAAGAGACTTAGGGCTAAGGAAGTGGAGAGAAGCAGATCCCTATGCTTCAAGGAGGAGGACTGCTGTTGACTACAGGTTCCACACTAAGGAACAACAGGATTTCTATGAGACAGTCTTGTTAGACAAGAAGCCAATTGTATGTGATATGATATGGGTCAACTGGGAATATATCAAGGAGAATGAAGAGCACTACCCTGGAGTGCAGGACAGCTTCAAGGCATGTGGAGTACAGGACTTTGTTGGGCAGAAGCTCACAAAGTGGAATGAGGAGTTTATCATGCATTTCTACTCCACAGCACATTTTTATCCAGATGGGAGGATTGTTTGGATGTCTGAAGGTACGAGGTACCAATCAACAGTTGCTGAGTGGGCACAGCTTATCAATGCCCCAGAGGAAAATGAAGATGACTTGGATGTCTATTCCAAGAAGAAGATGGATCATAACTCAATGTCAAACATGTACAAGGAGATTCCAAATGAAGCACTTGATACTTTCAAGTTTGGCTCAGTGCATTATCTTCTGTCAGGGCTGCCAACCATTAACTGGATCCTTAGGCACACACTTTTGCCCAAGTCTGGAGATCACAGGATGATCAGAGGTCATGCCATTAACTTGCTACATATCTTTGATGTGCCTCAGAAATTCAAGGTCATGAGCCTCATGGTAGAGACTATCAAGAGGACTGCAGCAGATCAGAAGAGGAGCTGTGGATATGCCCCTCAGATCCAGATGTTGATTAACTCAAGAATGGGCATAGACACATACTTGCTGGACAAGGATCATTTGCCTATCTATCCAGATTTCGAGGACAACCAAGTTGTGATGACCAAAGATGAACCATCTTCAGCCCATGCACAAGCCAAGAAGGAGAAGGCAATAAAGGAGAAAGCTGCCAAGATGCCAACTCAAGAGGAGGCATCTGAGTACTTCTTGAACAACAAGCAAGAGCAGCTCAGTTACTTGATTGCATCCACCCTGCGGATTGAGAAAGGACTGGCCACCCTAACTCAGAACCAGGCAAGCCTAGAGAGAATCGTAGAACAAAAGTTCTATGACTTGGATATCAAGGTGACAGAGATTCAGACTGCAGTGGAGCAGCTCCAAGATGACATGCAGGAGAGGAAAGGGAAGACAACCACTGATGCCTTTGCCAGAGTGCCACGAGGTCCGAGGTCGTCTGCAGTGCCAGTTCCTGACACAAGAGCAACCGCCTCAGCTCCAGCTGCAGCACCAGCCCAACCTGCTCCAGCATCTACTTCAGCTCCAACTTCAACCACGCCTACGGAAGCCTTCGTCCTTGGAGTGATCCGGACTCCACCACCACCTGAAGATCAAGCCCGAGTGTCGATTTAGCACTATGCATTTTCTAGGAACTTTTTGGTAACTTGTTGCCAAAGGGGGAGAAAATGTATAGATCATAGGCTTCGAGAGAGAGAGAGAGAGTGTTGCTTTTCTCTCTTGCTTTATTTGGTGGTTTTTCAACATTGTTTGCTTTTGGTCGAGATACTTTGATATGCTTGTGAGACATTGATGATCATGTGTTTGATCATAAGCTACACTTATGCATGCTTGCTATTATCTTATCTATCTTATGTGGTGATGAGTGCATGTATTTCATTCTTATCATTTTAAGCGCTCCACCAAGATGTATGTGACATGGAAGAGTAACCCATGACTCTAACTCTTTGTGCATTTGCAGTCCAAAGCAAATTTTAAATATGCACAAATTTAGGGGGAGCTCTTACTTATCACATACTTCTCAAAGCAACGATATATTTCATTCTTATTATTTGTCGAAGCTTTGATCTATATGTTGTCATCAATTACCAAAAAGGGGGAGATTGAAAGTGCAACTATCCCTAGGTGGTTTTGGTAATTCATAACAACATATAGCTCATTGAGCTAATGCTATTCCAAGATGATTATTTCAGGAAAGCTCAATGATTGGCATGGCATGGATGGTGAAAGTGGAACCCTCAAAATGCTAAGGACAAAGAATTGGCTCAAGCTCAAAAGCTCAAGACTCTTCATTTTATATTTTAGTGATCCAAGATCACATTGAGTCTTTAGGAAAAGCCAATACTATCAAGGAGGGATGAGGTGTTGCTTAATGAGCCTCTTGCTTCATGTGCTTAGTGATATGCTCCAAAAGCCTCAACTACTTTCCCATATCCACATATGACCTAAACCCTAAGCCAAACTCGGTCCTACTGATTCTTCCTATCCGGTGCCACCGTGTTTCACTTTTCATAAGCCACTGCCAAACCCTAGCAATTCGGTTCTACCGATAGGGATCTCGGTCTCACCGAGATGGGATTGCAAACTCTCTGTTTCCCTTTCGTAACTTTTTGGTCTCACCAAAAGAGCGGATCGGTCCCACCGAGATTGCAATGTAAATTCAATGTTTCCTTTTTGTAACTTTTCGGTCTCACCGAAAGAGAAAATCGGTCCCACTGAGTTTGCCTGACCAACTCTCTGGTTAGCTTATTACCAAAATCGGTCTCACCGAGTTTGTGTAATCGGTCTCACCGAGATTACATTATGCCCTAACCCTAACAAAATCGGTCCTACCGAGTTGCATGTCAGTCCCTCCGAAAATCTCTAACAGTCACTAGGTTTACTTTTTGGTCCGACCGAGATTGTTGATTCGGTCCCACCGAGATTGGAAAACTGTGTGTAACGGTTGGATTTTGTGTGGAGGCTATATATACCCCTCCACCTCCTCTTCATTCATGGAGAGAGCCATCAGAACACATCTACACTTCCAACTCATTTGTTCTGCAAGAGAACCACCTACTCATGTGTTGAGACCAAGATATTCCATTCCTACCATATGAATCTTGATCTCTAGCCTTCCCCAAGTTGCTTTCCACTTAAATCTTCTTTCCACCAGATCCAAATCCTATGAGAGAGAGTTGAGTGTTGGGGAGACTATCATTTGAAGCACAAGAGCAAGGAGTTCATCATCAACACACCGTTTGTTACTTCTTGGAGAGTGGTGTCTCCTAGATTGGCTAGGTGTCACTTGGGAGCCTCCGACAAGATTGTGGAGTTGAACCAAGGAGTTTGTAAGGGCAAGGAGATCGCCTACTTCGTGAAGATCTACCGCTAGTGAGGCTAGTCCTTCGTGGGCGATGTCCATGGTGGGATAGACAAGGTTGCTTCTTCGTGGACCCTTCGTGGGTGGAGCCCTCCGTGGACTCGCGCAACCGTTACCCTTCGTGGGTTGAAGTCTCCATCAACATGGATGTAGGATAGCACTACCTATCCGAACCACGGGAAAAACATCCGTGTCTCCAATTGCGTTTGAATTCTCCAAACCCTTCCCTTTACATTCTTGCAAGTTGCATGCTTTACTTTCCGCTGCCAATATACTCTTTGCATGCTTGCTTGAATTGTGTGATGATTGCTTGACTTGTCCTAAAATAGCTAAAATCTGCCAAGACCTAAAATTGGGAAAAGGTTAAGTTTTTATTTGGTCAAGTAGTCTAATCACCCCCCCTCTAGACATACTTTCGATCCTACAAGGTTACACCGCTGCATAGAGGGGGGAGAGTTGGTGATGACGGCGGTGAAGTTGTTGGTGAAGATTGCGGTGACAATGATGGCCCCGGTGGCACTCTGGTGCCACTAGAAGTGAGGGGGAGAGAGCCCCTCTCCTTCTTATTCTTCCTTGACCTTCTCCCTAGATGGGAGAAGGGTTTCCCCTCTGGTCCATGGTCTCCATGACGTGGGAGGGGCGAGAGCCCCTCCGAGATTGGATCTGTCTCTCCGTCCCTCTGTTTCCGCGTTCCAGATTATGCTCCTTCACCGTTTCTTAAATTCTCAGAGATCCATAACTTCGATTGGGCTGAATATTGGACACGATCTCTATCCGGATATTAGCTTTCTTGCGGAGAAAGAAGGGCACCGACCGCCTTACGGGGTGGCCACGAGGGCCTAGGGCGCTCCTGACCCCCTAGGGCGCGCCTCCCTGCCTCGTGGCCCCCTCGGGCATCATCTCGTGTTGATTCTTCTTCCCAAAAATCACATATATTCCAAAAAAACTCTGTCAGTTTTTATCCCGTTTGGACTACGTTTGATATGGATTTTCTGCGAAACAAAAAACATGCAACAAACAGGAACTGACACTGGGCACTGGATCAATATGTTAGTCCCAAAAATAGTATAAAAAGTTGCCAAAAGTATAGGAAAGTTGTATAATATTGGCATGGAACAATAAAAAATTATAGATACGATGGAGACGTATTAGCTACAAATGATCCCCTATCTCTACTCCTAAGGCTACGGTAGGGAGATCCTCTTTCACCATTCCTCTTTCTCTTTGTTGCGGAAGGACTAGCGGCCTTGCTGAAGAAGGAGGCGCAAGAGACACATATTTCACCACTGAAAGTGTGTCCTAGGGCACCCGGGATTTCACACCTATTGTTTGCCGATGATACACTTTTGTTCTTCCGTGCAACAGAAGGTGAGGCGCAGCGCATCAAGGGAGTACTAGATGTTTATGCTAATGCTACCGGACAATTAATTAATCCTCAAAAATGCTCCATCCTTTTTGGTGAACATTGCAGTCAAGGTGACAAGGATAATGTGGTACGTGTATTGGACGTGCAGAATATTAGCTTCGAAGAGAAATATCTCGGACTTCCCACTCCTAATGGGCGTATGAGTAAGGGTCGTTTCCAGAACATCCAGGAAAAGTTTACAAAGAGGTTCATCATGTGGTGTGACTCAATGGCACAAAGCGGGAGAGAGGTGCTAATAAAGTCCATTGCCCAAGCACTACCTACATATCTAATGAGCGTCTTCAGGTTGCCCGCGTCAACTTGTGATGATCTCACCCGCATGGTGCGTAACTTCTGGTGGGGTGCTGAAAAAGGGCGGCGGAAAACACATTGGCGTGCATGGGAGAAGCTGATCCAACCAAAGTCACATGGAGGCATGGGGTTCCGTGAGTTCCGCTTGTTCAACCAAGCTTTGCTGCCACGCCAAGCTTGGCGAATCCTCTCAAACCCGGACAGTCTGTGTGCACAAGTGATGGAAGCTAAATATTTTCCATCTGGCCTCCTTGTGGACACTGTTTTCCCGTCCAACTCTTCACCAACTTGGCAAGCAGTGGCACATGGGCTGGAGCTTCTGAAGCATGGTGTTTTATGGCGGGTAGGCAACGGGCAATCCATTCGTATATGGAGAGATCGTTGGATCCCGAATGGTGGCTCTGGCAAGCCTATCACCGTGCAGGGGCGATGCCGTCTGAGAAGAGTTTCTGAGCTGCTGGATGAACGCGGTGCATGGCGTATGGACCTTTTACAACAATATTTCAATCCGGTAGATGTCGAGCAGATTGTTAAAATTCGGACTTCTCCACGGCTGGAAGAGGATGTCCTTGCTTGGGAACCGGAGCGTAATGGTATCTTCACGGTTCGGAGCGCGTACCGGCTTGCACTTGATGAACGTCTTCGTCCATCTTTAGTCGCAGCGAGCAAGGCACCGGACGGGCGACGAGCCGTCTGGGCTTTTTTATGGAGGTGCCCTGCTCCTCCTAAGGTGCATGTGTTTGCTTGGCGGGTGGCGACGAACTGTCTGGCCACATGGACTAATAAACATGCGCGTAGCCTTGAAGTATCTAACTTGTGTCCTGTGTGTGCTACCGAACCGGAGGACACTTTTCATGCTCTCTGCAGATGTCCTCATGCGGTCGCCTTGTGGCAAGCTATGGCGCGGCAATGGAATATTCCGGACATCCGTCGAGTCATGCACACTGGGCCAGAGTGGCTTTTTCATGTGCTCGCAGACTTGTCACCAGAGAAGCGGATGTATACGCTCATGATGATTTGGCGTTGCTGGCATGTGAGGAATGAGATCGTCCACGACAAACGACCACCGCCAGTCGAAGCCTCGACCAGATTCCTAACCAGCTATATCAACTCATTGCTAGCCATCTAGGCGTACCCTCATGGAGATCACATCAAAGGAAAAATGGTAGCTGCGCCTTTGTACAACAGAAAATTGTTATCACATGTTGAGCGTGAGAAGCCATCATCACTTGGATGGGAGGCACCGCCGGCCGGCTGGGCTGCGCTCAACATCGACGGGTCCTTTTCTACCAAGGACAGAACTGCAGGAGCTGGCATGGTCCTCCGAGATGAACATGGAGATATTATTTTTTTCGTCTTGCCGTGAGTTAAGGCAGTGTGCATCACCACTAGAATCTGAGCTTGCTGCATGTTCAGAAGGCATCTCCCTGGCTACCCAGTGGTCTGAGCTGCCTTTTGTGATTCAAATGGACTGCGCAGAAGTGGTAAAACTAATTGAAGGAGGTATTGGCGACCGATCGGAGCATATGATGTTGATCCGCGAGTTTACTTCGCGTCTTCAGGACCATGGTGAATTCTTAGTTAAGCTTGTGAGACATGAACAAAACACTGTTAGTCATTTTTTAGCGAACTTTGGTCGAATAAAGAAGCGCACTGCGGTGTGGCTTCATTCTGGCCCGGACGAGGTTCCGGACCTATGTAATGCAGACATGGCTGCCACTTAATTAATGAATTCCCTTTTTTCCCGAAAAAAAGATGACTTGGTAGTCTCCGTTCCACGGTTTATTTTTGTTCCACCTTTTTCTAGTTTATTTTCGTCCCTGCTCTCACCTCCAGGTAGTCCCCTCCATGCCAAAAAAAAATCAAACCAACCCACGTTACTAGGGAGCGATGCCTTCAGGTACTCCCCTCCACGCCAAAAAAATGGACGAAAATAAACCGACGAAAGAAAACCAGCGAAAAAATCATCTTGGTCTGGCAACATCCAGAAATAAGAGACGGATGGATGCACAAGGCTTCTCAGAGCTCAGGCACTCTCGGCCGTTGGATCGGTTCGCTTGATGGAATTCAGGCCGTCGGATCGAGCCGCTGGATGACCTCGTCCGTCGGATCAAAAAAAAGTTACTGCTGGAATGAATAGTTACCGTCTCGTTCATGCCACCGCGCGTAATTACGCTGCCCCGCCGAGGGCATTTTAGTCATTTCGCTTCTTGGGGGTATAAAAGGGGCCACGCCCGTGGTGAAACCCTAGCCGCCTCACTCCCTTTCTCGCGTGTCGCCGCCTGCCTCCTCTCCTCCCCGCGACCCCGCACCACGTCTTCTCCCAGGCGCCCACTCACCCCGCCCCCGATTGAACCCTAGCCGCCACTCCTCGTTGGCCATCCTCCCTGTCCACGGCCGCCACGCGCATCGCCACGAGAGGGCGTCGCCGGTTGTGGGCGCGCCTCCACGGATTCGCGCCGTGGTTGCCGGAGGCGTGGGCACCGCGGGTCAACCTCCTCGGGGACGATGGGCGTGGCCCCGCCGTCCCGCCCTACCCGTCGCGGCTGCCATGGACGAGATCGAGCTCGACTGGGGAGCAAGGGGCTGCCCCGCCCGTCCCGCTCGCCATGGTCATGGCCATGGCCGATGACCGCGGCCCCGCCCGCCGCAGCGGCCATGGACGAGCTCGAGCTCGATGGGGGAGCAATGGGGAGAGGAACGTGAGGCTATGGGGGAGGAAGAAGATGGCCCCCTCGTTCTTGCCATCAGTTCGTCGCTCGATCTGTGCCATCCTGCTGCATCAAATGTGATGGATTCGTTGTGCGACGCCAGTGTTCCTTGTTCTTGTCGTCGTTGCGCTAGATCTGATGGTGCGTTCATAAATTTGTGGGTAGGCATTTATTTTGCCCCGTTCTTGGTCATTCCCTGCAGCTTAACTGTGATTTTGTCTCTGATTTTTTGCGGATTGATCCATCGTTTGCAGGTGCTCATTCTTCTCGTCAGTTCGTCACTCGATTTGTGCCAGCCTGCTGCGTCTTCATCCAGGGATGTACAGGTCGACTGCTTTTCCTCTCCTTCTTTGTGCTTCTCTTCTTTCCAGACCTAGGGTTACATTTGTGAAGTAGTGTATATTCCTTGTCTTTTCTATATGAGTACGCTACTAGATTCGGTCTATTGTATGCAGGCTGGCCAATGAGAGGCAAAGGGTATTATTCCATGGTTGGATTTATGTGGTGTCCTATCTTCCTTAATTCCTGGATTATAGGTGTGTGCTTCTTGTTCCTTGTCTGGATCGTGCTAGGCCCTAGGTTTTTTTTGTTCATTTGCACATGATTCTGGCTGCTTTTGTTCTTTTCTTTGTTTTGTTTATTATTTATTTTTGGCTTTATGCCAATAGCCTGCTAGTTTGTCGGTTGGTCCTGCTTGTCCTCTGTTGTGATATTGAGGCATGTAGGCTTCAATTTACTGTTGTCCATTTGAGTTAGGCTGCTTAATTTAGGTTTGTTTACTAAGTTAATTAGGTTTCTAATTTAGTGATTATACCTCCTTTGTTTTTTTATGGAATTTGGATATACGTGCCTTTGCTACCTATTCAGTCAATGCTCTGCTCAGTTTTAGTTTCTTTGGGCGTGTGCTTTATATAGCTTTCTGGTCTCTCCTTCCGGCCTACCATACTGTTTTATAATTTGTCTCTCTTCACAAACCTAGGCTTAGTCAGTGTTATACCGTACTAGATTATGTGTTCTGCCCAGCAGCGTATTTATCTGTGCTTCTTAGTTTGTCCAGAGAGTCTGATTAGAGAAAGGCCAGTTCGCCTCTGTAGCTTTTGTTGTTTAATTAGTCAGCATGTGCAGGTTCATATAGCAGTACACATGTGTGAATAGAAACTCTTCATGCAAGGTGGCAGTAAAAGGCCTTTCGATTTTACCTTAGGCACTACAAGCAGCCAATAGATAGGCCCATTGCTTGCATGATGATAAATTTTGCCCACAAGAATGTCCTAACAAATCTTATCTTTGATTGCAGCTAAAAGAGAGCTGACTAGGCCCGCCTGGGAGAGCAGGTAAGCACATTCGTGTCTGGTGTGTCAGATCTGCCAAATTGAACTCTTGCACTTCAAGATAGATTTCCATGTATTATTACTTTGGACTGACAGCGAGTTCCAAAAAATAAATTGTTGCTCTGTAGTGATAATACTCTTAGATTATTTTAGCCTTATTGATTTGAATGCTGAAATATCTTTCTGACCCTATACAAAAAATATTGTTTTGTGTAAATAATGCATCACATATTTTTTACTGTTGGAAAATGAATTATTTATGTATAGTTACTACCGAATTATATCAGAATAATAAATCTATCACTCGCTCCAATTATTTGTAATTCTGGGTTAGGCTTTTCTTATCTAAACTACTTGATGTGACAAAATATCTTAAACAAGCTCTATGATTTGTATGCTCTCTTATATTATCAAAGATGATTGCACTTATATGATATGTTTGATAGTTCCTATATACTCCGAAAGAAAAAATAGCTGATGTTCCGCTCCCTCCAGGCTTGCACTCGCGTCACGCCCTTTCCTCTCCCTGCCGCCTCGCCTCTCTCCCTGCCTGCTCGTTACCCCGGTCGTCTCTGATGGTGCTCCTAGATGTGCTATACATCACCTCCTCATCTCCTTGGCCGCTTCGGTGCCCATGGCTTTCGTGCTCGTCGGCGGAATGGTGCAAGGCGCAACTCCGACGTGGTTCCTCACTGGTTGGATGGCGTTCAGGCGCAACCCCGGTGCCCTCTGAGTACTGCCTCGGCTACAGCCTCCCTCTATGAGCTCCATCTTCCCCTGCTCTGCTTCGGCTACTATATGGGACATGGACAGGGTTATGATGATCTGTTATGGCTAATATAGGCATGCTCTCAAGCAGTCGAGGCACTTGTGGGTATTAATTTGGATCCTCCCTCGTTTCTTTGAGCTGTTTTGATCACGTTCTTATTTTAGTGGCTCTGTCCTTGGATGGTCATTTCTAATGAGTGATAACCAGGGCAGGTAAATCCTTGTAAGAACATATTGATCCGGTGATCCATCCAGAAATCCAGAAATAAGAGAAGGATGTCTCACCGAGCTCTCATAGCGATTAGGGACTCTCGGCCGTCAGATCGGTTTGCTTGATGCGATTCTGGGCGACGAATCTCGCTCCGGATTGATCTCGCCATCTCGGCCGTTGGATCGAGCCTGAACTCCTGCAGTAATGAATAGTTACTCCCAAAATGAGATATCTCGTGCCACCACGTTTGAATCGCGCGCCCAATCGGTCGGAAGCCATTCTTGCTAGGGCGATGATGATTAGCCGTGGGTATCAAGTTGGGTCCTCCCTCTTGTCTCTAGAATCCTTTTTGATCCTGTGATACTTATTGTTCTGTCCTTTGGATGGTCATTCTTATTGAGTGATAACCAGGGCAGCTCCACTATATAAACAGACTGATCTGGTGATAAGAGATGATGGGGGTAGATTATATGATCGAGGAAAGGCAAATCTGAGCCCATATGCATTGAATCCTAAACCCTTTTTATTCGCACGTGCCCCACCGGTCGGAAGCCATCCTTGCTAGGGCGATGATGATTCGCTGTGGCTGAAATAAGTGTGCCTTTGAGCAATCAAGGCACCTGTGGGTATCAAGTTGGGTCCTCCCTCTTGTCTCTAGAATCCTTTTTGATCATGTGATACTTATTGTTCTGTCCTTGGATGGTCATTCTTGTTGAGTGATAACCAGGGCAGCTCCACTGTATAAACAGATTAATCTGGTGACAAGACATGGCGGGGGTAGATTATATGATCGAGGAAAGGCAAATCTGATCCCACTATGCATTGAACCCTGAACCCTTTTTATTTGTATTTAAAGGTGTTGCTTATTTATGCTCCAGTATTTATAGCCGTCTTATGTGAATATTTCTTCTCTCTCATACCTTTATTGCATATAAGTTGTTCTTGACTTTTATTGTTTGTTGTTGGTCCTTGATTTCATCTGGTTAAGAGTAAGCAAGTTGTCGGTTCAATGGCTTGTTTTAATTTGTTGATAAACCAGCAGAAACCACGGTGTCATGTTTCTAATAATAGCGTCTTTAGGTTGGTTAATGTTTGTATTGGAGACCACTACCTTTTATTTCGCTTGTTTCTTACCATCTTCCTTGCTTCTCTGGCTGTTTCACGGTTGGGACGGTGGCGTGGCGTTGGGCTGTCTTGCGGGTCGGCCGAAGAGGGAGCACACCGAGCGGGCTTCTAAGATGGCTGAGGTGATTATTTGCTCCCTTTTTTGTCTTTCCCTTTGTGATGTGTGTGTGCTCATCAAGGGCTTTGTTGTTTTTTAGGGATTTGTCTAGGGTTTCTTGGTTAATCCATTCTGATTTTGGTCTGCTCATGCTCTTGGCTTCCGGACCGTGGTGCTCAAGGTGGTCTGGCTGTCGCTGCTGCCCCTGCTCGACGATGCTGCACCCCTGCTCGATCACTTTATAAAAATAGCGTATGCAGAAGTGAAAACGAGTCAAACAGATGATCAGTGCCTTAGTCCTTCAGTACTTGAGGTATGTGTTGACTGTATTAATGCTGTTATGTTTTTAGTGGCCAATATTTCTGACGAGTGTATAAACCCACAGTTGACCATTGTCCGGATATGAGATTAATTGGTGTCTAAGATAATTAGTAGCATGATTTTATAAAGCTCCAGTTCCATGGTTCTGAGCACTTGTGTTTCATTGGAATCACTTGTTATTATAGAACTATGTTGTTGACTATAGTTCCATGTAGCTTGAGTATTTATCTGTACTTGAAGTCTACAAGTGTTTTCTTAAGTATACCAGAACCACCTGACCGAGAGTAATTAATTTCATAACTATTAAGTAAACTGAATTGAGCATTTCTTAGGTTCCCCTCTCTCATAGATGTCCATATATACAGTTCTGATCTCCTTTTTTCTGCTGCTCCATATAGCGTACAACCGAGTCGTTGATGCAGTGAGAGCTCGGTGTCCTTTCCGCCGGCTGAGCAGCAAGCCGGAGCTGCAAGTCTCTAAACATGGTGGTGCTACTGTGAGGATCTCATGCCTCTCACTCTGTGTATCTCTCATCAGCCCGTTCCACTTTTTGCTAATCATTCATGCCCTTCATGATCACTAAGGCTTTTCTTGGTTTTGTAGTTGTGGATTGTGATTAAGAATGATGACCCTGGTTAATTATAGGATTTAAATGTGTCAACCCAGACCCCAGATGCATTGCTATTGTTTTAGTTGCTGCTGCAAATTTTTATTTTGTTGAGAATGGGAGAATAGCGAAGGGGTGCATTTCAGTTTTGATATTCTTACAAATGTTTTGATGTGCTTTTTTCTTGCTGTCATGTCAAGAATGCAAAGAATGCCAATGTGTTCTAATTTATTTCCACTATAATTTGTTTTCTGTTGCCAAAAGTGGTGTTTCTGAAGAAAAGAAATTGCATTGTGTCTTTGCTGCAGGTTGGTTTGCACAAGGTGCTGTAATTTTCAAGATATATCATGTGCTCAAATGTTTGATGGCTTATGTTATGTACCGAAAGAATCCAGAGAAAAATTAGAAGGCGAGTTCTATTGGAAATACATTGATCCTTTCTATTATGATCTTATCTTTTGCATGAACATTTGATGCCTCAAGTTACAAAAATTCATAGAAATCTTGGGTGTTTTCTGCTTTTATTGTTCCTAATTTTATAGGAGGCCTGGTTGCCTGCCTAGGATTTAGATGCGTTAGCCCAGACCCTAAGATATATCATGTTCTCAATGTTACATATATATTCACATTTAGAGGAAATGAGCATGCAATAATTAACTGGACTATAGTAGATGCTCCATTTCTGCTTATGTCACAGTTAGTGTAAAATATGCTTATACATCTGAAAATTAGGTGTCTCTTTGTGCCTCCTTCTAATGACAGTGATGAACATCTTTTCAATGTAAGAACATACGTTCACATGATTCTGTATATTTAATGTCTCCCTTTTCTATTATTAAAAATAGATGCCTACACGGTCCTCTGATTGCATTGCTAATTTATTAGTTGTAATTTTTGGTCGTGCAATGAAGATTATAACAAATTATAACGCACCAAATTACATGCAATATTTTGTTTTTTGGCCTATTTACTATTATTGATTTGTTAACTCTGCTTGGTTCTAAGCATTGTGGAGTGGAAGGCATGATCCCAGTTTAGTGTATTTTTCTTCTTAGTGTAAGCTATATAATCTGCTGGATTTGAGTACAATTTAATTCTTTTTCATATCATATTACTGCCAATTAGAATTTTCTTTATTTCCGGTTCCAAGAATGATGATGTGCCGCGGGAATGTATGCCTCGTGTACGAGCAGAGTCTGTGTGTATATGTTGTAAGCTAGAACTATTTTTGCCTACCAAAACCTATCTGTGTGCCTCTACTCCCGTGTACATATTTGGTCCAAAGCTATACTTAGGCTTGTTTCCATATTGCTCTTTGTCTTCATATTACGTTGTTCCCCTTGTGTCTAAGCATCATGATGACCCGATCGACTGTTTCTCCTTTGATAGCCTTTAAGACTTGTAGTTCATGAGTTCTACATTAATTGTCTGATGGATTGTAAATGAAAGAAACTACTTGTGTGTTTTAATCTCTTTTCTCCCACTGGTTTTCCTATGAAACTGGAGGGCTTCATAAGTGCTTTCGACATGTTCTATCAAGACATTTTCCATGTACATATTGAGTTCGCATTGTTATTTTCTGTCAACTTTGATAGAAGGATCCACTCATGTTCTTTTTGCAGATTGTTATTTTCTCCAGGAAAATCATTTTTTTCTTCACTTTTTGGACCATCATTACTCAACTTTTCTTGGAGCGGTGAGGAACTTTAGGCATTCTTGGCAAAGGACATCCGAAGACTCCGGCAGGTAACACATTTGTTGGCATTGACTTTTGTCGTTCTTGAAACTTTTTTAGGCTACTAGCTGATTGTCACTAGCTTTTTTTTGTATAAATGTCTTGCTTTCAGTATTTTGTAGTATTCGGCTGCCCCTGAATATGCTACTCAGGCTTCATTTTTTAATACAAAAATGACTTGATCTAATTATTGTAAACAGTATTTTGACCCACAATATCCATATGTGTCAAAACTTTGTTGCTTTTGGTATATTGATAGTGTATAACCAGTGCATCAATTGAACCTTTTTTAACCTTTCTTTTGGTATATTTTTAGTGTATACTGGAGTTTTACACGCTGCACCATAATTGACGGGAGTAGGTTATATGATCGAGAACAGGCGAATCTGAGCCCACCATGCAATGATCCCTTTATTTATATTTAAAAGTGTCGCTTATTTATGCTCCAGTGTTTATAGCCGTCTTGTGTACATATTTTCTCTCTCTCATACCTTTATTGCATATAAGTTGTTCTTGATATTTATTGTTTGTTGTTGGTCCTTGATTTAATCTGGTTAAAAGTAAGTTGCTTTTTGTTATACTGGACAGACTCGCTCCCAGTATTTATAGCTGTCTTATGTAAAGATTTCACTGATGTACTGTTAGTATCTTGATGTGATAATTTTTTCTTCATTTGGTTACTTTGTTGGTTCCCCTTTAAACTGTTTTTGGTTCAATTGGTCCTTAGTTACTTCCTTGGTCCACATGGCTGCCACCGAATATATTTTCTGTATTTTTGTATATTTTGTTCAGATCCCATGCTCCATTTATGCCTTTTCTATACATATTAAAATTCTCAGCTTCATGAAAGTGGAACATTTCTGTTCTCTTGTTGGTTATAAAGATAGCGGTCCACAAGTTTTTTTTATTCTTACTATAATTTTGTAATTGCTTTTCCATGTATCTTTTATGCATTGAAGGGCACAACTTATTCATGATTGTGGCTTGCTGTGCCACATGACCAACATGGATTATGTCGATGTCTAAACCATGTATGGGGCTGATCCTGACGGCTTCGTCCACATCTTTTGCGCCTGGTCCAGCTGCGCCATATCAAGGTCTCCTCCCCTGCCCCTGTTCTTCTCCTTCTCTCTCTCCCTCTCAATTCCTGATGTGTTTCGATTTGGTAGGCTTGGTTCCCTCCCTGATTGTGTGCATCATCATGGTGTTTGCTTGTTGTTCTAAAATTTCAACTGCATGGCTACTATTGGGTTGGCTTCTTATGGGTCTCCAGTAAGTTATGGGAGAGAGTGAGAGTGTGGGCTTGGTCAGGGAGATCTCTTTTATTTATTTGCTGGTACCTAATAGTTTTTCAGGTTCCCTTGTGAAATCTTAGTGAAAATAATGATTTTATTTGCTGTGCGTGCGTGAACCTCAACTCGGACTCTTGTTTCTTCTCAGTATATATGTACAGATTATAACTATAATAAATATGTGTCCTTTTTTCCTCTTTCTCTCCTCTGGTTTTACTGCCGAACTGGGTGGCCTTGATGAATGATGTTGGCTTATTTTAGAGAAAATCTTTATAAATAAATACTTGATAAATGATGTTGGTTTATTTTAGAGAGAATCTTTCTAAGTAAATATACACTGAAGAGAGGTTTCAATTTCCTAATAGTACATGTTCAAATTGTTGTTGTATGTGACCTTAGATAGAAGGACGTGCACTTGTGATTATCCCTTTCCCTTTTTGTATCAGAGCTTTGTGCCAAAAAAACTGCTTTGGTGCCGAGACAATTACCTTGCAACATTAATCTTGGCTGAAATTGTGCACCTTTACTAGATCAATCATGTTTGTCAGTGTTAAATAATTAGGCGCATAATAAGATGAGATCATAGTGTAATCAAGTTTTGTGCCTAAAGAAAATCTTGGAGGATATCTATATATAGTAGGCTTATTATGTTTTCTGGGTGCCTTGTAGAATACTAAGATAAAATAAATTTAATTTCATCTTTTATATTCTTTTATGTTAAAGAGGCTACATATTGTATCCAGATCACTTAATATTATCCAAAGTGATTCTCTTTCATACAGACCAAATTATTTCCTCGCTATCCATGAGACGCACTATTTGAATAGTTTGCCTAACATGACATGTCCTTTAGCAGATCCATGCATTGCAACATGCAAGCAAATCAAATGAAGGAGTGTGGACAAAGTTATATATCAAGCAAATCAGATGAAGGGGTGTGGACAAAGTTATATATCAAGCAAATCGGATGAAGGCGTGTGGACAAAGTTATATATCTAACAGTCAACCATGTAGTTTACTATTATGCAGTATGAAAAATAGCGTAAATAAGTTATCTGAGACTAATACTGCTATGGCATGCTTTTGGTTTCTATCATACCAAACCTTGCTTAGGTATTTCATGTCAAATTTTATAACAAATGTGCTGATGGCATGTAGATAGGGCCATTTTTTAGATAAGGGTGATTACTGTTGTGAGTATCTACCAACACCTACTCTTTGAGTAATATCAGATATATTTCCATCCTTAGATATAGAGTAATATCAGATGTTAATCGGAAAAGAGTTATATCAGGGGTTTGATCATTGAACTTTTTTTTATTCCATTCTGATATAGTCTCTTACATTTCCATCCTTAGACACACAGACGTAGGAATTAGGGTTGGACAAGTAACACCTCTTTGATTAAGTTGTCGTGTACATGTGTTAAACTCGCCTTTCTACTAATGCATAATGCAGTTTGACTTTCCACTGCTTGGCCATATCGGTTGGGCTGGCACCCTCAGGCCAAGGCGCGTTGCCAATCTAGTATATAAGACCGCGACCCTAGCATACCTTCACCAGCCATCAGTCACACCGACCGGTAGCTTCTCCGGCTAGCTAGCTCGCTCGCACGTGCGTGTACTATCTAACCGCAGCGAGCTCGGCGCGGGCCTGTCGGTCGAAGTAGCAAGATGTCGTTGCCCGCGGACTACAACATGTCCGTTGGGTACGCGCCCGACGGCATAGTGGTGCCGCCATGGCTGAACAAGGGCGACAACGCATGGCAGATGATCGCCGCGACGCTGGTGGGACTTCAGAGCATGCCCGGCCTGGTGATCCTCTACGGCAGCATCGTGAAGAAGAAGTGGGCCGTGAACTCGGCCTTCATGGCGCTCTACGCCTTCGCCGCCGTGTGGCTCTGCTGGGTCACCTGGGGCTACAACATGTCCTTCGGCCACCAGCTGGTCCCCTTCTGGGGCAAGGCCCGGCCGGCGCTCGGGCAGCAGTTCCTCCTCATGCAGGCCGTGCTGCCGGAGTCCACCCACTTCTTCAAGGACGGGAGCCAAGAGACGGCCTGGATCAATCCGAATTACCCCATGGCCTCCATGGTCTACTTCCAGTGCGTCTTCGCCGCCATCACGCTCATCCTCCTCGCCGGCTCGCTGCTGGGCCGCATGAACATCAGGGCCTGGATGATCTTCGTCCCGCTCTGGCTCACCTTCTCCTACACCATCGGCGCCTTCTCGCTCTGGGGCGGAGGCTTCCTCTTCCAGTGGGGCGTCATGGACTACTCCGGCGGCTACGTCATCCACCTCTCCTCCGGGATCGCCGGGTTCACCGCCGCGTACTGGGTCGGGCCCAGGTCCACCAAAGACAGGCAGAGGTTCCCGCCCAATAACGTCCTCCTCATGCTCACTGGCGCCGGCATACTCTGGATGGGGTGGGCCGGGTTCAACGGCGGTGACCCTTACTCCGCCAACGTCGACGCTTCCATCGCCGTCCTCAACACCAACATCTGCGCAGCGACCAGCCTCCTCGTCTGGACCTGCCTCGACGTCATCTTCTTCAAGAAGCCCTCCGTCATCGGCGCAGTCCAGGGCATGATCACTGGCCTCCTCTGCATCACTCCCGGCGCGGCTCTGGTCCAGGGGTGGGCGGCGATCGTGATGGGCATCCTGTCCGGCAGCATCCCGTGGTTCACCATGATGGTCGTGCACAAGCGCTCCAGGCTGCTGATGCACGTGGACGACACGCTGGGCGTGTTCCACACCCACGCCGTGGCGGGGTTCCTCGGCGGCGCGACCACGGGGCTCTTCGCGGAGCCGACGCTGTGCAGCTTGTTCGTGCCGGTGACCAACTCCCGCGGCGCCTTCTACGGCGGCAACGGCGGCATGCAGTTCCTGAAGCAGGTGGCGGGCGCGCTCTTCATTATCGGCTGGAACGTGATTGTCACCAGCATCATCTGCCTGGTCGTCCGCCTCATCGTGCCGCTGCGGATGCCGGAGGAGGAGCTCGCCATCGGGGACGACGCGGTGCACGGCGAGGAGGCCTACGCGCTGTGGGGCGACGGCGAGAAGTACGACTCCTCCAAGCACGGGTGGTACTCCGACAACGAGACCAACCTGCAGGCGCGCAACAAGGCGCCCAGCGGCGTCACGCAGAACGTCTAATTTATCATCGTCGCCGGCCTGATTGGAGTTTGCTTTTATCCATCTTACATGTGTTGTGGAATAATGTGGTGCTACCTACACAAGCATGAGCAAGATGTCCACGACACTTGCTTTTTGTACGCATAGCATCACTGCTCTTTGATTATTCGAGAGGGAATACAACATTCACTTTGTGGTTTACACTCTTTCTATCTTTTCTTTCTTTTTTGGTTTTGCTAATTCTCGGTTTACTGATATTTTCATAAATCGCAATCAACTGAGATTGAACATTACCAAGCCTATATCCTTGGAAGCACCAACTTTCAGCAATATGTCATCGCAACCTTTATTTTCAAGTTAGATGCATGGAGTGCCATCATCGTTGGTCACTCCTCCTAGGCATTGCTTTGATCTTATATGACTTTGCTTTTATGTTGGTGTGATCCTTTGTGTGTGTGCGCACGCATTTGTGTTGATTGTGTGCGTTCTAGTCATGTAGGGATGAATGCATGATCATTTATGTGCACCCCGGTCTAGAGCTCTGGGGTGAAAGTCTAGGTTCGACCGGAGTTGGTCATACCTGAAAATGGTGATTTTTTTTACGTCGTTACCTTGTTGAAGGCATTGCTCAGACATGCTTTGGACCGATTCTTCAGGGTGAAAACCCAGATTCTGGCCTTAGTGGCTGCATCCGGCGACGATGATACTTGAGCGTTGTTCCCTTTCTGAAGGCGTTGCTATTGAAGACCTCGTCGTCCATGTAGTGTCATGATATGGTCGGTGCAGATATGGTTATTGTTGTAGTTTTGACGATCATGGATCTGATTGCTTTGGGACTTTTTCTTTTTTTTCCTTGCCTATGCATGCTTTGGTCTTATGACTTTGCTAGCTGCCGGCGTGTTTGTGTGTGTTGGTGTTGGCTGTGTGTATCTTAGCTATGCAGAGGCCGGGTGCAGGCTAATCGTGTTTTGTATCTTCTTGATGCTTCATTTTGAGTCAATAAAATCCACCCTTTGTCGAAAAAAAGAGTTAATAAAAGACTTATATCGAAAAAAAAGAATACGTAAAGTGAGAAGGGGATGATCGAAGTTTTCTAGCTGAAGACATTATGGCCGGCTTCAAATCATAGAAGACGGACGGCTGATCAGACACAATGTGCTAAGAATAAGTACTTGTAAAGACCATAAAATCAAATACGATAAAGCTAATGAATTGACGCTTACTGAGACTATATTTCGTGTGAACGGCTTGTCCGTCGGATCAGATGTTTGAATCCTAGCTTAGGGCGCCTTGCCACGTTGTCATCTGGCAACTGTTCGCTCCATGGCTGGCAACCGCGAGAACTGTGGCAACATGGCCCGTTGCTCTAGTGCCACCCCATCACCCTACTTGCCCATGTCGCGTTTCCTCCACCGCCTCTTCCTCTCCTCCCTATCTATTCCTATCTTCACGTAGATACCTCTCTGTCGAAGATTTGATCCCAGTTGCTTGCCAGCGGCCGCATTCAGATTTACCAACATGCATTGTTGAACATTTCAAGGTGCGATGCTCAACCGCCTCCACAACGAGCTCGGCCACCCGCGCCGCCACGAGTCTCTGGTCAACACGCGCCACCTTTGCTTCTAGATCTGCTTTCCCTTCAGTCGCTCCAGCTTGTTGTGAGGCGTGGTTCGACACTTCGGTGAGCCTTCAGCGTCGACAAGACACAATGGGTGGATGGAGGGGGGGGCTGACCGGAGGCATGGAGGAGGGCATGCCATCCTCTTCTCACTTGCATCGCCTCCAACCTCTGCTGCACTTGCTCATTGTTGCTGCCGTTTTCTCTCCTACGATTGTGCCCGTGCTGCCTTCGTCAACATCGTAGCTACCCCCTCTCCATGTTGTTGGAAATATGCCCTAGAGGCAATAATAAATTGATTATTATTATATTTCCTTGTTCATGATAATCGTTTATTATCCATGCTAGAATTGTATTGATAGGAAACTCAGATACATGTGTGGATAAATAGACAACACCATGTCCCTAGTAAGCCTCTAGTTGACTAGCTCGTTGATCAATAGATGGTCACGGTTTCCTGACCATGGACATTGGATGTCGTTGATAACGGGATCACATCATTAGGAGAATGATATGATGGACAAGACCCAATCCTAAGCCTAGCACAAGATCATGTAGTTCGTATGCTAAAGCTTTTCTAATGTCAAGTATCGTTTCCTTAGATCATGAGATTGTGCAACTCCCGGATACCGTAGAAGTGCTTTGGGTGTGCCAAACATCACAACGTAACTGGGTGGCTATAAAGGTACACTAGAGGTATCTCCAAAAGTGTCTGTTGGGTTGCTACGAATCGAGACTGGGATTTGTCACTCCGTGTAAACGGAGAGGTATCTCTGGGCCCACTCGGTAGGACATCATCATAATGTGCACAATGTGATCAAGGAGTTGATCACGGGATGATGTGTTACGGAACGAGTAAAGAGACTTGCCGGTAACGTGATTGAACAAGGTATCGGGATACCGACGATCGAATCTCGGGCAAGTATCGTACCGATAGACAAAGGGAATTGCATGCGGGATTGATTAAGTCCTTGACATCGTGGTTCATCCGATGAGATCATCATGGAGCATGTGGGAGCCAACATGGGTATCCAGATCCCGCTATTGGTTATTGACCGGAGAACGTCTCGTCATGTCTGCATGGTTCCCGAACCCGTAGGGTCTACACACTTAAGGTTCGGTGACGCTAGGGTTATAAAGGAAGTTTGTATGTGGTTACCGAATGTTGTTCGGAGTCCCGGATGAGATCCCAGACGTCACGAGGAGTTCCGGAATGGTCCGGAGGTAAAGATTTATATATAGGAAGTCCTGTTTTGGTCACCGGAAAAGTTTCGGGTTTTATCAGTAACGTACCGGGGCCACCGGGAGGGTCCCGGGGGTCCACCAAGTGGGGCCACAAGCCCCGGAGGGCTGCATGGGCCAAGTGTGGGAGGGGACCAGCCCCAGGTGGGCTGGTGCGCCCCCCCCACAAGGGCCCAAGGCGCCTAAGGGGTGGAAAGGGGGCAAACCCTAAGGGCAGATGGGCCTTAGGGCCCATCCTGGTGCGCCTCCCTCTCCCCCTCCCCTTGGCCGCCCCTAGATGGGATCTAGGGGCTGCCGCCACCCCTAGGGAGGGAACCCTAGGTGGGGGCGCAGCCCCTCCCCTCCCCCTATATATACTTGAGGTTTGGGCTGCCCATTACACGCGATTTGATCTCTCCCTGGCGCAGCCCTACCTCTCTCCTCCTCGTCTCTTGCGGTGCTTGGCGAAGCCCTGCTGGAGTACCACGCTCCTCCACCACCACCACACCGTCACGCTGCTGCTGGATGGAGTCTTCCTCAACCTCTCCCTCTCTCCTTGCTGGATCAAGGCATGGGAGACGTCGTCGGGCTGTACGTGTGTTGAACGCGGAGGTGCCGTCCGTTTGGCACTAGGATCTCCGGTGATTTGGATCACGACGAGTATGACTCCTTCAACCCCGTTCTCTTGAACGCTTCCGCTTAGCGATCTACAAGGGTATGTAGATGCACTCTCCTTCCCCTCGTTGCTGGTTTCTCCATAGATAGATCTTGGTGACACGTAGGAAAATTTTGAATTTCTGCTACGTTCCCCAACAGTGGCATCATGAGCTAGGTCTATTGCGTAGATTCTATGCACGAGTAGAACACAAAATAGTTGTGGGCGTTGATTTTGTTCAATATGCTTACCGTTACTAGTCCAATCTTGATTCGGCGGCATTGTGGGATGAAGCGGCCCGGACCGACCTTACACGTACTCTTACGTGAGACTGGTTCCACCGACTGACATGCACTAGTGTGAATGAGAAAGTGAAGCCTCCAGGTGCCCCAGAGCGACGCCACACCAGATACCTTCACCGTCGCCCTCGCACATCAAGCCCGCACCCTCGCCCTCTCAGTCGCCGCCGCCCTCACCCTCGCAGTCGCTGCCGATCCCCTTCCCACATCGTCCTCCCTCAAGCGCTCGCCGCAACGACCGTGAGTGTGGCTGCTCCTCGCCCGTTCTCTGGCAACCGTCCCCTCCCCACTGCCTCCGCCGACGCCGGATAGAATGAGGTGGGTTCAACCGGTAGAGCCCTGGGCGAGATCGCATGCGAGTGGACGGAGCAGGCGCTGGTGGTCCTGGTGAACCATGGGCGGAGTCAGAGCAGAGAGTTGGGGTGTAGGAGATGAGGAGAATGGGGTAGACTTCATGATGGAAGGAGATACAACGTCAAAGAATGTGGAGGTCGGGTGTTACATGGAGGCGCATGGTGAGCACCACACGCATATGTTCCTCTTAGCTTCCTACCTCTTCCCTGCTGCCCTAATTTCCCCCTACGACTCAATCATGCCTCAAGCTACTCTCTAATTTTTTGGAATTTGCATTGTGGTATATTCTGAATTCTTGTTTGATTACAATGAAAGAAGTGGAAGAGGATCTGCAATTGTGTCGGGGTAAACTTTAGTGATGTTGTTGTTTCTTTTAAAGATCTTCTTTCTTTCAGCACTACAAACTTCTCAAGCAAATTCGTGTGATTTATTTATTTGATTCATAGGTTGTAATCTATTTGAGGTCTGATTGTGCTTTCCTGATCTAACTTACAGTGCAAGTAGTCCATTTAACACCAGTTCAGAAGAAAAAACTATATTCATCCAGGTGATGCCATTCATTTGCTAAGTGCTTCTGAATTTTTGTTGTTCTAATGCATTTGCTTCTGAATTATGACATGTGGATTTGTTTTTTAATCTATTTATGTGCAAGGTCATGTAAGGAGAGCAAGGATCCTTGGGAGATGCTACTCTAATTTTTTGCCATTTAGATGACACTATTGATCACAATCTTGTTATGGCTGAAACAATTGCCTTGCATCATAATTTTTTTGAGTTAATTAACAGGGATATAATGCCGAGTACTTGGAGCACACTTTGTTATTAGTACAATGTAGATTGATTGTGCAATTTGTGAGTAAGAGCACATTTAGATGGAAGTGGTGGTAACAGAATAGGAGTACTAAATATGTTATGTGTGTTTTGTACAAAACTATTTCCCTTCTGTTCCATGTTTTGGTCATATGCAATCATCCACCACATCAGTATCGCTAGCTGCACGATTTGATCTATTTTCATGATGCTCAATTGGAATCTCTCTGCATTTTGTCGAAAAATGGCTGTGTAAGCTTTTGATTAACCTGTAATAGTTAGCTTGTCTTGTATCTATTTGATCAATTTTTCCAAAAAGTACGAACACACACATTGTATAAATTTTACATGGATTTACATGATGGGCAAGTAGCCTTGGTCTCCTGCCTCTTCCACTTTCATATGGTATATATAGTTCTAAATTCAGTTTAACATGAATCTTGATAATACTTTGTTGAAGTCGAAGTAGGAATTAGGGCCAGGTAGAATTAAATTGCAACTATTAGCGTAATTAGCATTGATACCTCTGTCAGAGGTATTCTAAGGATTTGGCATCAAGCACTAATTATGAAGATTCAGTTTTGATTGTGCCCACTTGACGTTGTCAGCGATATGCTTTATGCCTTACAATCCATGTTGTTGTATTCTTTCCTACCACATCCATTGTGTTGTTTTGTTATGCTAAATTAACCACAGGATCGGGAGTATGCTGTCAACAAGATCCTTTATGTCTTATAATTCAGGTTGTTGTATTCTTTCCTACCACGTCCATTGTGTTCTTCTGTTATGCTAAATTAACCACTGGATCAGGGGGACATCCACCCAGTAACTCTTCCTTATCTTCCCTCTCCTCTCTTAAACTTTCTATGGTTCTTGGTTTGATTCTCAAAGAGCTCGAACTCGTCTTGAGTTTTTGATTATGACCTGCCCTATTTTGTTGGTACAGATTACTGTACTAATGTCTTGTGTAGCAAATATTTACTAAGATGGGATAATAGGTATACTATTTTTCTAATTCACGACTTCATGTGATTTCTTCCTGGTCTATGTCAAGTCAAGTTATTTTTGTTCTGAATAATTTACCAACAGAGTGCAGGTTCATGTGCATAGCAAGTGTTAAAAAAGTCTCAATTATCTGCATGGTATATCTATTCATTATCTTTTCCAGAATGAAGTGAGGTATGGTCCGGATCAATGAACTCGAGAGGCGGCAGTGGATCCCTAGGTTTTTCGGTTTCTGAAAGAGAAATTTGTTTTGGCTTTTTTCTACACGCATACCGTCAGTAATGGAGAATCATGTGCAGGACGTGAGATTTGAGAAGCACTAGGGTGCGACAGTGGAGGAAGTAAAATATATGTCGGAGACGGCCATGATGGCATGAATATGAACCGTCCGGTTCTGAGGGGCATCAAGAACATCATCAGAGCCCCTCAACAACACCTGGTTCTGAGCAAGAGGGGGCCGATCAGCATGTTTGTGAGATGTTCTTCCATGTAGTTAACTACTATTCAAACCTTGGTTTTATGGAAAGTCAATGCATTTTTAATAGTAACTGATTTGTGATTCTTCCATGTTTTTGGCTTAGGTGCATATTTTCACATGACTCATGCGCGGAGCTAGCGGGTCTGAGGATTGAGCTCGTGCCCAAGCAGTAGAGCGAGGGATACTTATGAAACGTATGCCAATGCATCGTTAGGTGAACATCTTTCTATTTCACAGGTGATTTAATTTCTTGACTTGATGTGGCATCTGTAATTGCACAAGTGTGTTGGATCATATTGAAATAGTGTGGATAGATCAATTTTGTTCATTCAGATCTGTCATAAATTGTCATATTGAAAGTTAGGAGGCTCACTCGTGTAGTTTTAAAATAGCAAGTAGGTCTCCTTGGTATACTCAATACCCGACAGTGTTTGCAATGCAATAGTTGGTCAAATACTGGACCTGGATGTTATACTCATGTAGGAGTTTACGTCTATTGCTACCTCTTGAGCATTGCGTTGGTTTTCCCTTGAAGAGGAAAGGGTGATGCAGCAAAGTAGCATAAGTATTTCCTTAGTTTTGAGAACCAAGGTATCAATTCAGTAGGAGGCCACACGCAAGTCCCTTGTACCTACACAAACAAATAAGAACCTCGCACCCAACGCGATAAAGGGGTTGTCAATCCCTTCATGGTCACTTACGAGAGTGAGATCTGATAGAGATGATAAGATAATATTTTTGGTATTTTTATAATAAATATTAAAAGTAAAGATTCCAAAATAAAAGGTAATAGAAATAACTTGTTGACGGAAGATTAATATATTGGAGAATAGACCTGGGGGCCATAGGTTTCACTAGTGGCTTCTTTCAAGATAGCATAAGTATTACGGTGGGTGAACAAAGTACTGTCGAGCAATTGATAAAAAAACGAATAATTATGAGAATATCTAGGCATGATCATGTATATAGGCATCACGTCCGTGAAAAGTAGACCGACTTCTGCCTGCATCTACTACTATTACTCCACACATTGACCGCTATCCAGCATGCATCTAGAGTATTAAGTTCATAAGAACAGAGTAATGCATTAGGTAAGATGACATGATGTAGAGGGATAAACTCAAGCAATATGATATAAACCCCATCTTTTTATCCTCGATGGCAACAATACAATACGTGTCGCTTCCCTTTCTCTCACTAGGATCGAGCACCGCAAGATTGAACCCAAAGCTAATCACTTCTCCCATTGCAAAAAAAGATCAATTTAGTAGGCCAAACCAAACTGATAATTTGAAGAGACTTACAAAGATAACCAATCATACATAAAAGATTTCAGAGAAGAATCAAATATTGTTCATAGATAGACTTGATCATAAACCCACAATTCATCGGATCTCGACAAACACACCGCAAAAAGAGTTACATCAAATAGATCTCCAAGAAGATTGAGAACTTTGTATTGAGATCCAAAGAGAGAGAAGAAGCCATCTAGCTAATAACTATGGACCCAAAGGTCTGAAGTAAACTACTCACACATCATCGAAGGGGCCATGGAGTTAATGTAGAGGCCCTCCATGATCGATGCCCCTCCGGCAGAGCTTCGGAAAAGGCCCCAAGATGGGATCTCTTAGGTACAGAAGGTTGCGGTGGTGGAAATAGGGTTTCGCAGTGCTCCTGGATGTTTTCGGGATATATGCTTTCGGGGTATATGAACATATATAGGAGGAAGACATAGGTCGGTTGAGCCACAAGGGGCCCACGAGGGGGAGGGCGCGCCCAGGGGGTAGGCGCGTCCCCTGCCTTGTGGCCTCCTCGTTGGTTTCTTGACGTCCACTCCAAGTCCTCTGGATCACGTTTGTTCCAAAAATCACGCTCCCGAAGGTTTCATTCCGTTTGGACTCCGTTTGATATTCCTTTTCTGCGAAACACTGAAATAGGCAAAAAAAATAGTAATTTGCACTGGGCCTTCGATTAATAGGTTAGTCCCAAAAATAATATAAAAGTGTAGAATAAAGCCCATTAAACATCCAAAATAGAATATATAATAGCATGGAACAATAAAAAATTATAGATACGTTGGAGACGTATTAAGCATCCCCAAGTTTAATTCCTGCTCGTCCTCGAGTAGGTAAATGATAAAAACAGAATTTTTGATGTGGAATACTTTCTAGCATATTCTTCAATGTAATTTTCTCTATTGTGGCATGATTATTCAGATCCAAAAGATTCAAGATAAAAGTTTAATGTTGACATAAAAATAATAATACTCCAAGCATGCTAACCAAGCAATTATGTCTTATCAAAATAGCATAGCCAAAGAAAACTTATCCCTACAAAATCATATAGTTTGACCATGCTTCATTTTCATCACACAAAATGCTCTCATCATGCACAACCCCGATGACAAGCCAAGAAATTGTTTCATACTTAGCCTTTTCAAACTCTTTCAAATTTTACACAATATATGAGCGCGAACCATGGACATAGCACTATGGGTGGAATAGAAGATAATGATTGAGGTTGTGTGAGAAGACAAAAAAGGAGAAAGTTTCACATTGACGCAGCTAATCAATGGGCTATGAAGATGCCCACCGATTGATGTCAATGCAAGGAGTAGGGATTGCCATGCAACGGATGCACTAGAGCTATAAATATATGAAAGCTCATCAAAGAAACTAAGTGGGTGTGCATCCAACTTGCTTGCTGTGACGCCCCCGATTTAATCGTACACTAATCATACACGCAAACGTGTACGATCAAGATCAGGGACTCGCGGGAAGATATCACAACACAACTCTACAAAATAAAATAAGTCATACAAGCATCATATTACAAGCCAGGGGCCTCGAAGGCTCGAATACAAGAGCTCGATCATAGACGAGTCAGCGGAAGCAACAATATCTGAGTATAGACATAAGTTAAACAAGTTTGCCTTAAGAAGGCTAGCACAAACTGGGATACAGATCGAAAGAGGCGCAGGCCTCCTGCCTGGGATCCTCCTAAACTACTCCTGGTCGTCGTCAGCGGGCAGCACGTAGTAGTAGGCACCTCTGGTGTAGTAGGAGTCATCGTCGACGATGGCGTCTGGATCCTGGGCTCCAGTATCTGGTTGCGACAACCAGGTAGAAGGGATAGAGGGAAAAGAAGGAGAAAGCAACCGTGAGTACTCATCCAAAGTACTCGCAAGCAAGGAGCTACACTACATATGCATGCATTGGTATCAAATGGAATAAGGGTATCATATGTGGACTGAACTGCAGAATGCCAGAATAAGAGGGGGATAACTAATCCTGTCAAAGACTACGCTTCTGGAAGCCTTCGTCTTGCAGCATGTAGAAGAGAGTAGACTGAAATCCTCCGAGTAGCATCGTATAGCATAATCCTACCCGATGATCCTCTCCTCGTCGCCCTGTTAGAGAGCGACCACCGGGTTATATCTGGCACTTGGAAGGGTGTGTTTTATTAAGTATCCGGTTCTAGTTGTCATAAGGTCAAGGTACAACTCCGGGTCGTCCTTTTACCGAGGGACACGGCTATTCGAATAGATAAACTTCCCTGCAGGGGTGCACCACATACCCCAACACGCTCAATCCCATTTGGCCGGACACACTTTTCTGGGTCATGCCCAGCCTCGGAAGATCAACACGTCGTAGCACTACCTAGGCACAACAGAGAGGTCAGCACGCCGGTCTAAATCCTATGGCGCAGCGGTCTGGGCCCATCACCCTTCGCACACCTGCACGTTGCGAACGCGGCCGGAAGCAGAACTAGCCCCCTTAATACAAGAGCAGGCTTACGGTCCAATCCGGCGCGCGCCACTCAGTCGCTGATGTCACGAAGGCTTCGGCTGATACCACGAAGTGATCACCGTGTAAAGTATATAGTATATGCCCGTGATCACCTCCCGAAGTGATCACGGCCCAGTAGTATAGCATGGCAGACGGACAAGAGTGTAGGTCCACTGATGATAAACTAGCATCCTATACTAAGCATTAGGTTTGCAGGTAAAGGTAACAACAGTAGTAGCAAGGACAGACTATGCATCACGATAGGATGAACGGAAAACAGTAACATGCTACACTACTCTAATGCAAGCAGTATAGAGGAGAGTAAGCGATATCTGGTGATCAAGGGGGGGGGGGGGGGCTTGCCTGGTTGCTCTGGCAAGAGAGAGGGGTCGTCAACTCCGTAGTCGTACTGGGTAGTAGCGGCGTCGGTCTCGGTGTCTATCGAGAGAAGACGGGGGAGAAAACAATAAATATTTAAGCAAGCATATGCATAGTGATGCATGACATGACAAGTAACGGCGTTAGAGGTGCCCTAACGCGGTAATAGGTGATACCGGTGAAGGGGGATGACATCCGGGAAAGTATCCCCGGTGTTTTGCATTTTCGAGCAGAGGAGCCGGAGGGGGAAAGTTGCGAGTTTGCTATGCTAGGGATGCGTGACGGACGAACGGGCTGCGTATCCGGGTTCGTCTCGTCGTTTTGAGCAACTTTCATGTACAAAGTTTTTTTTCATCTGAGTTACGATTTATTTTATATTAATTTTTAAAGCTTTAAATGATTTTTTAATTTTGAATTTATTATAATTCGAAAATAAAAATAGGATATACTTTCTATACCCATCGTGGGCAAGCCACAGTGTATGACAGGTGGGACCAAGGGGTCCAGTTGACTCAGTCAACAGTCTAGTCAACAGTCAATTATTTGACTGTTGACTGGTGAAAACTGCAGATCGGGCCCAGGCGTCATTGACACATATTCAACATTTTCTTTTAAGTGGATAATTAGAGGGGGGTTCACCTGTCATTGACTAGTATTTTAATAGGTTTATTTAACTAGTTAATTTAGAAGTGGGGATCCACATGTCATCTATTATTAGACTAATTAACTACTACTCCTACTAATTAAACTACTCCTAACTAGCATGACCGGCCACACACGACTGTGGCACAGCTGGCCACACACACCACACACACTCACGCGCACACACACACTACACACACGCGCGCTGTACACACAACACATGCATACACAGTGCTAGGGGTTAATTCTGTTCTCTATTTAGAAAAGATAGCATTTTGTGATTTTTATACGAATTAAGTCATGCATCAAATTGATTTGGTTCAATGGAAACATTTGTGCTTTGACAAGTGTACTACCTAGAAATATAATTCTTGCTCCTGTTAACAGTGTTTAGCCACAGTTTAGGGGCTGTTTAGAGGGCTAGTCAGTGTAGAAATAGAAAAGCTAACTAGTAGTAGCAACAGTAGGTAGTAGCAATAGTAGATTCAGTAGAGCAGCAACGGCATGCATACGAGCTGGGCGCGGCGCTGCATGGTGACAAGCGGCGGCAACCGCGCGTGGGCGTGGCCTGGCTACGGCGGGGCAGACACGCGGGCGGGCGGAGGCGTACGCCGGCGCAGGAAGTGGCAGCAGCATCAGCAAATCAGCAACAACAGCGGAGCTAGCAGCGAGCAGTGCAGGCGTGCACAAAAGACAGCGAGCAGACGGGTGCACATGCGCATGAGCACGACAGAGGCCGGCCACGATGCTGGTCAGCGAGGAGCGGCGCGGGAGCAGCGTCGCGAGCAGTGGCACGGGGTGAGCGCGGCCACGGCTCCGACGGCGACCAGAGTAGATTGCAGGTCTGCAGCAACGCAGCGGCAGTAGGCAACAGTGGGCGGGCACGGGGCGTCAGAGACGGGCTGCAGAAGAGGCGCTGCAGGGCGCGAACTGCAGCATGGACGCAGGGGCGGAAGGTGTGCGAGCGCGTGCGGGAGGAGAGCTCCGGCCACGGCGGACTGCGGAGCCGAAGCTCGCGGGTAACGGTGCTACGTCGACTACAGCGACGAGGGAAAGGGGGAACGGGGTGGTGCTCACCGAGCAGGCGCAAGGAGGCCCATCGAGTGGCTTAGGAGCAGCAGAGGTGGCCGGCGTCGTTGTGGTTCGTCGGCGACCCGAGCAAGAAGAAGCTTCGATCCGGCGCTGCAGCGTGAGGAGCTCCAACGGGTGGCACCAGTTGATGCAGCGGAAGACGACGAAGCGGACGGACGCGGTCCTAGGCGGTGTGTGGGGGGGCATGGTGGCCGCGGTAGGACAAGATGGCCGGCAACGCGGGCGCACTACGAGGTGGATCTGGACCACGAGGGAGTGACGAGGGAGAGAGGGGGCGTGGGAAAAATATCTGCGCAGGGGGAGTGGAGCTGACGAGGCCGAGAGGGGGGGGCGCCTACCTTATCCCCTCGCCGACGCCGACGAGGTGGTTCGGCGGGGCGTCGCTCCTGTTGCGACCGCGCCAGGGGAACAGGGGGAGTAGGCGACCGGTGGGGCTAGGTGGGCCAGCTGGCTGAGCTGGGCCGAGGCCCAGGGGCTTCTCTTATTTATTTAACCTTTTGGATCTCTTGTCTTTTTTTAATTACATTTCTATTTTCCTTTTAGTTTCATTTTATTTAATTATTTTAGTTTTGTAAAACATAATTTTAGCATCTAAATTAGTAGTAATAGTAGGCCACTACCACAAAAGTTTAACAGTATAATAAAATATATTCGTATTTCTTTTATTATTAAAGGCATTTAACGATTTCTTTTAGCCCCTGTTTTAATTAGTTAAGGGCATTAAACCACTTCGCAAAGATGTTGGTTCACAGCCATAATTAGTTATGCAATATTTGCCACACTTTGCACATTTTAGTTTGGATGTTTGAGAATTTTAAATTTTGATTTTAATTTGAATTTGGAATTTGAACTGTGTTTGAATGCAAAGGGGGATTAGTAATAGTAAGAGTGATGACATGGCACCATTAACACGGGTTTACTATAGCTTAATTATCCGGACGTCACAATTCTCCTCCACTACAAGAAATCTCGTCCCGAGATTTAAGAAGTGGTGTAAGGGGGAATTTGTAGTTATGAAATTCTAATGGATCTTCTTGGTCTTGGTTGCTCTTCTCGAAGAGGTCGATCCATTACGTTGATGTCTTCATTCCTCTGTTTCAGGCCATCATGATGAAGTCGTCATCTTTTCTTCGGAAGTTTCCTCGTACTTACGAAAAGGTTAAGGGGTATCTTGGGAAGAACTGAGCGCTACAAGGTTGCTTATCAGGTAGATAACATCAGGGAAGGTGGCGGAAAGTAACTCTCGAATTGAAACTTAAGAAATTGCCGAGAGCAAGGTAAGGAGGTACCATGATAAGTTTTTGAGCGGGTAGGCAATCGTTCGATGCCTAAACAAAGTGTGAAAGGGGTTCAGAGCAACGGGAATAAGTATTGTGTTTCATACCAGAAGTGATGATCTCTGGAAGGTGGCTCGTGAATTACATACGAAGCCAAGTGTGAGGAATAACTTTGGAAACATGGGGTGTACAGGAGAGTCAAGTTCCGATCCTGTGGAACTGTGGGTTATGGGCCCACCATGTGGATTAACAGTAGGAAGGGCAGTGACGTCTTGCACGGCCATGTAAGCATGGCAAGTCAGAGGATAGTCTGTCGGTTATGTCGGCAACAACATTGGTGCCAAGGGCGAGGGACGAAGAGAACCATTTTCCAGCTCGTTGAACGAGGCGGACCAATAGACAAAGTTCTCGTCCATTGGTGGCTATCAGAATGTCATCAACAATAGAAACAGGGTCTCACTGACAGAGTTGCACACGGAGGTGCTTCCATAAGCAGTGAATTATTACTGCTTAGCTCATATAGATCACAAGAAACGTTAACCCAACAAATGGAAAGGAAAATATGATTATCAGATTAAACAGAACAATGGAAAGGAAAATGTGTTTAAACACATATTTCAGGGGTATATCCTTCCCACGGTCAAGTAGGGTATGATATCCATGACAGGATATAAGGTAGAAAACCTTTTAGGTAAGGGGAGAGAAACTTCATGACATTACCCATACAACGGTGTTTGGATAACTGAGGAAGAAACATTAGCATTGGGCTTCAAATGTTCTTGTTGAAAATCAGAGTACCACAGACATGCTTCGAGATAGCATTGACATGGTCATCAAGTAAGGGTCAGAATTTGGATGCACACAGGATCCATCAGGAACAACTTATAGAATAAGTCTTACGATTTCCTCATGGAAGAATGGATAACCTTGCTGAAAAGGAAACTATAACAATAGTCCTCCAATCAGGTGTGCTAGGCATGACCTCACCTTACCGGGTCATATAAGACCAACGCTATAACTCTTGGATATATGTCCCAACCATCATATCTGACCAAGATTCAGATCTGATTGGTGTTATGATAACTCAGATTCAGGATGCCTAAGAAGAAAGGTGCAACACAAATTGTCGAGATGACATTGTAAGATTCTCGGGAAATGAACTATCGAAGCATGTTCTGAAACAAGAGTTCACCAGTAAACCAAGGAGAGGATGAGGAGGTGGCTGATAGGCTCAGCAACAAAGCATCGAGAATTCCAAAGGTTGAATTTCCTCAATTATGTGAACAAGGAAATATCATTTGTCGGATCAAATGATATAATGATGTATGCTCGAGGGAAACATACACAATTGAACAATGATAGAAGGGTGCACCCAGGAACCTGGACTAGGTAGCACGATCAATGTTCGAATGATGAGTCAATAAGCAATAGACTTAGAATGAAACTGTAGACCAATAACTTCAAAGCAATAGGGTTGCTAGAAGTTTAGAATTTACACATCACAGACCATTTGTTGGTAATCCGGTTAGAAACAACACGAGGACCAAAGAATGAACGGATATGACAAAAGGTATCACCTGCATCAAGAATTCTTAAGAGGTGGTGAAATTACCACGACATTCTTGACATAAAAGGTGGTAATATTCCAAGGTAAAGAAGAACAAATGCTGGATAGCAAGGAACTCAATGTATAACACAAAACCCGAACAAGTTTGTGTTGGAGGGAAGGCAATAAAGTGGCCAATGATAACACAAATCATCGGGGGCAAGGATGGTATTTCTCATCAAGAATTCGATATATATCCTGGAAGAGCTCAGGATGTTGATGATGACCACGACACATTTGTCGAGAGATTTCGTGAAGATGTTGATCGGCGATGACATCAAGTCAAATGAATGATGGAGCGAAAGGTTATTGGAACCACGGTTACAACACAAACTCGAAATCAAGCTTGTTGTTTAAGGTGAAAGGATATGACGAGGAAGATCGACGTAAGCTTAGCTATCATCGCAAATTGTGCTCCCGAAGAAGGACCAGATAGCACAGTTAAAATTAGCACTATCATGATATAGACGACCAGGCTAGGAATGACGTGATCGAGTTCAAACTCGTAAGTAATGAAGGTTACTAAGAGTTGTTGAATCGCAGTGTGGACTCGATTCAGTTGTCGGTGTCCTTGAGGGGTTCTAACAACTCAGAACCCATTGGAAAAATGGAATCGGCGAGAATAATAGTTGATGAAGAACTCATGCAAAGTTATGCAGTTCCGTGGTATTCTTGAGATACCAGTGTAATGCTCGACGGTAGATCAAAGTAAGGGTTGGACAGGTGCAATGATCTGCAGAAGACAAGTACTTCAACTTGTCCAAGAAATGGTATTTAAAAAGGAGAACATGACCGGAACATCGATTGCAAAATGCCAGATCCCAGATATAAGATAAACTTATACCAAGGAAATATTTATTTGAAGAGAAGCTTTGATGATAAGATCTACATCGTGTCCATGGGCATGAACGCAAGGTTCAAGGTCGACTCCCACTTCTCCAATGCGTACCCTTTCATTCAGTTCTCATTTTCGACGAGTCGTAGGTGTTGAAATTTTATCTGGTAAATCACCAGAAGAATATGACCCGTGAAACTCTCAGGCTTGCACAGATTAGGGAAGGCATTGGTCCAACCCATCGGGTATCTTAGAAACATATACCACAAGCTTCAAGAGTAGATATCACCAGCTCGAAAACAGAGCATGGTTGACAAAATCAAGGAATATGATTTACCAAAGGCATTATGTATCAGGGAAAGAACTTCCAAAGTGATTGAATATGAAGGACGTTGTCGGATAAAATCCAACAAGGTCCTGATGGTCCATAAAGGATCTGATGTGAGTATCGGCTCACAACCAGAGGAAGAATCAATGCAAAGACATTGGATTATAGAAACAACTGAGTAACTTAGAGCTCAATTGCAAAGGAATTAAGATTTACAAAGCGAAGGATCAGAAGCAGACGATCTGATCAAGGATGGATAAGTTCAATATACTTAGGGGCACCATCGACGACAATTTGATTGGCGAGAACCGGCTCATGTTTAAAATGACGTCTGAGCCGGAAGGATGAATTCTAGGATCTGTTTGAGGATTGCGAGCATTCGCAACAAATCGAATCAATGGACTCAAAATGATAATGACAATGGATGTCAGCAAGATTACTATACTTATGGGATTAACCATAATGCAAGCAATCAAGAATTTCAAGAGCAATAGGATGCTTAGGATTTTCGGAAGATCGAATGGTATTTCGAGGATTGGTGACGCACATGAATCAACTAGGGATGAGTGGATACTCGGCAAGTGCGAGAAATTATCCATAGGGGTATTCATGTAGCAAAAGAACTGCAAGGCAGTAGGCACAAAGTATTCTCGGAACATTAGAGAGAATTTCGAGGTATCTTGTAATAACAAGATCAACTGGGAATAAAAGTAAGCACGACAGGTCTAAATACTTATCCATAGGGATATTTCGGTGGTAGGGAATTGCAAAAGCAATGGCACAAGGTTTCGGGAGAACATCGACGAGTATTGTCAGAATCTTCTGTTGAAGCAGTCGATCATCTGTAATGAAGGGGCTCTTCGGCAAGAAGTGGTAACGAGAACCTAGAGTTAGATTTTAGCAAAATCATTTAAGCCGAATAGAAAAGATATCAGAATCCCAGAGTATAGACGAGGAATAAAAGATCCTAATACCACCCAATGGCGATGTGGGCCCGTAAGGCACACAGCCATGTTAGTAAAAGTTTTGTAATGTCTAGACTCAACTTCGGCCAAGGAGTTTGGAAGGGGGATTCCTACAGGCAGTCGGCTCTGATACCAACTTGTGACGCCCCCGATTTAATCGTACACTAATCATACACGCAAACGTGTACGATCAAGATCAGGGACTCACGGGAAGATATCACAACACAACTCTACAAAATAAAATAAGTCATACAAGCATCATATTACAAGCCAGGGGCCTCGAAGGCTCGAATACAAGAGCTCGATCATAGACGAGTCAGCGGAAGCAACAATATCTGAGTACAGACATAAGTTAAACAAGTTTGCCTTAAGAAGGCTAGCACAAACTGGGATACAGATCGAAAGAGGCGCAGGCCTCCTGCCTGCGATCCTCCTAAACTACTCCTGGTCGTCGTCAGCGGGCAACACGTAGTAGTAGGCACCTCTGGTGTAGTAGGAGTTGTCGTCGACGATGGCGTCTGGATCCTGGGCTCCAGTATCTGGTTGCGACATCCAGGTAGAAGGGATAGAGGGAAAAGAAGGAGAAAGCAACCGTGAGTACTCATCCAAAGTACTCGCAAGCAAGGAGCTACACTACATATGCATGCATTGGTATCAAATGGAATAAGGGTATCATATGTGGACTGAACTGCAGAATGCCAGAATAAGAGGGGGATAACTAATCCTGTCAAAGACTACGCTTCTGGAAGCCTTCGTCTTGCAGCATGTAGAAGAGAGTAGACTGAAATCCTCCGAGTAGCATCGTATAGCATAATCCTACCCGATGATCCTCTCCTCGTCGCCCTGTTAGAGAGCGACCACCGGGTTATATCTGGCACTTGGAAGGGTGTGTTTTATTAAGTATCCAGTTCTAGTTGTCATAAGGTCAAGGTACAACTCCGGGTCGTCCTTTTACCGAGGGACACGGCTATTCGAATAGATAAACTTCCCTGCAGGGGTGCACCACATACCCCAACATTCTCAATCCCATTTGGCCGGACACACTTTTCTGGGTCATGCCCAGCCTCGGAAGATCAACACGTCGTAGCCCTACCTAGGCACAACAGAGAGGTTAGCACGCCGGTCTAAATCCTATGGCGCAGGGGTCTGGGCCCATCGCCCTTTGCACACCTCCACATTGCAAACGCGGCCGGAAGAAGAACTAGCCCCCTTAATACAAGAGCAGGCTTACGGTCCAATCCGGCGCGCGCCACTCAGTCGCTGACGTCACGAAGGCTTCGGCTGATACCACGACGCCGGGATACCCATAACTACTCCCGCGTAGATGGTTAGTGCGTATAGACCAAATGGCCAGACTCAGATCAAATACCCAGATCTCATTAAGCGTGTTAAGTATCTGCGAACGCCGACCAGGGCCAGGCCCACCTCTCTCCTAGGTGGTCGGAACCTGCCCTGTCGCTCCGCCACAAAGTAATAGTCGGGGGCCGTCGGGAACCCAGGCCCACCACTACCTGGGTGGAACCACCTGCCCCTTCAGCCCCCATCTCCGAACAGTACCACAGGTAATGTAACCGTGTAAAGTATATAGTATATGCCCGTGATCACCTCCCGAAGTGATCACGGCCCAGTAGTATAGCATGGCAGACGGACAAGAGTGTAGGGCCACTGATGATAAACTAGCATCCTATACTAAGCATTAGGTTTGCAGGTAAAGGTAACAACAGTAGTAGCAAGGACAGACTATGCATCAGGATGGGATGAACGGAAAACAGTAACATGCTACACTACTCTAATGCAAGCAGTATAGAGGAGAGTAAGCGATATCTGGTGATCAAGGGGGGGGGCTTGCCTGGTTGCTCTGGCAAGAGAGAGGGGTCGTCAACTCCGTAGTCGTACTGGGTAGTAGCGGCGTCGGTCTCGGTGTCTATCGAGAGAAGAGGGGGGAGAAAACAATAAATATTTAAGCAAGCATATGCATAGTGATGCATGACATGACAAGTAACGGCGTTAGAGGTGCCCTAACGCGGTAATAGGTGATACCGGTGAAGGGGGATGACATCCGGGAAAGTATCCCCGGTGTTTTGCATTTTCGAGCAGAGGAGCCGGAGGGGGAAAGTTGCGAGTTTGCTATGCTAGGGATGCGTGACGGACGAACGGGCAGCGTATCCGGGTTCGTCTCGTCGTTTTGAGCAACTTTCATGTACAAAGTTTTTTTTCATCTGAGTTACGATTTATTTTATATTAATTTTTAAAGCTTTAAATGATTTTTTAATTTTGAATTTATTATAATTCGAAAATAAAAATAGGATATACTTTCTATACCCATCGTGGGCAAGCCACAGTGTATGACAGGTGGGACCAAGGGGTCCAGTTGACTCAGTCAACAGTCTAGTCAACAGTCAATTATTTGACTGTTGACTGGTGAAAACTGCAGATCGGGCCCAGGCGTCATTGACACATATTCAACATTTTCTTTTAAGTGAATAATTAGAGAGGGATTCACCTGTCATTGACTAGTATTTTAATAGGTTTATTTAACTAGTTAATTTAGAAGTGGGGATCCACATGTCATCTATTATTAGACTAATTAACTACTACTCCTACTAATTAAACTACTCCTAACTAGCATGACCGGCCACACACGACTGTGGCACAGCTGGCCACACACACCACACACACTCACGCGCACACACACACTACACACACGCGCGCTGTACACACAACACATGCATACACAGTGCTAGGGGTTAATTCTGTTCTCTATTTAGAAAAGATAGCATTTTGTGATTTTTATAGGAATTAATTCATGCATCAAATTGATTTGGTTCAAAGGAAACATTTGAGCTTTGACAAGTGTACTACCTAGAAATATTATTCTTGCTCCTGTTAACAGTGTTTAGCCACAGTTTAGGGTCTGTTTAGAGGGCTAGTCAGTGTAGAAATAGAAAAGCTAACTAGTAGTAGCAACAGTAGGTAGTAGTAATAGTAGATTCAGTAGAGCAGCAACGGCATGCATACGAGCTGGGCGCGGCGCTGCATGGTGACAAGCGGCGGCAACCGCGCGTGGGCGTGGCCTGGCTACGGCGGGGCAGACACGCGGGCGGGCGGAGGCGTACGCCGGCGCAGGAAGTGGCAGCAACATCAGCAAATCAGCAACAACAGCGGAGCTAGCAGCGAGCAGTGCAGGCGTGCACAAAAGACAGCGAGCAGACGGGTGCACATGCGCATGAGCACGGCAGAGGCCGGCCACGACGCTGGTCAGCGAGGAGCGGCGCGGGAGCAGCGTCGCGAGCAGTGGCACGGGGTGAGCGCGGCCACGGCTCCGGCGGCGACCAGAGTAGATTGCAGGTCTGCAGCAACGCAGCGGCAGTAGGCAACAGTGGGCGGGCACGGGGCGTCAGAGACGGGCTGCGGAAGAGGCGCTGCAGGGCGCGAACTGCAGCGTGGACGCAGGGGCGGAAGGTGTGCGAGCGCGTGCGGGAGGAGAGCTCCGGCCACGGCGGACTGCGGAGCCGAAGCTCGCGGGTAACGGTGCTACGGCGACTACAGCGACGAGGGAAAGGGGGAACGGGGTGGTGCTCACCGAGCAGGCGCAAGGAGGCCCATCGAGTGGCTTAGGAGCAGCAGAGGTGGCCGGCGTCGTCGTGGTTCGTCGGAGACCCGAGCAAGAAGAAGCTTCGATCCGGCGCTGCAGCGTGAGGAGCTCCAACGGGTGGCACCAGTTGATGCATCGGAAGACGACGAAGCGGACGGACGCGGTCCTAGGCGGTGTGTGGGGGGGCATGGTGGCCGCGGTAGGACAAGATGGCCGGCGACGCGGGCGCACTACGAGGTGGATCTGGACCGCGAGGGAGTGACGAGGGAGAGAGGGGGCGTGGGAAAAATATCTGCGCAGGGGGAGTGGAGCTGACGAGGCCAAGAGGCGGGGGGGCGCCTGCCTTATCCCCTCGCCGACGCCGACGAGGTGGTTCGGCGGGGCGTCGCTCCTGTTGCGACCGCGCCAGGGGAACAGGGGGAGTAGGCGACCGGTGGGGCTAGGTGGGCCAGCTGGCTGAGCTGGGCCGAGGCCCAGGGGCTTCTCTTATTTATTTAACCTTTTGGATCTCTTGTCTTTTTTTAATTACATTTCTATTTTCCTTTTAGTTTCATTTTATTTAATTATTTTAGTTTTGTAAAACATAATGTTTAGCATCTAAATTAGTAGTAATAGTAGGCCACTACCACAAAAGTTTAACACTATAATAAAATATATTCGTATTTCTTTTATTATTAAAGGCATTTAACGATTGCTTTTAGCCCCTGTTTTAATTAGTTAAGGGCATTAAACCACTTCGCAAAGATGTTGGTTCACGGCCATAATTAGTTATGCAATATTTGCCACACTTTGCACATTTTAGTTTGGATGTTTGAGAATTTTAAATTTTGACTTTAATTTGAATTTGGAATTTGAACTGTGTTTGAATGCAAAGGGGGATTAGTAATAGTAAGAGTGATGACATGGCACCATTAACACGGGTTTACTGTAGCTCTATTATCCGGACGTCACACTTGCTCACGAAGACCTAGGGCATTTGAGGAAGCCCATCATTCAAATATACAAGCCAAGTTCTATAATGTAAAATTCCCGCTAGTATATGAAAGTGACAAAATAAGAGACTCTCTATCATGAAGATCATGGTGCTACTTTGAAGCACAAGTGTGGAAAAAGGATAGTAATATTGTACCTTTTCTCTTTTTCTCTCATTTTTTTATTTGGGCCTTCTTTTCTCTTTTTGTGGCCTCTCTTTTTTGTTCATTTTTTGTTCGGAGTCTCACCCCGACTTGTGGGGGAATCATAGTCTCCATCATCCTTTCCTCACTTGGGACAATGCTCTAATGATGATCATCACACTTTTATTTACTTACAACTCAAGAATTACAACAAAATATGACTCTATGTGTATGCCTCCGGCGGTGTACCGGGATATGCGATGAATCAAGAGTGACATTTATGAAAATTAAGCATGATGGCTTTGCCATAAATACGATGGCAACTACATGATCTTGCAAGGCAATATGACAATGATGATGCGTGTCATAATAAATGGAATGGTGAAAAGTTGCATTGCAATATATCTCGGAATGGCTATGGAAATGCCATAATAGGTAGGTATGGTGGCTATTTTGCGGAAGATATAAGGAGGCTTATGTGTGATAGAGCGTATCATATCACGAGGTTTGGATGCACCGGCGAAGTTTGCACCAACTCTCAAGATGAGAAAGGGCAATGCACAATACCGAAGAGGCTAGCAATGATGAAAGGGTGAGAGTGCGTATAATCCATGGACTCAACATTAGTCATAAAGAACTCACATACTTATTGCAAAAATCTACAAGTCATCAAAACCAAGCACTACGCGCATGCTCCTAGGGTGATAGATTGGTAGGAAAAGACCATCAATCGTCCCCGACCGCCACTCATAAGGAAAGCAATCAAAGAACACCTCATGCTTCAAATTTGTCACACAAAGTTTACCATACGTGCATGCTACGAGACTTGCAAACTTCAACACAAGTATTTCTCAATTTCACAATTACTCAACTAGCACACCTCTAATATTACCACCTTTATATCTCAAAACAACTATCAAGCATCCAACTTTTCTTAGTATTTAAAATTTATAACCAAGGCAAATTACCATGCTGTTCTAAAGGACTCTCAAAATTATATAAGTGAAGCATGAGAGATCAATTATTTCTATAAAATAGTACCACCGCCGTGTTCTAAAAAATATAAGCTAAGCACTAGAGCAAAATTATGTAGCTCAAAAGATATAAGTGAAGCACATAGAGTATTCTAATGAATTCCGATTCATGTGTGTCTTTCCCAAAAGGTGTGTATAGCAAATATGATTGTGGTAAACTAAAAATCAAGGACTCAAATCATACAAGACGCTCCAAGCAAAACACATATCATGTGGTGAATAAAAATATAGCTCCAAGTGAAGTTATCGATGGACGAAGAAGAAAGAGTGGATGCCTTCCGGGGCATCCCCAAGCTTAGGCTTTTGGTTTTCCTTGGATTTTACCTTAGGGTGCCTTGGGCATCCCCAATCTTAGGCTCTTGCCACTCCTTGTTCCATAATCCATCAAATCTTTACCCAAAACTTGAAAACTTCACAACACAAAACTTAAACAAAAGATTTCATGATCTCCGTTAGTAAAAGAAAACAAACCACCACTTAAGGTACTGTAATGAACTCATTATTTATTTATATTGGTGTTAAACCTACTGTATTCCAACTTTTCTATGGTTCATAAACTCTATTACTAGCCATAGATTCATCAAAATAAGCAAACAACACACGAAAACAGAATCTGTCAAAAACAGAACAATCTGTAGTAATCTGTAGGTTTCGAATACTTATGGAACTCAAAAAATTGTAAAATAAATTTCTAGACGTGAGGAATTTATCTATTAATCATCTTAAAAACAATTAACTAAATATCACTCTCCAGTAAAAAATGGCAGCAAATCTCGTGAGCGCTAAAGTTTCTGTTTTTTACAGCAAGATCGCAAAGACTTTCCCCAAGTCTTCCCAAAGGTTCTACTTGGCACAAACACTAATTAAAAGAATAAAACCACATCTACACATACGATAGATGAATTATTTATTACTAAACAGCAAAAAGCAAGAAACAAAAAATAAAATTGGGTTGCCTCTCAACAAGCGTTATCGTTTAACGCCCCTAGCTAGGCATTAAAATAAGGATAGATCTAGGTATTATCATGTTTGGTATGCAATTCATAAGTGGCTCTCATAATAGATTCATAAGGTAATTTAATTTTCTTTCTAGGAAAGTGTTCAATGCCCTTCGTTAACAGAAATTGGAATCTAATATTCCCTTCCTTCATATCAATAATTGCACCAACCGTTCTAAGGAAAGGTCTACCAAGAATAATAGGACATGTAGGATCGCAATCTATATCAAGAACAATGAAATCTATGGGCACATAATTCCTATTTGCAACAATAAGAACATCATTGATTCTTCCCATAGGTTTCTTAATGGTGGAGTCCGCAAGATGCAAGTTTAAAGAACAATCATCAAATTCACAGAAACCTAGCAAATCACACAAAGTTTTAGGAATCGTGGAAACACTAGCACCCAAATCACACAAAGCATAGCATTCATGATCTTTAATTTTAATTTTAATAGTAGGTTCTCACTCATCATAAAGTTTTCTAGGGATAGAAACTCCCACTTCAAGCTTTTCTTCATAAGATTGCATTAAAGCATCAATGATATGTTTAGTAAAAGATTTATTTTGACTATAAGCATGCGGAGAATTTAGCACGGATTGCAACAAGGAAATACAATCTATCAAAGATAAATTATCATAATGAAATTCCTTGAAATCCAATATACTGGGTTCATTGCTATTTAAAGTTTTGACCTCTACAATCCCACTTTTATCAATTTTTGCATCAAAATCTAAAAGCTCTGAATCATTGGTACGCCTTTTAACAAAAATTGACTCAATCCAGTCCCATCATTATCAAGATTCATATTGCAAAACAAAGATTTAATAGGGGACACATCAATAACTTTTAGATCTTCATCATTATTATCATGGGAACTAGAAGAACACGCTTTCACAAAGCAATCTTTTTTAGCATGCATCTTAGCGGTTCTTTCTTTGCACTCATCAATGGAAATTCTCATAGCTTTGAGAGACTCATTGATATCATGCTTAGGTGGAAGAGATTTAAGTTTCAAAGAGTCAACATCAAGAGAATTCTATCCACGTTCGTAGCCAACTCATCAATCTTAGACAATTTTTCTTCAATCAAAGCATTGAAACTATTTTGCGAACTAATAAATTCTTTAATAGTAGATTCAAAATCAGAGGGCATCTTATTATAATTTCCATAATAATTTTTGTAGGAATTACCATAGTTATTAGAGGAATTACTAGGAAACGGCCTAGGATTAAAATTACCTCTATACACGTTATTACCAAAATTGTTCCTACCAACAAAATTCACATCCATAGATTCATTATTATTCTCAATCAAAGTAGACAAAGGCATATCATTAGGATCAGAAGAAACACTCTTATGATCAAACAATTTCATAAGTTCGTCCATCTTTCCACTCAAAACATTGATTTCTTCTATAGCGTGGACCTTTTTATTAGTAGATCTTTTAGTATGCCATTGAGAATAATTAACCATAATATTATCTAGGAGTTTAGTAGCTTCTCCTAAAGTGATTTGCATAAAAGTGCCTCCCGCGGCCGAATCTATAAGATTTCTAGAAGCAAAATTCAATCCGGCATAATTTTTTTGTATAATCATCCAAAGATTCAAACCATGTGTAGGGCAATTACGTATCATTAATTTCATCCTCTCCCAAGCTTGTGCAACATGTTCATGATCAAGTTTCTTAAAATTCATAATATCGTTTCTAAGAGTTATGATCTTAGCGGGAGGAAAATACTTAGAGATAAAATCATCTTTGCACTTATTCCATGAATTGATACTATTTTTAGGCAAAGACGAAAACCAAATTTTAGCACGATCTCTAAGCGAAAACGGGAATAGCTTCAGTTTAACAATATCATTATCCACATCTCTCTTCTTTTGCATATCACACAAATCAACAAAGTTGTTTCGACTGGTAGCGGCATCTGCACTAGAAAGGCCGGAAAATAGATCTTTCATGACAAGATTCAGCAAAGCAGCATTAATTTCACAAGATTCAACATCGATAAGAGGAGCAATCGGAGTGCTAATAAAATCATTATTGTTGGTATTGGAAAAAATCACACAGTTTAGTATTATCTTGAGCCATCGTGACAAGCAAGCAATCCAACACACAATTAAACAAGAAAGAAGCAAAAAGAGACAAACTTGAAAAGAGAAGGGGAACGGAAAAAGAGGGCGAATAAAAATGGAAAGGGTGAATTGGGGGAGAGAAAAACGATAGGCAAATGGCAAATAATGTAATGCGAGGGATAAGAGTTTGTGCTGGGTACTTGGTATGTCTTGACTTGTGCATAGCCTCCCCTACAACGGCGCCAGAAATCCATCTTGCTACCTCTTGAGCACTGTGTTGGTTTTCCCTTGAAGAGGAAAGGGTGATGCAGCAAAGTAGCGTAAGTATTTCCCTCAGTTTTGAGAACCAAGGTATCAATCCAGTAGGAGGCCACACGCAAGTCCCTCGTACCTACACAAACAAATAAGAATCTCGCAACCAACGCGATAAAGGGGTTTTCAATCCCTTCACGTCACTTACGAGAGCGAGATCTGATAGAGATGATAAGATAATTTTTTTGGTATTTTTATGATAAATATTAAAAGTAAAGATTCCAAAATAAAAGGTAATAGAAATAACTTGTTGATGGAAGATTAATATAATGGAGAATAGACCCGGGGGCCATAGGTTTCACTAGTGGCTTCTCTCAACATAGCATAAGTATTACGATGGGTGAACAAATTACTGTCGAGCAATTGATAAAAAAACGAATAATTATGAGAATATCTAGGCATGATCATGTATATAGGCATCAGGTCCGTGACAAGTAGACCGACTCCTGCCTGCATCTACTACTATTACTCCACACATCGACCGCTATCCAGCATGCATCTAGAGTATTAAGTTCATAAGAACAGAGTAACGCATTAGGTAAGATGACATGATGTAGAGGGATTAACTCAAGCAATATGATATAAACCCCATCTTTTTATCCTCGATGGCAACAATACAATACGTGTCGTTTCCCTTTCTGTCACTGGGATCGAGCACCGCAAGATTGAGCCCAAAGCTAAGCACTTCTCCATTGCAAAAAAGATCAATCTAGTAGGCCAAACCAAACTGATAATTCGAAGAGACTTGCAAAGATAACCAATCATACATAAAAGATTTCAGAGAAGAATCAAATATTGTTCATAGATAGACTGGATCATAAACCACAATTCATCGGATCTCGACAAACACACCACAAAAAGAGTTACATTAAATAGATTTCCAAGAAGATCGAGGAGAACTTTGTATTGAGATCCAGAGAGAGAGAGAGAGAGAGAGAAGAAGCCATCTAGCTAATAACTATGGACCCGAAGGTCTGAAGTAAACTACTCACACATCATCGGAGGGGCCATGGAGTTGATGTAGAGGCCCTCCGTGATCGATGCCCCCTCTGACGGAGCTCTGAAAAAGGCCCCAAGATGGGATCTCTTGGGTACAGAAGGTTGCGGCGGTGGAAATTGGGTTTCGTGGTGCTCCTGGATGTTTTCGGGGTATATGAACATATATAGGAGGAAGAAGTAGGTCGGTTGAGCCATGAGGGGCCCATGAGGGGGGAGGGCGCGCCCAGGGGGGTAGGCGCGCCCCCTGCCTCGTGGCCTCCTCGTTGGTTGCTTGACGTCCACTCCAAGTCCTCCGGATCACGTTTGTTCCAAAAATCACGCTCCCGAAGGTTTCATTCCATTTGGACGCCGTTTGATATTCCTTTTCTGCGAAACACTAAAATAGGCAAAAAACAGCAGTTTGCACTGGGCCTTGGGTTAATAGGTTAGTCCCAAAAATAATATAAAAATGTACAATAAAGCTCATTAAACATCCAAAACACAATATATAATAGCATGGAATAATCAAAAATTATAGATACGTTGGAGACATATCATCTATCAAATATGATCTCAGCTTAAATGTGTCGAAAAGGTCACTATCAACATCTAATATTCAGTATCCTCCCCTAAGCTTCATACATAGTTATTATATATACTTATGCGTGTTCTCTCCAGCAGTTTGACACAATATATATGCCCCAGAGGTGAAAGCGAATGGCATCATGAATCCAGTGCTTTCATAATGGATGGCAAATCTTCAAGCTTGTAATTCAGTGTTTCTATCTGCTTTGAAAATTAGAAGTAAAGAAATATTGTGTTGGTAATCTTTGCTCAGATCACCTGTGACAACATTTTAGCGATGGAATGTTGTTGTGTTTTAGTTTCCTGATACTGCTATCCCAATATAGTAATATAGTATTTTGCAGCAAGTGCAGATGGTTATACATTTGAAACATCAACTGGCCTGTTAAGAATGTGAGAGGCCCTTGGGAGAAAAAACCTATCATTTGAGATAGATCTTGGATTGAACAACCGAGTATGGGTATGCTTCCAGTTTGTAGTATTCTTTAGTAATCCCTTTTCTCTTTCTTTTACGAAAATTTGCAAATTAGTAATGTGTGTTGTGCTTCTTTTATTACTTTATTTTTATCCTGTAGGTAAATGCTTCTTCGCCAAGTACAATTATACAATCTGAATATTTTATTCACAATCAGTATTATGCCTTGTACACATTTTTAATGCATTGTTGTAGGCTTGTAGCTGAATTTTCTGATGATAAACTGAACTCTGTATGCAGTGGAAAGGCAGCTAGAGACAAAAAGGGAACCAGTGAAAAAGAAACTCACACATCTAAAGGTCTCTTAGAATCTCACATTTATCAATTTATGGAAGGGGCGTCCATTCATTATAATAATTTTGTTAGAGAACGGCGTTGGGGCTGAGGCAGCCAATGTGAACGACCACCGGGTATGTAGTGGTCCCCCCTGAATTTTTACTCTCTTTTTAGTCCTTTGTAGTGTTGTTCGATTTGGATGTGACAAATGTGCATCTCTGTTTCATTCATTCATAATTCATACAATAAGAATAGTATCTACGGATTGGCGACTAAGAAACATCGGTATCAAGCATATTAATGTGGGAAGTAGATATACAATATGTTATAAAGGAGAAGACAAGTAACCATTGGGTGTGAAAGATCGGGTTGGAATCATTTTTTTGCAATCATATGAATTATTGGATATAATCTGCTACTTTTTGACTAAATGTTGACTGGGCGGCCTTTTTATTTCATTTATAAAAGCAGCCATACATAACAGATAGCAATAAACAAAAGGAAGAACAACACATGTACAACAAACAACAAGGTTAGCCAAGAAACAATTAGGCTCTTGGGGTCTATCGACCAAAAGCATGATCTTGGGGTGCCCGGCTTCTGTCCAAAGTGAGATCTCATCCAACATCAGATTGAAGACACTAAAAATGGTGGAACTTGAGTTGCAGAAAATTCTGGCATTTTACTCCTTCCGCGTGAACCATCGTATGGCTCACACTAGGCAGTTCCAGCCCTTCTTCAGGGCAGCAGGTTTGGCAACGGAACTTTCCACCCAGTTTGAGAGGCAGGTGGTGTCGCTAGAGGGGGCTAAAGTAGCCGGGAGATTGCAGGTAGCAGCATGAGCCGCCAAAGAGCCTGAACAAATGGGCATTGAGTTAGCAAGTGAATGGTGTCTTCATCCGCCAAGTGACACATGTGGCAAACTGGATCATGGGAGCAGCCCCTTTTCTGCACATTGTCCCTGGTATATGCTCGCTTGGCCTTCTACTGACCTTTTAGTTATGTTACGTGCTAGAAATATTTGTAGTAGATTCAAGATTTGAAAGCTCATTTTTATTAGCTTGTTGTGTTTGTCAACTATTTCCATATTTAGAAATATCATAATTGGTTTGCTTGTCAAACATGCTTCTTGAGAGATCTAATGCTTTCAAACATTAACCTGCTACAATTACGACATCAAGCTATGTCCTTCAATACTATTGTCTAATGAGATGGAGACGTCAGTGTTCCTGCCGGCTGCAGCGCGAGGCTAGTCGTGGCATGGATGGAGTCGTTGCCATCATCGTCATGTGATGGCTCACTAGAAACATGACAACACTGCAGCAGCTAATATGTCTATTCTCGATCTTGGATTCATGGGATCCCAATGTAATCACTTGGGGTTTCAGCGGCTACTTTACTTGGATGGCAAGTCATAAGAGTCATTCGACTTGTCTGGCTGCCGTGCTTCAGCCCTGCATGAGGGCGGTTATTTTCGATACTTCTCCAATTGCTTAACTTGACATTCAAGTTAGTGGTCCCCAATTCTAATACTTGAATTTCCCTTGTGTCTTCAATAAATCTTCAGCACTAAATCCATTAACTTCATTCAAGATTTGGAAATGCTCTAAATTGATGTGAATCATCTTTTATTTCACTGCTAGATAGCACATATTTCACTTCGCGTAAATAAGAAACAATCATCTCCATTAGCTTGAGAATCATGTTTGGATGGATAACACCCCCTGATGAGGTTATCCCTCTACTTGTAAACGATGCTGCAATACTTTTGAATGAATAGAGGAGAAGTTTATATATATAAAAAGAACATCAACAACCTCTTGTGGTGTTCCTCCTCATTTTTGCCACCAACATCAACAATGACGATCAGCTCATGAGATGGCTACTAGAGTGATGGAGCCTTCACTACCGCAGGATGCCGCTAACGCGACACTTCGATTAGAGACCCTTTGAGAAATTGTGTGCAATGCCATAATCACAAACGGTGCTGTATGAAAACCGTCAGAAACGTATAAAATGTTTGCGATGGCGGATGCATCAAACACAGTTCAGGTTTTAGTTGCGTGTGCGATGAAGGGCATATGGTTCAGTTCAATTAACTGTTTGCGATGAGGAGGAACAAAAGAAACGGGCAGCGAGATGAAGGCGTGTGCGATACACAGTATACGGTTCATTCAGATGAACTGTTTGTGATTAGGCAACACAAAAGAAATGGGCAGCCAGATGAAGGTGTGTGCGATATACAACATATAGTTCACTCGGATGAACTGTTTGTGATTAGGCAACACAAAAAAAACGGTCAGCCAGATCAAGGTGTGTGGGATATACGGCATGCGGTTCACTCGGATGAACTGTTTGCGTTCACACAAGAGTACAGAAACGGTTCAACTTAACAAGACGTGTCTGTTGTGCGATGGGATTGCATGCGGTTCACTCGGCCCTTGTTGTCAGTGTGTGACCTCTGTGGCAACTGTTCGCTCCCCAGGCGCCTCTTCATGTACCATGGCAACTGTCCACCGACTCTTCGCCTTTCCCTCTCGATTTGGAACTGCTGTCGCACGCTAGCTCTTCCTTCCTCCTCCATTTGCCTTCACCCTTCCTTCTGCCATTGTTTGACCGTCTTCTCCATGGAGGGAAGGAACAAGCCGGAAATGACCCCCTTATTCTTGCCCCGATCTGAATGATGACGCGGTGGAGGAACTCATTGATCGGTGCGACGTCATCACCTCGGCTAACATGGCAGGTTCGTTCAAGACCATTCTCGACTTAACTAATAACATCATTACAAGGAACCCAAGGGTCCAGGAGCGGTTTGATCTCCCCTATCTTCGTCGTGACCCTGCTGACTGGCGCGGGGACGAGGGAAGCCTCGCCTTGTGTAAGTTGATGCCGCTTGATAATGATACATATGATGTTAAGATGCCATCACTTGAGGGCAAGGCTTGGGCAGGCAGAAAATGGAGATTGGGTTGTTTATATTGGGTACAACTGCGAGTGGGAACTTGTGAATGTGTACACTCGTCACTAGGTTCCACTTCCAAAAATCTCAGACTGCCCAGAGGTTGAGCACACAGATGGTCTACGTGAGTTCAAATACAATCATGGTAACTGTCATCTACGAAAGATAGCAATTTGTCGAGTTCCCAACCACTCTTGGGATTTGTCACATCCCTAGTTCTGGTATGGTCCTAGGCTTGCTTTGTGCATCATGTTTATATTTCAAATGAAATTGAAATGGGGAAGTTGCAAACCCTACCACCAAAGCAATTCAAATAGGTTCAAATTAAAAGTGGAATTTCAATGAACCCAAAATGCTTTTCAAAAATGTTCATGGTCTTTGGAAAATGTTGGGAACAACAACCAGAGGTGATGCACATTTTTCCTACTCATTTTGGATTTTTGAATCAATGCTTAAATATTTGAATTGGAGCTGTTTAAATTATATAAATATTTTTAATAGCTCCAAAAATGTTGGGAATTGGTGAGGGCCTCTAGAATATTATATCTAGATGCCACAATTATTTTCAACATTTATGGAAATGTTTGAACATTTCTTTAAATACAAAACAAATGTCAGAAATAGAAAAAGAAAAACAGAAGACAAAAAAAAGGGCTTACCTGCCCTTACCTGGCGGCCCAGCTGGCCAGCCCACCTGGCGGCCCAGCCCACCAGGGGCAGGGAGGTCTTCCTCCTCCCGCAGGAGGACGCCGGGCGCGTGGCCGACGCGCGCCGGCGCACGCCAGGCCACCTCCTGCTTCCCGCCGCTGCCACGACGCCCTGGCCCTTCCCTCGCGTCGCCACGCATCTCCCCGACCCCCCTCTCACTCCCTCTCGCTCCTTCCTCCTCCTCTGTCCTCTCCTCGCAGCACACCCGAGCGCCGCCGTCGCCACCGCACGCTGTAGCCGTAGCCACCGTGCTCCCCTCGCCTCGTTGTGGTGTCCAAAAGCTCCGCCTCCTCCCTCTGAAGCTCTCCGCCGAGCCACAAGACGTCGGACGCCCTGTGGGACCGCCGTTGCCATCATCCTCCTCCTCGGGCGCCGCCGATCGCCGACTTCGATTCGCCATCGTCAGCGCCTCCCCGAGCCCACTGGCCTGCTCAGCAACTCCGCCGTGAGCTCCCCTTCCTCCTCCCCCTAGCCCCGTAGCTCGAGCGCCCCCCTAGCCCTGCCGGCCACCTTGGCCGAGAACTCGGCTCCGCCGTTCATGGCGCCACCGTGGCCAGGGGCCAAGCCAGCCGCAACCGAGCACGTCGTCGTGTTCCTGGTGACGTCAGGAACCCGTAGGGCCTCTCCGCTCGCCTCCCCGTGCCTTGTAGCCTCGAACCCGAGCTCGCCCGAGCTCCGGCCGCCGCCTCGAGCCTGATTTCGGTGAGCTCCGGCCGCCCCTGCCTCGTCCACTTGCCCCAGAAGACGCGGACGAGCTCTGGCTCCTCGCTCGTGGTCTCCGCCGCCCGAATGGTCGCCGGAGGGCGAATCCCGCGCCCTCCGCCGCGTCTGCTGCCGCCGGCGGCTAAATGCCGGTGCGTTAGCCCCAGTTGACCAGGGGGTTTGACCTCCCCTGGCTCAATGACAGGTGGGCCCGGCTCGGCTAATCTCAGTTTAGGATTAGTTTGAAATTTAATTAACCCCTGTTAGTTAACCATGACACTGACGGGTGGGCCCCGCGTGTCAGGTTTGACCTGGTCAGCCTGCTGATGCCTCTGTGACGTCATGCTGATGCAGTATTTGTTTTTCTAGATTTTAAATAATTCAGAGAAATTCCAAAAAATAGTTAAAACTTCAAAAATTCATAGTAATTCTACCGTAACTCCAAATCAAATAAATTATATATGAAAAATTATCAGAAAAATGCAAGGAATCCATTTATGCTAGTTTCATGCATGAAAAACCAACTTATACCTGCTGTATAAAAGAAAACGTAATAATGGCATGTTATATACTTAAATTAGGGTTTGCATATGAACCCTTGGTTCATATGGACTTCAACCAAATTGATGCTAGATGCATTAGGGCAAATCATAGCATTTTTGAATGTTACCTTCATGCATCATATTGTTGCATATGGTTGTTTATTGATTGCCGGCACCGTTCCCTCTCGATAGGTTCTACTCCGGAAGGTGTCCCGAGTACCTGTCTGAGGAGCAGTGCTCCTTCGTGGATCTATCAGGCAAGCAAACCCCCTTGAGCATCTCGATAAAGTCCCACTCTCTCGCTCCTGCCCCTTTTACTGCATTAGGACAACAACGATTCAAACTGCTACTTTCTGCTGCGGTAGCTGAACCCATTCCTCTGCATGACCTGTCATTGCCACAGTAAATAGTTGAAACCCACTAGCATGAGTAGGAGTTGCTTGAGCCTTGATGTGCCTGCTCATCCATGCTTGTTTTCTTTATGCCAGCTATGCTTAGAGTTGTGTCAGGTCTGATTCATCGGGAATGAATCGGAGTGGTGAACATGTCCTACCGGTAAAGGCTAAGTGTGTGAACACGTTTTGGTAAAGGTAGCGATGAGAGGCCATGTAGGAGTACATGGTGGGTTGTCTCATTGGAACCGTCCTTAAGCACTGAGTTCTGTGTATGTTATCCAAGTCCAGTTACTACCACACATTGGGTTCCGGTTATCCGGCCCCTCTCGGCTTATTAACCCACTTGATCTCTGTCCAGGAGTTGCAACTAGTTTCTGGCGTTTGTAGGTAGTGCTACTTGTCTACCAGGTGGTGTCCGACGGGACGGGCTTGGGACAGACTAGGCACTGTGGCACGGTGTACCAAGTGGCACCCGGATGGTGGGCTTGGGAACCCTGCACACATCGTTTGGGGCCGTGAGCGACACCCCGGCCGGATCTCCTTGCGGATGGAACCCGAATAGGCGATAAACCTGGACGAGAGACTTGTGTGGTTAGTCAGGTCGCGGCCGACACCCTCGCCCGGCTTCCGCTTGAAGGTTGCCGAGGTACATGACGTGTACGGGGCTATAAGTGGCGAGAGCATGTGTGAAGAAGTACACCCCTGCAGGGTCAATAATATCTATTCGAATAGCCGTTTTCCTCGGATATGGAAACTTGGAGGACTTATATAGTACATAGACAATTTGAAGTGGATACTCTAAAATACGCAAGATAAGCGTGAGTGCTATGGATGGCCTTCTCGTAGGGAGACGGGAACGGATCCATAGTGGAGTATTGATATGGTGAAGTTGTGGACTCGTGTGCGTCTTCTCACCTCAAAGAAGTTTCTGTTACCCATAGTATAGATTAGCCATTGAGTCAAAGCTGGCTTGCTGCTGTTAAACTCCACCACCCCCCCTTTGTTGATAATGATGCATATGTAGATAGTTCTGAAGTAAGACTTGCTGAGTACCTTTGTACTCACGTTTGCTTATTTATGTTTTGCAGTTGGTTACACTAGTGGCTTCGACGAGTAGCTTGTATCCCAGCTACGATCTTGTACCCTTGGGAGGGTCGTGTTAGTCAGGCTTCTTAGTCTTTTTCTTTGGTAGTTGTCTGTACTCAGACATGTAATGCTTCCGCTTGTTGCTTGTATGCTCTGAATGATGGGTCATGTGACCCCTGTTTGTATTTATGCTATGTGGCTCTTCTGGGCCCTTATCTATATGAGTTTGAGTTATGTTGTGATGCCATGATGTACCGCACATACATGCATGTTATGCGTACGTGTAACGTGTATTGCTATGTGTGGGATCCGACAATCTAGTTATTTATCCTTCGCAGCCTTTCTTATGGGGAAATGTAGTCTAGTGTTCCTCGAGCCATAGTAGTCCGCTACAGCCCGGTTCACCGGAGTCCTGCTAGCCCAGTACTACTGTTCAGGACACTTGACTGGCCGGCATGTGTTTCACTTCGTCCCTATGTCTGTCCCTTCGGGGAAATGTCACATGGTGATCTCCGGAGTCCTGCCTAGCCTGCTACAGCCCGGGATCCCCGGAGTCCTGTTAGCCCAGTGCTACAGCCCGGAATCACTCGTTGATGACCGACATGTTCGATGCGATTCATGTATGCCTGTCTCCATAGGTCCGTGCCGCTTTGGGTTCACGACTAGCCATGTCGGCCCGGGTTCTCTGTCATATGGATGCTAGCAACACTGTCATATACGTGAGCCAAAATGCGCAAACGGTCCAGGGCCAGGTAAGGTGGCACCCGTGGGAATACCGTGCATGAGGCCGCAAAGTGATATGACGTGTTACATGCTAGATCGGTGTGACTTGGGATCGGGGTCCCGACAGACTTGGTATCAGAGCCTGACTGCCTGTAGGATTACCAAGCCAAACTGGTCGAAGTTGAGTCTAGAAATGCTTTAGTTACATAAGGGAATTGATTGTGGAAGGGAACGTAAGGCTCTTTTTACTTCTTTACCTCATGTCATTCTTTCTGAGTCAGCCTCTTCTTTTCTACGAGGGTTAAGGCCTAGGCTTCTCCTCTATCTCTCAGGATGACGTGTTACTAAACCGTAAAGTCTTAGGATTGTTGGGTTGTGTCTCAATACAGTTCTACTACTTCTGTGTGTCCTCAGTTTGACCCAGAACCTTGATATTATGATGCTGATTGATTATGCTATTCCTTTGATGAATGTCTCAAACATCCTTTTGAGCATTTACAGCCGTTATGCTGCCGAAATTGTCCCAAGATTTCAAGACTTTCCAATGCTTTTGCATTACTTTCCGCATCCCTAGGTCGATGCTAATTCCATCCTTGTTTCTTTGATTTCTGTGTCAGGATGTCGTCTGCTAATCGAGCTTCCGTTGCTCATAGCAAGAACCATGGAGATGGTAGGGACGAGGATCCTCCTGACCAGCCTTTGGTGGCAGAGTTCTTGTTAGCATCCGAGAGGAACAAGCGTGAGACTAACCGCTTGCTGGCACAGATTGAGCAGAACACCGCACATCAGCGTAAGAAGTTGGTTTCCATCACCGACTTCATTGGTCTAAAACCACCCACCTTCCATCATTCCATTGAGCCACTCGATGCGGATGACTGGCTCCGAAGCATCACTCACAAGTTGCATTCTGCGAACGTCGTTGAAAGTGACAAGGTCACCTATGCTACTTATCACCTGGAAGGACCTGCTAGTATTTGGTGGCAGAGCTTTGAAACTATGCTTCCAGCTGGTCAGATTCCTACCTGGAGAGATTTCACCGAGGCTTTTCGTGAGCACCACATTCCTCAGGCTCTCTTTGACCGCAAGAGGGAAGAGTTCTGTAATTTTACCCAAGGTAAGCTGCCTGTTGATGCTTATAGTAGGGAGTTTGGAAACCTCGCCCGCTATGCTACAGAAGAAGTGTCCACGGACGCTAAGAAGCAGGCTAGGTTCCGGAAGGGTCTCCACCCTAAGTTGCGTCGTGATCTCCACCTGCATCATTGTGATACTTTCCAGGCTCTTGTGAACAAGGCCATTAATGCAGAGACAGCTCAACTCACTTACGAGGAGTCTCGTAAGCACAACCGTGATCTGGGTTCTTCCTCCCGCTCTGGCTCTCAGAAGCGACGGATTTGGATTCCAAACTCGGCTCTTCCACCTCGATATGCACCGAGGCCATCCTATGTGGCGCCTCACCCAACTCAGCAACATGCTCCACTCAGGCCTATTAGTGTACCACTTGCCAACGTAGGTCCACGTCTTACCTCAGGAACTTGCCTTACCTGCGGAGAACCAGGACACTATGCACGTGACTGCCCTCAGTCCAGTTATGCTCCACCCCCATATGAGAGGTCTGTTGGCCGTGAAAAGCCATCAATCAAGATGATCAGTACCAAGCCAGCCTCCATTGAACGAGCATGTGTGCACCATGTCTCCGTTTCAGAAGTTCAAGATGATCCCGATGTCGTACTGGGTACACTTCTTGTCAATTGTCACCCAGCTTCAGTTCTGTTTGATACTGGAGCATCCCACTCCTTCATATCTGAAGGTTACGCTCGGATGCACGACATGTCATTTTGTGATATGCTAACTCCATTAATAATCCAGACTCCTGGTTCCAAATGGCAAACCTCCAAGGTAAGCCATGGTAATGAAATCCTTGTTGATAGACTGGTTTTCCTTGCTTCTTTGATATCTCTCAAGTCCTCAGATATTAACATCATCTTGGGTATGGACTGGATGACAGCTCATCATGCCAAGATCGATTGTTACACCAGATCTGTTCAACTTACACATCCATCTGGCAAAATAGTCACTGTCTCCACTAGAGTTGCAAGGCGTCAACTCTATTCTCTTAATGCCAGCCCTCTTCCAGACCTTGAAGATATTACGGTAGTCCGTGACTTCCCGGATGTCTTTCCAGAAGAACTGCCAGGTGTCCCACCTGACAGAGATGTAGAGTTTGTCATAGAACTTATCCTAGGAACTGTTCCAATCTCTAGAAGACCATACAAGATGGCACCTTTGGAGTTAGCCGAGCTTAAGGAACAACTTGATGAGTCCTTGCAAAAGGGTTTCATCCGTCCCAGTTCTTCTCCCTGGGCTTGCCCCGTTCTCTTCGTCAAGAAGAAGGATGGTACGGACCGGATGGTTGTAGATTATCGTCCCGTTAATTTGGTCACGATAAAGAACAAGTATCCGCTCCCCAGGATCAACGACCTGTATGATCAGCTCGCTGGATCCTCAGTCTTTTCCAAGATGGATTTGAGGTTAGGCTACCACCAAATCAAGATCAGAAACGGGGACATCCCCAAAACGGCCTTTGTCACTCGTTATGGTCAATACGAGTACACCGTGATGTCTTTCGGCCTAACCAATGCTCCAGCTACTTTCTCCCGCTTGATGAACTCGGTCTTTATGGAGTACTTAGATAAGTTCGTCGTGGTTTATCTCGATGATATTCTTATTTACTCGAAGAACGAGGAAGAGCATGCCGAACATCTTAGGCTTGTGTTAGAAAAACTCAGAGAGCATCGCCTTTATGCCAAGTTCTCCAAGTGTGAATTTTGGTTACCATAAGTGACCTATCTCGGCCACGTAATCTCTGGTAAGGGCATTGCTGTCAATCCCGAAAGAGTTCAGGCCGTTCTTGATTGGAATCCGCCTGAAACAGTCAAACAAGTTAGGAGTTTCCTCGGTCTAGCCAGTTATTGTCGCCGCTTCGTTGAAAACTTCTCCAAAGTAGCCAAACCCCTCACGGAGCTTCTCAAGAAAGATAAAAGGTTTGAGTGGACCCAGTGTGAGCACAGTTTTCAGGAACTGAAAAGACGCCTGACTTCTGCGCCCATACTCGTGCCACCGGATTTCACTAAAGACTTTGTTATCTATTGCGATGCTTCGCGTCAAGGACTAGGTTGCATTCTTATGCAGGATCGTCATGTGATTGCCTATGCATCTCGACAGTTGCATCCACATGAGGAAAATTATCCTACACATGATCTGGAGCTTGCAGCCGTAGTCTATACACTTAAGACCTGGCGACATTACCTTCTTGGTAACCGTTGCGAAATCTACACCGACCATCAGAGTCTCAAGTATATCTTCACCCAACCGGATCTGAATCTCAGACAGAGACGTTGGTTGGAGTTGATCTCGGATTACGACTTAGGAATCACCTACACCCCAGGCAAAGCCAATGTCATGGCTGATGCTTTAAGTCGTAAATCCTATTGCAACAACCTCATGTTGCAACATTGTCAGCCGCCCCTCCATGAGGAATTCTATAAGCTTAACCTTCACATAGCTCCTCATGTTTTCCTTTCTACCTTGGTGGCGAAACCTACCCTTACGGATCAGATCATAGAGGCTCAGAAGCATGATACGGGAATCTCCCGGATCAAGAAGAATATTTCCAAGGGAGTTGCTGGTTGTTTCTCCATGGATGAACGAGGTGTTGTTTACTTTGGTAACCGTTTGGTGGTTCCCAAATGTCAACAGATGCAGCAACTGATCCTTAAGGAGGCCCATGAATCCCCTCTCACGATTCATCCCGGTAGTACAAAGATGTATCAGGACCTACGCCAGAGGTTCTGGTGGACTAGGATGAAGAGAGAAATCGCTCAGTATATTGCCAACTGTGACGTTTGTCATCGCGTTAAGGCAGAGCATCAAAGACCTGCTGGCACCCTTCAACCTTTAGCTATTCCCGAGTGGAAATGGGACAAAGTTGGTATGGACTTCATCACCGGCTTTCCCAGGACCAAGAAAGGAAATAATGCTATCTTCGTAGTCATTGATCGTCTTTCCAAAGTGGCTCACTTCCTACCTGTTCGAGAGAGTATCACTACTAGTCAGCTCGCTGACTTATATATCTCCCGAATAGTGTCACTCCATGGTGTTCCACTAGAGATCAATTCAGACCATGGCAGTCTTTTCACCTCTCATTTCTGGGAAAGTTTCCAAACTGCCATGGGCACCCATCTTTCTTTCAGTACCACTTTCCACCCTCAATCAAGTGGTCAGGTGGAAAGGGTCAACCAAATTCTCGAAGACATGCTTAGAGCTTGCGTTATCTCATTCGGTATGGATTGGGAGAAATGTCTTCCCTTTGCCGAGTTTGCTTATAACAATAGCTACCAATCCAGTCTTAAGAAAGCACCCTTTGAGATCCTGTATGGACGAAGATGTCGAACACCTTTGAACTGGTCAGAAACCGGCGAAAGACAATTCTTTGGACCGGATATGATCCAGGAGGCAGAAGAGCAAGTTCGCATCATTCGTGAGAATTTGAAAACAGCCCAATCTCGTCAAAAGAGCCAGTATGACCGTCGTCATAAGGAAGTGGCTTATGAAGTTGGCGATAAGGCTTATCTTCGGGTTACTCCTTTGAAGGGTACCCATCGTTTCGGTATCAAGGGCAAGTTGGCTCCTCGTTACATCGGTCCTTTTCGCATTCTCGCTAAACGAGGAGAGGTTGCCTACCAGTTGGAACTACCCCCACATCTTTCTCGAGTTCATGATGTTTTCCACGTCTCTCAACTCAGGCGTTGCTTCTCGGATCCCATCCGCGGAGTGGACCACGAAACGCTTGATCTCCAAGATAACCTCACTTATGGAGAGTACCCCATTCACATTCTGGATCAAGCAGAGCGTGTCACTCGACGTCATAACATCAAGTTTCTCAAGGTTCAGTGGTCTCATCATTCTCAGAGAGAAGCCACTTGGGAGCATGAAGATCGTCTTCGACTTGAGTACCCTGCTTTCTTTCCGCCAACTCCTGAATCTCGGGACGAGATTTCTTCGAGTGGGGGCGAGTTGTCACATCCCTAGTTCTGGTATGGTCCTAGGCTTGCTTTGTGCATCATGTTTATATTTCAAATGAAATTGAAATGGGGAAGTTACAAACCCTAGCACCAAAGCAATTCAAATAGGTTCAAATTAAAAGTGGAATTTCAATGAACCCAAAATGCTTTTCAAAAATGTTCATGGTCTTTGGAAAATGTTGGGAACAACAACCAGAGGTGATGCACATTTTTCCTACTCATTTTGGATTTTTGAATCAATGCTTAAATATTTGAATTGGAGCTGTTTAAATTATATAAATATTTTTAATAGCTCCAAAAATGTTGGGAATTGGTGAGGGCCTCTAGAATATTATATCTAGATGCCACAATTATTTTCAACATTTATGGAAATGTTTTAACATTTCTTTAAATACAAAACAAATGTCAGAAATAGAAAAAGAAAAACAGAAGACAAAAAAAGGGCTTACCTGCCGTTACCTGGCGGCCCAGCTGGCCAGCCCACCTCGCGGCCCAGCCCACCAGGGGCAGGGAGGTCTTCCTCCTCCCGCCAGGAGGACGCCGGGCGCGTGGCCGACGCGCGCCGGCGCACGCCAGGCCACCTCCTGCTTCCCGCCGCTGCCACGACGCCCTGGCCCTTCCCTCGCATCGCCACGCATCTCCCCGACCCTCCTCTCACTCCCTCTCGCTCCTTCCCCCTCCTCTGTCCTCTCCTCGCAGCACACCCGAGCGCCGCCGTCGCCACCGCACGCTGTAGCCGTAGCCACCGTGCTCCCCTCGCCTCGTTGTGGTGTCCAAAAGCTCCGCCTCCTCCCTCTGAAGCTCTCCGCCGAGCCACAAGACGTCGGACGCCCTGTGGGACCGCCGTTGCCATCATCCTCCTCCTCGGGCGCCGCCGATCGCCGACTTCGATTCGCCATCGTCAGCGCCTCCCCGAGCCCACTGGCCTGCTCAGCAACTCCGCCGTGAGCTCCCCTTCCTCCTCCCCCTAGCCCCGTAGCTCGAGCGCCCCCCTAGCCCTGCCGGCCACCTTGGCCGAGAACTCGGCTCCGCCGTTCATGGCGCCACCGTGGCCAGGGGCCAAGCCAGCCGCAACCGAGCACGTCGTCGTGTTCCTGGTAACGCCAGGAACCCGTAGGGCCTCTCCGCTCGCCTCCCCGTGCCTTGTAGCCTCGAACCCGAGCTCGCCCGAGCTCCGGCCGCCGCCTCGAGCCTGATTCCGGTGAGCTCCGGCCGTCCCTGCCTCGTCCACTTGCCCCAGAAGACGCGGACGAGCTCTGGCTCCTCGCTCGTGGTCTCCGCCGCCCGAATGGTCGCCGGAGGGCGAATCCCGCGCCCTCCGCCACGTCTGCTGCCGCCGGCGGCTAAACGCCGGTGCGTTAGCCCCAGTTGACCAGGGGGTTTGACCTCCCCTGGCTCAATGACAGGTGGGCCCGGCTCCGCTAATCTCAGTTTAGGATTAGTTTGAAATTTAATTAACCCCTGTTAGTTAACCATGACACTGACGGGTGGGCCCCGCGTGTCAGGTTTGACCTGGTCAGCCTGTTGATGCCTCTGTGACGTCATGCTGATGCAGTATTTGTTTTTCTGGATTTTAAATAATTCAGAGAAATTCCAGAAAATAGTTAAAACTTCAAAAATTCATAGTAATTCTACCGTAACTCCAAATCAAATAAATTATATATGAAAAATTATCAGAAAAATGCAAGGAATCCATTTATGCTAGTTTCATGCATGAAAAACCAACTTATACCTGCTGTATAAATGAAAACGTAATAATGGCATGTTATATACTTAAATTAGGGTTTGCATATGAACCCTTGGTTCATATGGACTTCAACCAAATTGATGCTAGATGCATTAGGGCAAATCATAGCATTTTTGAATGTTACCTTCATGCATCATATTGTTGCATATGGTTGTTTATTGATTGCCGGCACCGTTCCCTCTCGATAGGTTCTACTCCGGAAGGTGTCCCGAGTACCTGTCTGAGGAGCAGTGCTCCTTCGTGGATCTATCAGGCAAGCAAACCCCCTTGAGCATCTCGATAAAGTCCCACTCTCTCGCTCCTACCCCTTTTACTGCATTAGGACAACAATGATTCAAACTGCTACTTTCTGCTGCGGTAGCTGAACCCATTCCTCTGCATGACCTGTCATTGCCACAGTAAATAGTTGAAACCCACTAGCATGAGTAGGAGTTGCTTGAGCCTTGATGTGCCTGCTCATCCATGCTTGTTTTCTTTATGCCAGCTATGCTTAGAGTTGTGTCAGGTCTGATTCATCGAGAATGAATCGGAGTGGTGAACATGTCCTACCGGTAAAGGCTAAGTGTGTGAACACGTTTTGGTAAAGGTAGCGATGAGAGGCCATGTAGGAGTACATGGTGGGTTGTCTCATTGGAACCGTCCTTAAGCACTGAGTTCTGTGTATGTTATCCAAGTCCAGTTACTACCACACATTGGGTTCTGGTTATCCGGCCCCTCTCGGCTTATTAACCCACTTGATCTCTGTCCAGGAGTTGCAACTAGTTTCTGGCGTTTGTAGGTAGTGCTACTTGTCTACCAGGTGGTGTCCGACGGGACGGGCTTGGGACAGACTAGGCACTGTGGCACGGTGTACCAAGTGGCACCCGGATGGTGGGCTTGGGAACCCTGCACACATCGTTTGGGGCCGTGAGCGACACCCCGGCCGGATCTCCTTGCGGATGGAACCCGAATATGCGATAAACCTGGACGAGAGACTTGTGTGGTTAGTCAGGTCGCGGCCGACACCCTCGCCCGGCTTCCGCTTGAAGGTTGCCGAGGTACATGACGTGTACGGGGCTATAAGTGGCGAGAGCGTGTGTGAAGAAGTACACCCCTGCAGGGTCAATAATATCTATTCGAATAGCCGTTTTCCTCGGATATGGAAACTTGGAGGACTTATATAGTACATAGACAATTTGAAGTGGATACTCTAAAATACGCAAGATAAGCGTGAGTGCTATGGATGGCCTTCTCGTAGGGAGACGGGAACGGATCCATAGTGGAGTATTGATATGGTGAAGTTGTGGACTCGTGTGCGTCTTCTCACCTCAAAGAAGTTTCTGTTACCCATAGTATAGATTAGCCATTGAGTCAAAGCTGGCTTGCTGCTGTTAAAGTCCACCACCCCCCTTTGTTGATAATGATGCATATGTAGATAGTTCTGAAGTAAGACTTGCTGAGTACCTTTGTACTCACGTTTGCTTATTTATGTTTTGCAGTTGGTTACACTAGTGGCTTCGACGAGTAGCTTGTATCCCAGCTACGATCTTGTACCCTTGGGAGGGTCGTGTTAGTCAGGCTTCTTAGTCTTTTTCTTTGGTAGTTGTCTGTACTCAGACATGTAATGCTTCCGCTTGTTGCTTGTATGCTCTGAATGATGGGTCATGTGACCCCTGTTTGTATTTATGCTATGTGGCTCTTCTGGGCCCTTATCTATATGAGTTTGAGTTATGTTGTGATGCCATGATGTACCGCACATACATGCATGTTATGCGTACGTGTAACGTGTATTGCTATGTGTGGGATCCGACAATCTAGTTATTTATCCTTCGCAGCCTTTCTTATGGGGAAATGTAGTCTAGTGTTCCTCGAGCCATAGTAGTCCGCTACAGCCCGGTTCACCGGAGTCCTGCTAGCCCAGTACTACTGTTCAGGACACTTGACTGGCCGGCATGTGTTTCACTTCGTCCCTATGTCTGTCCCTTCGGGGAAATGTCACATGGTGATCTCCGGAGTCCTGCCTAGCCTGCTACAGCCCGGGATCCCCGGAGTCCTGTTAGCCCAGTGCTACAGCCCGGAATCACTCGTTGATGACCGACATGTTCGATGCGATTCATGTATGCCTGTCTCCATAGGTCCGTGCCGCTTTGGGTTCACGACTAGCCATGTCGGCCCGGGTTCTCTGTCATATGGATGCTAGCAACACTGTCATATACGTGAGCCAAAATGCGCAAACGGTCCAGGGCCAGGTAAGGTGGCACCCGTGGGAATACCGTGCGTGAGGCCGCAAAGTGATATGACGTGTTACATGCTAGATCGGTGTGACTTGGGATCGGGGTCCCAACAGGATTACACGAACTATGAAGTTGTTGCTATCTTGAACAAGCTTGTTGCCTTCCTTACTTCCATGACTCGATGGATATTGCTCAAAAATCAGTTTCTATACACAGGCCAGTACTGTGATGCAATTCAATACGAGGATCTTGTGTTTGCTTCCACCACTCGTGGCACTGTTTTTCCATGGAATCCTCATGATTTCGGTATGTTTGTCTTCCACCGTAATTATAATTGTTTCATCCACATGCATGCGGGTTAGCTAGTTTCCCTTTACTAATTAACCTTCTTGTGTTTCCAAGGTCCTGTGAACATTCCACCACCTATACATGAAATTTTTATTCACGAGCATGGGGACGAGCAGGACCCATATACTCAGTGGCGCCTGGCAACTTATTCCGGTGGATCACCTCTTCTTGTCTGTATACGGGGCACTACTAATGTTACTAAGGAAGTAGGTGTTGTCTTGTATGGTCGCACTCTCCAGACCTATTCCAACATCCGTTGCACGGTATCGGGATGGATATGGTGTACTAGCGCCAACACCTTCTCCCTGGTTCATTATTGGAAGTCTTGGAGGAAACTCGCTCTTCCTTGGATAAAACTATCCAATGATGGTGGAAGGCGATCCAGATGTTGTTGACACAACGTTACTACCAGTTATGAGAAGCAACTATATCTATACCTGGGTAATTACTATGCTTCCCTACCGTCCCAATATGGGTATTGAAATAGGCCGCTTCAGCCTGGATGATCAGTCCTGCGTTGGTGACGAGATTGACAGTAGCTGGCCCTTCCTAGAGAAACACTTCTGGTTCAAAGCAAGTGTTTCCAACACCGACGAGTGGTTGAGCTAAAGTTCATTTCATTGCTTTGTTATTTGTCGTGTGAGAAAAACTTTACTAGAATGTTTTGTTGGAAATGATCTATAATCTAACGTGTATCCTTGTTGTCGTTGTGGGTTGATGACTTGTTGTCTGTAATCAATGGTACATTTGCATATGAGTCCATGAACTCAAGCCTGGTAGTGGTGTCCATATGAATAGTGCTAGTGATTTTAGTTGCAAAAATTAGATAGTGCTAGTGATTTGTAGCTGCATATTTTGACAAATCGTAGTGTTACAAGGTTGACAAATGGCAATGTTACTAGATAAACAAATGTAAATCTTTCCAGTTTGAGAAATGGCAACATACCCAAAATGACAGATATGCAAATCTTACCCAATTGTTTGTAAGTGGTTGCACACGGGTCATGCAAAACAACCGTTTGCGTTGAAGGGATGCATAAATCCTGCTCGGCACATTTTCCCTTGGCTTCCTGGGGAAGCTGTCGGTTTGCATACGGGTGTTCTAACTAAAACGTTTGCGACGAGTGTTTTATATTTAAAAACCATTGACGTTATTTTCAAAAGAAAATCGTTTGATAAGTTTGTACATTAAGAGAGAAAAATGCAAGTTCGTTCAAACCATATCTTTCATTCAGTCACACTGCAAATTTATATTCATATGATCGAGAATTCGAGATACAGTATTAAAACCCCAAAAAACTATTTCCGGCGGCGGCGGAGGCGGCGTGCTGCGCCGTCGTTGTCGTTGTTGTCCTCCGGGACCCCGTTGTTGAAGTCTTCAAGGCAGCACAAAATGTTCTTCACTTGTAAATCAAACATCATGTCGTTGCGCGATCGACGAGCGGGGCGCGGGAGGACGGCAACTGGCACCGCTGAGAGGTAGCGGTCGATGGCAGCATCCCATGCCGCTGAGGGGGGGGCACAGGCACGGGCGCGGCGGGTGCAGCCAAATGCACGGGGACCGGCACCGCAGTGGGTGGAGGGGCACGCACGGGTGCGACGGATGCAGCCAAACGCACGGGGGCCAGCGGCACGGTGGGTGGAGGGGCACGCATGGGCACGGGCGCTGGCGCTGCGTCCGTGGAGACCTCACTGACGCCCGCGGCTTCCAGCTCTGCAATAGTGCTCGGCGACCAGCCCGTCAATTTTGCGAGGATGGTCCCTGGCGCGGGCGCGTGGATGGGAGCTGGGACGGGAGCGGGGGCAGCAACCGCCACGGCCAGCTCAGTCTGGGCCATGTCCATGAGGCCCCATTCCTCCTTATTTTCTATCTTCTCTGGCTCGGAGTTGACTTCACCAAACTTGAAGACTAGTGGCAGACGATCATTCTACGCCATGGCGGTGGAGGTCTGCAGGGGGGGAGGGGAATGGGAGGCGAATAGTAAGGCCGCCCATATTAAACAGTAGCTCGGGCGCCATTAATGGAGAGGAAGGCGGGCGACCATGGAAGTCAAAGGGCTTGCTTCCCAGTGAGCCTGCGCAGCGTAAAGCTCACACGCTTCCCAGTGAGCCTGCGCATTGGAGGAGAGCTTGCACGCCTCTCGGTCAGCCTGCGCACCGACCTGCGCTCGCACGCCTCTCGTTCAGTCAAGGTCAAGCAGTTGTCCGCACGGCACCTCCTACAACCATTAAAACCAAGACACGCGGCGTCACGTGAATGGTTAACAGAACGCACACGTTTTGAATTATACAAACATTTGAGATTTTAAGTGGCAGCTATATTTTCAAAATGCCTTTGTTGGCTGTCATTATTCGAGTGCACCTTCTCTCAAAATGGACATGAAAAATACCACATCATGTCGGGTGCCATTCCATGATAGCATGCCAAGTTTCATGAATTTCAGATGAGTTTTGGATTTACTAGAATTTAAAAACTAGGCATCTCAATGTTTTGTCGGCAACCAACGGTGCCCTGGTGTTTGAAATTCATTCCCATTTATTGCATGGGACCTAAGCATGCACCCAAGGACACATATTTGATTTTTCAACCAATTTATATGCACTGGAGCATGTGCATGTAGTTCAAAGTTGAATATGCACATAAATGCATAGAAAACTCAGTTAATGCATAAAAATGTTCGAAAGAACCCCGAAAAATCACAAAAATTAACACAACACTCCTGTTGTTCTATGTTGAAACGAGAAATTTTTTGGAAGCAATAAGAGGCAGTGGATATCATTTCGTCCCCAAAGGTGGGACGTTCCCTACCAAAACCTTGATGCTTGTTGTGAGAAGCTCTGGTTTGTGAGAAGCATATACCCAAACCTGCCTCAAACGAGACACAATTTTTACCACGGCATGTTGATGCCGCTCCATGAAAGCATGCCAAGTTTCATGAATTTCAGACGAGTTTTGGATTTACTAGTATTTAAAAACAAGTCATCTCAATGTTTTGCCGGCAATCAACAGTGCCCTGGTGTTTGAAATTCATTCCCATTTCTTGCATGGGACCTGACACTACTAGGGAAAACCTTATACACAGAATATTAGCAGCAACGCAGCACAAAAAGAAGGGCTACTGCTAATTAGCAGTAGGGCGGTCAAGGAAAACACGCTACTGATGCGAATTTAGCAGTAGCGCTTGGGGGCTAAACCGCGCTGCTACAAAAATCAACAGACAGTAACCAACACCCTAAGTTTAGCAGCAGCGCGGTGTCGCGGGGCGCGCTACTGCTACACAAATAGTAGTAGCGCACTTTTTGCTCAGGTTGCTGCTGCTAATTTGAAATTGTCAACACGGTTGGCCCCATTTAGCAGTAGCGCGTGTGAGAAACACACGCTGCTGCTACTCTATTAGAAGTAGTGCGTTCTCGCTCCCGCGCTACTGCTAAGTCACAGGACCCCGCCACCTTTTTCCACCCACCCATCCTCCCCTCCCCCATCCTCCCTTCCCCTACCTCACATCCTCCCTCTCTCACTCTTCTTCTTCCTCAATACTTCTCCCCCCATTACCCTCCCTCTTCTACCTACCTTTCTCTCTCTTCATTACTCCTAGCTAACTACACACCACTGATACGTCTCCGTCGTATCTACTTTTCCAAACACTTTTGCCCTTGTTTTGGACTCTAACTTGTATGATTTGAATGGAACTAACCCGGACTGACGCTGTTTTCAGCAGAATTGCCATGATGTTGTTTTATGTGCAGAAAACAAAAGTTCTCGGAATGACCTGAAACTCCAAGGAATATCTTGCAATAAATAATAATAAATCATCGCCAAAGATGAAGACCAGGGGGCCACACCCTTTCCACGAGGGTGGGGGCGCGCCCCCCCTAGGGCGCACCCCTTACCTCATGGGCCCCCTGTTGCCTCTCCGACTCCAACTCCATATATTGAGTTTTGGGGAGAAAAAAAATTAGAGAGAAGATTTCATCACGTTTTACGATATGGAGCCACCGCCAAGCCCTAAAACCTCTCGGGAGGGCTGATCTGGAGTCCGTTCGGGGCTCCGGAGAGGGGGATTCGTCACCGTCGTCATCATCAACCACCCCCCATCACCAATTTCATGATGCTCACCGCTGTGCGTGAGTAATTCCATTGTAGGCTTGCTGGACGGTGATGGCTTGGATGAGATTTATCATGTAATCGAGTTAGTTTTGTTAGGGTTTGATCCCTAGTATCCACTATGTTCTGAGATTGATGTTGCTATGACTTTGCTATGCTTAATGCTTGTCACTAGGGCCCGAGTGCCATGATTTCTGATCTGAACCTATTATGTTTTCATCAATATATGAGAGTTCTTGATCCTATCTTGCAAGTCTATAGTCACCTATTATGTGTTATGATCTGTTAACCCCGAAGTGACAATAATCGGGATACTTTCCGGTGATGACCCTAGTTTGAGGAGTTCATGTATTCACTATGTGCTAATGCTTTGTTCCGGTTCTCTATTAAAAGGAGGCCTTAATATCCCTTAGTTTCCATTAGGACCCCGCTGCCACGGGAGGGTAGGAAAAAAGATGTCATGCAAGTTCTTTTCCATAAGCACGTATGACTATATTCGGAATACATGCCTACATTACATTGATGAATTAGAGCTAGTTCTATGTGAAGGAAATATGCCCTAGAGGCAATAATAAAGTTATTATTTATTTCCTTATATCATGATAAATGTTTATTATTCATGCTAGAATTGTATTAACCGGAAACATAATACATGTGTGAATACATAGACCAACAGAGTGTCACTAGTATGCCTCTACTTGACTAGCTCGTTAATCAAAGATGGTTATGTTTCCTAACCATGAACAAAGAGTTGTTATTTGATTAACGAGGTCACATCATTAGTAGAATGATCTGATTAACATGACCCATTCCATTAGCTTAGCACCCGATCGTTTAGTATGTTGCTATTGCTTTCTTCATGACTTATACATGTTCCTATAACTATGAGATTATGCAACTCCCGTTTACCGGAGGAACACTTTGGGTACTACCAAACGTCACAACGTAACTGGGTGATTATAAAGGAGTACTACAGGTGTCTCCAATGGTAGATGTTGGGTTGGCGTATTTCGAGATTAGGGTTTGTCACTCCGATTGTCGGAGAGGTATCTCTGGGCCCTCTCGGTAATGCACATCACATAAGCCTTGCAAGCACTGCAACTAATATGTTAGTTGTGAGATGATGTATTACGGAACGAGTAAAGAGACTTGCCGGTAACGAGATTGAACTAGGTATTAGATACCGACGATCGAATCTCGGGCAAGTAACATACCGATGACAAAGGGAACAACGTATGTTGTTATGCGGTCTGACCGATAAAGATCTTCGTAGAATATGTAGGAGCCAATATGGGCATCCAGGTCCCGCTATTGGTTATTGACCGGAGACGTGTCTCGGTCATGTCTACATTGTTCTCGAACCGTAGGGTCCGCACGCTTAACGTTACGATGACAGTTATTATGAGTTTATGCATTTTGATGTACCGAAGGTTGTTCGGAGTCCCGGATGAGATCAAGGACATGACGAGGAGTCTCGAAATGGTCGAGACGTAAAGATTGATATATTGGAAGCCTATGTTTGGACATCGGAAGTGTTCCGGGTGAAATCGGGATTTTACCGGATTACCGGGAGGGTTACCGGAACCCCCCGGGAGCCAAATGGGCCAACATGGGCCTTAGTGGAAAGGTGAGAGGGCAGACCACATAGGGCTGCGCCTCCCCCCCCTCTCCCTAGTCCTATTAGGACTAGGAGAGGGTCCGGCCACCTCTCTCTCTCTCCCCTTTGAAGGATTCCTAGTTGGACTAGGATTGGAGGGGGGAGTCCTACTCCCGGTAGGAGTAGGACTCCTCCTGCGCCTCCCTCTCTTTGGCCGGCCAGCCCCCCTCCCTCCAACCTTTATATACGGGGGCAGGGGACACCCCAAGACACACAAGTTGATCCTTGAGATCGTTCCTTAGCCGTGTGCGGTGCCCCCTGCCACCAAATTCCACCTCGATCATACCGTTGTAGTGCTTAGGCGAAGCCCTGTGTCGGCAGTACATCAAGATCGTCACCACGCCGTTGTGCTGACGGAACTCTTCCTCGACGCTTTGCTGGATCGGAGCCCAAGGATCGTCATCGAGCTGAACGTGTGCTAAGAACTCGGAGGTGCCGGAGTAACGGTGCTTGGATCGGTCGGATCGGGAAGAAGACGTACGACTACTTCCTCTACGTTGTGTGATCGCTTCCGCACTCGGTCTGCGTTGGTACGTAGACAACACTCTCCCCTCTTGTTGCTATGCATCACCATGATCTTGCGTGTGCGTAGGAAATTTTCGAAATTACTACGTTCCCCATCACTATGTCACCCTATGTTATGACTGTTACATGATGAACCACATCCGGCATAATTATCCATCACTGATCCGATGCCTACGAGCTTTCCATATACTGGTTTATGCTTATTTACTTTCTCGTTGCTATTGTTACAATCACTACATAATACCAAAAGTACTACTTTGCTTTCATTACTCTTTTGTTACCGTTACCACCACTATCGTATTACTTTGCTACTAAACACTCTGCTGCAGATACTAAGTTTCCAGGTGTGGTTGAAATTGACAACTCAGCTGCTAATACTTGAGAATATTCTTTGGCTCCCCTTGTGTCGAATCAATAAATTTGGGTTGAATACTCTACCCTCGAAAGCTGTTGCGATCCCCTATACTTGTGGGTCATCAAGACTAATTTCTGGCGCTGTTGCTGGGGAGCATAGCTCTATTCTTTGAGTCACTTGGGATTTATATCTGCTTATCATTATGAAGAACTTTAAAGATCCAAGAACCAAGATTTATCCCTCAACTACGAGGGGAGGTAAGGAACTGCCATCTAGCTCTACACTTGATTCACCTTCTGTTATGAGTAAGCTTGCGACACCTAAACCTGCTTCTGCTATTTGTTCTGATGTGTCGCATGTTATTGATGATGCTACTTCTGCTATACATGATACTTATGTTGAAACTACTTCTGTGTTTGATACTACTGTGCCACTTGGTGATTTTCTCGAGGAACGACTTGCTAGCGCTAGAGAGATTGAAAATATTGAATCTAATTATGATGATGAAGAATCACTTGTTATTCCTGAGGGTTATTTATTTGATCAAGAAGCTTTTTTAGCTATTTTAGCTTGCAAAGATAGATATGAACTCAAAAGGTTATTAGCTAAATGGAATAAGCAATCTCTAAATGCTAGGATGAGACCTGACCCTGCTTTTGCTACTCCACCTATCTGTGTTACTGATAAGGATTATGAATTCTCTGTTGATCCTGATATAATTACTTCGGTTGAATCTGATCCTTTTCATGGGTATGAATCTGAAACTTTTGTGGCACATCTTACTAAATTAAATGATATAGCCACTCTGTTCACTAATGATGAGAGATCTCGCTACTTTTATATCCTTAAAATATTTCCGTTCTCATTAAAGGGTGATGCTAAGATATGGTTTAATTGTCTTGATCCTGGTTGTGTGCGTAGTCCCCAGGATATGATTTACTACTTCTCTGCTAAATATTTCCCTGCTCATAAGAAACAAGCTGCTTTAAAGGAAATATACAACTTTGTGCAAATTAAAGAAGAGAGTCTCCCACAAACTTGGGGGAGGCTTCTCAAGTTACTTAATGCTTTGCCTGATCATCCTCTTAAGAAAAATGAAATACTTGATATCTTTTACAATGGACTAACCGATGCTTCTAGAGATCACCTGGATAGTTGTGTTGGTTCTCTTTTCAGGGAAAGAACACCGGATGAAGCTGAAATCTTAGTGAATAATATGTTGACAAATGAAAATAATTGGGCACCTCCTGAGCCAGCTCCTGCTCCAATTAATGATCCTATTCCTAAACCAACTCCGAAGAAGAGAGGTGTCCTATTTCTCAGTCCCGAAAATATGCAAGAGGCAAAGAAATCTATGAAAGAAAAAGGTATTAAAGCTGAAGATGTTAAGAATTTACCTCCAATTGAAGAAATACATGGTCTTAATTTACCGCATGTTGAAGAAACATATGATCTTGATCCTTTACTTATTGAAGAACCTCCAGACCCCGATAACCCGACACAGGTAGCAAAGGTAAATTCTCTCTATAGATATGATAAAGCTGAAATCCCTCCTACTAAAATTGCCAGTCAATGCTTGGATGAGTTTGATAATTTTATGTTTAAGCAAGAAGACTTCAATGCTTATTTTGCTAGACAATTAAAACAAGATGCTGATATGATTAAATACTTGGGTGATTATATGGCTAATATTAGAGGTGAACTTAAACTTGTTAGCAAACATGCTTCTATGGTTACCACTCAAGTAGAACAAGTACTTAAAGCTCAAAAGGAATTGCTCAATAAGATGAATAGTAAGAAAAATAATTATGATGTTAAAGTGGCTACTAGAACTGGTAGAATGACTCAGGAACCTTTGTATCCTAAAGGCCACCCTAAGTGAATTGAGCAAGATTCTTAGAGAAATAAAATTGATGCACCTAGTTCTTCTAAAAAGAAGAAAAGAAAAATGATAGAACTGTGCAAACTTCTAGTGAACCTATTGCTGAACCACCTGATAATCCAAATGATATATCTATGTCTGATGTTGAAACACAATCTGGCAATGAACATGAACCTAATGAAAATGTTAATGATGATGTTCATAATAATGCTCAACCTAGTAATGATAATGATGTAGAAATTGAACCTGTTGTTGATCTTGATAACCCACAATCAAAGAATCAACATTATGATAAGAAAGACTTTGTTGCTAGGAAACATGGCAAAAAAAGAGAGGCTTGGGTTCAGAAACCCATGCCTTTTCCTCCCAAAGCATCCAAGAAAAAGGATGATGAGGATTTTGAGCGCTTTGCTGAAATGATTAGACCTATCTTTTTGCGTATGCAATTGACTGATATGCTCAAAATGAATCCTTATGCTAAGTACATGAAAGATATTGTTACAAATAAAAGAAAGATACCAGAAGCTGAAATTTCCACCATGCTTGCTAATTATACTTTTAAGGGTGGAATACCAAAGAAACTTGGAGATCTAGGAGTACCTACTATACCATGCTCCATTAAAAGAAACTATGTTAAAACTGCTTTATGTGATCTTGGGGTCGGTGTTAGTGTTATGCATGTCTCTTTATATCGTAGACTTTATTTGAATAAGTTGACACCTACTGAAATATCTTTGCAAATGGATGATAAATCAACTACTATACTCGTCGGTATTTGTGAGGATGTGCCTATTGTGGTTGCAAACATTACTATTTTAACGGACTTTGTTATTCTTGATATTCCGAAGGATGATAGTATGTCTATTATTCTTGGAAGACCTTTTCTTAATACTGTAGGGGCTGTTATTGATTGCAACAAAGGCAATGTCACTTTTCATGTTAATGGTAATGAGCATACGGTACACTTTCCGAGGAAACAACCTCAAGTTCATAGTATCAATTCTATCGGAAAAATTCCATTGATTATATTTGGAGGTTTTGAATTTCCTCTTTCTACTGTCAAGAAGAAATATGATATACTTATTATTGGGGATGTGCATATCCCCGTTGAGGTAACCTAGTGCTATTCGAAATTTCTCTGGTTTCATGTTAATCGGAATGAGTTTGTTAACAAGACTTGATCAACCTTGTTAGTGGATTCCTTTTGATGAGCATGAGATGGATGAAACTAGAAGCACAACCTTCTGTACCCTCTCTATACTTTCTGTTATTTAGTTGAAATAAAGTAAAAATAAATAATTTTCTGTCTCTTATCTGATTATCCGTGCAATATAAAAATACCTCAAAAATAAAAGTTCTCCAAATGCCCCCAGTATCATGATCTCACAAGATCTTTTGTGAGGTCGTTTGAGTATTCATCTTCGCGTAATTCTCCTTCAATCATGTTTGATCTTTATGACAAATCTTATACCATGGACTTAGAGGATTGCACTTTTGCTTGCAAACTTCCACAATGGGGTAGTGTTAGGGATCCCCCTAAATCTGAATTTAGAAACTTTCTTGCTAGTATAACTATAGGGGAATCTAGATATATAACGCAAGCTACCATAGGGAGCATTCACTTTCCTGCTATACATTATTTCTCTCTCTTCATAGGTAGGTGCATAAATGCTAAGGATGAAGCATGTCACATGTGTGTCCCTGACCTTAGCATTCTCAGGAATGCTGTGTCAGGAGACCAATCTTATCATATGGGAGCCATTGTAGCTCGTAGGTTGCATCATAATAGATATAATGGAGATTTCTTTGGAGGAATTTATGCAACCCGCTTAGCTAAATTTCTTGAGATAGACATTCGTGAAGGAGACATGGAGTTGCCTCCTGCTTATTTAAATTTTGATTCTATGGTTTCTCACCATTTTGTCGAGAGGAACGAATCACCTCTCCAGTACCGACTAATCTTTAACAGACGCCATGCTGTCCGTATTACTCTCCCTGCTCCTGCTTTCTTTGATTATCAGGCAAGAGGAGGATATACTATTACCAGAGAGGAGGTAGATGAGTACGAGAGGAGAGCAGAGGCCGCTCGTCGCCACACTGCAACTCAGGAGGCGATAGCCGCTGCATCGCAGTACGACCCCAACTATTATTATGGATATCAGCCAGGCCAGCCGTGGCCATAGACCAACTTAGGCCAAAATCCTAAGCTTGGGGGAGTACATATTTCTCACCGATAGTACATTTATGTTCACACACACTCATTGCTAGATGTCGGTGCTCATATTTTTTTCATTGTATCATCCATGCTAGTTTATTTACTTTTATGCTTTCTTCTTGTGTGTTTAATAAACCTTAAGAAAAAAACCAAAAAAATTAGTTGTAGCTTTTAATTAATTTACTTTCCATGCTTGTAGTAGTAATTAAAAAGAAAACCCCAAAAGATTTCTCGTTCTTATTTTGCTTGTTGGGAGCTTTCCCGTGTAAATAGTTTTATTTCTTTTCTTTCTTTGGGGGTCGATAGGAGAAGACCATGATTAAATTGTTGAAGTGGCTCTTATATGCTTTATTGTTGATTTAACCAAGAGCCCATATTGCTTTGTCTTCTCCTGTTTATTGAATGCTCGCAGATTCCAGCTTAGTCCAATGCACGTGCACTCTTATTATTATTCACATCGTTCGGTCGTGCAAGTGAATGGCAATTATGATGATATATGATGGACTGACTGAGATGAGAAAAGCTGGTACGAACTCGACCTCTTTTGTTTTTTAAAATATGATGAGTTCATCGTTCTTGATTTAGCTTGTTATGAATAAACATGTTCGCAATGACAATTAGAGATCATAGTTGCTCGTGCCATGCTTGATTAGCTATGAGTTATAATGGTTTACCTTGCGTGCCAACATGCTATTAAAATGGTTATGATGTGGTATGATAGGGTGGTATCCTCCTCTGAATGATTTAAGTGACTTGACTTGGCACATGTTGACGCATGTAGTTGAAATAAATCAACATAGCCTTCACGATATGTATGTTCATGGTGGATTATATCCTACTCATGCTTGCATCCAATGTTTATTAATTTTAATGCATGTACATGGCTGTTGTCGCTCTCTAGTTGGTCGCTTCCCAGTCTTTTGCCAGCCTTCACTTGTACTAAGCAAGAATACTGCTTGTGCATCCAATCCCTTAAACCCCAATGTTATTCCAGATGAGCCCACTATACCTTCCTATATGCGGTATATACCTGCCGTTCCAAGTAAATTTGTATGTGGCAAACTCTAAACCTTCAAATAATCATCCTATTTTGTATGCTCGAATAGCTCATGTATCAACTAGGGCTGTCTGTATCTTCCATGCTAGGCGGGTTATTCTCAAGAGGAGTGGACTCCTCTCCTCACTCACGAGAAAATGGTTGGTCACCGGGATGCCCAGTCCCATGGTTTATGCAAACTAAATCAAAATAATTGCAAAACAAAACTCCCCCTGGGACCTGATGTATGTTGGAGGCACTCGTTGTTTCGAGCAATCCATGGATTGATGTTTGTTGGTGGAGGGGGAGTATAAACTTTACCATTCTGTTTGGGAACCGCCTATAATGTGTGTAGCATGGAAGATATCGCCATCTCTTGGTTGTTATGTTGACAATGAAAGTATACCGCTCAAAATATTATTCACCTCAATTTCAAAACCGAGCTCTGGCACCTCTACAAATCCCTGCTTCCCTTTGTGAAGGGCCTATCTATTTACTTTTATGTTGAGTCATCACCCTCTTATTAAAAGCACTAGCTGGAGAGCGCAGCTGTCATTTGCATTCATCACTGTTAATTTATATTGGGTGTGACTATGATTGGATCTATTTTACCATGAATTACAATGTCTAGTCACTCCTTGGTCTTTAAAGGTGCTCTGCATTTATGTTTTGCAGTCTCAAAAAGGGCTAGCGAGATACCATCTTGTTATATCATATTATGATTGTTTTGAGAAAGTGTTGCCATCTGAGTTTTATTATTATGGCTCGCTAATTGATTATGCTATTGATATGAGTAATCATGAGACCTGAGAATTATTGCAAATATGGTTAGTTATAATCTTTGCTGAAAACTTGAATGCTAGCTTGACACATTTACAACAACAAGACCAAACAGAGTTTGTAAAAGTTTTTCTTTATTTCTTTCAGTTTGTCAACTGAATTGCTTGAGGACAAGCAAGGGTTTATGCTTGGGGGAGTTGATACGTCTCCGTCGTATCTACTTTTCCAAACACTTTTGCCCTTGTTTTGGACTCTAACTTGTATGATTTGAATGGAACTAACCCGGACTGATGCTGTTTTCAGCAGAATTGCCATGATGTTGTTTTATGTGCAGAAAACAAAAGTTCTCGGAATGACCTGAAACTCCACATAATATCTTACAATAAATAATAATAAATCCTCGATGAAGATGAAGACCAGGGGGCCCACACCCTTTCCACGAGGGTGGGGGGCGCGCCTCCTACCTCGTGGGCCCCATGTTGCCTCTCCAACTCCAACTCCATATATTGAGTTTCGGGGAGAAAAAAATCAGAGAGAAGATTTCATCGCGTTTTACGATATGGAGCCGCCACCAAGCCCTAAAACCTCTCGGGAGGGCTGATCTAGAGTCCGTTCGAGGCTCTGGAGAGGGGGATTCGTCACCATCGTCATCATCAACCATCCTCCATCACCAATTTCATGATGCCCACCGCCGTGCATGAGTAATTCCATCGTAGGCTTGCTGGACGGTGATGGCTTGGATGGGATTTATCATGTAGTCGAGTTAGTTTTGTTAGGGTTTGATCCCTAGTATCCACTATGTTTTGAGATTGATGTTGCTATGACTTTGCTATGCTTAATGCTTGTCACTAGGGCCCGAGTGCCATGATTTCCGATCTAAACCTATTATGTTTTCATCAATATATAAGAGTTCTTGATCCTATCTTGCAAGTCTATAGTCACCTATTATGTGTTATGATCCGTTAACCCCGAAGTGACAATAATCGGGATACTTACCGGTGATGACCCTAGTTTGAGGAGTTCATGTATTCACTATGTGCTAATGCTTTGTTCCGGTTCTCTATTAAAAGGAGGCCTTAATATCCCTTAGTTTCCATTAGGACCCCGCTGCCACGGGAGGGTAGGACAAAAGATGTCATGCAAGTTCTTTTCCATAAGCACGTATGACTATATTCGGAATACATGCCTACATTACATTGACGAATTGGAGCTAGTTCTATGTCACCCTATGTTATGACTGTTACATGATGAACCACATCCGGCATAATTATCCATCACTGATCCGATGCCTACGAGCTTTCCATATACTGGTTTATGCTTACTTACTTTCTTGTTGCTATTGTTACAATCACTACATAATACCAAAAGTATTACCTTGCTTTCATTACTCTTTTGTTACCGTTACCACCACCATCGTATTACTTTGCTACTAAACACTCTGCTGCAGATACTAAGTTTCCAGGTGTGGTTGAAATTGACAACTCAGCTGCTAATACTTGAGAATATTCGTTGGCTCCCCTTGTGTCGAATCAATAAATTTGGGTTGAATACTCTACCCACGAAAGCTGTTGCGATCCCCTATACTTGTGGGTCATCAACCACCTCCACTAATGTATCTCCTTTCTCTTTTTCCTTCGCCATCCACTAGTTGAAGTTGTCTCCTCCCAAATTAGCTAGCTAGGTAGATGTAGCATTTAGTTAAGTGACCTATTTGCCCCCTAACTAGATATATCTTTGTCAAGAAGAGCTTTGTGCACTTTTGATCTCCCTACATCATCATCTCCACCGTGTGCTCGATCTCGACATAGAGGTGATTAAAATTTCAGGCTTTTGCAAAATGGAAATATGTGTATGTGTGTGTGATATGATAATTGGGCAATATGATGGAAATTGTGTGTGTGGCATGAGTTGATGCCAAATTGTGCTTTTGAGTTGCCTATGTTTTGCCGAAATGTTGATTTATTTCCGTTTCGGCGAATTCCGGGCAAACTCTAGATCTATATGTCCTATTTTTAGGGAAGGTCATGCCGAATTTTTGTATGACCTTGATGGATGCACGCATTTTTATAATCAATTTGTTTATTATTATCGTCTAGACGTTCATGATGGTTAGTGGAACGATGGTGGACAGGTGGTTGCGGTCGGCGGTGCGGGACATGGAAGAAAATAACTGGACATAGGTTTTATGTCCGTGTCGAAAATGCAAAGGAATAGTTTGGCTCGACCCCTATGACGATGGTCGTGTCGAAGCGCACCTGCTCATGACTGGTTTCATGGATGGCTATACTCGGTGGATAATTGAAGATGAGGATGACGATGTTGAGGACGCCGACGGGGCAGACAATGACGACATGGGGCAAGATGAAGAGATGATCGATAATGGTGGCGGGGAAGAGGCCGGACATGGCAGAGGAGAAGGGGCCGGACATGGCCGCGGAGAGAACGTGGACTCCACACAGCAGAGTTCGTCGGTACTAAGTTCAATCGTGCGGGACCCTCGTGTTCAAGCACTGCTTCGCAAGGAGACGAGTACTGAGAGAGCTGCTTCTAGAGAGGAGGCTAAGATGGAGCAACTGGTGGTAGACTCGAACACCCCATTGTATGATGTGGTTGCAATCCTGAGGTGACCCGCTTGAGTTTCACGCTCCAACTCCTGAAGACGAAGGCTAAAAACAATTGGACTGACACTAGCCTCGATGAGTATCTCAAGTACCTAAAGGATGTTCTTCCCGCGGGGAATCTATGTCCTACTAGTGTTGTTGAGGCCAAGAAGATCGTGTGCCCTCTTGATCTACCGCATGTTAGCTACCATGCATGCATCAATGATTGCATAATTTATCGGAAGGAGCACGCGGAAAAAACAAGCTGTCCGGTGTGCAATGCTTCTCGATTCAAGAAGGCCGGGAAGAAATGTCCGCAGAAAGTTGTATGGTACTTACCGATCACTCCCCGTCTCCGGCGGTATTTCGTAGATCCGAAGGAAGCAAAGCTAATTCGCTGGCACGCGGAGAGGAAGAAGCCCGACGATGGAGATGATCCGAAGCTGAGACACATCAAGGATGGAAGCCAGTGGAGAGTGTTGAACAACTTCTATCGGTATTTCGAATGTGATGCAAGGAACATCATGCTCGGCGCGTGTACCGATGGCATGAATCTGTTTAGCCACCAGAACACCAACCATACCACATGGCCCATGTTTGTATGGATGTACAGCCTCCCCCCTGGTTGTGCATGAAGTCGAAGTACATTCACATGAGCATGCTTATTCAAGGGCCGAAACAACCTGGAAATAATATTAATTTGTATCTGGGGCTACTTCAAGAGGAGTTAGACACGTTATGGAAAACACCGGCCAAGACATGGGACACCAGCAAAGGCGAGCATTTCTACATGAGAGCCATGCTGATCACGACGGTGCACGACTATCTCGGTTACGGATATGTTGCAGGCCAGGTGTGCCATGGATACTGCGGATGCACGCGGTGCATGGATGATACGACGTCTCAGCAGCTAACACCAAGGAAAGATGGCGGGTCTGGGAAAAACGTGTATAGGGGGCATCAAAGGTGGCTCGAACAGGATGACCCGTGGAGAAACCGTGGAGATCTATTCAATGGTCACGCTGAGCATCGAGGACCTCCACGTAAGCGGAGCGGCACCAAAATCGATGAGCTGTTGAAAAACTGGAAGGAGTGCCTTGCGCCGGGAAAGACGGTGAAAAAGGCACCAGAGCCGCTGCTGAAGGTATGGAAGACGAGGTCTGTGTTCTGGGACTTGGAGTACTAGCACAAACTCTATACACCTCATTGCCTGGATCAAATGCATATATGTAAGAATGTCCTTGAGAGATTGCTCGCGACACTGATGAACATGCCGGATAAGACCAAGGATGGGCTGAAAGCAAGAAAAGAGTTGCAAGATTTGAATATCAGGGAAGATCTGCACATGCTGCTCCATAAAAAGTCAGACAAGACAGAGATAGAGTCAGAGGCGCGGGAGAAGAATGGCAAGAAAATAAAGAAAGAGGATTATTGCCCCCTTCTTGCTTCACCTTAAGTCAGGCTGAGATTGATCAATTCTTTAAGTGCCTTATCGGAGTCAAAGTTAGTTCCGGTTACTATGGCAAGATAAGCAGATATCTAGACACGGACAAGAAAAGGTTCAGCGGGATGAAGTCCCATGACTGTTATGTGATGATGACGCAGATACTTCCTGTTGCCCTTAGAGGGATAATGGACAAGCACGTCCGTGACATGCTTTTTGGTCTCTGCAACTTTTTTGACGTCATCTCTCAAAAGTAGATCAGTGTGAAGCAGCTCCGAAGGCTACAGGAAGAGATTGTTGTGATACTGAATGAGCTTGAGATGTACTTCCCGCCTGCGTTCTTTGACGTGATGGTGCATCTGTGTGTCCATATTGTGGACGACATAATAGACCTGGGGTTGTCATTTCTGCACAACATGATGCCGTTTGAGAGGATGAATGGGATCATCAAAGGATTCATTCATAACATGTCACGTCCGGATGGAAGCATCGTCCAGGGCTATCTGACACAAGAGTGCATCTCTTTCTGCGAGAATTTTCTATATGGAGCAGACTAGCCGCCTGGTGTTAGTGTTGGTTTGCCCATTAACAAGCACTATGGGAGGCTTGAAGGAGAAGGTCACTCCAACGGTCGCAGGGAACTACACGTGGCATACTCAGATCGACGCATCGACTTTGATAGAGCAAACTTGGTAGTGCTACAACACCTAGACGAGGTAGATCCTTTCATGGCACTGCACAAAGAAGTTATTGCAAAGAAGTATCGTGACTGGGGGGTATGCAGGACGGACGCCGTAGTTACTAGAGAGCACAACTCCACTTTTCTGCATTGGTTCAAAGAGCATATTATTGCTAATCCCCCGGAGGAGGGCTCTAAGGATGGATTGCTCATATACGCCTTAGCACATGGCCCCTCGCCCAACCTCGTAACCTATCAGGCATACGATATCAACGGATACACGTTCTACACGGAGGCCAAAGATATGGACAGTGATGATCAGAACTCAGGGGTGACGATGGAATGCATGACCGGCAGCGACAACGGCGCAACTGAAAGATTTTATAGAAGGGTCGAGGAGATCTGGGAGCTTGACTACTCTAGACTGCACAACACGATGATGTTCCATGTCAGATGGGCTAAGAATGTCGAAAGACAAAACTGGAATTTCACTACCATGACTATACCCGACGCCAAGAGCGCTACCGTGAATGCTATCGCAAAAAACGAGCCATGGTTACACGCTAAGCACGTGACACAATGCTTCTTCATAACCGACCCGCGCAATCCCAGCCGTGTTGTCGCGAGGATAGGCAAAAGGAACACCATTGGAATGGATGGAGTCGCCAACGAGGAAGACTACGATCAGTATAACAATTCAATGAGGGAAGATGACAATGATGATGAAGTATACGTCAAAAGAAGAATCAGTACTACATTACCTAAGAAAAATCGTACTCCACGGAAAAGGCAAAGTCACAATGAGGGGCTCAATTATTCTTCAATGAACAAGAAGGGAAAGAAGCCGACTCAAAAACGAAAATGTCAACGCTGAGGAACCTTATGTTATCGGTCAAATGATGTAATATATATGTTCCTATTTTGTATACACACTTAGCCATTATTATGCATGGGTTGAATGATGTAATATATATGTTCCTATTTTGTATACATATTTAACCGTCAAATGAGGCAATATATATACATAATAACCCTTCATCCCGCCTCTTTCCCCCAAATCCCCACTCTCTACTCCACGTCGCGCCGCCGGAGCCCTGCCCTCGCCGCGCGTCTGCGCTCGCCCCCGACCCCAATCGGCGCCGACCCTGACCCTGACCCCGGCCTCGACCCCGACCCCGGCCTACCCCGACTGACCCCGTGATACGTCTCCAACGCATCTATAATTTTTGATTGCTCCATGCTATATTATCTACTATTTTGGACTATATTGGGCTTAATTTTCCACTTTTATATTATTTTTGGGACTAACCTATTAACCGGAGGCCCAGCCCAGAATTGCTGTTTTTTTCCTATTTCAGTGTTTAGGAGAAACAGAATATCAAACGGAGTCCAAATGGAATGAAACCTTCGGAAACATGATTTTCTCATCAGATAAGATCCAGGAGACTTGGACCCTCCGTCAAGAAAGCCATGAGGCGGTCATGAGGGTGGAGGGCGCCTGTCGGTGTCAAAACCGGCGGATCTCGGGTAGGGGGTCCCGAACTGTGCGTCTAAGGCGGATGGTAACAGGAGGCAGGGGACATGATGTTTTACCCAGGTTCGGGCCCTCTTGATGGAGGTAAAACCCTACGTCCTGCTTGATTAATATTGATGATATGGGTAGTACAAGAGTAGATCTACCACGAGATCAGAGAGGCTAAACCCTAGAAGCTAGCCTATGGTATGATTGTCGTTCGTCCTATGGACTAAAACCCTCCGGTTTATATAGACACCGAAGAGGGCTAGGGTTACACAGAGTCAGTTACAATGGTAGGAGAACTACATATCCGTATCGCTAAGCTTACCTTCCACGCCAAGGAAAGTCCCTTCCGGACACGGGACGAAGTCTTCAATCTTGTATCTTCATAGTCCAGGAGTCCGGTCGAAGGTATAGTCCGGCTATCAAGACACCCCATAATCCAGGACTCCCTCAGTAGCCCCAGAACCAGGCTTCAATGACGACGAGTCTGGCGCGCAGATTGTCTTCGGCATTGCAAGGCGGGTTCCTCCTCCAAGTACTTCATAGAAGATTTTGAACACAAAGGTAGTGTCCGGCTCTGCAAAATAAGTTTCCACATATTGCGATAGAGAGAATAGTATTTGCACAAATCTAATCTGCTGACGTATTCCGTAGCATGACATCATACCACGGCCAAGTCTTTATTCGAATCATTTTACTGTCCCACGTCAGCGTGTTTAGTGAGGCGGTTTCCTTGGCACGTCTTGTCAAAGCAGAGATCGTGTCCCCTTATTCCGGGATTCTCATCAATACGGGCGTGGGTAACCCAACCACGCCATTGATTACGACGCTTGGGAGATAAGCAAGTTTTACCAGGCTGGTGGGGACGCATAGTCGCGTCCACCCATATAAAGGGATAAGGATCCACCTTTTCATCCACGCCTTCTTCCTCCTTTGCCTATCCATTTTTGCGCACTCGAGCTCCAGTGCCCAAGTCCGCACACCCCACCTCAACCTTCTCCAGCCATGTCCGGAGCGGGAGGCAAGTGGATGGTCTCCTCCATTACGGATGGACACATCAAGAAACTGAGGAAGGCCGGATACTTGTCTAACGACATTGCGCACTGGCTTCCCGAAGAAGGGCAGCTCATCCCCACCCCTAGGCCCCATGAGAGGGTGGTGTTCCTCCACCATTTCCTCCGTGGACTGGGCTTCCCTCTCCACCCATTTGTCCGGGGCTCATGTTCTACTATGGCCTAGATTTCCACAATCTGGCCCTGAACTTTGTCCTCAACATCTCCGCGTTTATCGTCGTGTGCGAGGCTTTCTTCTGCATCCGCCCCCATTTTGGCCTATGGCTCAAGACTTTCAATGTCAAGCCGAAGGTGGTGCGCGGCACCCAGGCGGAGTGCGGAGGCGCCATGGTGGGCAAGATGCCCAACGTCCTATGGCTCGAGGGCTCCTTCGTGGAGTCCCTAAAGGGGTGGCAATCGGGGTGGTTTTACATTACCGAGCCGCGCGACCCTAAATGGGTTGCAACCCCCGAGTTCCGATCCGGACCCCCTACGCGGCTCGTCTCCTGGAAAGAGACGGGCCTGCCGTGGGGTAAAAAAGGAGAGCTGACCGGACTCCAAACATGCATCCAAACCCTGGTGGACAAGAAGCTCAAACTTGTCAACGTAGTCCAGGTTATGCTCATCCGCCGGATCCTCCCGTGTATGAGCAGGCTCTTCGACACGACGTATGAAGATGCCTGGAAGGTGCTTTTCAAGGGCGCCGAGGCCCCCGTATCCGCTACCGAGCATCGCGGATTCAGCACGCAGCGTCACGCTCGTGTGGTAAGCTGTTTTTACCTTTTACAGGGTATTAGTTTTTCATAGTTTGACTCCATGCGGGATCTAAGCTCCCTTACCTTTGACAGGATTGGCAGGAGACGTCTGGACAGATCAACTATCCGGCTGCTTTGCCCGAAGGCCCAGCGGACGCTCGCTTGGCAAAGCTGCTGGTTCTGGCACCCTATGTGGTGCCGGAGAAGAAGGCCAAGAAGAAGGCCACGGGGACTCGAAAGAGTGCCCGGCGCCAGGAGGTGTCGGATTCATCATCCGACGACTCCAAGGCGCACTCCTCCCATGAAGACGAGGAGGAGGAAGAAGAGACCTCTCCCCCTCCAGCAGGGGGAGGGAAGAAAAGGAAGGCCGCCCCAACTGGGGAGGCCGAAGGGTCCAAGAAGGGGAAGACCCCTCCTTCGGACTACTCCACCAACACCGACGACGGTGAAGAGGAGTGGCCGCACAGGGCCAAGCCCCTGGTGAGATCATAAGTATCCGGATACTAGAGTGATTCATAGTATTCCCCCATTGCACAGCTTTTCCTTACGTCGAACATGTTTATGCAGTCCACCCAAAGACCGGCTCGATGTGTCGTCGAGCGGTTCCCTGGATTCGTCGGATGTGAATTCGCTTCTGACGGCTACCTCCCCCCATCCTACGGACGACGCCGCGGTGGCGTCCCAACAGGTTCCAAGCCAGGAGGAGGTGGTCCTGGAGGTGCCGCAAGGCGACCTCCCGGACTCCAGGCGTAAAGGGGATAGAACCCCCAAGGGATCCAAGTCCGGCCTTGAGCCGGACACCGCGCCGGAACCTTCAATGGTTCCGGACTCCGGTAGACAGCCTCCTTCCAAGAGGAGCAAGCCTACCGAGCCGGCGACCTCCGTCCAACCGGAGGCACCGGACAATTTGCTGGAGGTTCTTAACGGCGCCTCCATCGACGAGGAGCACCACACTATTATGATTGCGGTGATCCAGAAGGTTCAGTCCGCCAAGAGCGGACTGACTGAAGCCTGTGCCAGCCTTCTAACAGGCTTTGAGGTAAGTAAAGAATATGTAAAAATATTACTGCATAGACAGTAGCCCCTGATGCTTTGTTCGGCGTTCATAAAGAAAAGCCGAAGAGAGGATCTAATAACATTCGCAGGAGTCTAACATAATCAAGTCAATATGCGTATGCAGGCTTCGCTGCTGGCCTCCGCCGCACTGACTACGGAGGTGGATATGCTGAAGCAAAACCTTGCGCGGTCCGAGAACGAGCTCGGCCATGCCAAGAGGCAACTCGAGGAGAAGGAAGGTAAGTAATACCTTGCACAAGTATATAGAGAAGATGTGGTTGCAAAAAATGACAGGATCAACATGCTGTTATAGGGGCCACGACCGAGGTGGCAACCCTTAAGAAAGCGCTGTCCGAGGCCGAAAACAGAGCGGCCGCGGAGCGCACAGAGAGAGGGGAGCAGGAGGCGCGGGTGGAGGAGGTGCAGAAAGAGCTCCAGGCTCTCGTGAAAAAACACGAGAGTTTGGAGCTTGACTCAAAGACGCAAGCGTCTGAGCTTGCGGCAGCCCTCGAAAGCGCGAAGTCTGCCAAGGCCAAAGCCCAGAAAGCCCTCCAAGAAATTGAAGCGATGAAGAAGATAGGGGCGGGTAAGGCATTCATTATGCAAAGCAAGCACGTGAAAGTGAATTACTTGTTACTTACCCGAGTCCGGAGCTCTCCAGGAGCATTCGCAGATTTGCCCCGTAGTGCGTCTGATGCCGCCGCCTACTACCGATCCGAGGAGGGGAGCTCGACGAAGAAGGTGTTCTGGTCTCAGTATGCTAAGGCCAGACACCTAGTGCCTTTGAGCGACCAACTGAAGCAAATGGTCGAGCTCCACAAGGTGCCCGAACTGGCCATAAAGGGCCTCGTAGTTCGGCTTTGGCCTGGAAAGGCTCTGCCTGGGAGCTACTTCGGGCTGGTGAGGCGGCTGGTGGATGCCTGTCCATGGCTTGAAGTAATCAAGCGTTCCGTCTGCATCGAAGGTGCCTGTAGGGCGCTTGCCCGTGCTAAAGTGCACTGGGGCAAAATGGATGCGGAGAAGCTGGTGAAGGACAGGCCGCCGCCGGGCAAGGAGCATCGCGTTCCGGAAGCGTATTATGAGGGCGTCCTGAAGGGTGCCCGCCTTATAGCGGATGAATGCTCCAAAGATGTAATTTTTGAGTAAACTCGCATTTGTGATCCTGTACGCTGAAAACTTGTTCATATGCGCTAAGCAATGCTTTGGAATTTAAAATATTACCTTCTGTGTGGCCGTTAATCAACTTTGAGAGATGGCAAGTCGTCGGCTTCTGCCCCCATGCCACGAGTGCTGGGGTGTTCGGGATAAACATGAGCGCTCTTTTTCCCATTCTTGGGTCCTTCGAGGGAGGCGCTCAACACAACGAACAAGGCAATCGGACTATAATGCTTGAACACTCTCACTTAGCCATAGAATTCTATAATTTTAAATTTCGGCGAAGCCCCTAGTGTTCGGAAGACCGAGTTCGGGGCGCTATCCACGCCTAGGCTTGACAAAGCCGACTCCTCGCTCTAAGCGGCATAAGTCTTTAGGGACTCGAAAACCTCTCGAATAGCGGCCAACTCTCGCCTCATCATGACGGTCAGTTTTAGCTTTCTCTACTGAGGTGCTTAGCCCAGCTCAACTGGGGCACAATCGCAGTAGTTCTCCTAGTTCTACCTTAGCCGATATAACGGAACGTAAGGTACCAAAACATAGGAGCCGGGCAAACCCAACTATTGACCCAAGACATGATTCGGAGCCGATGCATATAATGCTATAAGTTCGGGGTGCCACACTTGTGAAAGTGTTCGGACTTCTCACACCGTATTGTAGGGTACTTAAGCCCCTGGCGTATTGGCCGTACCAAAGTGTACGGGTGCAACATGTCATTAATGAACATATATTCATAAAAAAGAGTAATGCAATAATGACGGAAGCTATGCATTTTTTATTTAAGAAGGCTGCGATCAAAGCAGAATGATACAAATAGTGCAATAAGCAAAAGATGGGACTATTTAACATGTCCTTTCCAGGGGCGAGCTGTGGAATGTTATGTGAAACAGGTATACTTCTCATTATAGAGACCACCTTAGAGTTCCATAGTGTGGCGTAGCTTTCTGCTTCCCTGGTTGTATCGTTTGTGCGGCAATTGTACTGCCGGAGAAGCCTTCCGAAGAATGGAGTCCTGAAAATAAGAGAAAATTAAGAAATCGGAAGCCCCTAGTGCGGTTTAAGCCGCGTTTCGGGCATGCCGTGATGGTGCCCCTCCCCCTGAGCCCATGGTATTTCCAGAGCGTAGTTATGTACGCGCAACACTGGTTTCGCAAGTTCGCGTGGGCTGGGGTTGGGGCCGCATTGCTACGCTTGCTCGGAACGTGCCAGGCGGTCTTGTTGTAGATTACTCCGGGCGCGCTTGAAGGTGTCCAGACGTTTAATGGCCGGACTAGAGAATTGCTTTGAGAGGCTGCTTTGTACTTCCGCTGCGATAGCCGCCGTATGTTCCTCCGTTCGGAGAGAGCGTTCGGTGTTTCCATTGACCATGATGACTCCTCGAGGGCTTGGCATCTTGAGCTTGAGGTATGCATAGTGCGGCACCGCATTGAACTTGGCAAATGCGGTTCGCCCGAGCAGTGCTTGATAGCCACTGCGGAACGGGACTATGTCGAAGATTAACTCCTTGCTTCAGAAATTATCCGGAGATCCGAAGACCACTTCAAGTGTAACTGAGCCTGTATAGTTGGCCTCTACACCTGGTATGACGCCTTCAAAGGTCGTTTTAGTGGGTTTGATCCTCAAGGGACCGATGCCCATTTTCTGCACTGTATCCTGGTAAAGCAGGTTCAGGCTGCTGCCGCCGTCCATAAGGACTCTAGTGAGGTGAAATCCGTCAATACTTGGGTCTAGAACCAATGCGGCGAATCCGCCATGACGGATGCTAGTGGGGTGGTCCCTTCGATTAAAAGTGATCGGGCAGGAAGACCATGGGTTGAACTTTGAGGCGACTGGCTCCATCGTGTATATGTCCCTTAGCACACGCTTCCGCTCCCTCTTGGGGACGTGGGTTGTGTATATCATGTTCACCGTCCGCACTTGTGGGGGAAAACCTTTCTGTCCACTGTTGTTCGGCGGGCGGGGCACCACGTCGTCATCGCTACGCAGCCCCTTGTCTCTGCTTTCGGCATTTAACTTGCCTGCCTGCTTGAACACCCAACAATCCCTGTTGGTGTGATTGGCTGGTTTTTCGGGGGTGCCATGTATCTGGCATGAGCGGTCGAGTATTCCGTCCAAACTAGACGGGCCCGGATTATTTCTTTTGAATGGCTTTTTCCGCTGACCGGGTTTAGAGCCTCTGAATCTGGCATTAACTGCCATATCCTCAGCATTGTCGCCGTTAATGCGGCGCTTTTGCTTTTTGCGACGCGACCTGCCACTGCTTTCCTTGGTATCCAAATTACCAGGGCTCTTGGTCATGTTATTGCTGCGAGCTAGCCAGCTGTCTTCTCCCGCGCAAAAGCGGGTCATAAGTGTCGTGAGGGCTGCCATAGATTTCGTCTTTTCCTGTCCTAGGTGCCGTGCAAGCCACTCATCGCGGATGTTATGCTTGAAGGCTGCTAGGGCCTCTGCGTTCGGACAGTCGACGATTTGATTTTTCTTGGTTAGGAACCGTGTCCAGAATTGTCTGGCCGATTCCTCTGGCCGCTGAATTATGTGGCTAAGGTCATCGGCGTCTGGTGGTCGCACATAAGTGCCCTGGAAATTGTCGAGGAATGCGGTTTCCAGGTCCTCCCAACAACCAATTGATTCTGCTGGCAAGCTGTTAAGCCAATGCCGAGCTGGTCCTTTAAGCTTGAGTGGGAGGTATTTGATGGCGTGTAGGTCATCACCGCGAGCCATGTGGATATGAAGGAGATAGTCCTCGATCCATACCGCAGGATCTGTTGTGCCATCGTATGATTCGATGTTCACGGGTTTGAAACCCTCGGGGATTTGATGATCCATTACTTCATCTGTGAAGCATAGAGGGTGTGCGGCGCCTCTGTATTGGGCTATATCACGACGCAGCTCAAACGAGCTTTGTCTACTGTGTTCGGCCTGACCGGATTTACTGTATCCGGAGTGACGATTAACGTCTCGTGCCGTGGGGCGCCCACGCGATCCGTAGATCGATCTTGTTTGCCTTGCCTTGTCCTCCAATATATCTCGCAGGTCTGGCGCATTTTCCCGTGCCTTGGTATTTTTTGAGCGGCGCCGGGGTGCGGCTTGAGTGGAGGGCCAAGAGGCCTCTCTGTCGCGGCCACAGGGTGGCCGGTCGGCCACATCATGCGCTGGTGATGTAGGTTTAGGTGTTTCCTCCTCTAATCGGGGTAGCAACCTGCGCTTTGGGTAGCTCTTGGAGGGACGTTCGAGTTCATACTCTTCGGCCGCAAGGACTTCAGTCCATCTGTCGGCCAGCAAATCTTGATCAGCTCTAAGCTGTTGCTGTTTTTTCTTGAGGTTGCTCGCCGTGGCCATAAGCCTGCGTTTGAAATGCTCTTGTTCGACGGGATCCTCCGGCATGACAAATTCGTCATCGTCGAGGCTTGCCTCGTCTTCGGAGGGAGGCATATAATTATCGTCCTCGACCTCTCTGTCTGCCGCTCTCTCATGAGGGCCGGCTTCTCCATCCTCCTGTGCTGAATCTTGCTGGAGGTGGTTGTCTTCGGCACTGTCCGGGGTGTTATTATCTCCTGTGCCGGAATCACCGTTTTTGCTTTGGCGGGATTTAGAGCGGCGTCGCTGACGCCGGCGCTTAGGCTGCTTCTTGGAGGGGTCATCCTCCGCTGTTCCATCGCTAGTGCCTTCTTTTGGGGTGTCCACCATGTATATATCATACGACGAGGTGGCTTTCCAGTGCTCTATAGGTTCTGGTTCTTGATCGTCTCCTGCATCGGCGTCCATACCGTCGATGCCTTCGGAGTCGAAGTCAAGCATGTCGGTCAAATCATCGACAGTGGCTACAAAGTGGGTGGTGGGTGGGCTTTGAATTTCTTCATCATCCGCATCCCAACCTTGCTGACCATAGTCCGGCCAGGGCTCTCCTGATAAAGAGAGAGACTTTAGTGAATTCAGAATATCGCCGAAGGGCGAGTGCTGAAAAATGTCCGCGGCGGTGAACTCCATGATCGGCGCCCAATGGGTTCGATCGGTAGGGGCGCGGAGGGCTCGGAGTTTGGAGAGGAGTCCGGCTCCTTGGAGTCACGGGCTTCGCAAAGAATAGGGCTGGTGTTCGGCTCGATCGCCGTAGAGATTGCAGCCCCCGAGGTGGTGTCCAACCACCCATCCTCGATTGGCGCAGTTGGCTCCGAATTAAGGGTCGGGGCTGATGCGGCCTCCAGGGCACTGTCCGGCGGCAGAGCTAGATCATGCCCATTGTGACAGCACGGCACGCTCAGCTGTGGCTCGAACCCGTCGAAGATCAAGTCTCCGCGGAGGTCGGCCGTGTAGTTCAAACTTCCAAATTTGACCTGATGGCCAGGGGCGTGGCTTTCGATCTGCTCCAGATGGCCAAGCGAATTGGCCCGCAGTGCAAAGCTGCCAAATACAAAGATCTGTCCGGGGAGAAAAGTCGCACCCTGGATCGCATCGTTGTTGATGATCGGAGGAGCCATCGGGCCTAAAAGTGATGACACAGAGGAACTCTCAGTGAAAGAACCAATGTCGGTGTCAAAACCGGTGGATCTCGGGTAGGGAGTCCCGAACTGTCCTTCTAAGGCGGATGGTAACAGGAGGCAGGGGACATGATGTTTTACCCAGGTTCGGGCCCTCTTGATGGGGGTAAAACCCTACGTCCTGCTTGATTAATATTGATGATATGGGTAGTACAAGAGTAGATCTACCACAAGATCAGAGAGGCTAAACCCTAGAAGCTAGCCTATGGTATGATTGTCGTTCGTCCTACGGACTAAAACCCTCTAGTTTATATAAACACCGGAGAGGGCTAGGGTTACACAGAGTCGGTTACAATGGTAGGATATCTACATATCCGTATCGCCAAGCTTGCCTTCCACGCCAAGGAAAGTCCCTTCCGGACACGGGACGAAGTCTTCAATCTTGTATATTCATAGTCCAGGAGTCCGAACGAAGGTATAGTCCGGCTATCCGGACACACCTAATCCAGGACTCCCTCAGCGCCCCCCTAGGGCGCGCCCCCTGCCTCGTGGGCCCCTCGAAGCTCCACCGACGTACTTCTTCCTCCTATATATACCTACGTACCCCCAAACGATCAGGGACGGAGCCAAAAACCTAATTCCACCGCCGCAACTTTCTGTATCCACGAGATCCCATCTTGGGGCCTGTTCCGGAGCTCCGCCGGAGGGGGCACCGATCACGGAGGGCTTCTACATCATCGTCCAAGCCCCTTCGATGAAGTGTGAGTAGTTTACTTCAGACCTAAGGGCCCATAGTTAGTAGCTAAATGGCTTCTTCTCTCTTTTTGGATCTCCATACAATGTGCTACCCCTCTCTTGTGGAGATCTATTCGATGTAATCTTCTTTTTGCGGTGTGTTTGTTGAGACCGATAAATTGTGGGTTTATGATCAAGTCTATCTATGAATAATATTTGAATCTTCTCTGAATTCTTTTATGTATGATTGGTTATCTTTGCAAGTCTCTTCGAATTATCAGTTTGGTTTGGCCTACTAGATTGGTTGTTCTTGCCATGGGAGAAGTGCTTAGCTTTGGGTTCAATCTTGTGGTGTCCTTTCCCAGTGACAGAAGGGGCAGCAAGGCACGTATTGTATTGTTCCCATCGAGGATAACAAGATGGTTTTTTTTATCATATTGCATGAAACTATCCCTCTACATCATGTCATCTTTCTTAAGGCGTTACTCTGTTTTTAACTTAATACTCTAGATGCATGCTGGATAGCGGTCGATGAGTGGAGTAATAATAGTAGATGTAGGCAGGAGTCGGTCTACTTGTCTCACACGTGATGCCTATATACATGATCATACCTAGATATTCTCATAACCATGCTCAATTCTGTCAATTGATCAACAGTAATTTGTTCACCCACTGTAGAATACTTTGCTCTTGAGAGAAGCCACTAGTGAAACCTATGGCCCCCGGGTCTCTTTCTCATCATATCAATCTCCATCACTTTATTATTACTTTGCTTTTACTTTGCCTTTTAGTTTTTACTTTGCATCTCTATACCAAAAATACCAAAAATATTATTTATCATCTCTATCAGATCTCACTTTCGTAAGTGACCGTGAAGGGATTGACAACCCCTTATCGTGTTGGTTGCGAGGATTTATTTGTTTTGTGCATGTACAAGGGACTCGCGCGTAGCCTCCTACTGGATTGATACCTTGGTTCTGAAAAACTGAGGGAAATACTTATGCTACTTTGCTGCATCATCCTCTCCTCTTTGCGGAAATCCAACGCAGTGCTCAAGAGGTAGCAAGAAGAATTTCTGGCGCCGTTGCCGGGGAGTCTGTGCGAAAGTGAACATACGAAGTACCCATCACAATCCCTATCTCCCGCATTACATTATTTTCTATTTGCCTCTCATTTTCCTCTCCCCCACTTCACCTTGCCGTTTTATTCACCCTCTCTCTCTATCCTTCCTCCCTCTCTATTTGCCTCTTTTTGCCCGTTTGCTTTTTGTTTGCTCGTGTGTTAGTTTGCTAGCTTGTCATTATGTCAAGTCCTTTACCTTCTGCCTCTATGTCTGAAATTGGGGAAATTATTGTCGATATGGACAATAATAATATCATGAAAAATTCTGATGCTCTTGCTAAAGAACCTATCATCTTTCGTACAAAAAAATTCCGTGTTGGTAGTGGTAATATTATTGGAAAAGGAGTTATTCAAGATTTTTTTTACTTGTGCCGGTGCTTTACCTTCTATGGGTAGTTCTATCCTTCACAGAACTAGTAGTCTTGCGGACGCTATTGCCATGCTTGTAGTTGAACTTGAAAGACAATTCATGCACATGCATCCTTCCATACAAAGGATTTTTATGCAATTTTCTAATATTGAGCATTCTTCTGTTAAACGTGCCGCTACTATCTTTTTGGCTCATGAGTTTAGATTCATAATAAAAGAAGCCAAAGAAATCTTTGCGCATTATAGGGTGGATGCTTGCCGTCCTCCCATAGAGGCCATCCTCTTTGATCAAGAAGAAATAATGCGTTTTCAATCTCTAGACTATGTTGCTTTCAATGAAAATCTTAGAAAAAGGGTTCCTATCAATGTTTTATTTGATAGAATTTCTGAACTCAATGATGATTTGGCTATTCGAAATAATGAACTAGGATATTCTCTTGAATATAGGCTCACAAAGTTCTGTCAAAAGAATGCTTATAATGATGAATTGGTTGTGCATTATGAAGGACCAAAGGAGGAACCTATACCTCCCAAGGTTGATCTTGGGGACTTTTGTCCCGTTAAATTTAGCCCTTTTGATTACTTTTGCTTGCCTCAAAGAAAACTTGCTGCCAAACGTAGATAATATGAAATGAGTTTTAATAATCTATCTTACTATTATGGCAATACCTAGATCTATCCTTGCTTGTTATGCCTAGCTAGGGGCGTTAAACGATAGCGCTTATTGGGAGGCAACCCAATTTCATTTTTATTCCTTGCTTTTTGCTCCTGTTTAGTAATAAATAATTTATCTCGCCTCTTTTTTGGTTGTGTTTTTGTGTTTAATTAGTGTTTGTGCCAAGTAGAACCGTTGGGAAGACTTGGGGAAAGTCTTGTTGAACTTGCTGTAAAAAACAGAAACTTTAGCGCCACGAGAACTGCTGTCATTTTTATTTGGAAAGTGATATTTAGTTAATTATTTTTGAAGATGACTAATAGATAAATTCCTCACGTCCAGCAATTTATTTTGGAATTTTTGGGGTTCCAGATCTTGCGCTAGCTACAGATTACTACAGACTGTTCTGTTTTTGACAGATTCTGTTTTTCGTGTGTTGTTTGCTTATTTTGATGAATCTATGGCTAGTAAAATAGTTTATAATCCATAGAGAAGTTTGAATACAGTAGGTTTAACACCAATATAAATAAATAATGAGTTAATTACAGTACCTTGAAGTTGTCTTTTGTTTTCTTTCGCTAACGGAGCTCACGAGATTTCTACTTTAAGTTTTGTGTTGTGAAGTTTTCAAGTTTTGGGTAAAGATTTGATGGATTATGGAACAAGGAGTGGAAAGATCCTAAGCTTGGGATTCCCATGGAACCCCCAATATAATCTAAGGACACCTAAAAGCCAAAGCTTGGGGATGCCCCGGAAGGCATCCCCTCTTTCGTCTACTTCTATCGGTAACTTTCGTTGGAGCTATATTTTTATTCACCACATGATATGTGTGTTGCATGGAGCGTCTTTTATGATTTGAGTCTTTGCTTGTTAGTATACCACAATAATACTTGCTGGACACACCTTTTTATAGAGCCATACATGATTTGGAATTTGATAGAATACTCTATGTGCTTCACTTATATCTTTTGAGCTTTATAGTTTTGCTCGAGTGCTTCACTTATATCTTTTAGACCACGGTCGTGGATTCGTTTTATAGAAACTATTGAACTCTCATGCTTCACTTAGATTATTTTGAGAGTCTTAATAGCATGGTAATTTGCTTAAAATCCTAATATGCTTGGTATGCAAGATTAATAATAAAACTTTCTTATGAGTGTGTTGAATACTAAGAAAAGTTTGATGCTTGATGATTGTTTTGAGATATGGAGGTAATAATATCAAAGTCATGCTAGTTGAGTAGTTGTGAAATTTAGAAATACTTGTGTTGAAGTTTGCAAGTCCCGTAGCATGCACGTATGATAAACATTATGCAACAAATTTGAAACATGATGTGTTATTTGATTGTCTTCCTTATGAGTGGCGGTCGGGGACAAGCAATGGTCTTTTCCTACCAATCTATCCCCCTAGGAGCATACGCGTAGTGCCGAGGTTTTTGATGACTTGTAGATTTTTGCAATAAGTATGTGAGTTCTTTATGACTAATGTTGAGTCCATGGATTATACACACTCTCACCCTTCCATCCTTGCTAGCCTCTTCGGTACCGTGCATTTCCCTCTCTCACATTGAGAGTTGGCGCAAACTTCGCCGGTGCATCCAAACCCCGTGATATGATACGCTCTTTCACACATAAACCTCCTTATATCTTCCTCAAAACAGCCACCATACCTACCTATTATGGTATTTCCATAGCCATTCCGAGATATATTGCCATGCAACTTTCCATCATTCCGTTCATCATGACACATTCATCATTGTCATATGGCTTAGCATGATCATGTAGTTGACATAGTATTTGTGGCAAAGCCACCGTTCATAATTCTTTCATACATGTCACTCTTGGTTCATTGCATATCCCGGTACACCGCCGGAGGCGTTCATATAGAGTCATCTTTGTTCTAGTATCAAGTTGTAATCATTGGGTTGTAAATAAATAGAAGTGTGATGATCATCATTATTAGAGCATTGTCCCAAGTGAGGAATAAAAAAAGAGAAGGCCCAAAAAAAGAGAAAGGCCATAAAAAAGGAAAAGGCCCAAAAAATGAGAGAAAAAGAGAGAAGGGACAATGTTACTATCCTTTTACCACACTTGTGCTTCAAAGTAGCACCATGATCTTCATAGTAGAGAGTCTCTCATGTTATCACTTTCATATACTAGTGGGAATTTTTCATTATAGAAGTTGGCTTGTATATTCCAACAATGGGCCTCCCCAAGTGCCCTAGGTCTTCGTGAGCAAGCAAGTTGGATGCACACCCACTAGTTTCTTTTGTTGAGCTTTCATACATTTATAGCTCTAGTGCATCCGTTGCATGGCAATCCCTACTCCTTACATTAACATCAATCGGTGGGCATCTCCATAGACCATTGATTAGCCTCGTTGATTTGAGACTTTCTCCTTTTTTGTCTTCTCCACATAACCCCCCTCATTATATTCTATTCCACCCATAGTGCTATGTCCATGGCTCGCGCTCATATATTGTGTGAAAGTTTATAGGTTTGAGATTACTAAAGTGTGAAACAATTGCTTGGCTTGTCATCGGGGTTGTGCATGATGAGAGCATTCTTGTGTGACGAAAATGAAACATGACTAAACTATATGATTTTGTAGGGATGAACTTTCTTTGGCCATGTTATTTTGAGAAGACATAATTGCTTAGTTAGTATGCTTGAAGTATTATCATTTTTATGTCAATATGAACTTTTTCTTGAATCTTTCGGATCTGAATATTCATACCACAATTAAGAAGAATTACATTAAAATGATGCCAAGTAGCAGTCCGCATCAAAAAATTCTCTTTTTATCATTTACCTATTTGAGGACGAGCAGGAATTAAGCTTGGGGATGCTTGATACGTCTCCAACGTATCTATAATTTTTGATTTCTCCATGCTATATTATCTACTGTTTTGGACTGTATTGGGCTTTATTTTCCACTTTTATATTATTTTTGGGACTAACCTATTAACCAGAGGCCCAGCCCAGAATTGCTGTTTTTTGCCTATTTCAGTTTTTCGGAGAAATAGAATATCAAGCGGAGTCCAAACGGAATGAAACCTTCGGAAATGTGATTTTCTCATCAGATAAGATCCAGGAGACTTGGACCCTCCGTCAAGAAAGCCACGAGGCGGTCACGAGGGTGGAGGGTGCCCCCCTAGGGCACGCCCCCTGCCTCGTGGGCCCCTCGAAGCTCCACCGACGTACTTCTTCCTCCTATATATACCTACGTACCCCCAAACGATCGGGGACGGAGCCAAAAACCTAATTCCACCACCGCAACTTTCTATATCCATGAGATCCCATCTTGGGGCCTATTCCGAAGCTCCGCCGGAGGGGGCATCGATCACGGAGGGCTTCTACATCATCATCCAAGCCCCTCCGATGAAGTGTGAGTAGTTTACTTCAGACCTACGGGTCCATAGTTAGTAGCTAGATGGCTTCTTCTCTCTTTTTGGATCTCAATCACTGTTCAAGATATCTTCCGATATTCCGATAAATCGGCCGATTTATCGCTTATCATTGTCTGACCGATATGATAAATGGGCCGATAAATCAGCCGATATAGCGATAAATCGGCCGATATGCCGATAAACTGGCCGATTTACCACTTATCATGGGTCGACCGATAAGTTCCCGATAAGCAATATCCCCAGCATTGATCTCAATACAATGTTCTCCCCCTCTCTTGTGGAGATCTATTTGATGTAATCTTCTTTTTGCGGTGTGTTTGTTGAGACCGATAAATTGTGGGTTTATGATCAAGTCTATCTATGAATAATATTTGAATCATCTCTGAATTCTTTTATGTATGATTGGTTATCTTTGCAAGTCTCTTCGAATTATCAGTTTGGTTTGGCCTACCAGATTGGTTGTTCTTGCCATGGGAGAAGTTCTTAGCTTTGGGTTCGATCTTGCGGTGTCCTTTCCCAATGACAGAAGGGGCAGCATGGCACGTATTGTATTGTTGCCATCGAGGATAACAAGATGGGGTTTTTATCATATTGCGTGAAACTATCCCTCTACATCATGTCATCTTGCTTAAGGCGTTACTCTGTTTTTAACTTAATACTCTAGATGCATGCTGGATAGCGGTCGATGAGTGGAGTAATTGTAGTAGATGCAGGCAGGAGTCAGTCTACTTGTCTCGGACGTGATGCCTATATACATGATCATACCTAGATATTCTCATAACTATGCTCAATTCTATCAATTGCTCAACAATAATTTGTTCACCCACCGTAGAATACTTATGCTCTTGAGAGAAGCCACTAGTGAAACCTATGGCCCCGGGTCTCTTTCTCATTATATCAATCTCCATCACTTTATTAGTACTTTGCTTTTACTTTTCCTTTTAGTTTTTTATTTGCATCTCTATACCAAAAATACCAAAAATATTTTTTATCATCTCTATCAGATCTCACTTTTGTAAGTGACCGTGAAGGGATTGACAACCCCTAAGCGCGCTGGTTGCGTTGAGCTATTGTTTTGTTTAGGTACAAGGGACTCGCGGGTAGCCTCCTACTGGATTGATACCTTGGTTCTCAAAAACTAAGTGAAATACTTACGCTACTTTGCTGCATCATCCTCTCCTCTTCAGGGAAATCCAACGCAGTGCTCAAGAGGTAGCACCCCAACCCCGACCGACTCCAACCCCGACGCTCGACCCCGACCCCGACCCCTCCCAACCTTGGCCGTCGTCGGGCCTGCACCCTCTGTGAGCCCCCCACCGCTCCTCCTCTCTCTGGTAGCTAGGTTTTTTGGTCAATTTACTTAGGTTTTAGTTAGGGCAGATGGTTAATTATGTTATATATTTAGTTAGGGCAGATGTGATATGTGGACATGTGATATTTTGGACATGTCATATTTGGAATTTGGACATGTCATTTGGACATGATGATTATGTGCAGGGTAAATGATCCGAGTGCCCTATGTTACGCCAAAATGTTGATTCATTTCCATTCCGGTGAATTTCAGGCGCTCGATATGTCCATTTTTTAGCAAAGGTCATGACAAAAAATTTCGTGAATTTTGGCTTGATTTGTACTAGATAGATTTATTTTTTATGTCATTTCTCAGTTTTCATAGTTTTACAATTAAACGAGGAGACTTAATCATAGGAAACATGTCGAACAACAAAGACACTAGGCCTTCTGACCAAGATGAAGACGCGATGGATTATGAGGGTGAACAAGAGTACCTCGACTATTTGATTGCTAAGATGAGATTGTTGCAAAGTCAAGGTTTGGAGGTTGGCCTCGATGATGGTATTGACATCGACATCGACACCGACAGTGCCGACATCGACACCAACGGTGCCGGCACCGATGGCGGCGCCGAGACCGGCAGGGAAGATATTGCCGGGGAAGGTTCCGGCGCCAATGCCACTACCGAAAAGAAGAAGCAGAAGAAGTAGAGGATATGAAAACCTAACAAACAAGGGATTGGACGACTGGTGATCACAAAGATGGCACCTGGCAAGTTTGAGCCATTAGAGCCGGAACAACCTCGCAAGTGCTATGGGAACCAAGTAGGATGCATCCTACGGGAATGCGCGAGCATCAATGATGATGACTTAAGGAGTAAAGAACATTTGACGCAGTTGCTCCTGACAAAGTTGCACAAGAGATTCAAGTTCCCCAACTGGGATGATAACACAGAACAACCATGGGATGATCCGAAGATGAAAAAGATTAACAATCACGCCATGGGCATGTTCAGCAATGATTTGGCCTCCTGGAAAGGGACGGTGAAACGAGCTATTGAGTCTGAGGAACCCCTCTCCAAGATTTTGGAGGAAAATACGACACTTACGGAAGAGGAGTTCGAAAAGTTCAAGGACACTTGCGCTACTGAGGCAGCCAAGGATAAGGCTGCGAAATTCAAGAGCCTTCAGCAAAGGAACACGGGGAAGCATAACCTCGGAAGCCGTGGCTACCTCTGTAAAAGGCCCATATGGGATAAGGAGGACACAAAACATGAAGCCGCGGGTATCCCAGAGCACTACAAAGAAAATACACTTCCGTGATGATACGTGTTTGTCAGAGTAGGTCACGTTTTCTGTCATGCATGTACATCCATGACAATTTTATGGCAGAATCAGGATAGTCATACCTGTGTTGTCGTAGAAGTGTTACATGACATTACCCAAATTATCATCACGGAAGTGTCCACTTCCATGACGATAAATCGCGCGTCACAAAAGTGCTTTCGTCAAGGGTGACCGACACATGGCATCCACCGTAGCGGGACACCGTTAAGCTATCGGGTCCGGTTTTGGATCCGATAACCCGCTAACAGCCGGACCAATGGGGATTTTCCACGTGTAAAATCATCATTGGCTGGAGGAAACACGTGCCGGCTCACATTTGGGACATATGTCATCCACTCATTGGACCGAAGGCGCCTATGATACGTTGACACGTGGCACAGCCGAATAGAGGCCCATTCCTATGAAAAGGCCGGCCCGTTTGACTTGGTCAAAAGGTGGCGGACCGGCCCACGGAAAGCCTGTTAACGGCATGTTCGCATATAGCCCATTTATAGCCCGCTAACCCAGGGCCCGTTACGACCTATCCGAATTAGGCCCAGTAGCGTCATCTAGGCCGTCTAATATGATTCCGGCTCATTTTAACTTTTTGGCCCATGTATGGCCCATGACGTCTTTCAGCCCATATGAGGCCCTTTGTAACTCTTGGCCCATTAATGGCCCGTGGTGAAACTGGGCCATACTGAACAGTGTATCACTTTATACCCATTAACGGCCCATTAATCCATTGGGCCGTTTGCATCCCATGTTATCTTTCGGCCTTCTCAGGGCCCATTTATTCGTGGGCTCATTTCCAGCATTCGGTTACTTACAGCCCGTTACTGCCATTTTCTGCTTGTGAGCCAGATTCAGCCCGTGGTTACAGTCGGCCCATTCGTGGCCCATTAATACGTTGGGCCGTTTTCATAGCATCATCAAATACGGCCTATTAACGATGGCCCATTATGGTCGGCCCATGAATGGATGACTCCAACTCTAGCCCGTTTACGGCCATAATGCGGTCTGTTTTTGGCCCATGTTTGGCTAATCGATCATACGGCTCGTCTAAGGCCCATTGATGGTATGGCCCGTAGAAGGCCCATTGTTTCTACGGACCGTAGAAGGCCCATTGTTTCTATGGCCCGTAGGAAGCCTAGTGTCACTACAGTAAATATGTAGCCCATGGCCTATTAAAGGCAGGAAACTACTATAGGTTTAGACCTGCTAATGGCCCAAGATGATTATAGGCCCACGTTTTGGCCCATATGAGTAACGGGCCGCCTGAAGACCGACAACACTGAGATCCACTAAACCTTCCGACCTAAATTACAGCATACCGATCAAAGAATAAACCTAGACTATACAACAAAGAAATTATGGCATATTACATCCACTGGGAATCAAAGTTCACTACCGGTGATAATAAAGCGCCTGCGGATTACATACACTGGGCATCAAAGGTCGCCACCAGTGTATATAAACATGCTGGAAAAAAATATACAAAACTGAGAGCACTTTAGAAGGCACTAGACCTGGCAAGCTCGGGCCCCGCAAGCAGCCGAACAAGCTGATGAGACCTCAGTTGTTTCAACGATAGATGCTTCATCCCTAGCTGTATGGCACCATAGTGCGCAAGGCAGTCCCCTGGCATCTTCATTACATCTTTGACTTCAAGTAGGAGCTAAGCTGAAGCAATCCTTTCCGCTTTAAGTTGAGACTGAAGAAGTCGAACTGATTGAGGCAGTAACTGCATAGAGGTTGTCTCACACCTGCTGGTGAGTAGCTTCAACTCACTATCTTCATCAAGACAGGACCTTGGGATCATCTCGCTGTCCTCAAGATGGTTTGGCTCACTATCTTTCCTAAAGTTCTGCCTGGCATAAGAGGCACGACTCTGAAAGGGAAACAAGGAGAACGTAACATGTTTCACAATTATATAAGCAAATAAATGGATTTGTTCTGCATAAGGAACATGTTTTTACAACTACAATTTAAAACTGGTAGTTGTTGCAAACATCCAATCAGATGTAAATAGCAGTGGAGGAAATGATGCCTATCCAAATCTATACTAGAACAAAGTTTGAAGGCTTGAGAAGGATGAACTTACATTACATGTTAACACGGGCTGGACAAAGCCCTTCTCCATGTTGATGGAAAGATAATTCAATAAATTCCCCAAAGAAAATTCTTTATAAGCGTTGCCATTATTCTACATTTTGCAAAGAGTAAATATAGATCAAATAATATTGGAAGAAATAGAGGATAATGAAGCTCAGGTGCAGACTGATGATACATAATCAAATAACAATTAATTAAGTACACCGTTACAAGGAAAAAGGTACTGACAAGAGGAATGCATACATCAACCTGTGCAGTGGCATTGGCTTTATTCAACATTTTGGTAAGTGTAAATGTAGATATGATAATTTGGAGAAAGTGGAGGGCAGGGCAGATAAGATGCAGAGTAATGCTAGACTATCAACTATCTCGCGATGCATGTACAGTAATACCACCACCGCCCGTTATTAGTTGTCGCCAAAATGGATGTATGTAGCACTATTAAGTTCTAAATACATCCAATTGATCAACAATTAATTCGATACAGGGGGAGTACATGACAACAGGTACTTACATGAGCAATCCAAAACTTCATAACCATTGTGTTGATTCTACATTTATCTAAGAGTAAATATAGATCTTATAATTTCAAGCAAAGGGAGGATAAAGAAGCGAACATTTACAGTGATGCTACATAATCAAACAGCAATGAGTGTAAGTATGCTGACAAAGGGCAAGAGGTACTGACAAGAGCAACGCAGAGCCCAGTATTGTCGTGAGATCCTATGATCCTTTGAGCAAGGAGATTCATCTAAAATTAGTTTTCATAGAACAGAGAAGGTAAGGCACATGCAGAAATTTAGGAGTTCAAATTTTGAATTGATATCATAGATAGTACCTGACGCTGGGCTGTCAGCAGTTCTAATAGGGGTTTGGCCACTGGAGTAGGGGTAAAGTCTGTTAGAGTTGGGCCTGTGTTTTCTGTAGCTGCTGATCTATCTGATTTAACAGGTATCACTACCTTTTCCAAATACCTAGTCTGTACTCCTTGAGGATCTGCAATCACCCTCTTCCTTTTGGACATCTATTACGAAAGAACAACATTTGACTGGAAAAACATAGTATGATGACACATGGAATAGGTACAAAAAATGGATAGTATGGCATATACTCATATATGATGCTTAAACTAAGAAGATGGTGTAACAAAGTAGAAGTAATGCAAGAGGTCAGATGCAAAATATGTGTGACCAATACAACCTTGCCAAGTTAGAGCATGCACCTTGATGGGTGAATAAGATAGGCCATCCTCCACCATGCCAAGTTTGTTAGCCAGTGGATTGTTTCGCAATATTCCTCTCGTGAGCCCATTCTCATATTCATTTTGATAATGTTCAATACCTGACATGCATGAAAACATAAAAACAAGTGAGATTATCTTTGTAATGCAGAAGTGATTCTAATCCAATACTTCCTCCCTGTAAACCCCTTTGTGCTATCTCTGCAATTCTTCTAAGAGGTGCCATGCATGCTGTAATTTGGTGTGTGCATTAATATAATGTGGCCTAGTACTCAAAATATGAGAGCTCCAGAAGTGATGATACTTCGCAGATGACAACTTCAACATATAGTAAAGAAGAACAAGTTGACCTGACCTGACAGATTCAAAATATACTAAGGGAGAATAACTCGACCTGACTAGTCGACCGCAAGAGAAGAGGATCATCTTAAAGAAGAGCTGAAGAGCAAGCATATTGAAGATATTACAAGTCTTTCTATACAATGTCGATTGGACACCCATGATGAACCAGTGTGCATAGAGAAATACTATTCCTTCAGGTCTCTCCATATGTGGCTCACATGCAGTTCGAAACTAAAGTAGGAACATTTAGCTGACCAATTAAACATCTCTCAGTTTTACTAATATCAGCATAATATCAGATTCGAATTTGTACAACTAAGCTTGTTTAGCTCGGTGGGTGGAGCAGTGCTATTACGACACGAACCACGTAGGCTGATCGTGGTCATCATAAAATGGGGAAACCATAAGCATGATGAGTATAGTGTTGACCGTGGCAGTGGGATGGCAGATCTGAAGCTGCAAACTGCGCAAAGGGTAGTTAGCAACCGATATTTGCTTTGAAATAACAACTAAGATTTGGTATGGACAAGAAAGTACAGTCAACAAGTGACAAAGAAATGCAATTCTGATGTCTCTCTATATGTCGTGGCATGCATTCGGAAACTCAAGTGGGACCTTTAGCTAAGCAATTAAATGTGTCTGTCAACTAATATCAGTATCATATCACAATCATATTTGAACAACTAAGCTTTGGAATTTTGAGTGTTGTGTTGTTTAGCTTGAACAGCGGAGTAATGCTAGTATGATAGGAAGCACCTACGCAGATCATAGTAGAGTAGATAAAAGGGGAAAACCCTAAGCATCAAGAGAAAAATCAGTAAAGTGGAACTAGCTGGACCAGTGGGTGTCGCACATGCTTTTCGAAACGAATATAGGAACATTAGGCAACCAATTAAACGTTCTCTGTTTTAGTAATATGAGCATCATATCAGATTCGTATTTCAACATGTAAGCTTTGGAATTATGAGTGGCATGTTGTTTCGCTTGATGGGTTGAGGTCTTGAGGAGCAGTGCTAGCATGACACGAAGCAGTGAAGCACCTACGATGATGGTAGTGAATATAAAGGGGGGACCATAAGCTTTATGAGTATAGTGACCGTGACATGGCGGATCTGAAGGTGCAAACCGGACAAAGCTACTTCGCAACCAATGTTTGCATTCAACTAGCCACTACGATTTGGTACATACATGAAAAGTACAGTAAACAATTTAAGATCTATTTTCCGGGTGAGATCAATAACTTAAGCACATATGGAAGAGTACCACATCTCTTGCGACGCCGTGTAGGCCCTTGCTGATACGTTGAGGGTGCTGCGGGTGCGATGGCTGTCGGCGGCCGGGAAGAAGACTTTAGATGGCAGACGACCAGGTTGGGGGATAAATCCTGTTGCCGTGGATGAGGCGGTCGTAGGAGCAGCAATGACAAAGTGGACGACGGCACCAATGAAGCGACACGACGCGATGAAAGGATCCTGGTCTGGCGCCGTGGATGAGAGACGTCCATCTCTTGCAGTGGACGACGGGGTAGGGGTAGCGGCTCCGGCAAGGTGGAGGATGGGGTGGCGGACGTAGGAGGCTGGCCACAGTGGGGAGGTTCTCGTGGAGCCGACGATGTATGAATGGGGAAATGGAGGGGGAGGGGGGATCTCAAACTTTGGGATGCGCTTTTCTGAAATGTGGGAAAGTTACGAACTTATCCCCCATTTAAAATTTCAGACATCATGTCGGTTGGGGATAGGACGGTAATCTCGCATCTCCGAAATATTTGCTGGTAACGATTTCGGGCAAGGATAGGGTGTTTTGCCGCCCACGGTGTATGAACGGGGCTGACAAGTAGGGCGGTTCTGTCACGTCTGAGGGAAGTTACACATCTGCCCCTATTTAAAATATTAGCCTACATCGATTTCGGACGAGGAGAGTTTGTTTTGCCACCCACCGTGGATGAATGGGGAAATGGAGGGAGAGATACATGTCTTTCAGACGAGCTTGAATCAAATGTGTTTTGTCGCCCACGTTTGGCGCCCACCCTGTCTGAATGGGCTCAGAGGCCGTCATGTCACGTCTGATTGAAGTTACTAGTCTACCCCTATCGATAGTAGTGTGAATCCGGTCGATAAGGATGTCAAGTGTCAAGGTAGACAGTAATTTCCATCTCGCAAACACTTGCTTCGGGCAGCCCACAATTAGCATTCACGTTTGCCCTGGGCCCTGGCAACTAAATCCAAATCCAATTTTTATTCGATTATGAATATTCACAGATAATTCTATGTTTTGTTATTTATTTCTTCAAAACCACAACAAAGAATTATTCCACCTTTATATATGATTATGATTTAGAAATGCAGTGATCTTCGAATTCAGTAGGTTGGATACACTTTGAGTCAAACAGTTAATTCATCCAATACAATATGCTCACACGAAAAACAGTTCACCTTATGTCAATCATACAAGTACTGAGGATTACCTCGCCTAAAAAATTCGGATCATTACAACACATGGACAACATAGGGGGTCTTACAACATAATCCATTCAGAGACATGCCACAACATGCAAGTACAATAATCTAATGACATTTTCAACTGCTATCTAAAGAAGAACTGGGATTACCCTGGGCTTCAGATAGCAGAAGCAGCAGGACCTCCTCCGTCTTCAAATGCAACATTCTTACTTCCTCCAATTCTTGGGTTGCTTGCATAATGCGTGCAGCTAATTGCATAATTTCCAGCTTCAAGATCGAGATTACCTCATTCATGGAAGCCACACCATCTCTTTCTCCCTCTAGTAGAGCCTCAAGAACTATAATATATGTGCTTAGACTGCTCTCCGGCGGTATTGCCTCTGAACTGCTACCATCTGGTAACATGGATGGCGCACTGCTTCCACAAATTGATTCTGGGGTTGTACATTGTGTCCGAGTGTGAACGACATCCTGAAAGGTTTCCGCTGGACATAAGTAGGAGATAGTTATCGCATGATCCAGGCAGTAAGCTTACATGGTAAACGACATACAAATTATTACCGAGTATGGCAAGCTATATTTAAATGTTTCGAAGCAGCATCAGCCGAAAAGAAATTAAAATGGTAAGATGAAACTAGGGATGTAAGTGGCAAATAAACGACATCCGCCAGTCCCATATAGTTAGTTTTTGCTAGCTCCCTGGTTCATTTTCCTCAAAAAAACAAAAACTCTTTTGAACTACCATAACACTAGTGGACTTTAATTGGGATTAAACGGGACCTAGTTGACATCCCTAGTTGAAAGGGAGTGTACCACTGCTATATTTAAGTTGCCAAAGCATCTAAGCAGTTGAAATAATCTAAGAAAGCTCTTAACAGTGTGGCCTCATATAAACTACGAAGACACTCTTGTGATGAAGTTAAGAGGAAAAGTTAAGGACTCAAATGAACTTGGCATGCATTTCTTTACGATAGTACAGCAGGCACTGCTGACATATTGGCCAACTCAGGTATAGCGTAACAAGTAACAAACAAGCATTCAAATCAAGCAATACAGCAAAGTAGACAACCGAACTATTTGTTATTCTGTAGGATTACAAGTTGAGGGAACAAGCCAAGAAAGCAGCCCACACGCATTACATTTCACATGCACTAAAACACACTGGCTTACCATATGTTGTTGTGAAGCCTCGCTACTGTTCCAATATTCTTTGAAGATATCGTCAGCATCACGTGGTTGCAAATCTACTTGTTGTAGTTTATTGTGCACCCTCTATTTAGGTAAAATTAATTTTAATCGCATGCACTGGTTCGAATTGATCATCAATGGTTCATCTAAACTAATTAAAGAAGGGTGTGTGCATACACGACAATATATCTGGTTCCCTCTATTTTTATGCTTGTTCAAGGTGCCAGCCCCAAAAGAACAAATATTTTGCTTAATGGGGCTGGCAGCTCCATAATTAGTAGAAGCATCAAATTAGTCATGCAACTTGGGAAGATCAAGAACACACAAAAAATTAATGAACAGAGGCTCATAGCAGTGATGTAATAGCTAGCATCAGAATATGTAGGGTAAAACGAACAAAAACCAGCGGAACCACATGCTAGTTTGCTGATGTGTAATTAAGCATAGAGAACATGAATCAGTCTGATGGAACCAACAGGTGGCATCAGAACAACACCATTATCATAAATATAGCATGCAAGAAGTAAAATAGTAGGCAGTGATATCTAGGAAGTACAGTAATACTTAGGACAAAACTAAAGCATATTAACTATATGTGCACTGGTATGTAATTTAGCACATGTAACATGTTCACTGCCAGAAGTATGGCCCTACAGGTGCAAGCAGAATAATGCGTCTCATGAAAAACTGAATGATGCACTGAAGAAATTCAAAGGTGTGGTGCTTATGCTAAGAAAGTGAATGTAGGCGCCGGTCGTTGGATAATAGTACCTGATTCTCAGCGGCGTATGGGTATCGTTGGCATACTTGATATCTAAGGATCATCGATGGTGCTCGTGTTGCGGTTGAGTTTGGGCTGGCTGTTGCTGTCGCTGAAGCGGCTCCGGTGCTACAGTTGCGGCGCCTGTCGACATACAAGAAAGCACATCTGTGGTAAGTGAACAGCTGCACGATAAAGAGAAAAACCGAAGGAGTACAGATCGGAATAACCTGATGAGGCTATGACATTGATAAAGCAGGGCCGGTAGAGTTGAATATGGCATCAGTGGACGAAGGCTTCGACGGGCGCGTTCTAAAGTGCTTTCGATGAGGCGGATCTGTTGCGGCGGACGAGGGCTTGTATGAAGGGCCAGCGAAGGGACGGACGAGGGAGTCAGTGAAGGGCCTACACTATGGTGGACGAGGGCGCCGGTTAAGCAGATCTGGTGCGGTGGACCATGATGGCGGTCAAGGAGACCTGGAGTGGTGTACAAGCCAGTCGCTGAAGCGGCTCTGATGAAGTGGTGAGTTGGCAGTTAGGGGTTCCAAGGTGCGGAAGGTAGATCCGTCGGGGTGTGAGGTCCACCGCTGTGGCGGAGGACTAGATTCGGTGGCTTGCCATGGTTGGGGGTCGGGGAGGGGAAGGGGAGGGGCTTTGGGGAAGAATGTTGGGGGCAAAGAGGGGGAAAATGGAGTTACCAAAGCAGCCCTTTTCCGTTCATGTGGCAGGGGTAAAACAGGAATATCGCAGGGCTAAACTTTGGGGCGTGAGATATTTCGATGTGAGCGGGAAGTTTGAAACCTTTTGGCGCCTGAAATTATATTCTCCTCTTGTACGACCGACTATGATATCATGGCCGAGAATTTGTTTGTTTTGCACGTAAAAAAAGTGCAAGTTTCGAAAATCAATGTCTCCAACTCGAAACTTAGATTGCCCATTCAATTCAAACATGGATCATTGAGCTACTACAAGCAAATACCATCATATGGTCCAATTCAAATGAAATTCCAAATGTGTTTATCCTAAATATGATGACAAAAGCAAAAATGTGTATGTCTATGAATAAAGTGGATGATTATAAAGTTTGAACATGCCCGTATGTGTATATCTCTAGGTTTGATATATGAATTTGAAATCATGAAATCCCAGCTTAAAAATGTACCCCCGTTTAAATGAATTACAAAAGCTAATGATGGAGTCGAATTCCAAAATTCCAATCTTAGGTTTGTAATTCTGGTACATCAAAGTACATCACGCATGTTCAAAAGTATCGTTATCTCATAGTCCAAACTGTGAAACAAATTGATCAACCTTCAGTGCACACACTATTGACCATGTATATCTCAATTACGCTAAAGTCCCTCAAATATAGACACCTCACTCTTTATCTGAAGCCAACCCCCCCCCCCCCTCGTCGCCCCCACACACAGAGAAGTCATTCTCTCCCCCAAACACCAACACATGAGCACATTAACACCCCTCTCTCTTCTAAAGTCCGGACCCCAATATAGGTCTCTATCACTTTGTCTCTTGGGCATGCACACATCTCTTCCCCCCCTCTCTAGCTAGGTCTCCCGGCATCTCTCTTTCCCAAGCACACACACTATGTAGAGTGTATCTTTCCCATACACAAAAAACGTCGCCCACAAACGTCTATCTCCCTAGTTATGTGGTTCTCGCACACTCACCTCACACACCACACCCACTGCAAAACAAGCACACTTTGTCTCCTTGTGCACCACTCTCCTCTTTCTATCTCTCCCACATGCGGACCCGCCCCAGCTCCTCCCTGTATACATATATGTCGTGACTCTTTCCATAGCTCCCTAATGTATCATCGTTCTCGATCTCGCACATTGTTCTCTACACCATCTATTCTAGATCTCTCATGAAGTCCCTATCACACACACGATGACTCGCTTCCCTTGGGTCTCCGTACATAGGCCAATTTCAAACAACATCAACATTGTCTCCCTATCTATACGCCATTTATGGACACAAACACCCCCTCTCTCGCCCCCACTCTTCCTCTCTCTCTCTCCCTCTCCGTCGCTAGCTCTCACACACACACACACCCCTCTCCCACACACAATCGATGTCTCTTCCAAATAGTCTGCTCCCCCCGCCCGCACCCATGCTATCCCACTACTACACATGTCACACCATTCCCCCTCCCCTTATACTAGGTTTACATCATTAGTGGTCTCTCTACTCCACATACACACACTCCCTCTCACACACAAACGCGTGCACAAACACCCATTAATCTGGATCCTCATCTCTCCCCATGTCCGCATGTGTATCTCGCACACTCACTCTCTAATTATGTATATATGTCTCCACGTTACACAACACAAAGCCCCATGTACATGTCTCTCTCTATCCTCTACACACATAGACACAAAGAATCTGTAATCATTGCCTTAGTCTCTAGACATATCACACACGCACAATCTCTCTCTCTCTCGCAAACACGCTCAAGAAGGGTTTCCTCGTGAATAACTTGTCGTCTATTCATCAACGGTCGTGGCAGTACGGCGAACACGAGACGTGAAAAAGAATAAATCTACACGTGCTTAGACCACCTAGTATGACTACTAGGACTAGAGCAAGCCAAAAAGCGCGTCGCCGTCACCCCCTCCTTACCGGTGACGGGAAAACCTTTGTTTTACACAGTCGAGAAGTCATTGTGCTAAGGTCCCACATGTTGAGGCGTTGAATAGAATGTAGATGCTAGTTTACGGAAACAAGTATCGATAATACGTTTGTATCTCCATACTTATATTTCTTCTCTTATAAAAAACCAAGTTGGTGATGATGGTACGTGTGCCATCTTGCAATATAGACAGTCCGATCTATATCTGACTGATGGAAATTAAAATAAAAGATACCATCACCCCTCTCCACATTTGCAAACAAGGCCTTCGCTCGTTCATCCTTATTTCCAACAACCTCATTGTTGAGCAATTAAGAAAGGAAGCCTTTGGAACAAACTGGCCTGGTGGCCACTGCCGGCGTCATCAATCCCCATGCCTCCGCTCAGTCCGACCACCAATCACCACCACGCCCATTCCTCTTCACCTTATATCCTATTTCTCGAGATATCATTAGTTTTTACACATGGGATTACTCCCACATGGGTCAATCAAAACGAGTGTTTTTATATAAAAAAATGCATCTTGATGTTCCATGCAATGCACTGATCTTGCTAGTACTCCTACAGAAGACTAAGTTGGTGATGATGGTGTGTCTGCCATCCGTCGTTTGTGACCATTAGATCTACATCTAACGATTGTGAGGTAAGTTGTTGCCTTTTCTCACAAAAATCCCACTTGTCTACCAATTTACAGAAAAACCCATAATTAGTATCTTAAAACCAACCACATCCCTCCCTGACCTCACCAAAACAGCCCAAGGAATATATTCTAATTGAAACATAATATATCTCTAGTGATATATGTATATCAAAATTAGAGTGTTTTGTATCAAGTTTGTGAATAAGTATTATTCTAATTATGATTCTTTGCAACGCACATGAATATTGCTAGTATTTCCAACCATGCAAATTTTTTCCCTAGTATTCCATAGTTTCGAGTTTTCCATCAAGATATTAGTCACTCATGGTTGATATTTACTTTCAATAATGTACACATATGCACTATGTAACTAGCCTTGCTTATTGGGTTCCAAAGCTTAACTTTCACTCCTACTTACAATACATAGAGTATTTAACAAAAAACTGCCACATTCAACCAGCCCTAGGAAGAATCTATTGTACAAAAAATAGCAAAAACATACCCAAAATTTCTTAATCCACGCCAAAACTAACTACCTCCCGATTAGGTTAGTTTAAACCCATTTATGACAGGGTTGGCCCACACGTCCGTGCTGACGAGGCAGCTTAAACCAACACATTTTGTTTGACCATTGACACGAGTGATCCACATCTGACCTTCTATCCTGTTATTCCCCCCTCAAATCATTATTTTTCCTAAACATTAACTCAAACAGTACTGATGCGTGTTCGTCGGTGGCGCTGGTGATGAGCGAGTTGGCCGCCGCTCCGCCGGACGGGCCGGACGCTGGCGTGGGTTTGTCACGGCAGATGTCCTTGTGAAAGGACTTAGTCGTGGAGCCATCGCAACGGGTTAGCTTAAAGGGGTTAAACCGGACAAGGGGACACGGGGAGTTTATACTAGTTCGGCCCCTTCGATGAAGGTAAAAGCCTACGTCTAGTTGTGATTGGTATTGCTGGGGTTTCGAAGGCCAGGGAGCGAATCCGCTTTGTGTGGCTCTCGAGTTGTCGTCTGTTGTCCCTAAACCACTGCCCGGTCGTCCCTTTATATACATAGGTTGACGCCCGCCGGTTTACAGAGTCCCGAAGCCGGATCATAAACGTGTTCGGTTCGGTCTCTATCCTTCCTATCTTACAATGCAAGTTACATAACAAGGTCGGTTTACATCTACAAGCCTTAACTCGCCTCTGGGCCTTGGGCCTTCATAAAGCGCCATCATTCTTATGTCTTCATGGGCTTCTAATCTTCATAAGGTTAATCCGGCTACCCCTGGCCGGTTTACATCCAGTAGTAATATCCCCAACATTAGGCCCCAGATTGGTTTGAACTTGTTCATGTCAATCTTCAATACTTAGAAAAATTCCTCCCTTGCATCTTCACCTTGATCTTGTAAACCGTCGTGACGTCATACTTCAGGATCATGATAAACCGCACTGACGTCATCTATCCATTGAACCTGAAGATTACCTTCATTAATGCACATCTAGTCATCGAAGCGACATCATTATTAACTATCCGTTTTTGAGCTCCTCGATTCCCGCACTTGTCGCCTTATCGCTTCACCTTATAAATAGGGCCACAAATCCTTATCATTTTCCCCTCATCTCGTTCGCTTCTTCTTCCTCCTCGCGACCCCTACGCACCTGAGTGCCGCCGCCATCGTCAAGCCTCGCCTCTGCCGCACCATTGGCCGCTGCATCAACCTGTTCGTACTAGAGTTCCATAGCACACCTCCTCTGCTTCTGCGGCCGCAGTAAGTCCTTTCCTCCTTCCTTAGATTCATTAGGGTTTCCCTGTTCTTCGCAGTTCTCTAAAGTTCATCAGTGCTTCGGTGCTGTTCTTTCCTGTTCCTCCTTAGTCTATAAATGGACACTTCACGCGTGACGTATCCCTTGCCGTGGCTACTCTTCTGTTACCACCACAAAGCCTTATGCGCAAAAACTGATCTAGTCCTTCATAAACTATTTCGGGTCCTACCCTTTTTAGGTCAAAATATTTTTGCCTTTCTGTCTTCGGTAAATCCAAAATTCCCGTGTGATCCTGTGAAACTTCGTTTTCCTTACTTAGCCCTTTTCGCCTTAGATCTGTATCCTCTGTACTACGTAGGCGGTTTACCTTTGCAAAAGCAATCTATCTCATACCGTTAGTCCCCTAGTAAACCGGCAAACCTTCTTTATGTTGATTGTAATAGTCCGGTTTAACAACACATGTATGCCCTTGATATGACCTTGCCATTCACTATTGTATTTGTCTCCGGTTTATGCAATTTCACAAACCTATATATCTTTATTCCACTGCATCTTATATACCACCGTGAATGATTTGTAAACCGGCATTTCTTTTCCAGCTTTTTGTTTCACAATGGCCAAACAGTTTGCCGCTTGCAATTGGGCTCGTTCCTGGGTCACGGAGGAACAATTGAACGGGATGGTCAGCATTGGCACCTTGCCTAAGAAAACTGAAATTCGATGGCAAGTTCCCGGAACAGAAAATCCTCCAACCCCAAGGCAGGGCGAGGTTGTGGTCTTTGTCGACCACATCGGCCGTGGTTTCAAACCACCAGGGTCAAACTTCTACCGAGATGTGCTTGCCAGTTTCCAACTCCATCCTCAAGATATCGGACCCAACTCGGTGTCCAATCTATGCAACTTCCAGATCTTCTGTGAAGTGTATTTACAAGAAGAACTGACTGCTGAACTGTTCCGGGACTTCTTTCATCTGAACCGGTGCACATAATTTGTAAATGGTCCCAACACTGAACTTGGTGGTGTTTCTATTCAAAAGCGGAAGGAAGTTGAATTCCCTCATGCCAAACTGCATAGCCATCCTAAGGAATGCAACCAGACATGGTTTTACTGCAGAGATACTTCTCCTAAAGATGAAAAGCCCCTTCCAGGCTATCGTTATCACTGGCTTTCCAACACCCATCCAATGTCGCAACGCTTAAGTTCTGCAGAACGGGCCAAGTATGCTCCTCAACTCGCCAAACTCCAAGCTTTTATGGCCAATGGTTTAACATGCGTTGATTTCGTGCGCTGTTGGATATCTTTGAGCATCTGCCGCTAAGCCGGCACCCCGGTTTAATGTGTGAGTACACTGGTGATGTTGAAGACCCTCAATGCCATATCAACATTCAGGTGACCGATGAAGAGGTCACTGAAAGCATGAAGAAAATTTTGAATGAATCAGAATCAGTCTATAGTCAAACCGGCTTGAACCCCTTCTATACTAAGAACAAACCGCCTACTGTAAGCACTATACTTCCTTTTCATCTTTGATATCTTTAACTTGTTCAACTTGTAATCACTCTTCTGTGTATGTATGAATAGGGTGATGATCCCTTCTAGAAACATAAGTCCGCAGATAAAGCGGTAAAGCCAACTGGGGATAAAGCGGTCAAACCATCTCATCCCAAAACCAAAGCCGTCAAGCGGACCTCAAAGCGGAAAACGGCTATCCGGATCAACATGGAACTTGATGAAGATGCTGATGATCCAGAAGTTGAGGTAGAACTTGACTCACTTGGCTCCCTTTTCATGCACCTCATTAACAATGATCTTTATCAGGAGTACGTAGAAGGCAGCCAAGCTGATGATGCAGATGTAATTACCCTTTCCTCTGGTTCAGACTCTATGCCAACACAAAAAACCCGTCAAGCAGTTCGGAAAGTAAGCTTTTCTCATCCTCTTGCTTACTTGGACCCAACATTTATTTTGAAGACGCAGCAGCATGAAGCTCGTCGGACAACCCGGCACAGTGGCCAATAGGTCACTTCGGCCGGTTTACCTGATACCCCGGTTCTGAAGCGCCGGTCTGAGGTCTCTTCCACTTCTGACCATTCTTATCCCAAGGCAGGTTATCTCAGACAACCTCTTAATCCGTCCGATTCAAATTATCAGGTGACACCTCCCTCATCCTCTAGCGAGTCGACAGCAACCCAACTCCCTCCTCTAAAAACTGTGGCTGGGTAAGTTTTCAAACTCTTTCTTCCAATGCGTTACAAATCTTGAATAAGATGCTAACCCTCTTTTAATTCATTTGGAGAGCCAAAGCCAGACCCAGCAAGAAAGCTCGGGTCAACAATCCGTCAGAAGACCAGGCAGTTTTTGAAGAAGAGTAGAGGGGTGAACCGGACCAAACTCATGAACCGGAGGGTCGTCATCCTGAAACTGACGCTGATGAACCGCCCCTTCAAGATCAGAATACTGATGAACCACCAGAAGCTGACCCTGCCGTGCCTGACACTGAACCGGCAGCTCCAAACTGGGCTCGTCCAATGAGAGATACTGAAACTCTGTCATCACCCACAAAAACCACTGAAGGCCAAGGAGATGATGTTATTGTTACTGGTATGGGCCATAGCTCTCCTGGCCATCCCGTAATTTTGGCCCAACATAGTGCCAAAGAAGAGCGTGCTGCTAGGGAGAAGGGCAAATGGAGTACTGACTTATCAAGTTATGCCCATCTCAACGCTGAAGAGCTTCACTCCGGTTTCTTAAACCGTCTGCACTCAAACCGTGACTATGAAGCCGGTTTAGTGAATTTGAGTGAAGGAACACTATGAGGTATTTTCATCTCCCCTTACTTCTTGATTCCAAAGTTGAAATGCCAGCCCAAGTAGCCCCCAAGGGCTGTTTTATGATCTTAATCGTGAACCGGGTCTTTGTAATACTTTAAGTCTCTCCCACTGATCCTCAAAATGTTAGGTCCTTAGTGAAAACCAAGGCCGATACTTTACTAATGTAATGATATAGCTTTCCTTAGCATAGCCCCCAAAGGCCGGTTTAGCTTTGCAAACTAATCCGGGTTTTAATCCATGCGTCCGTTTTGAACAGATGTACATTAGCCCCCAAGTGTCAAGGATAATGCTTGCATTGTTCTGGAGACTTTATAAAAGATGTAGTGAATCAGAGCAAATAGGCATTAGCCCCCAAGTACGAAGTGCATAACTTGTTATACGCTTTGTACTTTAGAAAATATATATCATGTTATTTGACATTTCTTCATTGTTGTAGGCCGAACTAAGCAATAGAGATGCCCGGACTGCTGATTTGCAAGAGAATGTGAAGTCTCAACAAGCAAAAGCTGCAAAAGCTAAAGAGGAGCTGACCAAAGCCCTGGCAGCGATGGAAAAGCTGAAAGAGTCTGTTAACAAAGATCGTGCTGACTGGGAAACTCGAGAAAACCGGGTTAACCAAAAGAGCTGAAGATGCTGAAGCGGCCCTAAAACCAGTTGTGGATGAACTAACTGGGTTGAAACGGCAAATAAATGCCATGACTTCCGCTATCTTTGGTAAGTATCTCTTTATGCAGTTTGTCCAATTCATGAAACCTAATCATTGACCAGAACGCTAATTTTAAACCATAACAGGCACTCGTATTGCTCATCTGGGCATAGATATGCGGATGAAGCTTAAAGCGGCTTATACCCTTATTGAACAGCTGTACTCTGGGTCCCAGCATGTGATTTGTACTGCGGCTTACAATAAACCGGTGCCATCACTGATAAAGGAAACTCTTGAGAAGCTGGCCATGTTACCAGCCCGGATTACCGAACTGAAGAAGGCAGCTGCAAGAGCAGGGGCATTAACCGCACTAATCCGAGCCAAGGCATGGATTCTAGATCTTGAAGCGGAGGACATCATCAAAGGATATCCAGGTGTGAAAGAGGACGGTCCAAACTTCGACAATGATGACCTCCGAAGGCTGACCAAAGAAATGCGGCCAATAGCTAGCAAGCTGGCAGAGGACACAGACTTGTCTCATTTCCAACCGGCTTATGACGCTGAAGGGAAGAGACAGCCTGCCAAAATCCATGAAGTCGAAGAACTTGTGCCTCCAATTCGTAAGCATACCTACGCTCCTGATATTAACCCTTCCAGCCTTATCCATGAAGAGGCTGTGTTTCAAGCGTTAACTGGAATCGATTGGTCGAGGGTTGATTTCCAGCATCTGGAGAGGGATGAAGAAGAAGTGATTGCACCAACTGACCCGCAACCATCAAACCGTCCAGACGAAGCATCTTAAACCGGCCGCCGGTTTACAAGCTATTGTGTGCCGATGCTTAAAAACAACTATTCAATTGGAGCCGTTTGAAAGCTTCATGTAATAGGATAGCAAAAACTCCTTTATCTGTCATGCCATCCAGCATGTTTTGTGACGCTTTGATAATGTGAAAACGTGCTCCACCTTTTGGGATCTATTTATGCTTAACCCATATGAATTGTGTTCCTAGATACAAGAACGTGAAATGTGTCCTAGTGGTTTACCACTGGACGGGTCATGATGCCCAAGAATAGACAATACTTGGATGGATAATTAAAGTTTGTATATAAAAATAACATGTGTAACATACCTCGTTGGCTGACCAACCGCTTGTATGGTAAAGGTGTAAACACCAATCTGGAGCGGTGATAACTCCGTCCTTAAGTCACCGGATTATGCTAATAAACCGTACCAGTATATAATAAACACCGGGTTTTCCTTATAACACTGGTGACTTGTTAGTCAAAACCAGACCGGGGTAACGAACACCGGTTTATAACTGATCATGTATTGACAACTTGTAGTTGAGAGCCAAGCCGGGTCAAGGACACCGGTTTATCAGAAGACATTATGAACCTCTATAAAGTCAAAAACTGAACAAATAAGAGTCAAAAAAGAAATATGCAAGGCTTTTTACGAGCTGCTAGGCTCCAAATCGAGGCTTTTCATGGGCTGCCAGGCCTTTGAGTTAAACCATTCGACAAAGCCTTTTAAGATGGGCCTCCAATTAACCAATCGTCGTTTTAACTTTGACAAGTTCAGGGTCTATATAAGATTAACTTGTCAAACATTCGGCGGGTCATTCCAGGATTACCTGGACAGGAGTGGCTTACTTGATGAAGGCAGGTTAACCCGGGGTTTTAGGTGAATATGCTAGGCTTCCAAGCAATGGCATGATAGCCAATTACAAGGGTCCTTTCAAACTCTTTATTGCTTTGCACAAAAAGCCCCCAAGTAACTTTGTGAGTTGTGCTCAGTGGGTGCCCATGTTTGAGTTTGTGCTTTGTGCAACACTCCCTTTGGCCCCACATAATTTCCTTTGTGGCTAAACGCCTATCAAGAGGTGTAGCTATGGTGTGATAACAACCAAGCCCCCTAGTGATATCCCTTTGTGGTTTCAAACCGATCAAGAGGTGTAGCTATGGTTCAGATATGACCAAGCCCCCTAGTGATTTTCTTTATATTCGTGCGGCTGCAGATGAAGGAAATATGCCCTAAAGGCAATAATAAAGTTATTATTTATTTCCTTATATCATGATAAATTTTTATTATTCATGCTAGAATTGTATTAACCGGAAACATAATACATGTGTGAATACATAGACAAACAGAGTGTCACTAGTATGCCTCTACTTGACTAGCTCGTTAATCAAAGATGGTTATGTTTCCTAACCATGAACAAAAGAGTTGTTATTTGATTAACGAGGTCACATCATTAGTTGAATGATCTGATTGACATGACCCATTCCATTAGCTTAGCACCCGATCGTTTAGTATGTTGCTATTGCTTTCTTCATGACTTATACATGTTCCTATGACTATGAGATTATGCAACTCCCGTTTGCCGGAGGAAAACTTTGGGTTCTACCAAACATCACAACGTAACTGGGTGATCATAAAGGAGTACTACAGGTGTCTCCAATGGTAGATGTTGGGTTGGCGTATTTCGAGATTAGAATTTGTCACTCCGATTGTCGGAGAGGTATCTCTGGGCCCTCTCGGTAATACACATTACACAAGCCTTGCAAGCATTGCAACTAATGAGTTAGTTGCGGATGATGTATTACAGAACGAGTAAAGAGACTTGCCGGTAACGAGATTGAACTAGGTATTGGATACCGACGATCGAATCTCGGGCAAGTAACATACCGATGACAAAGGGAACAACGTATGTTGTTATGCGGTCTGACCGATAAAGATCTTCATAGAATAAGTAGGAGCCAATATGGGCATCCAGGTCCCGCTATTGGTTATTGACCGGAGACGTGTCTCGGTCATGTCTACATTGTTCTCGAACCGTAGGGTCCGCACGCTTAACGTTACGATGACAGTTATTATGAGTTTATGCATTTTGATGTACCGAAGGTTGTTCGGAGTCCCGGATGTGATCACGGACATGACGAGGAGTCTCGAAATGGTCGAGACATAAAGATTGATATATTGGAAGCCTATGTTTGGACATCGGAAGTGTTCCGGGTGAAATTGGGAATTTTACCGGAGTACCGGGAGGTTACCGGAACCCCCCGGGAACCAAATGGGCCTTATTGGGCCATAGTGGAAAGGTGAAAGGGGCAGCCCAAGGTGGGCTGCGCGCCTCCCCCCTCCCCTAGTCCTATTAGGACTAGGAGAGGTGGCCGGCCCCCTTCTCCCTCTCTCTCTCTCTCGAGGAGTCCTATTAGGAATAGGATTGGGGGGAGTCCTACTCCCGGTAGGAGTAGGACTCCTCCTGCGCCCTCCTCCTTTGGCCGGCCAGCCCTCCCCCTGGCAACCTTTATATACGGGGGCAGGGGGCACCTCTAGACACACAAGTTGATCATTGAGATCGTTCCTTAGCCGTATGCGGTGCCCCCTGCCACCAAATTCCACCTCGATCATACCGTTGTAGTGCTTAGGCGAAGCCCTGCGTCGGTAGTACATCAAGATCGTCACCACGCCGTCGTGCTGACGGAACTCTTCCTCGACGCTTTGCTGGATCGGAGCCCGAGGATCGTCATCGAGCTGAACGTGTGCTAAGAACTCGGAGGTGCCGGAGTAACGGTGCTTGGATCGGTCGGATCGGGAAGAAGACGTACGACTACTTCCTCTACGTTGTGTCAACGCTTCCGTTGCGATCTACAAGGGTACGTAGATCAGACTCTCCCCCTCGTTGCTATGCATCACCATGATCTTGCGTGTGCGTAGGAAATTTTTTTAAATTACTACGTTCCCCAACAGAAGAAACCGGTTTAACAAAAAGCTCCACTTTGTCAGTAGAAACTCTTGTAAGCACATACATGATGTAAAAAGAACAGATACCCCGCTTTAATGGAGGCTCTGGTTTATTATATAATATATACATCGTCATAAATATGTACATATGAAGAGCCTATGGCTCAAGTATAGTAAGGCCGAAGAAGAGCTATGTTCCATGGCCGCTTGGTCTCCTCCTCCGATTTACGTGAGTCTTGGTGCTCTCGAACATCAATGAGGTAATATGACCCGTTGTGCAGATTCTTGCTGACCACAAAAGGTCCTTCCCAAGGTGGGGATAATTTGTGCATATCAGTTTGATCCTGGATGAGCCGGAGCACCAAATCACCGTCTTGAAAGGTTCTGGTCTTAACCTGGCGGCTGTGATAACGTCAGAGATCTTGTTGATAAATCGCCGAACATGCTACTGCAAGATCATGCTCCTCATCTAACAGCTCTAGAGAATTCTGACGAGCTGTCTCATTATCCGCTTCAACATAAGCTGCCACCCGGGGCGAGTCGTGACGGATGTCACTAGGGAGAACCGCCTTCGCTCCATAAACCATGAAGAAAGGTGTGTAACCCGTCGATCTGTTAGGTGTGGTGTTGATGCTCCATAACACAGAAGGTAATTCCTCCACCCAACAATCCGGTGTCCCCTTCAAAGGAACCATAAGCCAGGATTTAATACCTCTCAAAATTTCTTGATTTGCCCTCTCCGCTTGACCATTAGATTGGGGGTGAGCCACCGATGCTATATCAAGCCGGATGTGCTCACGTTGGCAAAATTCCTCCATCTCTCCCTTTGACAGATTAGTACCATTATTAGTTATAATACGGTGTGGAAAGCCAAACTGGAATATCACCTTTTTGATGAATTGAACCGCCGTGGCCGCATCACACTTACTGACTGGCTCTTCTTCCACCCATTTGGTGAATTTATCAACTGGCACTAACAAGTGGGTCTTTTTGTCCTTGGATCGCTTGAAGGGTCCAACCATATCAAGCCCCCAAGTCGCAAATGGCCAAGTTATTGGAATCATCCTCAACTCCTAAGCCGGAATGTGAGCACGGCGTGCGAATTTTTGACAACCGTCACATCTCTTGACTAAATCCTCCGCATCAGCATGAGCTGTTAACCAGTAAAAACCATGGCGAAAAGCTTTAGCAACCAAAGACTTTGAACCGGCGTGGTGACCACAATCCCCTTCATGGATTTCTCGCAAAATCTCACAACCCTCTTGAGGAGAGACATAACGCTGAATTGCTCCTGAAACGCTGTAACGATGTAACTCCCCATTGAGTATGGTCATGGACTTGGAACACCGGATTAGCTGTCGAGCCAAGGTTTCATCGTCCGGTAACTCGCCCCGGTTCATGTAAGCCAGATATGGGATTGTCCAATCCGGTATGACATGCAAAGCTGCCACCAATTGAGCCTCTGGATCAGGAATAGCCAACTCTTCCTCTGTTGGTACCTTGACTGACGGATTATGCAATATGTCAAGAAAGACATTTGGTGGAACCGGTTTACGCTGAGAACCAAGGCGACTTAAAGCATCCGCCACTTCATTCTTTCGCCGGTCTACATGGTCCACCTGATAACCCTTGAAGTGACCAGCCACTGTATCCACCTCTCGCCGATATGTAGCCATGAGTGGGTCTCTAGAATCCCAAGTGCCAGACACCTATTGAGCCACCAGATCTGAATCCCCGAAGCACTTAACCCGACTTAAGTTCATCTCCTTAGCCATCCGAAGACCATGGAGTAAGGCCTCATATTCAGCTGCATTGTTAGAACATTAAACGGAGGACATAACAAAACTTGTCATCTCGTGGGGAAGTTAATATGACTCCAGCCCCCGAGCCCTCCAATTGCCTGGATCCATCAAAGTGAATAGTCCAATATGTATTATCTGGCTTCTCCTCTGGTGCCTGCAACTCCGTCCAATCATTGATGAAGTCCACGAGTGCCTGGGATTTGATCGTTGTGCGAGGTATATATTTGAGCCCGTGAGGTCCAAGCTCAATAGCCCACTTGGCAATCCGGCCAGTTGCTTCTCTGTTTTGAATGATATCTCCTAGAGGGGCAGAACTGACCACTATGATAGGATGGCCTTGGAAATAATGTTTAACCTTCCGGCTTGCCATAAACACTCCATATACCAGCTTCTGCCAATGTGGATACCTCTGCTTTGATTCAATGAATACTTCACTGATATAATAAACCGGCCGTTGAATCGGATATTCCTTGCCAGCTTCCTTGCGCTCCACCACAATAGCCACGCTAATAGCTCGGGCATTAGCAGCCACATATAGCAATAACGGCTCCTTATCGATCGGTGCTGCAAGCACACGCGGTTCAGCTAACTGCCTCTTTAGATCCTCAAACGCTTTATCAGCTGCCTTGCTCATGACAAAATTATCTGTTTTCTTGAGCATCTGATATAAAGGGATAGCCTTCTCCCCAAGACGACTGATAAATCGGCTCAAAGCCGCAATCCGGCCGGCCAGACGTTGAACGTCATTGATACACGCCGGTTTAACCAAAGATGTAATTGCTGAAATTTTTTCCGGATTAGCCTCAATGCCTTTATTTGACACCAGAAAACCCAAGAGTTTGCCCGCCGGTACACCAAAGACACACTTTTCCAGATTGAGCATCATCTTGTAAACCCGGAGGTTGTCGAAGGTTTCTCTCAAATCGTCTATTAATGTTTCCTCCTTCCTAGACTTTATCACAATATCATCCACATATGCATGAACATTGCGCCCAATCTGCTTATGAAGACAATTCTGAACACATCGTTGATAAGTCGTCTGGGCAATCTTGAGCCCAAAGGGCATGGAGACATAGCAGAAGGCTCCAAAGGGAGTGATGAAAGCTGTCTTCTCCTGGTCCTTAACTGCCATTTTGATCTGATGATAACCGGAATAAGCATCCAGAAAACACAAACGGTCACTACCCGCAGTAGCATCAATGATCTGATCGATACAAGGGAGGGCAAAGGGGTCTGCAGGACAAGCTTTGTTCAAGTCTGTGTAATCTACACACATACGCCAAGTGCCGTTTTTCTTAAGAACCAGCACCGGATTAGCCAACCACTCTGGGTGAAAGACTTCCACGATAAACCCTGCGGCCAACAACCGAGCTACCTCTTCACCGATAGCCTTACGCCTTTCTTCATTGAAGCGGCGGAGAAACTGCCAAACCGGTTTAAACTTAGGATCAATGTTAAGTGTGTGCTCAGCGAGTTCCCTCGGTACACCTGGCATGTCAGAAGGTTTCCATGCAAAGATGTCCTGGTTCTCACGGATGAACTTGATGAGCGCGCTTTCCTATTTAGGATCCAGGTTAGCGCTGATGCTGAACTTCTTGGATGAATTGCGAGGAACAAAATCAACCATCTTCATATCTGTGGCTGATTTAAACTTCAACGCTGGATCGTGTTCCGTAGTTTGCTTTTTCAAAGAAGTCATATCTGCCGGATCAACTTGGTCCTTATAAAACTTCAATTCCTCTGTGGCACAAACCGACTCAGCATAAGCTGCATCACCTTCCTCACATTCCAAAGCGATCTTCCTGCTCCCGTGTACTGTGATGGTCCCCTTATGACCTGGCATTTTAAGCTATAGATAAATATAACACGGCCTCGCCATGAACTTAGCATAAGCCGGTCGCCCAAACAAAGCGTGATACGGACTTTTGATTTTCACCACCTCAAAAGTCAATGTTTCTGACCTTGAATCATAGTCATCTCCAAAAGCCACCTCTAAGGCTATTTTGCCTACTAGATATGCAGACTTGCCAGGCACCACACCATGAAAAATAGTGTTTGACAGTTTAAGACTCTTATTTGTCAACCCCATACGACGGAAGGTATCATAATATAGAATGTTGATACTGCTTCCCCCATCCATGAGTACCTTCGTGAACTTATATCCCCCAACTTGAGGGACCACCACTAGGGCCAAGTGACCCAGATTGTCAACCCGGGGTGGGTGATCCTCTCTACTCCATCAAATGGGCTGCTCAGACCAGCGCAAATACTAAGGCACCGCCGGTTCAACAGAGTTTACTGCCCTCTTGTGAAGCTTCTGATCACGCTTACACAAGCTAGTGGTGAAGACATGATATTGCCCACTATTTAGTTGCTTAGGATTGCTCTAATAACCCGACTACTGCTATTGGTTCCCCTGATGGTTGTAACCTCCCTGGTTGCCTTGGTGCCCTTGATTGATGTGTCCGGTTTGATTACCCTGAAATCCGGAACTGCCACCTCCGTAACCCGGCCCGTGGAAACCACCTCCTGAACCGCCGGGCGGGCCCTTATCGTACTGGAACATATTGGAGTTCTTGAAATCTCGCATGATATAACAATCCTTCCAAAGATGTGACGCTGGCTTCTCCTTTGATCCATGCTTTGGACAGGGTTGATTTAACAGGCGCTCCAAATTGGGGCCTGAACCTCCGCCCCTCTGGGCTGCTTGCCCTTACGGCGCTGGCCATTCTCCTGAGCATTGGTGTTAGCGACAAAGTCCAAGCTATTGTCGGCTTTGCGCTTACCACTATTCCCATGGCCTGCCGGATTATGCTGCTGACCCTTGGTGTTGCCGTTCTTTTTCCCTTTCCCCGGTTTGTCCTCCTCTGAGTCGGGCTCTTTGGTATTATCTGAATTGGCGTACTTAACCAAAGCGGCCATAAGCGTTGACATATCATGGCAGTGACGTTTGAGCCTTCCTAACTTCTGTTTGAGCGGCAAAAAACGGCAATTGCCCTCCAACGTTAGCACTGCGGTATCTGCATTGATAAGATCCGATGAATGCAAAATCGCTGAGACCCGCTTGACCCAATGGGTCGTGGACTCCCCGTCCTCTTGGACACAAGTGGCTAGATCCACAATTGACATGGGCTCCTTACAAGTATCTTTGAAGTTCTGGATAAACTGGAGCTTCAATTCGGACCATGATCCAACAGAGTTAGTTGGTAAGCTCTTCAACCAAGTACGAGCTGTTCCTTCCAACATCATGGTGAACTACTTAGCACATACCACTTCATCCACATCGAGCATCTCCATTGCCATCACGTAGCTTTCAACCCATGCTTCTTGCTATAGATCGGCGGTATAATTGGGTACCTTACGAGGTCCCTTGAAGTCTTTGGGTAATCTCACATTATGCAAAGCGGGCGTAAGGCACGGCACCCCCAAAGAACTGAATACTACCCCTGGTTCGACTGAAGCGGTGGGACGAACCGGAGTAGGTTGACGGGCCCCGTGCAGGGCCGCTAACTCGGCCTCCCGATGTGCACGACCATGATCCACTACATCCTGTGCATTGGCACCGCCCCCTGCCGGGTTGTGTCCTCACGGCGAGTTATTGCGACACGCACTACTTGACACGGCCGGTTCATCCTCTACATGCCTGCTATAGCTCCGGCTTGGACATGGGGTGGAATGAATCCTCTCACGGCTGTGCGAATATGCCTGCTGCTGATTTAGGGTTGTTTGAAGGAGATCTCTGGCCCGTCGTGCTTCAACCGCAACTGGTGACTCACCATCAGTTGGGAGAGCTGCTAATCGTGAAGCGGCGGCTACAATGTTGTCCAACGGGTTGGAATAATGCTCGGGAGGTGTTGGAACATATTGCGGCACAATGTTATTCTGATGAGGCGGATCCATCATGCGCGGCTGAACCGGTGCTCATGTTCCTGGTGCCTCCGTCCGGTTTAATATTGGCTGGTTACTAGTTCCTGCTCCTGGCGTGTTGAAGAGATTTCGTGGCTCATAACCCAACGGGAGATGCGATCGGTACCTTCTTCCCATGACTTCTTCGGAAGCGTTCTGATCGAGCCTAATCCGGTAGGCTTGAGCTTCGAACTCATCTCGTTCTGTAGCCATCCTAGCGTTCTCTGCCGCTAGATCCGCTTTAGCCTGAGCTATCTAATCCTTTACCTTTGCAATCTCCACGTTGTGCTGATCCCGGGCTGCTGCATCCACCTCTGCGGCCATCAATGTTGCCAAAGCTTCAAACAAGTCAGACAGGACTTGAGACGGAGGCGGCGTAGAGCTTCCTGCCCCTGCCGGTGTGGCCGTTGTTGAACCGGAGAGTATTGCTGCGGCAGCTGATGAATGAGGCGCCGACTGTGTACCGGCCATGAAGATAGCATTTCTCCATCGGACGCCGGTCCGTCCTTGTATTCTGCTCCATGGATGACTGTGTACCCGCCCACAAAAACGTGCTTCTCCACGGGCTGAACCAGCGAAGGGCTTGCACACTGAGCCGTCTCGATGATGTGGGTGCAGATGTCCGGCTCAGGGGCCGGTTCGCCAATCTTGCCGATGAAGACGTGAATCCCACCAAAGGGGACCCGGTACCCGTATTCGATTGAATCGGCCTCGGGACCCCATCCTACGTTGTCGATGTAGAGCTTGCCGCGACGACTCTTCGTCATCCGGCCCACAACATATCCCGTGAGTCCATCAAAGCTGCCCTTCAAGAACTCGAAACCACCGTGCGATAGCCCCACGGTGGGCGCCAACTGTTGTGGTTTTGTCACGGCAGATGTCCTTGTGAAAGGACTTAGTCGTGGAGCCATCGCAACAGGTTAGCTTAAAGGGGTTAAACCGGACAAGGGGACATGGGGAGTTTATACTAGTTCGGCCCCTTCGATGAAGGTAAAAGCCTACGTCTAGTTGTGATTGGTATTGCTGTGGTTTCGAAGGCCAGGGAGCGAATCTGCTTTGTCTGGCTCTCCAGTTGTCGTCTGTTGTCCCTAAACCGCTGTCGGGTCGTCCCTTTATATACATAGGTTGACGCCCGCCGGTTTACAGAGTCCTGAAGCCGGATCATAAACGTGTCCGGTTCGGTCTCTATCCTTCCTATCTTACAATGCAAGTTACATAACAAGGTCGGTTTACATCTACATGCCTTAACTTGCCTCTAGGCCTTGGGCCTTCATAAAGCGCCATCATTCTTATGTCTTCATGGGCTCCTAATCTTCATAAGGTTAATCCGGCTACCCCTGGCTGGTTTACGTCCAGTAGTAATATCCCCAACAGATGCCACGCTGGCCCCCCCACGGGTTGGCAGGCTGGCCCGAGCATGACTCACGAGCGAGCAAGCCGCCGCGCTGGCCTTCGCTTGAGCCAGATGGTTGGCCTTAGCGCGGCGCGCGCAAGCAAGCCGCCACGCCGCCGCGCCAATCTAGCTAGCAAACCTTGCTGACGAGCAGCTGGACGGAGCTATCTTGGCTAGATAGCGGCCGCGAGCACCGGACGGAGCTAGCATCCGGGCTGCCGCAAGATGGGCTCCGCACCGCCGGTGGTTTTGACCTCGCCTTCTGCCGCCGGCGGTAGCTGCGTCCCATGGCCGAGGATGACTAGGTGGACGGGCCGGAGGTAGGAGGTCACTTGGGGATTTTTGTGTAGACTGACATGTAGGTCCCACAAGTCATAATGCCCAGTCGAATAGAAGGCGTTGACTTAATGGTGACATGGGCCCTGTTTGGATACTCTAAGTCAAAGGTTAGATTCTAACCCTGAACTATCTCTAACCAAAGTGGTGTTTGGATGGTAGGGTTATATTGACAACAAATGTATCCAAACAGGGCCATGGGTTGAAACGTTCCTACAACGGCACTTTGTAGAGTAGTCGTTTCTTGGTAGGGCTGGTTGGTAAGAGCATGTACAATGGTTGATAAGGTAGTCTTATCTGAAGTCTGCCACGTATGCAAGTGGCAGTAGTTTCTTGGCATTATTAGTGGTTTCTTGCATTATTAGGAGTTTCTTGTAAGGAACAATGTACTACTAGCGACAAAAGGAAATTCTAGGTTGCGTTGTACTCCAATGAGTACTACTAGTGGTCGCGGGATTGTATACCTCGTTTTGTGGGTTCGATCCTGGCCAAACGCACGTTGGCCTTTTTTTAAAATAGTAACTTCGCCGTGAGCCAATATTTTACATGGGTAGTTTGAGTTTTGAAGTCAAACGGATGTGCGGCACCACAATCTGGGTGCACTGGATAGCCTAGCCACATGAATGGGTTTTCCTTCCCAGCATCTCGTGGCTCGCGTGCTCACCCTAGTAGCACCTCGCTTGTAGCTTCCTCATCAGCTAGTACTAGCATGTTTAAACTAGCGCCTCCCAATTAAGCCCGAGGAGCTGGAGAAGCCTGGCGGGGTATTGGGAACTATGCAATATGGCTCTGTACGTAAAGTGCTCTACTACTACTCTGTAGCTTGTGGCGTTGCACGCATGGACTTCACTCCATTATTGGATCTACTATAAAAGAAATTCCTCGTGACGTGTTTTTTTTTGAAACAGAGGCAAAAGCTTTGCTTCATCTCATTCATAAAGAAGGAACTACTAACAAAGTTCGACGAGATCCATTACACCTCCACAAATGGAAGCGAAAAGCCTAGTCTCGCTGTATCAAATAACTCAAATGTTCTAACCCTGCAGTAACCGTCGCTGATAAACAGGCTGCTAGTGTGTGCGTGAGAGGAGCGGCTGAGTAGGCCAGCTACGTGAGAGGAGCAGCTAAATAGAGCACCCAGAGTACCCACTAGACCACTACGCAGGTGTACTTTCCCTGCATTGATAGTACAGTGATGGTTCTAGAGAACAGTACGTAGTACCCTCCACTTCCAACAGTAGCTCCTTGACCCTGAGATTCAAGAGTTCAAAATGGGTGCACTATACTAGAAGTACAGTACATTGCACTACTAGTTGAGAAAGTAGTAGTAGTACTGCTACAGTACGAGTACGTACTCCTCCGTCACATAATGCAAGACGTTTTTTGACACTAGTTGGAGTGTACAAAAAATAGCAAAAACATACCCAAAATTTCTTAATCCACGCAAAAAACTACTAGCTAGTGCCAAAAATTTCTTACTAGTGCTATTATTTATAGTATAATGCAATCCCATAACGTCCCATAAAATGCTAGTACAAGTAGTAAATAATAGCCCCACCCCTTCACTAAGGAACGATCTCAGTTGGAAGGGACGAGGCCCTGCGGTTACTACGCTCTTATCTCCTCCTCGCCAGTTCCCCTCCCCCCGAAGAGAAGGCAGATCGTCGCTGCTCGCATGGATTCGCCCGGCGGTTCTCCTCCTCGTCGGGGCTGGGAGACCTTGGACGATGATTGTCAGTGTCAAAACTGGGGGATCTCGGGTAGGGGGTCCCGAACTGTGCATCTAAGGCGGATGGTAACAGGAGGCAGGGGACACGATGTTTACCCAGGTTCGGGCCCTCTTGATGGAGGTAATACCCTATGTCCTGCTTGATTGTTGTGGATGATATGAGTATTACAAGAGTTGATCTACCACGAGATCAAAGAGGCTAAACCCTAGAAGCTAGCCTACAGTATGATTGTATGTTGTCCTACAGACTAAACCCTCCGGTTTATATGGACAATGGAGGGGGCTAGGGTTACACAAGGTCAGTTACAAAGGAGGAGATGTACATATCTGTATTGCCTAACTTGTCTTCCACGCCAAGTAGAGTCCCATCCGGACATGGGACGAAGTCTTCAATATCGTATCTTCATAATCCAACAGTCTTGCCAAAGGATATAGTCCGGCTGTCCGGAGACCCCCTAATCCAGGACTCCCTCAGTAGCCCCTGAACCAGGCTTCAATGATGATGAGTCTGGCGCACAATATTGTCTTCGGCATTGCAAGGCGGGTTCCTCCTCCTAACACTCCATAGAAGATTTTGAACACCAGAATAGTGTCCAGCTCTGCAGAGAGAATAATATTTGCACAAATCCAATATGCTGACGCGTTCTGGCAGCATGAATTTATTTCATGGCTCGGTCATTATTCGAACCGTTTTTCTCAACCAGCACCGCACATAACATGGGGCGGTTTTCTCTACACGTCTTGTCAAAGCAGAGACCGTGTCCCCCTTATTATGGGATTCTCATCAATACGGACATGGGTAACCCAACCGCGCCATCAATTACGGCGCGTGGGGAATAAGCGGTTTTACCAGGCAAGTGGGGAGACACATCGCCTCTTCCGCCCTTATAAAGGGACAAGGATTCACTCTTTTCACCCACACCTTCTTCCTCCTTGCTTACCCATTCCCGCACACTCGAGCTCTAGCACCCAAGCTCGCGTTCCTCTTGTCAAACCACTCCAGGCATGTCCGGAGCAGGAGGCAAGTGGATGGTCTCCTCCGTCACGGAGGAGAACATCAAAAAGTTACGGGAAGCCGGATATCTGCCTGCGGATGTCGTGCACCGGCTGCCAAATGCGCGTCAGATCGTCCCAACGCCCGAACCCCATGAAAGGGTAGTTTTTCTTACCCATTTTGTCCGCGGACTGGGATTTCCCCTCCACCCATTTGTCCATGGGCTCATGTTCTACTATGGGCTGGATTTTCATGATCTGATCCCCAATTTCATCCTCAACATCTCGGCGTTTATCGTCGTGTGCGAGGCCTTCCTCCGCATCAGGCCCCACTTCGGCCTATGACTGAAAACCTTCAATGTTAAACCGAAGGTGGTGGGTGGCTAGCAAACAGAGTGCGGAGGCGCCATGTGGGCAAGATTCCTAATGTCACCTGGCTCGAGGGCACCTATGTGGATACCATAAAGGGGTGGCAATCGGGGTGGTTCTACATCACTGAGCCACGCGACTCCAACTAGGTGGCGGCCCCCAAATTTCGATCCGGAATCCCCACGCGGCTCACCTCCTTGAAAGAGAAGGGCCTATCCTGGGGTTTTTTGGTAGAGTTGATGAGACTCCAGACCTGTATCTGGAACATGACGAGCAAGAAAATCAAGCTCGTCAACATGGTCCAGGTCATGGTCTTCCGCCGGATCCTCCCGTGTCAACGACGGGCATTCGATTTGTGGGAGTTCGACTCGGCCAAGCACTAGACACTGTGAGAGCTCTATGACATGATGCACAAGGATGTCTGGAGGGTGCTATTCAAGGGCGCCGAGATTCCTCCTTACCTCACCGAGGACCGCGGACTCAGCGCAAAACACCGCGCCAATCCGGTAAGTTTTTATATCTCTCAGGGTATTTATTTGCCCAGGTTTAGTCATATGCAGGATCTAAGCTTCTATGCCATTAACAGGACTAGATAAAGACAGCGGAGCAGCTTGATTTCCCAACCCCCCCTGCCCGAAGATCCTGCAGGCGCTCTCCTAATGGAGATGCTAACTCCGGCACCTTACAAGGTGCCGATGAAGAAGACCAAGAAGAAGGCCGCGGGGACCCGAAAGGGTCTCCGGCGCAAGGTTGTATCGGACTCGTCATCCGATGACTCTGACGCGCACTCCTCCCACAAAGATGAGGAGGAGGAAGAGGAAAGTTCTCCCCCCAACCGGGGGAGACAAGAAAAGGAAGGTTGGCCCATCTGGGGAGGCCGAAGGGTCCAAGAGGTGAAGGGCCCTCCCTCCGAACTGCGCCACGACGGCCGCCGACTGCGACGCCGAGTGGCTACCCAGGGTCAAGCCCCTGGCGAAATCGTAAGTTTCCGAGCACCATAGTACTTCATGGTATGTTTTATTACACTGCCTCTCCTCATGCCAAACATGATTATGCAGTCCGTCCCGAGCTTGTCTCGACGTATCCTCGTCGAGCGGCTCTCCGGACTCGTCGGATATGAACAGTGGCTCTCTCCCGACCGCTACCACCCCTCGCCCTACGGACAACGCCGAAGTGTTGTCTCGAAAGGCACCGAGCAAAGGGGAGGTGGTCCTGGGGGCGCCTCGAGGCGGCTTCCCGGACCCTGGGTGCCAAGGGAGCGAGGCTTCTACGGGCTCCGAGTTCGGCCCTCAGCCGAACACTACGCCGGAACCTTCGGTGGTTCCAGACTCCGGTAGGTGGTCCCCCATTAAGGGGGGCCAACCATCCGTGCCGGTGTCCTCTGTCCAACCAGAGGCACCGGACAACTTGCTGGAAGCGCTTCGCAGTGCTTCCATCGATGAAAAGCACGGCACTATCATGAGTGCGGTGGTCGAGAAGGTTTAGTACGCCAAAAATGGACTGACCGAAGCTTGCGCCAGCCTCCTAACAGGCTTTGAGGTAAGCAATCAAAATATAAGAAAATATGTCTATGTGTTTGTGCAGGCTTCACTGCTGGCCACTGCCGCACGTACTACAGAGGTCTCTGCGCTGAAGCAGGACCTGAAGCGGTCTGAGGACGAGCTCGGCCTTACCAATAGGCAGCTTGAAGAGAGCAAAGGTAAGAAATACCCTTGTCTATATAGTTAAAAAGAAATTCAGTTGTAAAGTAATAGGATCGTCATGGGTTTGCTAGGGGCCACGACTGAAGTGGTGACCCTGAGGAAGGCGTTGTCCGAGGCCGAAGACAAAGCAGCCAAGGAGTGCATTGAATGGGAAAAGCAAGAAGCCCGAGTAGGTGAGGTGCAGCAAGAGCTCAAGGCTCTTGCCAAAAAGCACAAGTCCTTGGAGCTTGACTCTAAGATGCGAGAGTCCGAGCTCGCGCAGGCGCTTGAAAGCGTCCGGAGCGCCAAGGCCATAGCCCACAAGGCCCTCCAGGAGATTGACGCGGTGAAGAAGATAGCAGCGGGTAAGGCATTTATTATGCAAAGCAAGCGCGTGAAGGAGACTTTCCTTTTTCTTACCCGAGTTCGGAGCTCTCCAGGAGCGTTTGCAGATCTTCCCTGCAGTGTACTGGATGCTGTGGAGTTTTACCGGGCTGAGGAGGGGAGCTCGACGGAGAAGTTGTTCTGGTCTCAGTATACTGGGACCGAACACCCCGTGCCCTTGAGCGACCAGCTGTAGCAGTTGGTCGAGCTTCACAAGGCGGCCGAACAGGCCATGAGGGGCCTTATAGTCCGGATGTGGCTTGGTGAGCCCCTGTCCGGCAGTTACTTTGGTCTGGTGAGGCGGCTTGTGGAAGCCTGCCCACGGCTTGAAGTCATCAAGCGGTCTGTCTACATCGAGGGTGCACGCAGGGCTTTTGCCCGAGCGAAGGTGCACTGGGTGAAGCTGGACGCCGTGAAGCTGGTGAAGGAGGGGCTGCCGGAGGGCAAGGAGCATCGCTGCCCGAGAATTATTATGAGAGTGTCCTGAAGGGTTCCCGCCTAGTGGCAGATGAGTGTGCCAAGGATGTAATTTTTGAATGAACATGCTCATGTGATCCTGTAATATGAAACGAGTTCATTTGCGCCATGCGACGTTTTCTTAATTTAAAATATTACCTTCTGTGCGTCCGTTTATAAAATCTGAGAGTTGGCCAGTCATCGGCTTCTATCCCCATGTAACTAGTACTGGGGTGTTCAGGATAAACCTGAACACTCTTTACCCCAATTTTGGGTCCTTCAAGGGAGGTGTTCAGTGCAACGAACCAGGCAATCGGACTATAATGCTTTATCACTCTCACTTAGCCATAGAAGTCTATGATTTTAAATTTTGGCGAAGCCCCTGGTATTCGGAGGGCCGAATTTGGGGTGCTATACACGCCTAAGCTGGACAAGGCCGACTCCTCGCCCAAAGCGGAAAAAGTCTTTAAGGGCTTGAGACCTCTCGAACAACGACCAGTCTCTCACCTTATCATGATAGTCAGTTTTTGGCTTTCTCTACTGAGGTGCTTGTCCGGAAGAACCGGGACACAATCGCAGTAGTTCTCCCACCGCTAGCTTAGCCGATATAGCGGAACGTAAGGTACCAAAGCATGGGAGCCGGGCAACCCAACATTTGACCAAAGACATGATTCGGAGCTGATGCATATAATGCTATAAGTTCGGGGTGCCGCACTGTCGAAAGTGTTCGGACTTCTTGCGCCGTATTATGGGGTAAACGCGAACCCCTGGGGAACTGACCGTACCCGAACGTGCGGGTGCGGATTGTCGTAAGTGGACATATAAGAGAAAGAGAAAACTTAAATAATGCAATGACAGATTAGTTATTTAAATAATACGTTGATGCGTACTTGGTACAAGTAGTGCAATAAGCATAAATTAGGACAATTCGAAATGTCCTATCCCAGGGCAAGCTACGCATAAATAGTGAAAAGCGGGTATATCAATTATTACTAGAGACCACCTGGCGGTTCCCGTGTTCATCTTAGCTTCTTGCCGCCTTGGTTGTTGCTTCCGGAATGTGTCCGGCAATCATACTGCCGGAAAGGGCTTCCAGAGAGTTAGGCCCTGAAAGAGAAAAGAAACGACAAAGGTATACAGCCCCTAGTGCGGTTAAGCCACAATGCGGGGCGTGTCCTGATTGTGCCCCCGCCTATGTCCATGGTATTTTCAATGCGTAGTTATGTACGTGCGGCATGGATTTCGTCGCTTCACTGGGACTGGGATGGGGGACGAATTGCTAGGCGAGCTCTGATCGTGCCAGGCGATCCTGTTGTAGCTTGTTCCGGGCTCGCTTGAAGGTGTCCGGGGGCTGTGACGCCGAATGAGTGGTCTGCCTAAATAGGCTGCTTTGTGCTTCTGCTGCAAGGGCCGCAATGTGCTCTTCCGTACGGAGCGAGCGTTCTGTGTCTCCATTTACTGTTATGACCCCGCGAGGTCCTGGCATCTTGAGCTTGAGGTATGCGTAATGCGGCACTGCATTGAATTTTGCAAATGATGTCCGTCCATGCAGTGCATGGTAGCCACTGCGAAACGGGACGATGTCAAAGATTTAATCTTCACTTCGGAAGTTGTCCGATGATCCGAAGACCACTTCCAGTGTGATTGAGCCTGTGCAATGGGCCTCTACACCTGGGATGACGCCTTTAGAGGTGGTTTTGCTGGGTTTGATCCTCGAGGGATCGATACCCATTTTTCGCACTGTATCCTTATAAAGCAGGTTCGTGCTGCTACCGCCGTCCATAAGGACTCGAGTGAGGTGAAATCCGTGAATGATGGGGTCTAGGACCAATGCGGCGGATCCGCCATGACAAATGCTAGTGGGGTGGTCCCTGTGATCGAAGGTGATCGGGCAAGCAAACCATGGGTTGAACTTTGGGGCAACGGGCTCCGTCGCATAGACGTCCCTTAATGCACGCTTCCGCTCCCTCTTGGCAATGTGGGTTGCGTATATCATGTTCACTGTCTTCACTTGTGGGGGAAACCCGTTCTATCCTCCTGTGTTCCGCGGCCGGGGCTCCTCCTCGTCATTGCTATGTAGCCCCTTGTCCTTGTTTCCAGCATTTAACTTGCCGGCCTGCTTGAACACCCAGCATTCTCTATTGCTGTGATTGGCTGGCTTGTCGGGGGTGCCGTGGATTTGACACGAGCGATCCAGTATGCGATCCAGACTGGACGGAGCCGGAGTATTTCTTTTAAATGGCTTTTTCCGCTGACCGAATCTAGAGCCTCCGAATCCGGCAGTGACTGCCGTATCTTCGGTGTTATCGCCGTTATTGCGGTGCTTTGGTCTATTATGACACTTCCTACCATTAACATCTTTGGTATCCGAGGTATCCGTATTCCTTGATGTGTTGTTGCTGTGAGCCAGCCAGCTATCCTCGCCCACGTAAAAGCGGGTCATGAGTATTGTGAGGGCTGCCATAGATTTCGGCTTCTCCTGGACGAGGTGGCGGGACCTGATGTATGTTGGAGGCACTCGTTGTTTCGATCAAGCCATGGATTGATGCCTGTTGGTGGAGGGGGAGTATAAACTTTACCATTCTGTTTGGGAACCGCCTATAATGTGTTTAGCATGGAAGATATCGCCATCTCTTAGTTGTTACGTTGACAATGAAAGTATACCTATCAAAATACAATTTATCTCTATTTCAAAACTGAGCTCTGGCACCTCTACAAACCCCTGCTTCCCTCTGCGAAGGGCCTATCCATTTACTTTTATGTTGAGTCATCACCCACTTATTAAAAAGCACTAGCTGGAGAGCAGATCCGTCATTTGCATTCATCACTGTTAATTTATATTGGGTATGACTATGAATTGGATCTCTTTTACCATGAATTACAATGTCTAGTCAGTCCTTGATCTTTAAAGGTGCTCTGCATTTATGTTTTGCGGTCTCAGAAAGGGCAAGCGAGATACCATCTTGTTATATCATATTATGATTGTTTTGAGAAAGTGTTGTCATCCAAGATTTATTAATATGGCTTGCTAGTTGATTATGCTATTGATATGAGTAATAATGAGACCAGAGAATTATTGCAAATGTGGTTAGTTATGATCTATGCTGACAACTTGAATGTTGGCTTGACATAGTTACAACAACAAGAGCAAACAGAGTTTGTAAAAGTTTTTATTTCTTTCAGTTTGTCAACTAAATTGCTTGGGGACAAGCAAGGGTTTAAGCTTGGGGGAGTTGACACGTCTCTATTGTATCTACTTTTCCAAACACTTTTTCCCTTGTTTTGGACTCTATCTTGTATGATTTGAATGGAACTAACTCGGACTGACGCTGTTTTCAGCAGAATTACCATGATGTTGTTTTATGTGCAGAAAACAAATATTCTCGGAATGACCTGAAACTCCACGGGAGGTATTAGAAAAAACAATAAAAAATCCTCACCAAATATGAAGACCAGGGGGCCCACACCCTTTCCACGACGGTGGGGGCCCCCCTAGGGCGCGCCCCTACCTCGTGGGCCCCCTGTTGACCCTCCAATGCCAACTCCAACTCTATATATTTGCTTTCGGAGAAAAGAAATCATCGCATTTTACGATACGGAGCCGCCGCCAAGCCCTAAAACCTCTCGAGAGGGCTGATCTGGAGTCCGTTCGGGGCTCCGGAGAGGGGGATTCGTCGCCGTCGTCATCATCAACCATCCTCCATCACCAATTTCATGATGCTCACCGCCGTGCGTGAGTAATTGCATCGTAGGCTTGCTGGACGGTGATGGGTTGGATGAGATTTATCATGTAATCGAGTTAGTTTTGTTAGGGTTTGATCCCTAGTATCCATTATGTTGTGAGATTGATGTTGCTATGACTTTGCTATGCCTAATGCTTGTCACTAGGGCCCGAGTGCCATGATTTCAGATCTGAACCTATTATGTTTTCATCAATATATGAGACTTCTAGATCCTATCTTGCAAGTCTATAGTCACCTACTATGTGTTATGATCCAACAACCCCGAAGTGACAATAATCAGGACCACTCCCGATGATGACCATAGTTTGAGGAGTTCATGTATTCACTATGTGCTAATGCTTTGTTCCGGATCTCTATTAAACGGAGGCATTAATATCCCTTAGATTCCAATAGGACCCCGTTGCCACGGGAGGGTAGGACAAAAGATGTCATGCAAGTTCTTTTCCATAAGCACGTATGACTATATACGGAATACATGCCTACATTACATTGACGAACTGGAGCTAGTTCTGTGTCACCCTATGTTATGACTGTTACATGATGAACCGCATCCGGCATAATTATCCATCACTGATCCGGTGCCTAGGAGTTTTCCATATACTGGTTTATGCTTATTTACTTTTCCGTTACTACTGTTACAATCACTACAAAGTACCAAAAACATTACTTTTGCTGTCTTTACTTTTGTTGTCGCTACCGCCACTATCATATGACTTTGCCACTAAACACTTTGCTGCAGATACTAAGTTTCCAGGTGTGGTTGAATTGACAACTCAGCTGCTAATACTTGAGAATATTCTTTGGCTCCCCTTGTGTCGAATCAATAAATTTGGGTTGAATACTCTACCCTGGAAAGCTGTTGCGATCCCCTATACTTGTGGGTTATCATCCGGCTGTCCGGAGACCCCCTAATCCAGGACTCCCTCAGTAGCCCCTAAACCAGGCTTCAATGACGATGAGTCCGGCGCGCAGTGTTTGTCTTCGGCATTGCAAGGTGGGTTCCTCCTCCGAATACACCACGGAAGAGTTTGAATACAAGGATAGTGTCCGACCCTGCAAAATAAGTTCCACATACCACTGTAGAGAGAATAATATTTCCACAAATCTGATCTGCTGATGTACCCCGTAGCGTGACATCACACCACAGCTAGGTCTTTATTCGAATCATTTTTCACAACCTATCTCATCGTGTTTCGCGAGGTGGTTTCCTTGGCACGTCTTGTCGAAGCAGAGATCGTGTCCCCTTATTACGGGATTCCCATCAATACGGACGTGGGTAAGCCAACCGCGCCATCAATTACGGCGCTTGGGGGATAAGCGAGTTTTACCAGGCTAGTGGGGGCGCATAGTTTAGTCCGCCCTTATAAAGGGATAAGGGTTCACCTTTCTCTACACACGCCTTCTTCCTCCTTGCTCATCCATTCTTGCGCACTCGAGCTCTAGCACCCAAGTCCACATCCTTCTCCTCAACTCTCTCCAAACATGTCCGGAGCGGTAGGCAAGTGGATGGTCTCCTCCGTCACGGAGGGACACATAAAAAAACTACGTGGGCCGGATACTTAGCCGCGGATATCGCAGACCGGCTGCCAGCCGCGGGGCAGATCGTCCCTACCCCGGAACCTTGTGAAAGAGTGGTTTTCCTCCCCCACTTCATCCGCGGACTGGGGTTTCCCCTCCATCCATTCATCCATGGCCTTATGTTCTATTATGGGTTGGACTTTCATGATCTGCCCCCGAATTTCATCCTCAACATCTCGGCATTCATCGTCATGTGCGAGGCTTTCCTCCGCATCCGGCCCCACTTCGGCCTATGGCTGAAGACCTTCAATATCAAGCCGAAGGTACTAGGCGGCCAACAAGCGGAATGCGGTGGAGCCATGGTGGGCAAAATGCCCAACGTTACGTGGCTCGAGGGCTCCTTCATGGAGACCATAAAGGGGTGGCAATCGGGGTGGTTCTACATCACCGAGCCGCGCGACACCAACTGGGTGGCGGCCCCCGAGTTTCGATCCGGAATCCCCACGCGTCTCACTTCCTGGAAGAAGGGCCTGTCCTGGGGTTCATCGGTGGAGTTGGACGGACTCCAGAAGTGTATCCGGAACATGATAAGCAAGAAACTCAAGCTTGTCAACATAGTCTAGGTCATGCTCTTCCGCCGGATCCTCCCGTGTCAACAACGGGCTTTCAACTTATGGGAGTTCGACCCGGCCCAGCACCAGACTCTACGCGAGCTCTTCGACACGACGCATAAGGACGTCTGGAAGGTGTTGTTCAAGGGTGCCGAGGTCCCTCCTTCTCTTACCGAGGACCGCGGGCTAAGCGCGAAGCGCCCTGCGAATCCGGTAAGTTCTATACATCTGGTAGGGCATTTATTTACCATAGCTTAACCGTGTGCGGGGTCTGAGCTCCCATGCCTTTGACAGGACTAGGTGGAGGCATTAGAGCAGATTAACTGTCCGGCCCCTCTGCCTGAAGACCCTGCAGACGCTCTGCTGACGGATATGCGGACTCCGGCTCCTTATGAGGTGCCGGAGAAGACCAAGAAGAAGGCCAAGGGAACCCGAAAGAGTTCCCAGCGCCAGGTGGTATCAGACTCATCGTCCGATAACTCCAAGATGCACTCCTCCCATGAAAACGAGGAGGAGGAAGATAAAGACTCTCCTCCTCCAGCCCGGGGAGACAAGAAAAGGAAGGCCACCCAAACCGGGGAGGCCGAAGGGTCCAAGAAGGGAAGGACTCTCCTTCCGGACTGTTCCACCACTGCCACCGACGGTGAAGACGAGTGGTTACTCAGGGCCAAGCCCCTGGCGAAGTCATAAGTATTCGGATACCAGAGTAACTCATAGCATACACTTGTTGCACTGCTTCTCCTAACATCGAATATGATCATGCAGTCCGCCCCGAGCCCGTATCGACGTATCTTCGTCGGACGGTTCCTTGGACTCGTTGGATATGGATAGCGATCCACTTCCATCCGCCTGCTCTCCTCGCCCTATAGACAATGTCGAGGTATTGTCTCGAGGGGCACCGAACCGGGGGGAGATAGTCCCGGAGGTGCCTCAAGGCGACCTTCCGGACTCCAGGAGCAAAGGGAGCAAGACTCCCAAGGGCTCCAAGTTCGGGCCCCAGCCGAACACCGCGCCGGAACCTCCAGTGGTTCCGGACTCCGGCAGGCGGCCCCCTTCCAAGAGGGGCAAGCCGCCCGTGCTGGTGACCTCTGTTCATCCAGAGGCACCGGACAACCTGCTGGGAGCGCTTCGCGGCGCTTCCATCGACGAAGAGCACCGCACTATTATGAGTGCGGTGATCAAGAAGGTTCAGTCCGCCAAGAGCGGACTGACTGAAGCCTGTGCCAACCTTCTAACAGGCTTTGAGGTAAGTATTTAAAATATAGGAAAATATCACCGCATAGACAGTAGCCCCTGATGCTCTGTTTGGTGTTCACAAAGAAAAGCCGAATAGAGGATCAAATAATATATGCAGGAGTCTAATATAAGTATGTTTGTATGCGTATGCAGGCTTCGCTGCTGACCTCTGCCGCACTGACTGCGGAGGTCACTGCACTGAGGCAGAACCTCAAGCGGTCCGAGAAAGAGCTCGGTCTTGCCAAGAGGCAGCTCGAGGAGAACAAAGGTAAGTAATGCCTTGTCCATATATATATATATATATATATATATATATATATATATATATATATATATAAGATGCGGTTGCAAAATGATAGCATCATCATGGATGTGTCAGGGGCCACGACCGAAGTGCGACCCTGAAGCAAGTGCTGTCCAAGGACGAAAACAAAGCGGCCAAGGAGCACACCGAGCGGGAAAAACAAGAGGCACGGGTGGGCGAGGTGTAGCAAGAGCTCCAGACTCTCGTGAAGAAGCATGAGGCTTTGGAGCTTGACTCGAATACGCGAGAGTCCGAGCTTGCCGCGGCCCTAGAGAGCACAAAGCATGCCAAGGCTGAAGCCCAAAAGGCCCTCCAGGAAATTGAGGCGATGAGGAAGATAGTGGTGGGTAAGGCATTCAATATGAAAGCAAGCATGTGAAAGCAAATTACTTGTTACTTACCCAAGTCCGGAGCTCTCCAGGAGCATTCGCAGATTTGCCTCGCAGCGTGTCGAATGCCGCAAAATATTACCAGGCCGAAGAGGGAAGCTCAATGGAGAAGTAGTTCTGGTCTCAGTATACTGGGACCAAACATCCTATGCCTATGAGCGACAAGCTGAAGCAACTGGTCGAGCTACACAAGGCAGACGAAGAGGCCATGTGGGGCCTTATAGTCTGGATGTGGCCTCATGACTCCCTTCCCAACAACTACTTCAGCATGGTGAGGCGGCTTGTGGATGCCTGCCCACGGCTGGAGGTTATAAAGCAGTCCATCTGCGTCAAAAGTGCACGCCGGGCCTTTGCCCGTGCGAAGGTGCACTGGGCCAAGATGGACGCCGAGAAGCTGGTGAAGGAGGGGCCGCCGCAGGGCAAGGAGCATCGCCACCCTGAGATATATTATGAGGGTGTCCTGAAGGGTGCCCGTCTTGTGGCGGACGAGTGTGCGAAGGATGTAATTTTTGAATGAAGTTGCTCATGTGATCCTGTATTATGAAAACTTGTTCATATGCGCTATGCAACGCTTGTTTGAATTTAAAATACTACCTTCTGTGCGGCTATTTGTTAAATCTGAGAGATGGCCAGTCGTCGGCTTCTGCCCCCATGCCATGAGTGCTGGGGTGTTCGGGATAAATCTGAGCACTCTTTTTCCCATTGTTGGTTCCTTCGAGGGAGGTGCTCAGCACAACGAACAAGGCAATCGGACTATAATGCTTTATCACTCTCACTTTGCCATAGAAGTCTACAATGTTTAATTTTGGCGAAGCCCCTAGTATTCAGAAGGCCGAATTCGAGGCGCTATACACGCCTTAAGCCGGACAAGGCCGACTCCTCGCTCTAAGCGGCATAAGTCTTTAGGGACTCGAGACCTCTCGAACAGTGACCAGCTCTCGCCTTATCATGACAGTAAGTTTTAGCTTTCTCTACTGAGGTGCTTAGCCCAGATGAACCGGGGCATAATCGCAGTAGTTCTCCCAGTGCTACCTTAGGTAATATAGCGGAACATAAGGTACCAAAACATGGGAGCCGGGCAAACCCAACTATTGACCCAAGACATGATTCGGAGCTGATGCATATAATGCTATAAGTTCGGGGTGCCGCACTGTCGAAAGTGTTCGGACTTCTCACGCCGTATTATTGGGTACGCTTAAGCCCCTGGCGTATTGGCCGTACCAGAGTGTACGGGTGCTGAATGTCATGAATGAACATATATATATATATATATATAAAGAAAGAATAGAGAATGCGGTAATAGTCTAATGCTATGCATTGTTTATTCAAAAAGGTGTGTCGAAGCAGAATGATACGAGTAGTACGATAAGCAAAAAGTAGGACTATTTGACATGTCCCCTCCAAGGGCAACCTGAGGAATGGTATTTAAAGCAAGTATGTCACTCGTTATCAGAGACCACCTGGGAGTTCCGCGGTGCGACGTAGCTTTCTGTCTCCTTGGTTGTTGCATCGTGTGTCCGGCAATCGTACTGCCGGACGGGGTTTCCAGAGATTAAAGTCCTGAAAGAGAGAAAAATAACAAAGCGGGAAGCCCCTAGTGCGGTTGAGCCGCGTCTTGGGGCGTGCTGTAGTCGTGCCCCCCTCCCCACCTGTTCCCATGGTATTTTCGATGCGTAATTATGTACGCGTGGCACGGATTTTGCCGTTTGGCTGGTACTGGGGTGGGGGCCGCATTGCTATGCGAGCTCGGAACGTGCTAGTCGGTCTTGTTGTCGATTACTCCGGGCGCGTTTGAAGGTGTCCAGATCTTTAATCGCCGAACTGGTGGATTGCCTTAAGAGGTTGCTTTGCGCTTCTCCTGCGAGGGCCGCAGTGTGCTCCTCCGTGCGGAGAGAGCGCTATGTGTTTCCATTGACTGTGATGACCCCCCGAGGTCCTGGCATCTTGAGCTTGAGATATGCATAGTGCGGTACCGCGTTGAATCTCGCAAATGCAGTTTGCCCGAGCAGTGCATGATAGCTGCTGTGAAATGGGACTATATCGAAGATTAACTCCTTGCTTCGGAAGTTATCCGGGGATCCGAAGACCACTTCCAATGTGACTGAACCTGTGCAATGGGCCTCTACACCTGGTATGACGCCCTTGAAGGTCGTTTTTGTGGGTTTGATCCTTGAGGGGTCTAACCCATTTTGCGCACTATGTCCTGATAAAGCAGGTTTAGGCTACTGCCGCCATCCATAAGGACTCGAGTGAGGTGAAATCCGTCGATGATTGGGTCTAGGACCAGCATAGCGAATCCGCCATGACGGATACTAGTGGGATGGTCCCTGCAATCGAAGGTGATCGGACAGGAGGACCATGGGTTGAACTTTGGGGCGACTGGCTCCAACGCATATACATCCCTTAACGCACGCTTCCGCTCCCTCTTGGGGATGTGGGTTGCGTATATCATGTTCATCGTCCGCACTTGTGGGGGGAATCTCTTCTACCCTCCGGTGTTCGGCTGCTGGGGCTCCTCCTCGTCATCGCTATGTAGCCCCTTATCTTTGTTTTTGGTGTTTAACTTGCCGGCCTGCTTGAACACCCAACATTCCCTGTTGGTGTGGTTGGCTGGCTTGTCGGGGGTGCCATGCATTTGGCACGAGCGATCGAGTATACGGTCCAAACTGCATGGGCCCAGAGTGCTTCTTTTGAATGGCTTTTTCCGCTGACCGGGTTTAGAGCCTCTGAATCCGGCATTGACTGGCGTATCCTTGGTATTGTCGCTATTGACACGGCGCTTATGTTTGTTGCGACATGACCTGCCATTGCTATCCTTGGTATCTGAAGTATCGCGACTCTTTGATATGTTATTGCTGTGAGCCAGCCAGCTGTCTTCTCCCACGCAAAAGAAGGTCATGAGTGTCGTGAGGGCTGCCATGGATTTCGGCTTTTCCTGGCCAAGGTGCTGGGCGAGCCACTCGTCATGGATGTTGTGCTTAAAAGCTGCTAGGGCCTCTGCATCCGGACAGTCGATGATTTGATTTTTCTTTGTCAGGAACCGTGTCCAGAATTGCCTGGCCAATTCCTCTAGCTGCTGAATTATGTGGCTCAAGTCATCGGCATCTGGTGGTCGCACATAAGTGCCCTGGAAGTTGTCGAGGAATGCGGCTTCCAGATCTTCCCAACAACCAATGGATTCTGCTGGCGGGCTATTGAGCCAATGTCGAGCTGGTCCTTTGAGTTTAAGAGGGAGGTATCTGATGGCGTGTAGATCGTCACCGCGGGCCATGTGGATGTGCAGGAGGAAGTCCTCGATCCATACCGCAGGATCTGTTGTGCCGTTGTATGATTCGATATTTACGGGTTTGAAACCCTCTGGGATTTAGTGATCCATTACTTCATCTGTGAAGCATATGGGGTGTGCGGCGCCTCTGTACTGGGCTATGTCGCGACGCATCTCAAATGAGCCTTGTCCGCTGTGTTCGGCCTTGCCGGATTTACTTTTACTTTATCCGGCGTGACGGTTATCGTCCCGCGTAGTGGCGCGCCCTCGTGATCTGTAGATCGATCTTGCGTGTTTTGCTTTGTCCTCCAATACGTCTCGTAGGTCTAGCGTGTTTCCCCGTGCCTTGACATTTTTATTTGAGTTGCGTCGGGGTGCGGGCTAAGCTTTTGGCTGAAATGCCTCTCTGTCGCGGCCACGAGGTGGGCGATCAGCCGCGTCATACGCTGGAGATGTAGGTTTTAATGCTTCCTCCTCTAGTCGGGGTAGCAACCTGCGCTTTGGGTAACTCTTGGAGGGGCGTTCGAGTTCATATTCCTCGGCCGCGAGGACTTTAGTCCATCTGTCAGCTAGCAAATCTTGATCAGCTTGAAGCTGCTGTTGCTTTTTCTTAAGGCTATTTGCCGTGGCTATAAGTCGGTGATTGAAGCGCTCTTGCTAGACGGGATCCTCAGGCAAGACAAATTCATCATCGTCGAGGCTTGCCTCGTCTTCGGAGTGAGGCACGTAATTATCATCCTCCGCCTCTCCATCTGCCGCTCTCTCGGGAGGGCTGGCTTCTCCATCCTCCTGCTCTAAATCTTGCTGGAGGGGATTGTTGTCGTCTTTGGCACTGTCTGGAGTGCTATTATCTCCTGTGCCGGTGTCACCGCTTTTGCTTTGGCGAGACTTAGAGCGGCGCCGCTGACGTCGGCGCTTGGGTTGCTTCTTGGAGGGGTCATCCTCCGCTGTCTCGTCGTCATTGCCTTGTTTGGGTGTGTCCACCATGTATATATCATATGATGAGGTGGTTGTCCAGTGCACTGTCGGCAGTGGTTCCTCTTCGTCTCCCGCATCGTCGTCCATACCGTCGATATCTTCGGAGTCGAAGTCGAGCATGTCAGTTAAATTGTCGACAGTGGCTACTAAGTGGGTGGTGGGTGGGCGGCAAATTTCTTCGTCATCTGCATCCCAATCCTGCCGAACATAGTTCGGCCAGGACTCTCCTGACAAGGAGAGAGACCTTAATGAGTTCAGTATGTCACCGAAAGGCGAGTGCTGAAAGATATCCGTGAAGGTGAACTCCATGATCGGCGCCTAGTCGGATTTGATAGGCACGGGTGCAGGCGGTTCGGAGTCCGTGGCCGGGGAAGAATCTGGCAGTTCGGCGTTACAGCTCCCGTGAAGGGTAAGGTCGATTCTCAGCTCGATCACCGCTGAGAATACGGCCTCCGTGTCGGGGTCTATCCACCCGTCCATGGATGGTGCAATTGGCTCCGAATTATGGGTCGGAGCGGTTGCCGTTGTGGTCTCCTGAACACTGTCCGATGGTAGAGCTAAATCATGTTCATCGTGACCATGCGGCGCACTCGGCAGGGGCTCGAATCCGTCGAAGATCAAGTCTCCGCGGATGTCGGCCGTGTAGTTTAAGCTTCCAAACCTGACCTGGTGGCCGGGGGCGTAACACTCGATCTGCTCCGGATGGCCAAGCGAGTTGGCCCATAGTGCGAAGCCGCCGAATAAAAAGATCTGTCCGGGGAGAAAAGTATCACCCTGGACTGCATCGCTATCGATGATCGAAGGAGCCATCAAGCCTAACGGTGACGACACGGAGGAACTCTCTATGAAAGCACCAATGTCGGTGTCAAAACCGGCGGATCTCAGGTAGGGGGTCCCGAACTGTGCGTCTAAGGCGGATCGTAACGGGGAGGCAGGGGACATGATGTTTACCCAGGTTTGGGCCCTCTTGATGGAGGTAAAACCCTACGTCCTGCTTGAATATTCTTGATAATATGAGTAGTACAAGAGTTGATCTACCATGAGATCGGAGAGGCTAAACCCTAGAAGCTAGCCTATGGTATGATTGTCTGTTGTCCTACGGACTAAACCCTCGGTTTATATAGACACCGGAGGAGGCTAGGGTTACACAAGGTCGGTTACAAAGGAGGAGATATCCATATCCGTATTGCCTAGCTTGCCTTCCACGCCAAGTAGAGTCCCATCCGGACACGGGGCAAAGTCTTTAATCTTGTATCTTCATAGTCCAACAGTCCGGCCAAAGGATATAGTCCGGCTGTCAGGAGACCCCCTAATGCAGGACTCCCTCAAGAGGCAAATGGCAAATAATGTAATGCGGGAGATAGGGATTGTGATGGGTACTTGGTATGTTGACTTTTGCCCAGACTCCCCGGCAAGGGCGCCAGAAATTCTTCTTGCTACCTCTTGAGCACTGCGTTGGATTTCCCCGAAGAGGAAGGGATGATGCAGCAAAGTAGCGTAAGTATTTCCCTCAGTTTTTGAGAACCAAGGTATCAATCCAGTAGGAGGCTATGCTCGAGTCCCTCGTACCTACACAAAAACAATAGCTCAACGCAACCAATGCGCTTAGGGGTTGTCAATCCCTTCACGGTCACTTACGAAAGTGAGATCTGTTAGAGATGATAAATAATATTTTTGGTATAAAGATGCAAAGTAAATAAAGTAAAAGCAAAGCAATAATAAAGTGATGGAGATTGATATGATGAGAAAGAGACCCGGGGGCCACAGGTTTCACTAGTGGCTTCTCTCAAGAGCATAAGTATTCTATGGTGGGTGAACAAATTACAATTGAGCAATTGACAGAATTGAGCATAGTTATGAGAATATCTAGGTATGATCATGTATATAGGCATCACATCCGAGACAAGTAGACCGAAATGATTCTGCATCTACTACTATTACTCCACTCATCAACCGCTATCCAGCATGCATCTAGAGTATTAAGTTAAAAACAGAGTAATGCCTTAAGCAAGATGGCATGATGTAGAGGGATAATTTCATGCAATATGATAAAAAAACCATCTTGTTATCCTCGATGGCAACAATACAATACGTGCCCTGCTGCCCATTCTGTCACTGGGAAAGGACACCGCAAGATTGAACCCAAAGCTAAGCACTTCTCCCATGGCAAGAACAACCAATCTAGTAGGCCAAACCAAACTGATAATTCGAAGAGACTTGCAAAGATAACCAATCATACATAAAAGAATTCCGAGAAGATTCAAATATTATTCATAGATAGACTGGATCATAAACCCACAATTCATCGGTCTCAACAAACACACCGCAAAAAGAAGATTACATCGAATAGATCTCCACACGAGAGGGGAAGAACATTGTATTGAGATCCAAAAAGAGAGAAGAAGCCATCTAGCTACTAGCTATGGACCCGTAGGTCTATAGTAAACTACTCACACTTCATCGGAGGGGCTTGGATGATGATGTAGAAGCCCTCCGTTATCGATGCCCCCTCTAGCGGAGCTCCGAAACAGGCCCCAAGATGGGATCTCGTGGATACAGAAAGTTGCGGCGGTGGAATTAGGTTTTTGGCTCCGTCCCCAATCGTTTGGGGGTACGTGGATATATATAGGAGGAAGAAGTACGTCGGTGCAGCTTCGAGAAGCCCACAAGGCAGGGGGCGCGCCCTGGGGGGGCGCGCCCCCTACCCTCGTGACCACCTCTTGGTTTCCTTGACGGAGGGTCCAAGTCTCCTGGATCTTATCTGATGAGAAAATCACATTTCCGAAGGTTTCATTCCGTTTGATATTCCTTTTCTTCGAAACCCTAAAACAGGCAAAAAAACAGCAATTCTGGGCTGGGCCTCCGGTTAAGGGCATCTTCAACAGGTTGTATGTTAGTCTTGCTGGTAGAATGTCCATGTCATCAACCAACAAGTTATCATACAACTACTCCAATGGATTGTATGTAAGCTATCCAATAGATGGTAAGAAAATAAATGTGATTGCTCTCTATTTCACCTAGGAGCTTGTGCAAAGGTTGTTGGTTAAACTACATACAACTTTGCTCTCTTTCTACATTTATTACATGCCAAATCATCACTATGTCCTAGGTGGCAAATTTACCAACACCTATCTTACAACTGTTTGGAGATGCCTTAATAGGTTAGTTCCAAAAATAATATAAAAGTGGAAAATAAAGCCCAATAATGTCTAAAACAGTAGATAATATAGCATGGAGCAATCAAAAATTATAGATACGTTGGAGACGTATCAGCAGCGAATTTCTTCGTCGTCCGCATCCCATTCTAGCCGGACATAGTTCGGCCAAGGTTCTCCTGACAGGGAGAGAGACCTTAATGAATTTAGCACGTCACCGAAGGGCGAGTGCTGAAAGATATCCACGGAGGTGAACTCCATGATCGGTGCCCAGTCGGATTCGACGAGCACGCATGTGAGCGGCTTGGAGTCCGTGGCCCGAGATGAACCTAGTGGTTCGGTGATACGGCTCTCGTAAGGGGTGAAGTCAGTATCTGGCTCTATCGCCACTGAGAGGGCGGCCTCCATGGCGGGGTCTATCCCTCCGCTCTCGGACGGCGCAATTTGCTCCGGATTAACGGCCGGAATAGTTGCGGATGTGATCTCCCGAACACTGTCCGACGGAAGAGTTACGTCATGCTCGTCATGACTGTGCGGCGTATCCGACATGGGCTCGAATCCGTCGAAGATCAAGTCTCCACAGATGTCGGTGGTGTAGTTTAAGTTTCCGAACCTGACCTGATGGCCAGGGGTGTAGCTCTCGATCTGCTCCAGATGGCCAAGCGGAGAAATACGAAGATCTGTCCAGGGAGGAAAGCCTCACCCTGGACCGCATCGCTAGCGATGATCGAAGGAGCCATCAAGCCTTATGGTGACGACACAGTGGAACTCTCAATGAAAGCACCAATGTCGGTGTCAAAACCGGCGGATCTCGGGTAGGGGGTCCCGAACTATGCGTCTAAGGCGGATGGTAATAGGAGGCAGGGGACACGATGTTTACCCAGGTTTGGGCCCTCTTGATGGAGGTAATACCATACGTCCTGCTTGATTGTTCTTGATGATATGAGTATTACAAGAGTTGATCTACCATGAGATCAAAGAGGCTAAACCCTAGAAACTAGCCTATGGTATGATTATATGTTGTCCTACGGACTAAACCCTCCGGTTTATATAGACACCGGAGGGGGCTAGGGTTACACAAGGTCAGTTACAAAGGAGGAGATATACATATCTGTATTGCCTAGCTTGCCTTCCACGCCAAGTAGAGTCCCATCCGGACACGGGAAGAAGTCTTCAATCTCATATCTTCATAGTCCAACAGTCCGGCCAAAGGATATAGTCCGGCTGTCCGGAGACCCCCTAATCCAAGACTCCCTCAACGATCCTCTGGGAGAAATCGCACGCCGCTCCGACGTCCTCACCACCACAAGACTCGGTGCTTCCTGCACCAAATTTTTCAAGACGGTGCTTAAAAAACTTGGGAAAAGGCCATGCTTGTTGGTCTTCCGCGCGTCCTCGAGGAGAAGGTTCTTCTATTGGACAATCCTTCAAACAGTCCACCGCTCCCTGGCCATGGTTGCACGTTGACTCTACTAGAGTTGCCGACGTTGAGAGGTAGTCGGATTTTGTCCGATGAGCAGGTCAGTAATGGAGTTTGATCATGTAGTACTTAGTTATTCCATTTCCATCCCGTAATTTCTCCGCTGCCCACTGTCTTATATATAGGTCTGGGTTGGTGCCAACGAAGATTGGCTTGCATACCTCCGGTCGGATACCACCATCATTTTGCACAACATCCACAGCAGTGCGGCCGTTCGGGTAGACCCCTTCTCCACCATTGGGATCGGCCTTCCGGACTGGCTAGGCTTGAATACGTATGATGATGCCTACATGAGATTGAAGAAGATAGCAATTGCGGACCCACCGACAAAGAGACGCGGCTACGGCGATTACTATCTCATCGTGGTGGTCGACATAAGGATTGCCATCAATGCAAGAGGCAGTAACGGCAGAGGCTGGCGCATGTTGGTGGCGGCAGATTTGTACCCCTACACGTTCGAAGACGTCATGCACCATCTAGGCCGCATCTTCACAGTGACAAGCCATTGGACTTGTTTCATCTGGTTGCCATCCTACGGTACGGGAGATTACAAATGGAATGCACAAACCATCATTTGCATCCCTAACGGTACTCCATTATTTTGCAGGGACCAGTCATCCTGCGATCAAAATAAGATCCCCGATCCTGGATGTGCATTTGCATCCGCAATTCGGTCGAACCTGGAACCTTCTAGCTGACTTTGGCATATTGGGATCACACAATCTACCATGATCGGACCGTCACCATCTACCCAGGTATTCCATTTTTTAACCCTCTCGCCTTCTCTTTCATTGTTGTACTAGTACTCTACTTACGTACTAGTAGGAGTACTTTTTACCTTGGAGTACTTTTTACCAATTAGCTGCCACCATTTTTGTTTTTTCATGTCTTACTATCTCATCCATGTAGCCAAGAGTGACTATATATAATAAGTCGGTTATTTTACTTCCTCTATACTGGAGTAGTACTATTTGCTGCACAGTATTACTGACCGCCATATTTGAGCACAACATTATTATGCATGGACCTTGACTATATACATCACCATGTGTCCAGATCTGAGATGCCACATGTACCAGATGAACGGCGTAGAGTTCGACCCCCGTGATGCTACATGGGTGCCGAGGAACACTCTTGGAGAGTACTCGCTTTTCATTGGGGACAGCTACCCCATTGTGAAGCGGATGCCACCTTCCGCGCACGACACAGAAGGCATGCCGTTCATGAAGCATGGTTGTGTCTTCAGTGCGCACCGCCGGATGAACGACATGCTGGGACACGCTATCCCTAATTTATGCCGCTTTAGCTTGGATGAGTCTCCATCATGTGGAACCGGACTAGAAAGCTGCGACAATGATTCCCGTTGCCCACCGCTATGGATCATGCCATCCATGAAGAACACCTGGGACTAGAACCTGGAGGAGGACATGTAGCCCATCTATAACATGTAAGTGGAGTAGGGTAAATTGTGAACGGTAGCGCTGTGAATATATGTAGACTAGTCGTGCACAAATTTATCACATGAATTGGAGATGAACTTGTGTGGCATACTGGCATTTGTCCTTTAGAATTTATTACTAGTAAATGTGTTATGTGTACGTGCAACTTGTGTGGTTGTTGCACGAGCTCCAACACGCTCTTTGATAAAAAAGGTGGAATAGCTTTGGATATACGTGATGTGGTGGCATCATACAGTAGCATCGTTCGCTATAGTTGTAGTACGCTCCTACTAGGACGACAACTCCTATAAAACCTTGCGCTTGGCTCTTTGCCTCTTCGGGAGGTTTAGCAGTTCGTACTCGTGTGAACCATGCACTTGGCTCTTCGCCTCTTTGGAAGGTCCAACAATGATGATACTACAGTACACATTATGCTTCTGGCAATCTGACACCGATTGAACTGCTGCACGTCCACCGCGAGGGCAAGGGCAAGGAAGAGGGAGAGGGAGAGGGCGCTGTAGTCAAAACCCTCTCCTCGTCCTGTGAACCACCACGCGCGTGGGCAAGGGAGAGGCGTAGTAAGCAAGCTTCTCCTTGTTCGGTGAGTTGATCGGACACATCAAAGCAGTACTAGTACTAGTCCATATTGCATCCTTTTCGGTTAATATGGCTTAACTTGAAACGAGAAAAATACACTGGCGGTCAACGTATGTAACAATACGCTCTTTACCGTCGCTTGGGTTCAGTTAGAGCCCAACGCCTCGCACCCACGCGCGTGTGTGTACGAGAGAAACGCGCATCGCTCGGCCCCGACCACCCACCATAACCGGGAACACCCCGATATTTTCCTCGCCCTGGCTTCTACCATGGTTTTTTCCGTCATGGACGGCCCAAAGAATGTCATGCAGCTGCGTCTCCGACCCGCCCAGGACGAAAAGCCCATTTTCTGTCATGATTTTTGTCATAGAAGTAGGACCCCACCACATCTATGATGATACCGTGTTTTGTCACAATTATTGTCATAGAAGTGTCATAAGTATGACAGAAAAATTTTCGTTCGGCCCAAAATGTAACGGATGTGTCTTTTTTTTGTAGTGGACCCCTTCGCGAAGTTCACCAACCCCTTGGAGCATGACTTCATCAGGGCCCGCTACAAGTGGGACAAGGAAAAGAAGGTTTTTTACATGGACCAGATCACGAGGAAATTGATTAGACTACTGGTAATTATTCTTTTACTACCTTACATTTAGCTCTAGATCTAGTCGACTACACATTCCTAAATGGTTCATGCTCCTTCTACAGGAGAAGCAACACCAGCTTGCAGCCGAAAGCCCTACTTCTCCGATGAGGCCCAAGTGGGACACCTCTCTCAACCAGGCCTTGAACGAACTTAAGGGACTCCCTTCGGGCCAGCGGCCATAATATGGTCGTGTGCATGGCGCTGGAGATGGCGCCATGTGGAAGATGTTTTGCAACGAGGGCTCGAAGGCCAAGAAGCAGAAAAAGAAGTTTAGTCAGGCGGATATCGACGAGAAGGTGAAGCTTGCGGTCGAGAAAAAAGCAGTTGAGGACGCGAAAAAACAGCCGAGGTGAAAATGAGTTGCTACAGCAGGCAGTCAATGTAGCTGTAACTGCCTATGGAAATGATTTCACTACTAACTTGGTTCCAGCTATCATCAACTGGACGAAGGAAAATCCAGACAAGACGGTACATGATTTCCCGTTGCCCAGTTTCATCGGGAGCAACTCTGTGAACAACAACACCACTTCACCATCACTTGCTCACGCAACCAGGACTCCTCTTGCAGTCGCTCATGCTCATAGCAGCCCGTCCTTAGTCTCTGGCACGCTAGGTGGGCCTTCGTCTTTGGCTGAGCTCAACGCCCTCATGGTAATTACATGTCGCACCAACATATATATATATATATATAATATTCCATTTTCGTTGCCTTTTGGATGTTTTACGCCACATACAAGTGTTTGCAGGCCGAAGAAACCCCATGCACCATACTCTACTTGATCAAAGGCCAGAAGGTGGACGTGGGAAAGGGGATGATAATGAACCCCTTGCAACCCACGTTCCACAACCAGTCGGTCCCCGCTGGGCACTTCAGGGTTAACTTGTCCAGTGTGAAATCGGGGCACGAGGATTTCCCTCCTCCAGTACAGCATGTGGGAGAGGACGACGAGACCCCGCCGCGGATTGGAAGTTGCAAGGGTTGGGTGCTGCTATGGCCAAAGAATCTTATTCGTCTGGAGCCGGCCGAGAGCACACCAATAACCACACATCAACAAGCATGTGCGGAGACCATCACCCCGCCTACGCAATTACCAGCTCATGTACTGCCGGGTGAGAGCGGCGGACGACGTGATGAAGGGGGTGCAATAGTACTGGCTGATGTAATCGGTCCTGTAGAACAGAGAATGGATGATAAGACGGAGATCGACCCATTGGGTTTCCTCAATACAAATGCGTATGAGTGTGACTTAGATATGATGAGTCAACCATATGACGAATCATGCTATCAGCATGCTAATGAGGATATGGATGATCTACCCGGGCAGGAAGGTCATAGAAGGTATTGCAAAAAGTCTCTCTTCATGAAATCATCCTAGGACACGCCTGAAGATGCCGCCTCAACACAGGCTCAACTAGCCAGGGGTCGTACAGTGCTTAGCTCGGGAACACTGGGGCAGGGGTTAAGGAACAGTCTGGAAGGTGTGCCCAAGAAAAAGGACAGGAAGAGACCGGGGAAGATAGCTGCCTCCAAACAAGTGAGAGAACATAGCAGCCAGATGATGGATTCTGAAGAGCATGTACCCGTGAAAGGTGCGGCCATGCTCCATCTCACGGGCGAGCCGATGCTACCGCTGAAACCGCTGGAGGCACTATCAGGGGATCTCAGGAGACTACACGACCATGTGCTATCGACTGAGAAAAACCTACTAGCCTCGAAGGATCCAGGATATCCGACATACGCGGCTCGTGTGCCCGAGGGGAAGTGCTACGTCGACACACGGCCCGCGGAGGTGTTCTTCCTGCGGTTTGACCATATCTTTGACATGTTTCTGACAAGGCAGCTTGATTTTACAATCGTCCGCCTTTTTGCGCTACATATGAGCTCTGTCATGAAGAGACAAGAAGTCTCACATATCTGTGTGGCCGATCCATACTACATGCACGAGTCTTGAGTCTCAGCAACTTTGAGTGTGAAACTGCTAGGGACTACCTCCAAAACTTCATGGTACAGAATAAGGACCAGGAAATTGTCCTCCTGCCTTATCATCCAAAGTAAGTCAGTTCCGGACAACCCTTTCGTACATTTCAATCATTCCTTCTCGCTCATATGGAGAATAATTTGAGGTGTCTTTTCCCTGCAGCAACAGACGCGCCGTCTTTATCGTTCTGTACCCCGCGAGTCTCCCACGCCGTGTATTTCGACCCTTCCAGAGACTACGAGAAGAAGGACTACACCCACATAATGAATATTCTAGATGATGCTCTCCAAGGCTTCAGCATTAGAGGTGGCCACATGCAGATCAGGAAACAAAGGAACAAGAAGATGGGTTTCGCGCATAAAACTAACTTCTGCTGCATCCATGTCCCAAAACCAAGCATGAAAGATAGATTCTACATCCTCCATCTCATGACTGAGTTCAACACAAATCACCAAAAGCTTCATATGACAACCAGAAACGATGATCATATCCACAAGTGGGTAGAATCTCATGGAGAAGCGGATTATAAACTTAGAGATGACTTCTTTCGCATCCAAAGGGACATTGCAACGATCATCATGAAGGAAGTCGTCAATGAGAAGGGGATGTTCCACCACGGCCCTATATCACGAGTTGACGTCCGAACTCGCATAGGCATGCAATGTCAGGACCTCACGCTGTTCAAGAAGCTAGGGTCCATCCTCGATGATATGGAAGGATGGAACTTCTAGTGATTTACGATGCTGATGATGATGATATGTGTTGGTTGAACTTGTATGCTTTCTGTAGCGATGAAACTTTGTGATGTCCACGGTCCATGCCGAACTTGCGTAATGCTACTTTTTTAGTTTGGGTACGATGACATGCATACCTCTAGTTATTAATTAGTTTGTGTACTGTATGTTGCATCTAGTTGCTAACCCTTTCTTTTTCGTGTTGCTCTAGTATATTTTGTTGCATATGATTGTACATACTCTTGATGAAGTTGCATCTCTAATAGGTACCTAGTTTCTTGATGGCGAGATGGCAGTGTTATGTCGTGTACAAAGGGAAGGTTCCGGGGGTGTACAGCGAGTGGCCTGAGTGTCAGGCGCAAGTGAATGGGGTCTCGGGCGCCAGGCATAAAGGCTTCAAAACCAGACAATAAGCCAAAGCTAATTACTTGAGGTTCACGCTAGTGCGAGACAGGACTCGTAACCGCCGCCTCATGTATTGCATAGTTCCGCTCTCACTCATAGTGATAGCTCTTCTTGCGTATACCATTGTTTAGATGGATGACGTTGTAGTTGCAAATATTCGAGACTTGCATGTATCGCTATTTTTGAGATGATCATGATGAGACTATTTGTATGTATATGCTATGATTACATTTGTAGTTGCAACCATTTGTATGTGTATGGTGATGACATTTGTATGTGCTCAAGATTCTTGTATAAAGCCTGTCCAAATACAAAACAAATATGCAGAAAAAAACAAAAACTAATAAAATTAGCAGTACTGAGTGGAGAAAAGTTAGCAGCAGCGTGCCACTAGCAGTAGCGCAACCTAATGAAGTGCGCTAGAGCTATTAGCAGTAGCACGCTTGCTTGCTACCCACTGCTGCTACGCTTGTATAGCAGTAGCGCGGGTGCACACGCGCTGCTGCTACAGGTTAGCTATAGTGTCATATCAGTAGCGCGGTACCCCGCGCTACTGCTGCTGCTGCTAGGGTTTTCCCTAGTAGTGTAAGCATGCACCCAAGGACGCAGATTTGTTTTTTTTTCAATTTATATGCACTGAAGCATGTGCATGTAGTTCAAATTTGAATTATGCACATAAATGCATTGAGAACTCAGTTAATGCATAAAAAAGTCCAAACGAACCCCCCAAAATCCCAAAAATTAACACAACACTCATGTTGTTCTATGTTGACACAAGAAATTTTTTGAAAGCAATAAGAGGCAATGGATATTGTTTCGTCCCCAAAGGTGGGACGTTCCCTACCGAAACCATCATGCTTGTTGTGAGAAGCTCTGGTTTGTGAGAAGCATATACCCGAACCTGCTCCAAATGGGGCAAATTTTTTAACACGGCATGTTGATGCCACTCCATGATAGCATGCCAAGTTTCATGAATTTCACACTAGTTTTGGATTTACTAGAATTTAAAAACCAGGCATCTCAATGTTTTGTCGACTATCAACAGTGCCCTCGTGTTTAAATTTCATTCCCATCTCTTGCATGGGACCTAGAAATTCACCCAAGGACACATATTAGAATTTTCAACCAACCTTAGTGCATTGGATCATGTGCTTGTAGTTCAATTTTGAATTATGCACATAAAATGCCTAGAAAACCCAGTTAATGCATAAAAATGTCCATACGAACCCCGAAAAATCACAAAAATTGACACAACACACCTATTGTTCTATGTTGACACAAGAAAATTTTTGAAAGCAATAAGAGGCAATGGATATCGTTTCGTTCCCAAAGGTGGGATGTTCCCTATCGAAACCAGCATGCTTGTTGTGAGAAGCTCTGGTTTGTGAGAAGCTTATACCCGAACCTGCCCCAAACGGGACAATTTTTTTACCATGGCATGTTGATACCGCTCCATGATAGCATGCCAAGTTTCATGAATTTCAGACGAGTTTTGGATTTACTAGAATTTTAAAACCAGGCATCTTAATGTTTTGCCGGCAATCAACAGTGCCCTGGTGTTTGAATTTCATTCCCATCTCTTGCATGGGACCAAGAAATTCACCCAAGGACACACATGTGATTTTCAACCAACTTTTGTGCATTGGAGCATGTGCTTGCATTTGAAATTTGAATTATGCACATAAAATGCCTAGAAACCCTAGTTAATGTATAAAAAGGCCAAACAAACCCTGGAAAATTCCAGGATTGAACACAACACTCCTGTTGTTCTATGTTGACATTAGAAATTTTTTGAACGCAATAAGAGGTAACGGATAGCGTCTCGTCCCCAAAGGTGGTACATTCCCTATCGAAACCATCATGCTTGTTGTGAGAAGCTTTGATTTGTGAGAAGCTTATACCCAAACCTGCCCCAAATGGGACAAAAATTTCACCACGGCATGTTGATGCCGCTCCATGATAGCATGCCAAGTTTCATGAATTTTAGATGAGTTTTGGATTTACTAGAATTTAAAAACCAGGCATCTCAACGTTTTGCCGGCAATCAACAGTGCCCTGGTGTTTGAAATTCATTCCCTTCTCTTGCATGGGACCTAGAAATTCACCCAAGGACACACTTGTGATTTTTTTAACCAACTTTGGTGCATTGGAGCATGTGCTTGTAGTTCAAATTTGAATTATGCACATAAAATGCCTAGAAAACCCAATTAATCTATAAAAAGGCCAAACGAAGCCCCAAAAATTCCAAAATTGAACACAACACTCCTGTTGTTCTATGTTGACACTAGATTTTTTTTAAATCAATAAGAAGGCAACGAATATCGTCTCGTCCCCAAAGGTGGTACGTTCCCTATCGAAACCGTCATGCTTGTTGTGGGAAGCTCTAGTTTGTGAGAAGCTTATGCCCAAACCTGCCCCAAATGGGACAAAATTTTCACCATGGCATGTTGATGCCGCTCCATGGTAGCATGCCAAGTTTCATGAATTTCAGACGAGTTTTGGATTTACTAGAATTTAAAAACCAGGTATATCAATGTTTTGCCGGCAATCAATAGTGCCCTGGTGTTTGAAATTCATTCCCATATGTTGCATGGTACCTAGAAATTCACCCAAGGACACACATGTGATTTTTCAACCAACTTTAGTGCATTGAAGCATGGGCTTGTAGTTTAAATTTGAATTATGCACATAAAATGCCTAGAAAACCCAGGTAATGTATAAAAAAAGGCCAAACGAACCCCAAAAAACTCATTCCCATTTTTCCATGGGACCTAAGCATGCACTGAAGGACACAAATTTGATTTTTCAACCAATTTGTATGCACCGGAGCATGTGCATGTAGTTTAATTTTGAACTGTGCACCTGAAATGGCTAGAAAACCAATTTAATGTATGAAATGTCCAAACAAACCCTGAATAATTCCAATTCTTTTATGACACACATATAGTTGCATGTTCACTGCAGATAAAAGGTCTAGCAATTCAAACACCATCCATTGCCGTTGTGACCCCATTTTGTAATTCAAATCAAGTAGATCCCACGCAGTTTATTCTCACAAACCATGTGAGATGTAGTACAAAATATCTTGGAGCACCCTCGGTGTATAGTACGCCTATGGCTTACGCGAGAAGGTGCGTCGGCTACAGTCCACAACCGGTGTGTCAAGCACACTAGCTCGCTCCCCCCAAACTCCCGCCTCTGCATCCCTCTCTGCTTCAGTCCCTTGATTCAAATTTTCAGTAGCCCCGGCATTTTACTCTCGCCTCTGCATCCCTCACAATCTAAAAAATATCTGCTCGCCCTTGATCCAAATTTTTAGTAGCCCCGCCTTGTTACTCCTGCCTAGTAAAATTTTCAGTTGCCGCAGTATTTCCTCAAACACAACCTCTGCTCACACAGACACACACAACCCTCGAAACCATTGGTAGGTTGCCGCCATCGGCGGCGCCTCCATCCTCAACCTCTGCCTGTGTGCCGGGGAGCTCTAGTAGCCAATGGCCAAAAAGAGGTTTATCACGGCCTTTTCGCCCGACGCCGGCGAGGTGGCCGCCGAGGTGTCCCCGTCGTCCTCTGCGGGCCCGATCCGCCATCGCCGGTCCCCCGATCCGCCCGCCGCCGTGCCCCTACGCCGGTTCGAGGACCTCCCCCTCCTCCCCTAAACCCGGCAGCCGATGAAGTCCTACCTCAGGGTCTGACAATGGCGGTGGGGGACGTGCGTCACCGAGATTACAGATCGAGAGACCCATACCTGCCAGTGGCTCGGTAGCTTCCACACAGCCGAGCTCGCGGTCGTGGAGTACGAGTGCTGGCAGGTCCGCTACCACGGCGCGGCGGCTAGGCTCAATTTCCCCTTCGCCACACGTCCGATCCACCTCGTTCCACCGGAGCCAGGGGTGGTGACCTTGGCTATGGCGCGAAAGGACCGCGAGGCGTGGGAGCGTCTCGAGGCCGAGGCCGCCGACGAGGCCTACATGCAAGAGCTCTACCAGCAGCACCCGGAGCTCGTGGAGGCAGAGCGGGTGTTCTTTGCCGACGCGGAGGGCGGCGAGGTTATCGCGCTCTCCTCTGATGACGAGGTCGAAGGCGGCGCGGAGGGCGGCGAGGTTATCGCGCTCTCCTCTGATGACAAGGTCGAAGGCGGCGGTGACGGCGGCACGGAGGGCGTCAAGGTGGGCCCCCATGACGAGGAGATCGATATCGACGAGTGGAGGAGTGCCTTCCCCAACGACCCCGACGATCGTACTGGCCCAGACCCGGCTCACGACACACCATACATGACGAGGAAGGATTGGCTTGACCTCTACTTCGACCGAAAGTAGTTTAGCTTAGTTTAAATTGATGTTTTATGTTCGGTTATGCAAAACTATCTATGTTTATGTTTGAATGCATGCTACTTTCAGTTAAACCTGCTTTGAACTTGATCAAATTGAAGTTTACAACCTTAAGTTTAGGGGATCGACTAGAAAAGGCCAAAAATTGATGGAGTACATATATATCCACTAAGGGTTTTAGTCCTTTAACTTTTTAAGGATCGCCTAGAGATTTCCTTACGACTTGTTTATTTTAGTTCTTCACAATGTGATGCTCTATATGTGCAACTATTTGCCGTGGAGTTCAATTTCATCAATAACAGTTTCAACAATACCACTATGAATTACGATATTTGGTTGTTCTTAAGGATATTGCATTTAACATGCCTTTTCGTTTTTCAATTGTTGTTTAACAACATGCATTGTACTGAATGACTAAATATGCAATCCCAGGCTACATAGCAACAAGGAAGAGTGTTACCTTAATGTTCTGATGATGTCTAGATATACATGTAATAAAATCTTATATAATGGGATGGATGGAATGTTGTACTACATCATTTTTCAATTGTTGTTTAGCTTCTAATATTAACTTGGTGCTTTTAGGTACATATATCATTGCCAAAGATCCACACTTCGACCCTTTCTGCGCATGGGCCAATGAGATATTCATGAACCAGCATCAAGTGAGAAAACTGATAAGATTCTTACTAAAATGGGTCAAAAGATGTCAATCTAAATATTTGTTTACACTTTATGCAAAACAATAGTGAACTGCAGGTTGGTAAGTAAGAACCCTGTAGCCTTCTTTTTACTGCCCCTAATGAGTTGTGTTAGATGAAAATATCTGAATCTTTTTTTTTATTTTGCAGTGGATCCTGAAGCAGTTTACTCAAGATTACCTCTCAAACTACATGATTGTCGGCCGCCCATCACAAGGGGTTGGACTAGAGTCCTGCATCCAGGAGAGCACAATAGAGCCATTTCGCTTCACCTTGTTCAGCAGCTGGAATGTCTGTCGCCTCTTTCTTTACCATATGTAATAGTACAAGTATAGAACCAGGGTACATCATTCTTTATTTGGTGCTTATGTAATTCTTAAACATATGTACCTATGAATCGAATAATGCATTGGTTGTTTGAACCTGATGGATATGAATAAAGCTATAGCCTACTTTCAAGTTTAAATTAGGTACAATTTTAAACAGCAGCAATTAAATTAGGGTGAAATTACGTTGTGCAGGTCATTACGGCACACACGGTTGGTAAAACACAAACGTTTTCAATATACACCATAATCCGAGATGGTTCGTAGAGAGGAAACATGTGCAAGCATGCACACAGTTGCCGTTCGCAAAGCGTGTGTGATGTCAGACACTATCACATACGGTGCAGGAAAACTAAATGTGTGTGATTGTCTGCCTATCGTACACAGTTTATAATCATGAACTATTTGTGATGTGACATGCATCATAAATCTCCCGTGCGTGGAATCTGCCAAGAATCTGTCTGGAAAGCTCCCGTGCCTAGAATCTGCCTGGTTTTAGGAGAAAAAAAACACAAAACTTCGACTGCGATGGCAATGCGAGCATAAACGAGTAGCAAGGATGAAGCGTTTGGGATATTCGAGATATCAGAAACGGTTATACAGGGACAACTGTATGCATGAAGGCTCCCTATCCCCGATGGTTTCTGGGTCATGTGGGAAGGACCCCCCTATCACCCACACTCACTTGTCGACGGTTCCACATGCCGTCGCGGAAAGGGGTAAAAAACCCGTTTGTTTAGGACAGACACGCACCAGTGCTTTTAGAGAAGGCAACACACTCGAGATCAAGAGAGAGTGAGGGAGACATCAAGGGCCTGAGGGGGGAAGGGGGAGATATATATTGCAGGTGCACATTGGTAGGGCAACCTTGTTTTGAAATATAAACAGAATTTGGTGCGAAATCACGATTGTGTTTGTTCCCAATCTATGAGACACCATAACTTTCATGTCGAATGTGTTGTAGAAATATTCTTCAATAAATATGTTTTTGATCTTGATATGTTAGTATGGTTGTAAATTTATCCTTTCACATGTTGGAGAGGAAAGAAAGGAAGAAAAATAAAACTCTTTAATAGCAAAAAAAAGAAATCAATGCAGCCCATTGCAACGCACGGGCATTCTACTAGTACTTGTGGGTTATCACTGAGGTAGCCGGCGTCGTCGGCTTCGAGCGGGCAGGAGACGTTCTCGTCACAAATGTTACACAGGGCCTGTTTGGCCCAGCGCCCGAGGGCCTCGAACATCGAGGAGCGCTCACGCTGCAGCACTCGGCGGTGGCCCACTTCTTTCGAGGCTTTCTTTATGAGGGACGAAACGCCTTCAACCTGCTGATGGAGGAAGGACAGCTCAGCCTCAGCAGTAGTCTGAGATGCCTCAGCGGCTTTCTCGCGCTGCTCCGCCGCATCTAGCTCCTCCTCGAGGTCCATTAGGAGGCTGAGGTGCCTACTGACTATACCTCAGGCCCCGCGCCCACAACTGGGGCGCCATTCCGTCTTGCATAGGAAGGCGCGCCCGGCACCCCCCTTAGGATGGGCTCGGGGGCTCTCATCTGGAGGGTCTCTGACCTGACTGGCATGACAAGGAAGGTGTTTGGGGACAATGTGAAGGCGTGTTTCGACGTGTGCCTCTGCGAGCAAGGCACAAGGCGCGAGGCGCCAGGTGCTCAAGAGTTCATCAGCAAGGCAATTGAGGAGCTTCAGGAGGAGTGAGCCATGCGTGGCGAGCATCACCCCGCACCATCGGGTGTAGCCGTGGCCCGTGACGTGGACGGCGGGCTGCGCATCCGCGTCAACATTCCATGCCTCAACAGCGCTGCTTCACAGGACCTCTTCTGGCCGTCCCGCGTCACTCAGAGCGGGGGCTACCCCTGCAGCTATGTCCGCATGCATTCGGCCTAATGAATGTGGCCGCCTTGTACCAGCACTTCGCGCAGCATGCGTGAGCGGCTCACAAAGTTAGGCACCAGGTAGTCCCGATGGAGGAGGCGCCGGACCCTCGCGAGCCCTCCAGACCTCCAGAGCCTCCGGGCCTCAGGAGTCGGTTGGCCTTTGAGGAGCGATCTCTGTAGCACGCGTCTTCAGCTACTCCAACGCTTCTACGACGATGGTGCCAGGTGAATTTTTGGTTTGTTCAACTGAGGGTGCCCCTCGGGCTACATCATCCTCAGGCTGCTAGGGCCCACCCTCACAGCTGCGTCATTTTGATTCATGTACTCCAAACCAGCTATCATGGCTGTTAACATTACGCTTGTCGACCTGTCATCTATGGAGTTGCCTTCCGCGATCCCCGCACGTTGCTAACCTGCCTCTCGCTCGTCCCGCGAGGGGGGCTGCTGGCATGGCGTCTGTGCTCGGGTCTATCCCTGCAACACTGATAAACCTAAGAGACCGAGCTCTGGCTCACGGCCGGCCCCGCGCATGCCACCTCACCAGATCCTTAGTGCATTCGTCTTCCCATGGAAAGATCATGGGAAGGATAGCAAGCGCGGCTGCCCTTTGTGTTTCATGACTAACTCACAGGAACCTTCGGAGGCAGGACACGAGCGGCTTCGCCAACACCTCGCCACCACAGAAGGATGTCGCACGGTGTGACATGGGGCGCAACCCCTCCTAGGTACCCCCTCGGAGTGAGCCACTCTTCTCTCACAAGTCGCTTGCACATAAAAGGGGGGCCCTTGAGTATCGCGCCTCAGGGGCTCTTACCAGCTCTTGAGCCCTCACCCCCTGGCCTTGACCATGGCATCGTGAACTGGCATACCAGCGGTGGCCGAGCCTCACTCGAGAGCTGGGTCCCAAGGACGTAGAGCACCCTGACGAGTTGGAGAGATGGAGTCGGTAGGAGCCCTGCGGGGGGGGCATCAGGAGAAAGGTGCAGCCTAACGTCGCACAAGAAGCTCACCCTCGCGATAAAGAAACCACCGCAGGCTCGCCAAGATAATTTGCCTCAAATGCCCAGTCGTGAACCCCATAATTGGCGTTTTGTCTCTCGCGATTTCTCTCGGGCGAGGAAACTCCCCTTTCAGTCCTTTTGGAGCCACTTGCGCGCCAAAGGGGACCTACGGAGCATCGTGGCTCAGGGGCTCTTACTGGACCTCGGGCCGCTCACCTCCTGGCCTTGACCATGGCATCACGACCTGGCATACCAGCGACGGCCGAAGCTTGCCTAGGGACTGGGACCTGTCGGCGTAGAGCACTAAGCTACTGCGAGAATAAAAGAGGGGGGACCGTGCCCAAGCGAGACGCATACACAATATAAGTTGGGGGTGCTAACGTTAAGGCAAAAGTGTCAAAATCTTTACACATCCCCGCGGGGCCCTTCATGATTTTTTCGTAGGAATGAAACAAAAGGAAAGGACTCCCTGAGGATCGCAACCCAGGCAGCGTCACCCACGATGCTTGGCCGACGCCATTCCTCCCACAAGCCTAGGCATGGTGATGTGGCGGCTCGTAGTAGTCATCGTCGCTTGAGCTTTGTTTGGAGGAAGCGCCGCTGCTGCTGGAGGAATCACGGACAAGGCCAAGGGCAAGCACACCGCCAGGGGCCTCGCTGCCTCGCCGGTCTGAAGGGGGTTCGCCATCTCAATCACCTCCCCTCGGGCAGCATTCTAGACGTCAGCCATCCTCTCTGAAGACCTTGAAGAAGAGCGTCGATGTCCCGTTGTACTCAAAGTGGATGGTGTGCCTCCCCTCCGAGTTGCAGGCGCGGGCGATCGTGCCCCATCCTCGGGTCATGAAGACATCGCTGGAGTAGACAGCCTCGACCTTCCTCTCTGAAGCTTGGCCGCAGCAGCCGTCATGCTGTAGCCACACCTAGATGGTATCCCCCCGCCAGGGACCGCGGGAGCCAGATCCATGTGCGTGATGGCATTTTCGTCCATACCACGAACTCGTTGGCTGTGCCGCACGCATGGCCTTGCGGGCAAGGTGGTCACGCGGCCATTGCTTGCCCTCGCCCATGACTCCATCCCCCATGACTTCCGCGGATACTCCCACGGGCAGGGCCATGCGCATGAACGTCCGTGTTGACGGGGAAACTCGGCAGGATGCGTTCGAGCCAGGGTCGTGCTGCCATGGGTGCTGTGTTGGCCTCGCGAGAGCAACCGTGTCTTTTCTTCGGCGGGAGTAACTCTGGTTCCACCTAAGGGTCCTTTCCCTTCTTGGCAGCCGAGAACCTCCTCACTGGCGCCATGGATGCCCTGGCGAGATGGCGGCACGACGAGGAAGAAGAAGGAGCGAGCAACAAGAAGATGAAGATGGGCTGGGGGCTCCGCCCCTCCCCTATTTATAGCTGGAGGAAGGCCGACCGCTAGCCTCCCACGCTCCAAGTAATGATGGCCCTGGTGCATGCACCAGGAAGTTGTCAAGTCCGAGTAGTTGTCGAGGTGGCATGGGGAAGCGGAGATGCCCACGTCCTGTCAAGCGCCACATGTCGGCCTGGTCCGCAGGCGGTTGGGGCCCGCGGCGCTTCACCCTTGCCCTTTGGCTTCACCTTGAAGCCGAGTCTAAGCGCGCCTTGGGCTAGGGAGCTACTGTCAGCCGTTTTGGGAACCAGGGTACCCAGACTTGCCTGTGTGTGGCCCACAACGTGGCTCCATCGACGGCCTGGTATGGCCCATCTGCAAGACCGCTGTCGGTGTCAAAACCGGCGGATCTCGGGTAGGGGGTCCCGAACTGTGCGTCTAGGCCGGATGGTAACAGGAGGCAGGGAACACAATGTTTTCCCAGGTTCGGGCCCTCTTGATGGAGGTAAAACCCTACGTCCTGCTTGATTAATATTGATGATATGGGTAGTACAAGAGTAGATCTACCACGAGATCAAGGAGGCTAAACCCTAGAAGCTAGCCTATGGTATGATTGTTGTCTATGGAGTTGATGAAGTTGTCCTACGGACTAAAACCCTCTGGTTTATATAGACACCGGATAGGGTTAGGGTTACATAGAGTCGGTTACAATGGTAGGAGATCTTGAATATCCGCATCGCCAAGCTTGCCTTCCACGCCAAGGAGAGTCCCATCCGGACACGGGACGTAGTCTTCAATCTTGTATCTTCATAATCCAGGAGTCCGGCTGAAGGTATAGTCCGGCTACCCGAACACCCCATAATCCAGGACTCCCTCAGTAGTCCCTGAACCAGGCTTCAATGACGACGAGTCCGGCTCACAAACTGTCTTCGGCATTGCAAGGCGGGTTCCTCCTCCAAGTCCTTCATAGAAGATCGTAAACACCAAGAGTGGTGTCCGGCTCTGTAAAATAAGCTTCCACATATTGCCATAGAGAGAATAATATTAACACATATCAAATCTGCTGACGTATTCTGCAGTGCGCCATCACACCACAACCAAGCCCTTTACTCGAATCGTTTTTACTTTTCCTCCTCAGCATGTTTTGCGAGGCGATTTCCTTGGCACGTCTTGTCAAAGCAGAGATCGTGTACCCCCCTATTACGGGATTCTCATCAATACGGACGTGGGTAACCCAATCGAGCCCGTTAGCATGTTTTCTCGATTAAAGGCGAGTCCCTAACGGTTACGGGGAGGGCTCCTGGTATTCAGCCTCTTATAAAGAGACCAGGGCCTTATCTTTTCTCCAACAAGTTCGCCCGTCGCCTCGAGTTCCAGCACCCTAGGCTCCAGATTCTGGGCGCCTCGGACCTTCGACAATGTCCGGTTCCGACCTTCAAGGCCGATGGATGCCCTCCTCCATCACGGAGGAGGACGTGCTAAAGTTGAGAGAAGCTAAGTTCCTGACCGACGAAATTTGGCATAGGTTGCCTGCTCAAGGGCAGGTCATCCCCAGTCCCCAGCCCGGTGAGAGCGTGGTGTTCATGTCTCACTTCCTTCGGGGGTTAGGCTTCCCAATGGATCCCTTTGTGAGGGGACTGCTGTTTTACTACGGGTTGGAATTCCATGACTTAGCTCCGGAGTCCATCCTCCATATCTCCTCGTTTATCGTTGTGTGCGAAGCGTTCCTCCATGTTAACCCCCACTTCGGACTATGGCTCAAGACCTTCAAAGTGGAACCGAAGATGATCGAGGGATGGCACGCAGAGTGCGGAGGTGCTGTTATAAGCAAAAATGCTGATGCTGCGTGGCCCGAGGGCCCTTTTCAAGAGGAGCTAGGCTTGTGGCAACGAGAGTGGTTTTATATCACCGCTCCCCGGAGCACCAAATGGGTGGCGCCTCCTGCCTTCCGCTCGGGTCCCCCACCACGTCTGGCGTCATGGGTCAATAGAGGGTTGGATTGGGGTTTACCCAAAGACGTGCCCTTGCTACAGGGCCGCATTAAAGATCTCTTGGAAGGAGACCTCAGCCTGGTCAAGGTGACGCAGGTCATGCTGATTCGCCGAATATTGCCCGGCAAACGTCGCCCCCTTCGCCTGTGGGAATTTAATCCAGAGGGACCGCGAGCTCTCCAAAACTTCATGGGCGCAACGCTCGCGGAGATGTATAAACTGTTCTTCGGATCACAGGAGATGTGTCCGGATTCGACCGAGGACGCGGGCCTAAGCCGCAATCGCCTGGATACTCAAGTAAGCAACCTTGTGCCCGGACCTTCTATCCGTATAGTTGACATAAAATTGCCCCTAAAAGAGCCGTCCTTTTAAACAGGAGTGGATAGCGAAGGCAAAGCTGATCAGGTGTCCAGCTCCCCTTCCTGAAACCAGGCCGGATCTCGTGCTAGTCAAGATGCTAGAGATAATGCCTTTGGAGGGGGAGGACAAGGAAGCTATGGCCTCCTCGAAGGAGGCTGTTCCGAAGGGAGGAACCTGAAGGAAATATGCCCTAGAGGCAATAATAAAGTTATTATTTATTTCATTATATCATGATAAATGTTTATTATTCATGCTAGAATTGTATTAACCGGAAACATAATACATGTGTGAATACATAGACAAACAGAGTGTCACTAGTATGCCTCTACTTGACTAGCTCGTTAATCAAAGATGGTTATGTTTCCTAACCATGGACAAAAGAGTTGTTATTTGATTAACGAGGTCACATCGTTAGTTGAATGATCAGATTGACATGACCCATTCCATTAGCTTAGCACCCGATCGTTTAGTATGTTGCTATTGCTTTCTTCATGACTTATACATGTTCCTATGACTATGAGATTATGCAACTCCCGTTTGCCAGAGGAACACTTTGGGTGCTACCAAACGTCACAACGTAAATGGGTGATTATAAAGGAGCATTACAGGTGTCTCCAAAGGTAGATGTTGGGTTGGCGTATTTCGAGATTAGGATTTGTCACTCCGATTGTCGGAGAGGTATCTCTGGGCCCTCTCGGTAATGCACATCACCTAAGCCTTGCAAGCATTGCAACTAATATGTTAGTTGTGAGATGATGTATTACAGAACGAGTAAAGAGACTTGCCGGTAACGAGATTGAACTAGGTATTGGATACCGACGATCGAATCTCGGGCAAGTAACATACCGATGACAAAGGGAACAACGTATGTTGTTATGCGGTCTGACCAATAAAGGTCTTCGTAGAATATGTAGGAGCCAATATGGGCATCCAGGTCCCGCTATTGGTTATTGACTGGAGACATGTCTCGGTCATGTCTACATTGTTCTCGAACCGTAGGGTCCGCACGCTTAAGGTTTCGATGACAGTTATATTATGAGTTTATGAGTTTTGATGTACCGAAGGAGTTCGGAGTCCCGGATGAGATCGGGGACATGACGAGGAGTCTCGAAATGGTCAAGACGTAAAGATCGATATATTGGACGTCTATATTCGGACATCGGAAAGGTTCCGAGTGATTCGGGTATTTTTCGGAGTACCGGGTAGTTACGGGAGAAGTAATGGGCCTTGATGGGCTTTAGTGGGAAGAGGAAAAAGGCTGCTGCGCCCCCCCTCCCCACTAGTCCGAATTGGACTAAGGAAAAGGGGGCCGGCCACCTTTCCTACTCCTCCACTTCCTTCTCCCTTCCTCCCCTCTTGATGGACTCCTACTAGGACTTGGAGTCCTAGTAGGACTCCCATCCTGGCCGCACCAATAGCCTTGGCCGGCCTCCTCCTCCTCTATCCTTTATATACTGAGGCAGGGGGCACCCCATAGACACAGAAGTTGATCATTGAGATCGTTCCTTAGCCGTGTGCGGTGCCCCCTGCCACCATATTCCACCTCGATCATATCGTTGTAGAGCTTAGGCGAAGCCCTGCGTCGGTAGAACATCAAGATCGTCACCACACCGTCGTGCTGACGGAACTCCTCCCCGAAGCTTTGCTGGATCGGAGCCCGGGGATCGTCATCGAGCTGTACGTGTGCTAAGAACTCGGAGGTGCCGGAGTAACGGTGCTTGGATCGGTCGGATCGGGAAGAAGACGTACGACTACTTCCTCTACGTTGTGTCAACGCTTCCGTTGCGATCTACAAGGGTATGTAGATCAGACTCTCCCCCTCGTTGCTATGCATCACCATGATCTTGCGTGTGCGTAGGAAATTTTTTGAAATTACTACGTTCCCCAACAGAACCGACGATTCCTCTCCTAAGGGGAAGAACAGAGCCGCCTCTGACGACCCGGAAACCATGGCCACGAAGCGGGGGAGAAAATCCTCGTCAGAGGGTCCGACGCCGGAGAGTTCCTCGGCCGGACTATGCCCTCAAGGGGATCAGCCCTCCAGCAAGCCGTAAGTAGAGAAAGATTTTCCTTTTGAGGGATGAGGGAAATCCTTGATTTATGTCTGAGAAGATTAACCAAACTTTTACCTTGTAGTTCGGCCCTCAGCCCTTCTCAGCAGAGCTCATGTTCGGGGGATCTTCTTTCGGAGATGATGGAGAGCGGGACGCCTTCCCCTGCCGTGCCGCCTAGCGAGGGGGGCAACCCCTGAGGTGTCGTCGCGGAGAGTTTCTCCGAATCCGGCAGGGGCGGAAGATGGCTATGTGGCCCCCCGAGGTTCTCCGCGTCCGGCCATGGAAAGAGGTCATGGGACGAGCCCGACACCGTCTGGTGCTCGGACGGAGGAGCTGAAGATTCTGCTGGGGCAAGCTTGTATCTCAGAGGAGCACCGCGCACTGATGGGCACGGTGATTGGAAGGATTTCATCCGTAGAGAGTGGATTGCATGAGGTCGTCAAAATCTTACTGACGGGTTTTGAGGTACATTAGATAATGTATACTTTTGTCAGTTGCGCGTGAATAAGATGCGCCATGTGTAGATAGTAGCCCCTGAGACTCTGTGCGTCGTCAGGAAATGATGGCACGCGGAGGATCATAATCCCAGGTCTAAGATGTGGCCTTTGAATGTAGGCAGCAGGGTGTCCGGAATCGAGCCGAACTGACGATTTTGCCGAACAAAAGCAGCAATTGGACGTGGCAGATGCCGACATCACACTTGTCAATAAGCGGCTGGATGAGACTCAAGGTATGTAATTCCTCGCGCGACATCGGGTAAGAACAGTTTTATGCATGTGTCTTACGATGTGTGTGCTTGACGCAGATGGTGCGGCCGCCGTGGAGAGTCTTAGGGCAGAACTTGCCCAAGCTAAAGAACAAGCCAGCGAAAGTGATGCGGCCGCCAAGAAAGCCCTTGAAGAGATGAGAGCCGAACGGGCTACTCATTGCCGAAGCAAGGAAGAGATGGCCGAGATGGCCGAAAAGTTAAAAAGCGCTACAGACCGTTGCAGACTTCTTGAAAAAGAAGACCAGGCGAGACAGACAGACTTAGAGAAGGCCGCTGCCAATGTCAAGGATGCGCGCTTTGCAATGAGAGCTGCGAAGGAGGAGCTGCGTCAGGCCGAACAGATTGCGGCTGGAAAGCCCTTTATGCTGCGAAGGAGATTTTGCGATCTGAAGTTTGCTCCGTTGGACCGAATGTGGAGTGTGGAGGATGCCTATCTGGACTTGGCAGCGTGTGCTGCTGATGCGACTGAACACTTTCGAGATCAGAAGGATCGTGAAGTGGAAAAGCTTTTCTGGTCGCACTTTCACAATCCAGAGCGTCCACTGGCAGTGGACGATTGTTTGGCTCAATGGGCCGAACTGAATAGGTTGTCCGGACTCGCCATGAAGTACGTCATGGGTTATCTGTGCCCGGGGAGATCGGAGCCAAAGAGCTATTTCGGCTTGGTGCAGCAATTCCTTGACGCGGTGCCGCGTATAAATGCAATGAAGAGGTCAGCATGCATAGAGGGCGCACAGATGGCTCTTGCCCGAGTTAAGACATACTGGGCGGAGATGGAGACCACCATTGTTGCGTCCCGAGATTCGGACAAAAGCCGAGTACCCTCCGAGCACTATTTTCAGGAAGTCCTTGAAGGCGCTCGTGTAATAGAGACACAGTGCTCGAAAGATGCTATGTTATGATAGCATATGTAATTATAAAGTAATATTTTGATAAACTATAGTGGTCTTTTTTATACTTGTGCCTCAAGTATTGTAAACACCTTCTATGCGGCCGTTTTAAGATATATATATATATATAGAATCTGAAAGATGGCAGTCGTTGGCTTCAGCCCCCACGCACATAGTGCGGGGGTGCTCGCAGAAAACACATTTTCACACTTAGCCCAACGTCTTGGTCCTACAAAGGAGGTGATAGCGCAGTGGGCCAGGCAACCAAACTATAATGCTTTAACACTTTCACTTAGCCATAGGAGTTTGAAAATGAGACTCTTTAGGTAGCTCCTTGGTGGCAACTGCGCTCGTCCGAATTTGGGGCGCGTATGTGCCTGATCGGGAAGCGGCCCTTCATTAAAGCGGAGGAATCTGATAGATTCCGATAGGTCATCAAGTGGCTGACCAGTCTCACGCTACATCATGACAGTCAGTTTTCGGCTTTCTCTACTGAGGTGCTCGCCCTGGCCGAACCGGGGGCACAATCGCAGTAGTTCTCCTAGTGCTACCTTAGCCGATAGAGCGGAATGTAAGGTAGCCGAACTCAGGAGCCGGGCAACCCAACATTTTACCAAAGACATGATTCGGAGCTGATGCATATAATGCCAAAACTCGCGACGCCGAACACTCCCTAAGGTGTTCGGTCTTTATGAGTGCGGGCCAAACAACACTCTTCATTAAAAAAAAGGAAGACCCTAGTGTCCAGGTACATGCGAAAATTTGACGTGGCCACATGCCAAGATGTCAGCCTCCTCCTTGGTTATACCAGAAAAAACCAGGGGATGTGTAGCAACAAGAGACAGTAAAAAAGGTTTATGCAGGGTCTTAATCTAAAAAGAATCCTTTAGGGCGGGTCCCTACTGCACGTCTACGCCTGTGTCTCCGTTGTGCCGTATCCTGGACGGGCGCCGCACGACGTTCATCTGTAAAAGAGAGGAACTGACTTGAAAACGGGTCGTGCCAAGAAAGTTTAAAATAAACAAAGTGTAAAGTAAAATATATAAAATTGAGCTTTATTGTCTCTTATTATATATGCATGGAGCCCCTAGTGCGGGGGTATATGGCCACTAAGCCTGCATCAATGATGATTTTGTACCGAACTCGTCTATCCGCGTTCGTGGTCTTTAATGACCTATTTTGAAGTTTTTTGGCCGGTGAGGCCATTTTGCTGTGGGGCTGTCAAGGCGGCCGCACAGTCCTCCGCTTGGGGAGGCGCACCTTAGTGCTTCCCCTTCAAAGCGATGATGCCTCGTGGACCAGGCATCTTAAGCGTAAGAGATGCATAATGCGGTATTGCGTTAAAGCGAGTGAAAGCTTCGTGTCCCAGTAGTGCTTGATAGCGACTTGAGAACGGGACGATATGGAAGGTCAGCTTTTCACGGCAGAAGTTATCGGCAGAGCCGAATACTACTTCGAGCCGGAGACAACCCATACAACGGGTGTCCGAACCAGGTATTACCCCTTGTAAGGAGGTTTTGCTGCGGCAGATTCTTGCTGGGTTTATCCTCATGTGCTGGATTGTATCCTGATATATCAGGTTTAGTCCACTACCGCCGTCCATAAGGACATTTGAAAACTGGAGTCTGCCAATTATTGGATCGAGTATCAGGGCGGTCCAGCCTACATTCTTGATATTTCTAGAATAATCTAGCTGATCGAAGATGATCGGTTTTGACAACCAGTGGCCGGACCCTTTGGGGATGGGCCGTGTGGTGCGTTCCTTTACGGGCGCCACACGTTTTGTTATGTGGAGTGAGTTCACTGTTTTTACTTCCTGTGGGAAGTTCTTTTGTTTCCTGGTACTCTGCTTTTGGGGTTCGTCCTCATCTTCGCTTGGTATGTCGAGCCCCTTGTGTTCGGCATTGAGTCTGCCGGATTGTTTGAAAACCCAATAGTCTCTGTGGGTATGGTTAGCAGGCTTCCCAGGAGTACTGTGTATCTGACGTATCCTGTCCAGGATTTTATTTAGGTTGGATGGATCGTCCCTGTTATCCTGGGGGGGGCGATTTTGCCTCATTTTGTCGTGAGCCTTTGAATCCGGCATTGACTGCCGTGCTCTTCGGACTTTTATCCTTAGTCCGGCGATGGTACTTGTTGTGTCGCGGTTTTCTGTTTCCGTCCCTAGTTTCGGATGTACTTGGGTCGCTGGGGCTGCACCTTGCCAACCATCTGTCCTCCCCTGCACAAAAGCGGGTCATGAGGTATGTTAGTGCGGCCATTGTTCTTGGCTTGTCTTGGCCGAGGTGTCTGGCGAGCCATTCGTCTCGGATGTTATGCCTGAAAGCTGCTAAGGCTTCGGCATCCAGACAGTCGACTATCTGATTCTTTTTAGTGAGGAATCTGTTCCAGAACTGCCGAGTTGATTCTCCGGGTTGTTGAGTTATGTGACTAAGATCGTCTGCATCAGGAGGGCAGACATAGATCCCTTGAAAATTTGCTCGGAAAGCATCCTCGAGCTCTTCCCAGCTTCCTATTGTGTTTTCAGGAAGGCTTTTGAGCCAATGCCGGGCTGGCCCTTTAAGCTTAAGGGGTAAATATTTTATGGCGTGGAGATCATCTCCTCTAGCCATGTGTATGTGGAGGATATAATCCTCGATCCAGACTCCAGGGTCTGTTGTTCCATCATATGGCTCTATATTTACGGGTTTGAATCCCTCTGGAAATTCATAGTCCAGGACCTCATCGGTAAAACATAGAGGGTGAGCGGCGCCCCTGTATTTGGGTGTGCCGGATTCTGATGATGGCTTTATTGCATTGCTTCAGAGAGCTTGCTTTCTTGGCCCATAAATGGACCTGAATGGGCCATGGTGCGAATCCTTAAGTGGGTCGCATGCCGATTTAAGTGCGGCGCCGCTTGCCACTTTATGGGGTCATCTATCCGACTGTGTGGCTTTCTCATTTTTTGAATGTGAGGGCTCTAGGGCTTCTTCGTCGGATTCAGGCAGTAGCTTTCTTTTCGGATAGCTTTTAGTGCGGCGACTGTCGCCGTATTTGTCTACGGTATTGATTACTTTGCTCCATCTAATCCGGAGTACATCTTCCGCTGTTTTTAGCTTCCGCTTCTGCTTTTTCAGGCTGCGTGCAGTTGCAACGAGCCTCTCATGGACATTCCTCTGGTCCATGGGTTTATCCGGCGTGAGGTCGTCCGGAATGCCGTTTTCGCCGGAGGAGGGATGTTCAGTTTCTCCATCTGCGTTGCCATGTTCGGACGGTTGCTCTAAGGCCTGCTCGCCTTGCTCTATGGTTGGGTTTTTATCGAGGCGGGGCTTGGGTCGGCGTTTACGCCGACGCTTTGATTGCTTTTCGGGGGGTCTATCTCCCGTTCCTTCCCCTTTTTCCTCGTTGTCGCTTCCTTTAGGGGTATCAACCATGTACACATCGTGAGATGAGGTGGCTGTCCAATGCCCTATGGGAATTGGTTTGTCTATATCTCCTGCATCGTCATTCATGCTGTCGATGTCTCCGGAGTCGAAGTTGAGCACGTCGTTTAAATTGTCGACAGTGGCTACCAAGTGGGTGGTGGGTGGGCTTTGAATTTCTTCTTCGTCCGTATCCCATCCTCGCTGATCGTAATCCGGCCAGGGCTCTCCTGATAAAGAGAGAGACTTAAGAGAATTCAGGATGACGCCGAAAGGCGAGTGCTGAAAGATGTGTGCGGCGGTGAACTCCATTATCAGCGCCCGATCGGATTTGATTGGCAGGGGCGCGGGGGGTTTGGAGTCTGGGGAGGAGTTCGGATCCTCGGAGTCACAGGTCATGCAGAGTGCAGGGCTAGCGTTTGGCTCGATGGCCATTGAGATCGCAGCCCCTGAGGTGGCGTTCGACCGCTCGTCCTCGATTGGCGCAATAGGCTCCGAGTTAGTGGTCGGCACCGAAGCGTGAGTGGCCTCCAGGACACTGTTCGGAGGCAGAGCAAGATCATGCACCTCGAGATAGTGCGGCGCGCTTGGCTGTGGCTCGAACCCATTGAAGATCAAGTCTCCGCGGATGTCAGCCGCGTAGTTTAAGCTTCCAAACCTGACTTGATGGCCAGGGGCGTAGCCTTCGATCTGCTCCAAGTGGCCAAGAGAATTGGCCCGCAGAGCGAAGCCACCGAAGACGAAGATCCATCTAGGGAGAAAAGTCTCACCCTGGACCGCATCGTTGTTGATGGTCAAAGGGGCCATCGGGCCTAAAGGCGACGACACAGAGGAACTCTCAATGAAAGCACCAATGTCGGTGTCAAAACCGGCGGATCTCGGGTAGGGGGTCTCGAACTGTGCGTCTAGGCCGGATGGTAACAGGAGGCAAGGAACACAATGTTTTACCCAGGTTCGGGCCCTCTTGATGGAGGTAAAACCCTACGTCCTGCTTGATTAATATTGATGATATGGGTAGTACAAGAGTAGATCTACCACGAGATCAAGGAGGCTAAACCCTAGAAGCTAGCCATTGGTATGATTGTTGTCTATGGGGTTGATGAAGTCATCCTATGGACTAAAACCCTCCGGTTTATATAGACACCGAATAGGGTTAGGGTTACATAGAGTCGGTTACAATGGTAGGAGATCTTGAATATCCGCATCGCCAAGCTTGCCTTCCATGCCAAGGAGAGTCCCATCCGGACACGGGACGTAGTCTTCAATCTTGTATCTTCATAATCCAGGAGTCCGGCTAAAGGTATAGTCCGGCTACCCGAACACCCCCTAATCCAGGACTCCCTTAACCGCCAAGACAAGATCCTCGCTAGGGGCCAAGCCTCGCGAGGCGGACTACACCAATACCTCTCGAAGGAGCAGCCTCCCCAGGTGGCCTCCCGAGGAACGGAGATTTCTATGCAGGTACCCAGCCTCATGAGGCTACCATGATGCAAGCCATGACGTTTGAGGGAGTCCTGGACTAAGGGGTCCTCGGGCGTCCGGCCTATTAGCCATGGGCCGGACTGATGGGCTGTGAAGATACGAAGACCGAAGACTACACCCGTGTCCGGATGGGCCTCTCCTTGGCGTAGAAAGCAAGCTTGGCGATCAAATATGTATATTCCTTTCTTTGTAACCGACTTCATGTAACCCTAGATCCTCCTGGTGTTATATAAACCAGAGGGCTTAGTCTGGAGGGAGAGATATTCATCATCATAACCATACGAGCTAGACCTCTAGGGTTTAGCCATTACGATCTCCAGGTAGATCAACTCTTGTAATACTCGTATTCATCAATATCGATCAAGCAGGACGTAGTGTATTACCTCTATAGAGAGGGCCAGAACCTGGGTAAACATTGTGCCCCCTGTCTCCTGTTACCATCGACCTTGGACGCACAGTTCGGGACCCCCTAGCCAAGATCCGCCAGTTTTGACACCGACATTGGTGCTTTCATTGAGAGTTCCACTGTGTCATCAACGACAGGTTCGATGGCCCCTTCAATCGTCGATAGTGACGCTGTCCAAGGAGAAACCTTCCTCCCCGGACAGATCTTCATGTTTGGCGGCTTCGCACTGCGGGCCAACTCGTTTGGCCACTTGGAGCAGATCGATAGCTACGCCCCTGGCCATTACGTCAGATTTGGGAGCTTGAATTACATCGCGGACATCCGTGGAGATTTGATCTTCGTCAGATTCGAGATCGCAGTGACCGCTCCTGGTCACCTTGACGAACATGACCTAAATCTGTCGTCAGACCGCATCCAGGAGATAGCTCCTGTAACAACTCCGGCCTTACATCCAGAGCATGCTGCGGCATCCAAGGATTGGAGGCTCAACCCCACCACGGAGGCCATAGATTCCCCGGCGTTGGAGAAGCGCATGGACTTAACCTCACACAATACTCGTGTCACCGGAACACCGGACTCTTCTCCAGGTATAAGTTCTGAACCATGTGAGTCCGCGGATACCGAACTTGATCACTTATCCATCTTCGAGTTCAGTGCCGCAGATATCTTCCAGCACTCGCACTTGGGCGATGTGCTGGACTCATTAAAGAACTTGTCCTTGGTGGGGGACTCCCAGCCGAACTATGTACGGTTCGAACTAGAGGCTGATGATGGGGAATTTTGCTTCCCACCACCCACTTCATAGCCACTGTCGAGGATTTAACCGACATGTTTGACTATGGCTCCGAAGACATCGCCAGTACAGCCGACGATGCGGACAAGGAGCAAGGCCAACACCCGCCATTCAATGGACGATAGACGACGACATCTTTCTACGACGTATACATGGTGGACACGCCTGAAAAAACTAACAACGATGACAAAGAGCATCCAGTTGAGGATAAACCTCCTGAGAGACAGCCCAAGCGCCAACTTCCTCGACACCGCTCGAAGTCACGTTGTTCCAAAGACTGCAGTACGGGCATCGGAAAAAATAACACTCCGGACGATACCGAAAATAATGAAGACCCCGTCAAGGTAACCTCCGAACAGGGGGAACGGGATAATGGGCAAGTTAGCATTGATGAACAGGCCATACACGGAGACTCGGAGGACAGTAATTATCTTCCGCTCTTCGAGGAAGAGGAGAGCTTCGGCGACTAGGATTTCATCGTGCCTGAGGAACCTCTCGAGCAGGAGCGCTTCAAACGCCGGCTAATAGCCACCGCAAAGAGCCTAAGAAAGAAACAGTTGCAGCTTCAAGCGGACCAAGATCTGCTCAATGATAGATGGACCGAAGTCCTGGCCGCTAAAGAATACGGCCTTAGTGGCCTAGCCAAAAGCTACCCAAGGCGTAGATTGCTACCTCAGTGCGATGACAAGGCGCTGGAGCCCTACCATCATGGCACAATGCGGCAGGTCAACCACAACTTGGTCCGGATAAAACGGCAACTCAAGCGGAACACCAGACCGCCCCACCACGCCGTAAAGGCAAGAATAAAACAGCTCGGGGTTGTACATACAACCTCCAACAGGACTTGGATAGCAGAGTAGGACACGCAAGATCGATCTACGGGTCGCGAGGACATGCCTCGCCACGCGACGACGGCTACCTATTCGAACGTGACAAACCTAGCCACGCCCGGGCCAAAAACCGCAAATGGACTCCATCGGAGGTATGTCGCAGTGTGGCCCAACACAGAGGCGCCGCACACCCTCTTTGCTTCATAAACAAAGTAATGGAGCATGAATTCCCAGACGGGTTCAAACCCATGAATATCGAATCATACGACGGAACAACGGATCCGCGGTATGGATCAAGGACTTCCTCCTCCATATCCACATGGCCCGTAGAGATGACCTTCATGCCATCAAATACCTACCACTAAAACTCAAAGGACCAGCTCGGTACTGGTTACACAGTCTGCCGGAAGATTCTATTGGCAGCTAGGAACATTTGGAAGACGCCTTTTGCAACAACTTCCAAGGAACATATGCCCGGCCACCGGACACCGATGACTTAAGTCACATTGTCCAGCAGCCCAGAGAGTCAGCCAGGAAGCTCTGGACTAGGTTCCTAGTTAAAAAGAACCAAATCATCGACTGTCCGGATGCGGAAGCCCTTGCGGCCTTCAAAGACAGTGTCCGGGATGAATGGCTTGCACGCCACCTCAGTCAAGAAGGACCTAAATCCATGACAGCCCTTACCACTCTAATGACTCGCTTTTGCGCGGGAGAAGACAGCTAGCTCGCTCGTAGAAGCAACAACGCTGGCGACTCGGGCACTTCCGAAATCTGAGACGGTAATGGTAAGCCACGACGAAGCAAACACAACAGTCACAATGATAATGAAAGATCACGCGACACAACGGTCAACGCCGGATTCAGCAATCCCAAATCCGGTCAACGAAAAAAGCCATTCAAGGCGAACCGAGAAGGACCATCCAACCTAGACAGGATATTGGACCGACCCTGCCAGATTCACGGACACCCCGACAAACCAGCTAATCATACCAACAGAAGCTGTTGGGTCTTCAAGCAGGCCGGCAAGCTCAACGCCGAACACAAGGGAAGGGGGCCGCCAGGCAATATGGACGACAGAGTGGTTCACCAACTAAATACCTGAGGTCATAAGCAATTTCCCCCCGAGGATCGATCAACTTCGGAGCAGAAATAGCAGTTAGGCTTCCGCTGCCCACCTCATATACCCGCAAAATTTGTACCGCGCATACATAACTACGCACTTAAGATACCATGGGCATTGGCGGAAGCACAATACAAAGAAGCCGGCAAGTATTCCCGTAACATTTATTATTCGCCTTCCTTTTTCTTTTTCCATTATCTCTTAAAAACAAGTGACACAAAGGACAAACATCCAAACTGACTCTATCGGAGTTCAGATCCGTACACTCACCTATGGGGCTACTTCCATCAAGGATTCCCCTCACCAAGGACAGGCAGCGCAGATGTGGGACAGGAGGTCCAAAATAACTTTTTGTAGACCGCACTCTTTATTTTGAGCCTGTAATATGCCTTTTTCCTCTGCCTTCGACCCCGGGCATGTCAAATAGTCGGGGTTGTGGTCTTTTTATATGTAAAGTAATCATCGGCATGCCACTCAGGTCCCAGTAAACATAATCCGCATTAATCATTCGTTTCTTTTTTCACAAATGATTTTGTCCCCTTTAGCTGTTTCACAGCCATACCTCGGCACAACCGGCCAGGGGCTCGGTATGGGAACAAATGAGTTGCCAACAAAGTATGAACAACTTTATAAGTGTACTTCGGCAGTGCGAGTTTGGCATTATATGCATAAGCTCTGAATCATGTCTTGGGTCAATGGTTGGGTTGCCCGGCTCTTGTGCTTGCTACCTTACGTTCCACTCTATCGGCTAGGGTAGTAAAGGGAGAACTATTGCGATTGTGCTTCAGGTTCATCTGGTCAAGCACCTCAGTGGAGAAAGCCGAAAACCGACTGTCATGATGCTGCAAGAGCTGGTCAACCACTCAATGACTTATCGGAATCTGTCGCGATTCCCTCCGCGTAACACGAAGGACCTTTTTTCTTCAGGTCATATATATGTAACGCACCATATTGGAATAAGCCGTACACATACCAGGGGCTATATCATAGTCCCCCCTATAAAACTCCTATGGCTAAGTGAAAGTGTTAACGCCCTATAGTCTGATTGCCTGGTTCGCTGCATTATCAGCTCCTTCATGGACCAAGACGTTGGGTCAAGAGTGATCAAATGCTTTTCCCAACACCCCCATACTTCCTACGAGGGGGCTGAAGCCCATGACTGGAAAACTTTCAGATTATATTAAAACGGCCGCACAGGAGGAACACAAGCTTTCAAGAAAACATAAAACCAAATTAACTATAAATTTGTCTTTTACAAATTCCCATACACCTCACACGAATATTATGTCTTTCGAGCATTAACCGTCTATCAAGCGGGCGACCTCTAAGACGTCTTCAAAATAATGCTCCGGTGTGTGACAGTCCCTACCGTCGGGTGGACTCTTCGCCACAACATCGATGGCCTTCATCTTCCCCCAGAATGTCTTGACATGGGCAAAGGCCATCCGTGCACACTCAATGCATGCCGAACGCTTCACAGCGTCGATACGCGGCACCGCATCAGCAAACCGCCGCACCAAGCTGAAGTAGCTATTCGAGACAGGCTCAGTCAGCCATAGCCCGATTATGACGTTCTTCATGGAAACGCTGGATATCCTATGAAGCTCGACCCATTGGGACATCTGTTCATTCAGCAACAGGGGGCGCTTTAACGCGCCAAATTGTGACCAGAAAAACTTCTCTGTTGCATACCCCTCTCGTGCTTGGTAAAACTGCGCCGCATCGGAAGAACTCTTCGGCAAGTCTAAAAATTCGTCCAGAGAACTCCACACTTGGTTAAGCTGAGCATAGTTCGGATCGCCGAACTTAGCGTGTAGCAAAAATGGCTTACTGGCCGCAATCTCCCCAGCTTGCCGGATCTCCTCCCGGGCCGCTCTAGATTCGGACCGCGCTTCTTTCGCCTCTTGCAAGGCCTTGCCAAGCTCAGCCGTTTTGGCTTTGTTCTCTTTCTCTAGGAATGCACAGCGGCTAGTAGCATTTTTCAGTTCGAGCGCCATCGCGGATATTTTCTCCTTGTCTTGGTGTCGAGCAGCTTGTTCGGCCTTCAAATCGGTCGATGCCTTTTCGGCAGCCGCATTACTAAACCGGGCTTGCTCCTTGGCCCGGGCAAGCTTCGCCAGAAGAATCTCAACGGCGGCGGCACCATCTGCAGCCATGCATATTCCAGTATGTAACTTTTAGTGACACGCTTATATTACAAACATGTATATGTAAGGATTGCTCCGAATACATAATTTGCGACTCGTCAAGACGCCTGCTGATAAGCGTGATATCATTGTCCGCCTCATCAATCTTGTGTTGTAAATTCGCAACCTCCACAATCCGGGCAGCTTCTGGCGAGGTCACAACCTGTGTTCCAATTAATCATATTATTTACTGGGCATGTCTTTTGATCCTCCGATCGCCTCCCTCGGGAAGCCAATTAGAGTCTCAGGGGCTACTATTGTTGGAGATATGCCCTAGAGGCAATCATGTATGATAATATTTCCTATGTGTTTATGAATAAAGATAGTCCTTGGACATTATCAATGATGTGTATCAGCAAGTACGTGACTTGTTTGTGGGACTATGCATTGTATGATGACTGTCCTAAAAGGTCCCTAGTCGAAATGGCTGTGTGGACACGCATCCAACTAGACTAGCATATGACACGGTCGATGGCTTGGTCTCACTAGCCATGGAGCATTGGATGCTAACCGGATAATATGGACTTGGAAGGATCTGGTCGGATTTGACGTAGTCGGATCCGAGTCGAGATAAGGTCCGAGTCAGACAGACCCAACTATGAGACACAGCGATATGTCATCTGTGAGTCTCTAGTACAACATATGTTCTATGTCCAAAGACCTGACCTGGCGCATGTACTCGGGATGGTAACAGACTTGCTTTGGGCCAACCAAACGCTACTCAATGACTGGGTAGTTACAAAGGTAGGTTTCGGGCTTGTCCAGACCCATGCCGCGAGACATGGTCGAGCAAGATGGGATTTGCCCCTCCGATAAGGAGAGATATACTCTGGGCCCCTCGTGTGATCCGACCAGGATAAGCATGGCCATGCGACAAGGATTATGAGATAATCTGGTTTGTGGTCGGCATCACTGGAACGAGAAAAGAGGTCGGTCAAGCACAAGGATGACACACTCGCCTTGAGCCCGACAACATATATCGTGTGGCAAAAGGAATGGAAGTGTGATGTACATGTTCGCCTAACCAGTTTCAGCGTCTGCTTGGTGGTCGGCACGCCTTGCTAGAGGCCGCTACCAGCCATGTAGTCCAGAGGTGATCTGAACTGCGACCAAGCCGGCTTGAACCTAAGGGGTCGCGCGCTTAAGGGAAGGAACCTACAAGGTCGGTTCCGAGGACACTGGTCGGATGTGATCCGAGCTGTATTCGAATTATGGACGAGTATGTCGGCGTTCTGGGAACGGGGGTCCCCAGACTTGCCTGCCTGCGGCCTGCGGCGTGGCTGAAAGGGGGGTCCAGCACGGCCCATCTTCACCAACACAAAACCAAGACCCTCGCGAGGGGCCAAGCCTCACGGGGCGGACGACGCGGAGCCTCCTCAGGCACGGCCTCATCAGGAAGGCTCACGAGGAGGCGGAGAGATCAAGGCAGGGTACCTCACGAGGTGTCCGTGACGCAAGCCATGACGACCAAGGGCGCCAGGCGGGCGCCAGCCCGCGCAGCGTCCTCCTTTCCTCTTTAGTGCAAAGGAGGCAAGCGCAGCCGCGGAGTACCGAGGCATCAGGCAAAGGTTGCCATTTCGGTGCAACGAGACCAAGACCAGGAGGACTACGAGATGGAGGTCACCGTGGAGCCCAAGACAGCGTCATCACCAGAGCTTTGCACAGACGAAGACTACTTTTGTCAGGATAGCTGATACTTGCTGTCCCCCTTCAGATTAGCCCGCCATTGTTGGCTCCCTTCCCGCTCGATATTTGGGAAGAGGACCAGGGCCTCTATAAATAGGACCGGCCACCCACATAGCAAGGACACGCGACGAGTCGGTGGGTTGGAAGCAGAGAGAGAGAGAGAGAGAGAGAGAGAGAGAAAGGTGGCTGAACTCCTCCCAGCAGTTCATCGCCCCAGCCAAGAACAGACCCTCGCGAGGTTGTTCTTCCTTGTATTGTTCATCATCATCGGCCCAAGAGGCAATCCACCACACCACACACTGGAGTAGGGTATTACACCACAACGGTGGCCCGAACCAGTATAAACCCTGCGTCCCTTGTGTTGTTCTTTTCGTAGTTTAGATCCTAGCATGGCGGGGGGGTGCAGGTAAGTAGGAGGCGAAATCTCTGCGCGCACCCCAGTGTTTGAACCTCAAGGGTCTGCCGGAACCCGAAATCCAACATTTGGCATGCCATGTAGGGGTGCGCCGGAATTCGTCTTCCACCACCACGTTCTCCTCTGACCATCACGCTCATGTCTGACGCTCGTCGGGCCCGCCCAGAGTGCCGAGCCGCCCTCGCTTCCCGCATCGCCCAGACAGCCCCTGTCGGCGGGCGTCCTCGCCATTCCCTGTCACCTGCCGTCAACGCCGCCATCGGCCCGACGGGGGACGAGCAGCAAGCATCGTCTCAGCATCCGTCCGTGAGGCAAGACGGCTGCACCACAACTGCCTCGCTCGCCCCGGCTGGATCTTCGTCTCGTGTGCTTCGCGCGCCCATGGAGGCTCGGGCTGCACTCATCGCGGCAAACGAGCTCCTGCGTTACCATCCCGTCGACGACGTCTATGAAGAATGGCTCGACCGCGTCGCCGAGCTCGTCCGCGCCGCAGGGGGCTCTTCCGCGCCGTCCGTTCCGCTGCACCGCACCCAGCCCCGCGCGGGCGACGAGGCTCCGGGAGCGCCCCGGCCGCCTCCTCCTCAAGAAGACGCCATGGCTCCAAGGCGTGTGGCCCCTGGGTGGAACCCGCTCCATTGGGTGCCAGCGCGGCAAGAACAGAGCTGCCAAGAAGTCCCTCGCCCGCCAGAAGCTGCCCGGGCGCTCCCTGCTCCAGCACGTCGCGACCATCCTCCTGCTCCAGCGCGTGGGGACATGCAAGACCAGGCTCTCCATCACCCAAGGCCTCCTGTGGCCACAGTTGGCTGCTGCGCCTTCACCACCGAACTACGCAGTGTCGCGTGGCCAGGCAAGTTCAAGCCAGACCTACCTCCTCGCTACGATGACACGGCCGACCCTGCGGAGTTCCTCCAGCTCTACGAGCTGGGCATCGAAGCTGCCAACGAAGACGAGAAGGTCATGGCGACCTGGTTTCCCATGGCGCTCAAGGACGGGGCCCGCACCTGGCTCCTGAACCTGGCTCCAGGCACAATCTCCTCCTGGGAAGAGATGCGCACCCGCTTCATCGCCAACTTCCAAGGCACTCGTGACCGGCCACCCGCCGTGAGCGACATGCGCCGCATCAAGCAACAACCCGGGGAGACCCTGCAGAAGTACATCCAGCGCTTCAACAACGCACGCCTCAAGATTCCCAAGGTGACTGAAGAGGCCATCATCTCGGCCTTCTCCGACGGCGTGCGCGACGTCAAGATGAAGGAGGAGCTGGCGATGCATGAAGACATGTGCACTTCCTTGGAGCTGTTCAACTTGGCGAACAAGTGCGCCAGGGCTGAGGAAGGGCATCTCTCCCTCCTCGAGCTGCCTGCCGCAGACCCAGAAGAGAAGAAGCTCAAGGCCAAGGAAGTGAAGCGCAAGGGGGCTGCCGTGCTCGTGGCAGAACCAGACACCAAGCGGGGCAGAGATCAGCCCGAACCTCCCAAGGGCAGCCGGTACTGTGTGTACCACGACCTCCACACCCACAACACCAACGAATGCCAAGAACTCCGAGCCGTGCGTGAAGGAAGGATCGGCCGTCGCCCTGACCGCGGTGACCGGGGCTACGGCCGAGGAGGAGGAAGGAACACAGGGCGCTGGGAAGACCATGGCCCACGCCAGGGGTGGCGCGATCAACCTCGCGAGGATCGCTGGCAAGACCCACCTCGCGAGGGAGGCTGGAGGGATCAGCCTTGCGAGGATCGCCCGCAAGGCAACGCAAGCCTCCCACCGCTGCCACCACAGCCAAGGAGAAACGAGGACCGCCACCAGGACAAGGAGGCTGGGGGCTTCCAGGAGCCGCGCGCGATCGCCTGCATCCTAGGCGGAGCACAAGCCCCAGCCTCTCAACGCATCTTCAAGCAGTTCGCCCGCAAAGTGAACGCAGTCCTCCCCAAGCTCGAAGCCACGCGCCCTCTCAGGTGGTCGGCGTGCGCCATCACGTTCAGCTCAGCAGATCAACTCAAGTGTGCGGCTACAGTCGAAGTCCTCCCGATGCTTTGTTCCCCAATCATCAGCAACATGGTGGTCACCAAGACCCTCATCGATGGCGGGGCAGGGCTCAACATCCTATCCGTAGAGACATTCAACAACCTCCAGGTGCCCTATAGCCAAATCCAGCCAACCAAGCCTTTCTCCGGTATCACCGACGGCTCCACGGTCCCGATTGGGCAGGTCCGCCTCCCTGTCACCTTCGGGGCACGCGACAACTACCGCACCGAGCTCATCGACTTCGACGTCGCTCACATTCGCCTGCGATACAACGCCATCCTTGGGTACCCAGCGCTAGCCAAGTTCATGGCCGTGACTCACCATGGCTACAACGTCCTCAAGATGCCAGGAAGCGGCGGAGTCATCACGGTGCCCTGTGAAGAGAAGGACGCGGTGTGTTCCCTGGAACGAGCCTTTCAGGCCGCATCACTGGAAGACCCGGATCGTAGAAGTAGGAGGCTTCCCGAGGCCGCCCCCAAGAAGAAGAAGACATCGTCCGACCTGGCCCCTTAGGAGGCAGGACCCTCTGGGACCGGGTCTACCCGGGGGGAACCTCCTTCCATCGCATAGGAAAGCGCGCCCGACGCCCTCCTCAGGCAGGGCTCAGGGGCTCTCCTCTGGAGGGCCACCGACCTAGCTAGGGTCACAAGGGAGGCGCTTGGGCACCACATGGAGGCGTGTTTCGAAACACGTTTCCCTCAAGAAGGAGCAAGGCAAGGGGATCCAGACCCTCAGGAGTTCGTCAGCAAGGCCATTCAGGAGCTACAGGAGTCAAGAGTCATGAAAGGCGGCCGCCGCCTACCAGCAGTGGCTCCCCATCCAGGCGAGGATGGCGGGCTGCGCGTCTGCATCGACGTACCAGGGCTCAACCAAGTTTCCTCCCTGGAGCGCCTCTGGCCCTCGCGAGTGGGGCGCTGCGGAGGTCCACCCCACAGCTACGTTCGCATGCCTTACGGCTTGCCGAGTGCGGCTGACACGCACCAGCGCCTCATGAGGTTCATCACGGAGGCACGAGAGGCCAGGCGTTCCGCAGCCCTAGCGGAGATGGAGATGGTCCGCGAGGAGCCGCCAGCGCCTCCGGAGCCTCCCAAGGCCCCTGGGCCTGGGGGCTCATGAGGATCGGCTTCTGCTGCCCACCGAGTCAGCTACACCAACACCCCTTCCTCTTCAGCATCCTCAGGTGACATCTATCGAGTTTTATTTTCAGTTGGGAGCGCCCCCAGGGCTGCATTATTCCCAGGCCGCGTGGGTCCGTCCCTGCGGCGTGTATCCCCTTTTTATTCCATGTTGTTAGCTTACCTTGTTGGGGGCGCCCCTCGGGCTGCATGATCCCCAAGCCGCTCGGGCCAGGCCCAGTGGCATGTATCCCATTTGCGTTTATTTCCGGTTATGCGTTAGAACCACCATGCTTGATTATTTGATGCCGGTCCACGGCACCTCTTCTTCTCCATGCTGACCACTTGCACGTTAAAGGGGGGTACCTGAGCATCGCGACTCAGGGCTCTTACTGGCTCTCCAGCCCTCACCCTCTGGCCTTGACCACGGCATCGCGACCTGGCATACCAGCGACGGCTGAGACCAGCTCGAGGGCCGGGACCCGAGGACGTAGAGTGCAGGCATCTAACCGAACTTGCAGGGACACAACACAAGATAAGGCCCAGTGCCAGGCGCAACCCGCCTAGAGGTAGGGCCCCGTGAGTCCCGCGCTGGCTCACGGGTGCCCAGATACACCTCGCCACGCCCTACCGTGCCAGCCACGTGTCAGGGCGGGGCTGTACACGCCCCGGGGGCTCCTCCCGGAAGGGGCCCCCTCCCACGTACCAGTGGAAGCACCATGCTCCGCGCTGGCTGACGACACTGCCGAGGAGCAGCTATGCCCGTACACATACGGAAGCGCTATGCTCCGCGCTGGTGATAAACAACTGAGAGCGGCCCCCGGGCCGCATCAACCTCAGGGAGCCCAGAGCTCAGTGTCTAGCCTCATCGTAATGCCTCCCCTCGGGAGTGCCACGCGAGGGGGCTGGTCACGGGGGCTGCGCCTGGGTCACGCCCAGACGCACGCCGCCCAGCCAGGCCCCCCCGGGCCTGGTTCGTCGCGCGCCTCTCCCCGAGTGGAGCCAAGGTATGAAGGCCGTTTGGGTGTCAAGGGGGACTCCTGAGCATCGCGACTCAGGAGCCTAACTGGTCACGTAGCCCCTCACTCCTTGGTCCCGTCCTGGTTTCCGGTCGGGGCTATTGCTGGGTGAGGTATGCGCGGGGCCGGGCTCTGCAGACGTAGAACGGTGGATCCACCCACATCACACCTCCCTACTTGATGTTCGTGCGCCAAGGGGGACTCCTAAGCATCGCGACTCAGGATCCTAACTTGTCACGTAGCCCCTCACTCCTTGGTCCCATCCTGGTTTCTGGTCGGGACAATTGCTGGGTGAGGTACGCGCGGGGCCGGGCCCTGCCGGCGTAGAACATAAGCAAGTAGGAAGGAAAAGCGCAAGTTTCAAAGGAATTCGAAAGCAAATATTACAGTCCACACTGTTATCCCAATATCAGACACAGGTTTAAACGCCTCCCCGAGGCATGATACATGTGCAGGAATTAAAAGCAGGACGGGAGCCACGATGGAGTCACTCGGCAGCGGGGGAGCAGCGCGGAGTGGGTTCGCCTCACGGAGCAGCGGGGTCGGCAGTGCCTTGCTCCGGCTTGGTGCTGAAGGCCCGGAACTTCCCCAGCAGGGCCTCTGCGCGACCCTTCACGGCCTCGGCAGCAGCAGCGGCACGCTCGCCGCTCACGGGCTCCAGCAGGCTGTCGAGGTCGAAACCAGGATCGCGAAGGTGGATGTGGGTGAGGACCCGCGTCAGTGCTGCAGAAGACAGGACACGTGCCTTGGCCTTGGCCATGGGGCCAAGGCCAAGGAAGACATCTTCAAGAGCGTGGACCAAGAATGAAAGCAGCTTGGCGGGGCCGTCCTCGACGCCGGCCAGCGGGCTCTCCAGGCCACTGTCGTAAAGTGTCCTCAGCGAGGAGCGAGCCTTCGCCTCCAACTCCGTGAAGGCCGTGCGGTCTTCGGCAAGGACCAGGGCCTTGCCGTCCAGCTCGGCCTTCCTTGCCCCCAACTCCTGCTCCAGCGCGCCTAGGCGGTCGCGGCGTTTCTTGAGCTTGGCCTTCCGGCTCTCGATGGCCGCCTCGCGAGCCTTCACGCCTTCTTCTTGCTCTTGGCAAAGACGGACCTCTTTCGCGAGCTGATCCCGCAGGCCCTGCAGCTCGTCGTCCAGCGCCTTGCAGCGACCACGAACGTCGACCACCTCTCCCAGGGCTGCATCGCGAGCAGCCTTCGCCTCAAGGACGGTCTGCTTCTCCTCGTCGCATGCCGTCGAGGCCTGGACCAGTCCCGCCCGAATTGAAGCGTCGGAGCGAACCCATCCAGAAGCCAGCTCCAAGCGCCCGGCCACCAAGCAAGGGTCGGCACCGAGAAGATCCTGCCGCAGCCGGTCCAGCTCAGCAACGGCACGGTCCAGAACGGCAGAATGAGTCGGGGAGATAGCAGCCGATGGAGTAGGAGGAGAAGGCGGCAGCGCGGCCACAGCATCTTGAGGCGGAGTCTGCCGCGCCCCGACAGCTGCAGTGGCGGCGGCAGGCAAGGACACCTCGGGAGCCGCTTGGGCCGTGGGGGCTGAGCTCGCCCCAGCCGGCTCAGCCAAGCCTCGCGAGGACAACCGGGCAGGAGAAGCCTGTGCATCGCGGTCGCCCTCCTTCGCGGGCAGAGGCACCGCCACGGATGGAACCTCAGGAGCCCCCTTTGACTTCTTTGTTGCGGGCACCAACCTATCCAAGGGATGCGAACATCAAGCCTCAGAAGCAGGGCAAGAAATGAAGACAAGAACCGAACACTTACGGGTCGTCGCCAGTGAGCCCAAGCAGCCTCTGGCCAAATTTGAAGCCTGAAAGCCGGCTGGAAGGGTCAACCTCGGGAAGCTTGGAGGCGGAAGGTGCGTCTGCGGCCCGCCCCGGGGCCGGGGCAGACCCGCGGGAGATCAGCCCGGTCCTGTCCTTCTTCGGGATCGGGGGCGAGCCCCCGCCGTCCTGCTTGTCGTTGTCTTCGTCGTCATCCTCGTCGTCATCACTCGGAGAGAGGCGGAGAACATGGGACTTGCGCCGGGGGAAGGGAGCCCTCGACTCTCCATCGGTCGCCTCGGAGTTGGGCCCTTCCTCCTCTTCGCTGGAGTCGTCGGAGGGCACAGCCACTGGTCCCTCGGGAGCCTCCAGGGGCACGGGCCCTTCCCCGTTGAAGACGGGCATGGACCTCACTACCCGCTCCCAGTCGTTGCGGAGGAACAAGGGCGTAGGAGCGCCCTCCAGCCTCACCACATTGCCCCCGACCAGAGACTGGAGAATCGCAGCCAGGTCTCCGTCGGCCAAGGCCGCGGGGCTCGGACGGGGCCTCCACATTGGAAGTGAATACTACCGAAGCGGAGCCAGCTGGTGCTCCAGGAACTCCCTCAGCAGCGACGCGCCGGTCAGCTTCGCCGTTGCCATGTCGGTCGGCCTCAGATCCGCGTCCATCTTCTCCAACACCATCTTTGCGCGGGGATCTGTGAGCGCCGCTCGACCCCAGTCGCTGGAGCTCGTGGGCTGCTCCGTGGGCAAGATCAGCCGAGGGTGGATGCGCCCAGCATCCACCAAGATCCACTTGCTCCTGAAGCCCTCAATCCTTTTCCCAGGATTTGAGATGGCAATGGCGCCACCGTACACGATGAAGCTTGCGCACGTGGAAGCAGGACCGCGAGAGGTCCGGAGGTAGAAGTAGTGGCGCAGCAAGGCCACTGAAGGCTGCACCCCAACGTGGGCCTCGCAATAATAAGCAAAGATTGCCAGGAGAAGGACGGAGTTGGGATGGAGATGCAGAGCCTATAGCTTGTAATGGCGGAGGACAGAGAAGAAGAACTCGGAGAAGGGAGGCACCAGGCCAGCAACAATGGCACTTACGAAGAGCGGATAGAAGGTGCTCCTTTGACCCTCAGGGGTGGCGGAGCCGGCCTTGAACACCTTTGCCCCGTCGATACCCTGTGTCATCGCCATCCGGTGCAGCCGGGCAAAGATCGCCTCCGACACGTTCGGCGGGTCCAGGGCAGGCGAGTACCAGGCTGCGGCCGGGGCTGGCGAGGCGCCATGGCTTCCTAGGTCGCACGGTCAGAGCAGATCTGGAGATTTCGGAGGAAGGGAGGAGAGGCGCAAGAAAGGGGATCTGAGCAGCAACCGGGGAAAGCAAGATGCAGGGCCTAGGCGGATGCCACTCCTTTATCAACTCGCACGGTTGCTAAGGCGCCCACGTCTAGTCAACCGCCACGCGGCGCCCAAGGCCGCAGGCTGTTAGGGCCCGCGGCGCTTCGCTCTTGCCCTTCCGCTTCCCTGCACGGCCAAGTCCGGGCGCGCCTTGGGCCCGGGGGCTACTGTCGGCATTCTGGGAACGGGGGTCCCCAGACTTGCCTGCCTGCGGCCTGCAGCAAGGCTCAAAGGGGGGCCCAGCATGGACCATCTTCACCAACACAAAACCAAGACCCTCGCGAGGGGCCAAGCCTCGCGGGGCGGACGACGCGGAGCCTCCTCAGGCACGGCCTCATCAGGCAGGCTCACGAGTAGGCGGGGAGATCAAGGCAGGGTACCTACAAGGTGTCCGCGATGCAAGCCATGACGACCAAGGGCGCCAGGCGAGCGCCAGCCCGCGCAGCGTCCTCCTTTCCTCTTTGGTGCAAAGGAGGCAAGCGCAGCCGTGGAGTACCGAGGCATCAGGCAAAGGTTGCCATTTCGGTGCAACGAGACCAAGACTAGGAGGACCATGAGATGGAGGTCACCGTGGAGCCCAAGACGGCGTCATCACCAGAGCTTTGCATAGACGAAGACTACTTTTGTCAGGATAGCTGATACTTGTTGTCCCCCTTCAAATTAGCCCGCCATTGTTGGCTCCCTTCCCGCTCGATATTTGGGAAGAGGACCAAGGCCTCTATAAATAGGACCGGCCACCCACATAGCAAGGACACGCGACGAGTCGGTTGGTTGGAAGCAGAGAGAGAGAGAGAGAGAAAGGTGACTGAACTCCTCCCAGCAGTTCATCGCCCCAGCCAAGAACAGACCCTCGTGAGGCTGTTCTTCCTTGTATTGTTCATCATCATCAGCCCAAGAGGCAATCCACCACACACCACACACTGGAGTAGGATATTACACCACAACGGTGGCCCGAACCAGTATAAACCCTGCGTCCCTTGTGTTGTTCTTTTCGTAGTTTAGATCCTAGCATGGCGGGGGGTGCAGGTAAGTTGGAGGCGAAATCTCCGCGCGCACCCCAGTGTTCGAACCTCAAGGGTCTGCTGGAACCCGAAATCCGACAGAGTAGACTAATGGGCTTTAGGGTCCGTGCGAGTCCCAAGTGTTGAGCCCATGATGGACGCCTATATAAAGTGGGGTGCGGCACACTCATGTGGTTGATCGCTTCGGCGCTGTCACTAGGGTTTGCATGTGTTGCGAATAGACACCTCCACTTGCCGCCGGTTGTGTGATCAGACCTAGCAGTCTGCTGCACGATGTTCCTCCTGCACGCACGGATACCGTTAGAGGCGGTGCACTTGCGCCGCTCCGGCAAACCTGGACGTGGGAACCCACTACCGGTTGTACGAGGGAGATCGGACGAAGAGGAGACGATCCACGCGGACGCGTTGCTGATGACCCACAAGTATAGGGGATCTATTGTTGTCCTTTCGATAAGTAAGAGTGTCGAACCCAACGAGGAGCAGAAGGAAATGATAAGCGGTTTCCAGCAAGGTATTCTCTGCAAGTACTGAAATAAGTAGTAACAGATAGTTTTGTGATAGGATAATTTGTAACGAGCAACAAGTAACAAAAGTAAATAAAGTGCAGCAAGGTGGACCAATCTTTTTTGTAGCAAAGGACAAGCCTGGACAAACTCTTATATACAGAAAAGCGCTCCCGAGGACACATGGGAATATCATCAAGCTAGTTTTCATCACGCTCATATGATTCGCGTTCGGTACTTTGATAATTTGGTATGTGGGTGGACCGGTGCTTGGGTACTATCCTTACTTGGACAAGCATCCCACTTATGATTAACCTCTATTTCAAGCATCCGCAACTACAACAAAAGTATTAAGGTAAACCTAACCATAGCATGAAACATACGGATCCAAATCAGCCCCTTACGAAGCAACACATAAACTAGGGTTTAAGCTTCTGTCACTCTAGCAACCCATCATCTACTTATTACTTCCCAATGCCTTCCTCTAGGCCCAAATAATGGTGAAGTGTCATGTAGTCAACGTTCACATAACACCACTAGAGGAGAGACAACATACATCTCATCAAAATATCGAACGAATACCAAATTCACATGACTACTAATAGCAAGACTTCTCCTATGTCCTCAGGAACAAACGTAACTACTCACAAAGCATAAACATGTTCATAATAACAGGGGTATTAATATGCATATAGGATCTGAACATATGATCTTCCACCAATTAAACCAACTAGCATTAACTACAAGGAGTAATTAATACTACTAGCAACCTACTAGCACCAATCCCGGACTTGGAGACAAGAATTGGATACAAGAGTTGAACTAGGGTTTTGAGAGGAGATGGTGCTGATGAAGATGTTGATGGAGATTGCCCTCTCCCGATGAGAGGAGCGTTGATGATGACGATGGCGATGGTTTCCCCCTTCGAGGGGGAAGTTTCCCCGGCAGAACAGCTCCGCCAGAGCCCTAGATTGGTTCCGCCAAGGTTCCGCCTTGTGGTGGCGGAGTTTCGTCTGAGAAGATGGCTTATTATTTTTTTCCCATCGAAAGGCTTCATATAGCAGAAGATGGCCATGGGAGGGCCACCAGGGGGCCCACGAGGTAGGGGGTGCGCCCAGGGGGTAGGGCGCGCCCCCACCCTCGTGGGCAGGGTGTGGCCCCCCTGGTGAAGTTCTTGCTCTCAGTATTTTTATATATTTGGAAAACGTCTTCTGTGACGTTTCAGGACTTTTGGAGCTGTGTAGAATAGGTCTCTAATATTTGCTCCTTTTCCAGCCCTGATTCCCAGCTGTCGTCATTCTCCCTCTTTATGGAAACCTTGTAAAATAAGAGAGAATAGGCATAAGTATTATGACATAATGTGTAATAACAGCCCATAATGCAATGAATATCAATATAAAAGCATGATGCAAAATGGACCTTTATTATGCAGTCTGTCGCTTTTATGTCTTCCATGTCACACAATCGTATAAAGTTTATTTTCTCCCACAGTAATAAGTCATACATATTTAGAGAGCAATTTTTATTGCTTGCACCAATGACAACTTACTTGGAGGATCTTACTCAATCCATAGGTAGGTATGGTGGACTCTCATGGCTGAACTGGTTTGAGGGTATTTGGAAGCACAAGTAGTATCTCTACTTGGTGCGATGAATTTGGCTAGCATGAGAGGGAAAGGCAAGCTCAACCATGTTGGATGATCCATGACAATATAATTTATCTCAGATGTAAGAAAACATAACCCATTACGTTGTCTTCCTTGTCCAACATCAACTCTTTAGCATGTCATATTTTAATGAGTGCTCACAATCATAAAGGATGTCCAAGATAGTATATCTATATGTGTAGACCTCTCTTTCTTTATTACTTCCTATTAATTGTAATGATGACCAAAAGTATGCTTGTCAACTCTCAACAACTTTTATTCATCATACTTTTTCTATGTGAGCTCATTACTCTCCATAAGACTCACATGATCTCTTTGTTTCTTTTTATTTCTTTCTCTTTTTCTTTTATTCACTTAGGATCATGGCAAAAGAATCAAGCCCTTGACTCAACACTAATCTTTATTATATAGCTCACGGACTCAATTACATAGAGGAATTATAAAGCAAAACTCACGACTAGATCATACTAAGAACTTTTATTCTACTAGATCAAGATATTACCAAAACGATCGAACTAAGAAAAACGGTAAAGATAAAAGTGATGGTGATACGATATCGGGGCACTCCCCCAAGCTTGGCAGTTGCCAAGGGGAGTGCCCTTACCAGATACTCAATTCTTCTTTGTTGGTGGAGACGGTGGTGATTTTGTTGATGGCATAGGCTTGTCGTCCTTCTTCCAAGGCATAGGCTCACCATCATAGAAGGATGACCGAGTCTCCTGAAACCTCAAATCTGCAGCCAAACTCATCCTCTTGAATCTATATTCATACTCACAGTTTTGATTTTGTAGGTCATAGATTTGGGCTTGGAGGTTCTCGTTTTTCTCATGAACCTTGAAGATGGCCTCCCCAATGTCCTTGACGTCCAGCTTGTGGTTGTTGGTGAACTCTGTGATCATAATGTGATTGGAATCGAGTCCATGCTCCACCATCTCCTGAAACTTGAAAACTTCTTGCTCCAATGTCTCGAGCCTTGCCTCCGTGCTTCCGGTCTTCCTTGGTCCCTCAGCATCGCAGATGTGCAACAACCCCTCACGCATCTCAATGGTTTGAGGGTGTTGCAGCACTTCTGCGAGGTAGGGGTTGATGACCTTCTTGAAGAACTGGTCCTTGGGGGGGCGCTTGAAGACGACATGACGACCTGGATCGGTCAGAAAAACAGCTCGAAACAAAAGCAGGGGATTTTTGTGTGATACGGGAGTCAAAACCTCCGGGAGATTATATAATGAATTTTTACCGACCAAAATACGTGTCGTGTAAGAAAACGGAGTCCGGAGAGCGCACGAGGTGCCCACGAGGTAGGGGGCGCGCCCTCCACCCTCGTGGAGCCCTCGTGTCCTTCCCGGACTGCTTCTTATTTTTCTATTTTCTAAATATTCAAAAACGGAGAAATACTGCCTGAAAAACTATTTTGGGGTCGGTTTACTTACCGTACCACATACCTATTCCTTTTCGGAGTCTGAAACGTTCTGGAAAGTGTCTCTTATGTATTCCTCCGGGGTTACGGTTTCAATAATATTGGTTTCAACATTTATGGGATTACCTGAGATATAATGTTTGATTCTTTGACCGTTCACCACCTTCGGATTTGTACCTTCGAAGTTGTTGATTTTTATGGCACCGGAACGATAGACCTCCTCGATAACGTAAGGACCTTCCCATTTAGAGAGAAGTTTTCTTGCAAAAAATCTTAAACGAGAGTTGTATAACAATACATAATCACCTACATTAAACTCACGCTTTTGTATCCTTTTATCATGCCATCTTTTAACTTTTTCCTTAAACAACTTGGCATTTTTGTAGGCTTGGGTTCTCCATTCAACGAGTGAGCTAATATCAAATAACCTCTTCTCACCGGCAAGTTTAAAATCATAATTAAGTTCTTTAATAACCCAATATGCCTTATGTTCTAGTTCGAGAGGTAAGTGACATGCTTTTCCATAAACCATTTTATACGGACACATACCCATAGGATTTTTATATGCAGTTCTATAGGCCCATAATGCATCATCAAGTTTCTTGGACCAATTCTTTCTAGACCTATTAACAGTCTTTTGCAAAATTAATTTGAGTTCTCTATTACTCAATTCTACCTGACCACTAGACTAAGGGTGATAAGGAGATGCAATTCTATGATTAACATCATACTTAGCAAGCATTTTACGGAAAGCGCCATGAATAAAATGTGAACCACCATCAGTCATTAAATATCTAGGGACTCCAAATCTTGGAAAAATAACTTCTTTAAGCATCTTAATAGAAGTGTTATGATCAGCACTACTAGTTGGAATAGCTTATACCCACTTAGTAACATAATCAACAGCAACTAAAATATGTGTATATCCATTAGAGGAAGGAAAGGGTCCCATATAGTCAAAGCCCCAAACATCAAATGGTACAATAACGAGTGAATAATTCATAGGCATTTCTTGACGTCTACTAATATTACCAATTCTTTGACATTCATCACAAGATAAGACAAACTTATGGGCATCCTTGAAGAGAGTAGGCCAATAAAAACCAGATTGCAATACCTTATGTGCAGTTCTATCTCCAGCATGGTGGCCTCCATAAGCTTCGGAGTGACACTTGCGTAGGATCTGTTCCTGTTCATGCTCAGGTACACAACATCTGATAAAACCATCTACTCCTTCTTTATAAAGATGTGGGTCATCCCAAAAGTAATGCCTCAAATCATAGAAGAACTTTTTCTTTTGCTGGTATGTGAAACTAGGTGGTATAAACTTAGCAACAATGTAATTAGCATAATCAGCATACCATGGAGCAGTATGAGAAGCATTTATGACATTTAATTGCTCATTAGGAAAGCTATCATCAATAGGTAGTGGGTCATCAAGCACATTTTCTAACCTAGACAAGTTGTCTGCAACGGGGTTCTCAGCTCCCTTTCTATCAACGATATGTAAGTCAAATTCTTGTAGCAAGAGAACCCATCTAATAAGTCTAGGTTTAGCATCTTTCTTTTCCATAAGATATTTAATAGAAGCATGATCAGTGTGAATAGTTACTTTAGAATCAACAATATAAGGTATGAACTTATCACAAGCAAATACAACTGCTAAGAATTCTTTTTCAGTAGTAGCATAGTTTCTTTGAGCATTGTCTAGGGTTTTACTAGCATATTGAATAACATTTAATTTCTTATCAACTCTTTGCCCTAGAACAGCACCAACAGCATAATCACTAGAATCACACATAATTTCAAAGGGTAAATTCCAATCAGGTGGCCGAACAATAGGTGCAGAGATCAATGCTTTCTTCATTATTTCAAATGCTTCTACACAATCATCAGCAAAAACAAATGGTATATCTTTTTGTAATAAATTAGTCAGAGGCCGAGAAATTTTTGAGAAGTCCTTAATGAACCTCCTATAAAATCCAGCGTAACCAAGGAAACTTCTTATAACTTTGATGTCCTTGGGACATGGCATCTTTTCAATAGCATCAACCTTGGCTTTATCAACTTCAATACCTCTTTCAGAAACTTTATGCCCCAGGACAATACCTTCATTAACCATAAAGTGGCACTTTTCCCAATTCAAGACAAGATTAGTTTCTTCACATCTCTGCAAAACTCGATCAAGGTTGCTCAAGCAATCATCAAAACAAGATCCATAGACGGAGAAATCGTCCATGAAAACCTCACAAATCTTTTCACAAAAGTCAGAGAATATAGCCATCATGCATCTTTGAAAGGTAGCAGGTGCATTACATAAACCAAAAGGCATACGTATATAAGCAAAGGTACCAAAAGGGAAAGTAAAAGTAGTCTTTGATTGATCTTTGGCTGACACACGTATTTGAGAGAAACTAGAATAACCATCTAGAAAGCAAAATTGTGTATGTTTGGATAATCTTTCTAGCATTTGATCGATAAAAGGTAAGGGGTAATGATCCTTTTAGTGGCCTTATTTAATTTACAGAAATCAATTACCATCCTATAACCTTTAATAATTCTTTGAGGAATCAATTCATCTTTATCATTAGGAACGACAGTAACACCTCCCTTCTTAGGGACACAATGGACGGGACTTACCCACTGACTATCAGCAACGGGATAAATTATATCTACCTCAAGGAGCTTTAGTATTTCTTTTCCTACCACTTCCTTCATTTTAGGATTCAGCCATCGTTGATGATCACGAGCTGGTTTAGCATCTTCTTCCAAATTAATTTTATGTTGACATAGAATGGGACTAATGCCCTTAAGATCATCAAGAGAATACCCAATAGCAGCACGGTGCTTCTTCAGAGTTTTCAATAATCTCTCCTCATGCTCTGAAAGGTTAGCACTAATAATAATAGGATATATCTTTTTCTCATCAAAATAAGCATATTTAAGAGTATCAGGTAATGGTTTAAGCTCAAACACAGGATCACCCTTGGGTGGAGGAGGATCCCCTAGGATTTCAATAGGCAAATTGTTTTTCAGAATAGGTTCCTGTTTAAAGAATACTTCGTCTATTTCCCTTCTTTCATTCATAAACATATCATTTTCATGGTCTAGCAAATATTGTTCTAAAGGATCACTAGGAGGTACGGCAATAGAAGCAAGACCAATAATTTCATCCTTACTAGGTAATTCTTCTTCACGGTGTTGTCTACTATTTAGAGAAATTAAATTCATGAGTCATATCATCTAAACCGATAGTAACAACATCCCTTTTACAATCTATGGTAGCATTAACAATATTTAAGAAGGGTCTACCAAATATAATGGGACAAAAGCTATCTTGTGGGGAACCAACAACAAGAAAATCAGCAGGATATTTAGTTTTCCCACACAAGACTTCAACATCTCTAAAAATTCCCATTGGTGAAATAATATCTCTATTGGCAAGTTTAATTGTGACATCAATATCTTCTATCTCAACAGGTGCAATATCATGCATAATTTCTTCGTATAAGGAATAGGGTATTGCACTTGCACTAGTACCCATATCACATAAGCCATGATAACAATGATCTCCTATTTTAACAGAAATAACAGGCATGCCTACCACAGGTCTGTTTTTATCTTTAGCACAAGGTTTAGCAATTCTAGCAATCTCATCAAGGAAATGAATAACATGCCCATCAATTTTATCAGACAAGAGATCTTTAACAATAGCAATATTGAGTTCAACTTTAATTTGCTCATGAGGTGTATAAGTTTTAATATTGCTTTTACAAACTACAGTTGAAGCTTTAGCATGATCCTTTATCCTAACAGGAAAAGGTGGTTTCTCAACATAAGAAGTAGGAACAATAGGATCATTATAAGTGACAATCTTTTCTTCAACTTTAATAGGTGTAGCTACTCTTACTTCTATGTGAGGATGATATTGAAACCACTTCTCCTTGGGGATATCAACATAAGTAGCAAAAGATTCACAAAAAGAAGCTACTATCTCAGAGTCAAGTCCATATTTAGTGCTAAATTTATGGAAAACATCGGTATCCATAAAAGATTTAACACAATCAAACCTAGGTGTCATACCTGACTCCTTACCTTTGTCGAGGTCCCAATCTCCAGAGTTGCATTTAATACTTTCCAGTAAATCCCATTTGAATTCAATAGTCTTCATAATAAAAGAGCCAACACAAGAAGTATCAAGCATGGTGCGATTGTTATCAGAAAGCCGAGCATAAAAATTTTGAATAATCATTTCTCTTGAGAGCTCATGATTGGGGCACGAATATAACATTGATTTAAGCCTCCCCCAAGCTTGAGCGATGCTTTCTCCTTCCCGAGGCCAAAATATATATATATAATTGCGATCACGATGAACAAGATGCATAGGATAAAACTTCTGATGAAATTCCAATTTCAATCGTTTGTAATTCCAAGATCCCATATCATCACATAGCCTATACCATGTCAATGCATCTCCCTTCAAAGATAAAGGGAAGACCTTCTTCTTAACAACATCTCCGGGTACACCTGCAAGCTTAAATAATCCACAAACTTCATCCACATATGTTAGATGCTCATCATGATGCTTTGTTCCATCTCCTAAAAAAGGATTAGCTAGCAGTTTTTCTATCATAACCGAAGGAATTTCAAAGCAGACATTTTCATTTTCAGTAGGTTTAGTAGGTTAAGGAGAAACTCTTTGCTCTACTGGTTAGGGTGAAGATACCCCGAACAAGCCCCTCAGAGGATTATTTTCCATAGTAACAAGTGACAGTAAATTTCAGCACACTATATAAATTTTTCCTTACCAAATTCCACCTATGAAAGGCGCTTCACTCCCCGGCAACGGCGCCAGAAAAGAGTCTTGATGACCCACAAGTATAGGGGATCTATCATAGTCCTTTCGATAAGTAAAAGTGTTGAACCCAACGAGGAGCAGAAGGAAATGATAAGCGGTTTCCAGCAAGGTATTCTCTGCAAGTACTGAAATAAGTGGTAACGGGTAGTTTTGTGATAGGATATTTTGTAACGAGCAACAAGTAACAAAAGTTAATAAAGTGCAGCAAGGTGGCCCAATCCTTTTTGTAGCAAAGGACAAGTCTGGACAAACTCTTATATAGAGAAAAGCGCTCCCGAGGACACATGGGAATATCATCAAGCTAGTTTTCATCACGCTCATATGATTCGCATTCGGTACTTTGATAATTTGGTATGTGGGTGGACCGGTGCTTGGGTACTGTCCTTACTTCGACAAGCATCCCACTTATGATTAACCTCTATTGCAAGCATCCGCAACTACAACAAAAGTATTAAGGTAAACCTAACCATAGCATGAAACATACGGATCCAAATCAGCCCCTTACGAAGCAACGCATAAACTAGGGTTTAAGCTTCTGTCACTCTAGCAACCCATCATCTACTTATTACTTCCCAATGCCTTCCTCTAGGCCCAAATAATGGTGAAGTGTCATGTAGTCGGCGTTCACATAACACCAGTAGAGGAGAGACAACATACATCTCATCAAAATATTGAACGAATACCAAATTCACATGACTACTAATAGCAAGACTTCTCCCATGTCCTCAGAAACAAACATAACTACTCACAAAGCATAAACATGTTCATAATCAGAGGGGTATTAATATGCATAAAGGACCTGAACATATGATCTTCCACCAATTAAACCAACTAGCATTAACTACAAGGAGTAATTAACACTACTAGCAACCTACTAGCACCAATCCCGGACTTGGAGACGAGAATTAGATACAAGAGATGAACTAGGGTTTTGAGAGGAGATGGTGCTGATTAAGATGTTGATGGAGATTGCCCTCTCCCGATGAGAGGAGTGTTGATGATGACGATGGCGATGATTTCCCCCTTCGGGGGGGAAGTTTCCCCGGCAGAACAGCTCCGCCAGAGCCCTAGATTGGTTCCGCCAAGGTTCCGCCTCATGGCGGTAGAGTTTCGTCCAAGAAGATGGCTTATTATTTTTTTCCCATCGAAAGACTTCATATAGCAGAAGATGGCCACCGGAGGGCCACCAGGGGGCCCACGAGGTAGGGGGCGCGCCCAGGGGGTAGGGCGTGCCCCCCACCCTCATTGGCAGGGTGTGGCCCCCCTGGTGAAGTTCTTGCTCTCAGTATTTTTTATATATTTGGAAAACGTCTTCCATGAAGTTTCAGGACTTTTGGAGCTGTGCAGAATAGGTCACTAATATTTGCTCCTTTTCCAGCCCAGAATCCCAGCTGCCAGCATTCTCCCTCTTTATGGAAACCTTGTAAAATAAGAGAGAATAGGCATAAGTATTATGACATAATGTGTAATAACAGCCCATAATGCAATGAATATCAATATAAAAGCATGATGCAAAATGGACGTATCAGCTGCCCCAACTCTTCTTCCGCTGCACGGCACTGCGCGTCTAGTGGTAACGAACTGTGATCCATCTCCCATAGCATGTTCTTCGTTGTTCTGCACGTAGGAAAATTTTAATTTGCAGTCGACGCACGCTACCGTAGATCCCAACAGTGGTATCAGAGCCTCTACTATAGGATTTGGGTTCAGAGCCTCTACTATATGTGGAGGCGATAGATGAGATCTGTTGTCATTGATGAGATCGGCTGTGTGCACGGTTGATGAGATCAACTACACATGGGAATCGATGTGGCTATGTTTTCTGATGATCGGAATCGATGAGGTCATGACTCAACCTATACCCCTACCGGTCAGTATCCGCCATCGGGGTTAACAGTGAAACGTAAATCTGAATTGGGCTCACGATGATCGATAAGATCGTCAGATCGGAAAATTCAGCGTGATCGGAGTTCAGATGTGATCTGTGATTTCCGAAAACGTCCGGCTCTGCCCGCACCCGCGAGGGGCGCTGCCCCTCCGAACCCCGCCCGCTAACCGGTTAGCGGGACCGCCGTGTGCGTAGTGCCTTGTATTTCGTACACGATCACTCAAACCGGTAGAATGTGATTCTATGCATAACTTTATTTTGCAGGGTTTGATGTGAATAGTATGGCTCATGTGTATGTGATGCATGTGTGTAAATTATACATGGCCTGCGTGTCATGTTTGTCAGCCGGCAGAAGCCAAAGTGATGTCATTATATTGTATAACGACCTGCGTGTCGACTTGTTACTCTATGTAAATTCATTACTAGTTGTAGTAGTTGGATAATAGAGATCAGGTTGGTGGCTTGGCGTCTCGGCGTGACAAACAAGATGGAGTTCCTAGATGGTCATCGGAGTTGGATCTGGCCTAGAAGGACATCCATGAAGGAGGCATACTATTTCACAATGTATGTTTTACTTGTGATTGTTATGCTTCTTTGCTTCTATGCATGTTAGAATGGTAGAAAGATCCCTCATGAATATCAAGTAAATTGCCATTCCCGATGTTGCACCTTCGCACGTCAAGTACGTCTAGTAGTGGGCTCATAAAATTCGGGTGCTGCTAGGTGTCCTTGAACTGAAGGGTTCGTGTCGAACATGGACATGCACTGCATTAGGTTAACTTGACAAGGCTATCAAAATGGTTTTGGGCCTTGTGGCAAAAGAGGTCGGGAGCTGGGGTATGAGATACCTACCCGACCGACAGGAGTCGTATAGAGATACGATTAGCAAGGAGTTGCTTACCGTATAGATATGTTGTCTATCAGTGATGCTAAAGCTCACTAGTCGCATGTGCTAGTCAGATCCTGAATCACTGAGAGTTTGCGGAGGGATGCTGAATTCAGTGGGAGTATTTCTTTTTAAGGCTAGAATTACTCTACATAAACACATTGCTTAGTGATTGTATATTCTTCTGTTGTAGATCAATGGCACCACCTGCTCAACCCAACTTTGCATTGAAATCAATTGTGGAAAAGGATAAACTGAATGGAACAAACTTTACTACCTGGTATAGAAATTTGAGAACTATTCTCAAGCATGATAAAAAGGAACATGTTCTAGAGGATCCGCTTCCAGAGGAACCTGTCGATAACGCTAGTACCACAACCAAGAATGCCTACCAGAAACTCGTTGACGAATCAAACGAGATCAGTTGCCCCATGCTGGCTTGTATGGAGCCCGATTTGCAGCAGCATTTCAAAGACGTTGGGGCTTTTGATATGATCGAGAGTCTCAAGAGCATGTTTCAGGTGCAGGCTAGGACCGAAAGGTTCAACGTCTGGCGATCCTTGATGGATTGTAAGATGAAGGAAGGTGATCCACTAAGCCCGCATGTGATCAAGATGATCGGATATGTGCAAGCTTTGGATCGGCTGGGCTTCCCGCTCTTGGATGAGTTGGCTACTTATGCAGTTTTGGGTTCTCTTCCGCCCAGCTATGGGGCGTTCATCTCGAACTATCATATGCATGGCATGGATAAGAAGCTCACTGAATTGCATGGGATGCTCAAAGTGGCAGAGCAGGATATTAAGAAAAGGCACGCATCAAGTGTTGATGGTGCAAAAATCGGCTAAGTTCAAGAAGAGTTGGTCCAAGAAAAAGGCTAAGGCAAAGGGCACGGAGACGGTAACCTCTACCGCTATGCCGAAGTCTGGACTGGACTCAAAGACTATTTGCTATCATTGCAAGGAAACTGGTCACTGGAAGAGGAACTGTAGCAAGTGTCTTGCAGAGCATGGCAAGAAGGCCGGGAATGCTGCTTCAGGCAAAGGTACACTTGTTGCATATGTTATATACATTTACCTTGCTGACATACCTAGCAACTCTTGGGTATTTGATACCGGATCGGTTGTACACATTTGCAATTCGATGCAGGGGCTGGTAAGAACTAGGCGTGTGGTGCAAGGGAAGATTATCACCAGGGTCAGCAACAAAGCAAGAGTTGCTGCGTTGGAGGTCGGCACGATGAGCTCCAGCTTCCTTCTGGATTTATTTTGGAATTGAATAATTGTTATTACATTCCTGCACTTAATCGGAACATTATTTCTGCCTCATGCTTGATGAGTCAGGGCTATGAATTCAATTTAAAGGACAATGGTTGTTCGATTTATTTGAATGGTATGTTCCATGGCTATGCACCCATTGTTGATGGGTTATTTATATTGAATCTAGAACAGGAACCGGTCTATAACGTGAATGTCAAGAGGCATAAGCCTAATGAGATAAATCCGTCATACTTCTGGCATTGCCGGCTTGGACACATTAGTCTGAAACGCATGAAGAAGCTCCATGATGATGGACTCCTAACTTCGACCGACTTTGGGTCGTTCGAGACATGTGAATCATGCTTGCTCGGCAAGATGACTAAGTCTCCTTTCACAAAGAGTTGTGAGAGGGCATCTGAGCTGTTGGAACTGATACACAGTGATGTGTGTGGACCAATGAGCACAACTGCCAGAGGTGGCTATTAGTACTTCGTGGCTTTTACCGACGAGTTGAGTAGATATGGATATATCTATTTGATGAGGCACAAGTCAGAGACTTTTGAAAAGTTCAAAGAGTTTCAAGACGAGGTTGAGAATCAGCTCGGCAAGAGTATAAAACTTCTATGATCTGATCGTGGAGGTGAGTACATGAGCCCGGAGTTTGATGATCATCTAAAAAGCAGAGGTATAGTACCTCAGCTCACACCTACGGGTATGCTACAAAGAAATGGTGTATTGGAACGGAGGAATCGTACCTTGTTGGACATGGTTCGATCTATGATGAGCAAGTCGGATTTACCCTTGTCATTCTGGGGATACGCTCTAGAAACTGCAGCTTTCACACTTAACAGGGTACCATCAAAATCCGTAGACAAGACACCACATGAGATGTGGACCGGGAAGAGTCCCAGTTTGTCTTTTCTAAAGATTTGGGGTTGTGAAGCATTTGTCAAGAAACTTATGTCAGACAAGCTTACACCCAAGTCGGATAAATGCATATTCGTGGGATATCCGAGGGAAACCTTGGGATATAGCTTCTACAATCAGGAAGAGAACAAAGTGTTTGTTGCTCGGATGGGGTTTTCCTTGAGAAAGAGTTTCTTAGTCGGGAGGCCAGTGGGAGGACGGTCTGACTCGAAGAAATTCGAGGACCACTCGGGGATGGTTCGGCTGGTGATGAGATCATACCGGAGTCAGTCAGGGAACCCGTAGTGGAAGCAGCACCGGAACCACGAAGGTCAGAAAGATTGCGCAGAGTGCATGATGTATTGTTGCTAGAAAGTGACGAGCCGGCCACGTATGCGGAAGCGATGGTGAGCCCAGATCCGACTTAAAGTCCATGGATGAGAATCAAGTCTGGGACTTGGTTGATCCGCCGCCTGGCGTAACAACCATCGGTTGCAAATGGGTCTTTAAGAAGAAAACCGATGTGGATGGAAATGTTCAGATCCACAAAGCTCGGCTTGTCGCTAAGGGTTATGGACAAGTTCAAGGAATTGACTATGATGAGACTTACTCGCCGGTAGTGATGCTGAAGTCGGTGAGGATCGTACTAGCTATAGCTAGATATTTCGATTACGAGATATGGCAGATGGATGTCAAGATGGCTTTCCTTCACAGAAATTTAACCGAGGACGTGTGTATGATACAGCCCAAGGGTTTTGTCGATCCGACCAGCACTAGTAAGGTATGCAAGCTCAAGAGATCCATTTATGGGTTGAGGCAAGCATCTCGGAGCGGGAACATTCGTTTTGATCAGGTCGTCACTGGTTTCGGCTTCATCAAAAGCGAATAGGACTCTTGTTTATACAAGAAGTTAAGTGGGGGCTTATAGTGTTTTTGATCTTGTATGTGGATGACACACTACTAATCGCAAATGATATTTCGATGTTGAACTCGGTCAAGGAGTCATTGAATGGCAAGTCTTCGATGAAGGACCTTGGTGAGGCAATGTACATTTTAGGCATTAAGATCTATAGAGATAGATCAAGGAGGCTGCTCGGCTTAAGCCAGAGCACGTACATAGATAAAGTGTCGAAGCAGTTCAACATGAGTGAGGCAAAGAAAGGGTTCTTGCCACTCTCACATGGTATAAGGCTAAGCGAGACTCAGAGTCCTTCGACATCTGATGAGCAAAGCAGGATGAGTAGGATTCTGTATGCCTCGGCAACCGGATCCATCATGTATGCATGATATGTACGCGGCCCGATGTTGCTTTTGCAATAAGCCTAACAAGTATATACCAGGCCAACCCAGGTGTGAGTCACTGGGTATCGGTAAAGACTATTTCAAAGTACCTGAAAAGGACTAAAGAGATGTTCCTAGTTTATGGAGGTGAGGAAGAACTCGTCGTAAGGGGTTACGCCGATGCTAGTTTCCAAACCAACAGAGATGATTGTCGATCACAGTCCAGATTCGTGTACATCATGAACGGAGGAGCAGTTAGCTGGATGAGTTCCAAGCAAGATACGGTGGCCGATTCTACTACAAAAGCCGAATACATTGTGGCTTGGGAAGCTACAAAGGAAGGTGTTTGGATCCGGAACTTTCTGGATGATCTTGGTATTTTCCCAACCTCGGTAAAACCGTTGGACCTTTATTGTGATAATTCTGGTGCCATCGCACACGCCAAGGAGCCGAGGAATCACCACAAGGTCAGACACATAGATTGGAAATATCACCTGATATGAAAGATCGTAAAGAGTGGTGATGTAGAGTTATGCAAAATTCACAAGGATGCAAATGTTGCGGTTCCGTTGACTAATCTGCTTCCACAACCCAAGCACGAGGGGCACATTAGAGCTATGGGCATTCGATGTCTATTTGATTGACTCTAGTGCAAGTGTGAGACTGTTGGAGATATGCCCTAGAGGCAATCATGTATGATGATATTTCCTATGTGTTTATGAATAAAGATAATCCATGGACATTATGAATGATGTGTATCAGCAAGTACGTGACTTGTTTGTGGGACTATGCATTGTATGATGACTGTCCTAAAAGGTCCCTAGTCGAAAGGGTTGTGTGGACGCGCAGCCAACTAGACTAGCATATGACACGGTCGATGGCTTGGTCTCACTAGCCATGGAGCAATCGGATGCGGCTCTGTAGAGCCTGCACTTCATCAACTAATCCCCAGTCTAGCCCTTTGTTAATCCATGATGCAAGCTATGGCGGAGGGTCGGAGCGGAACGTGGGTATAGCTGCCCACTTGGTACTACGGAGTTCCGTGACATAAAACCACTCTCGTTACCATTGGTTGGAGGTTTCAGTGAAAGTGCCTTTCGGCCAGGGAGTGTTGGTGAGTTTTCTCACTACAGCACCACCGCACTCTGCCTGTTCCCTATCAATTACCTTCAGCTTCATACTAAAGGTCTTGAGCCATAAGCCGAAGTGTGGAGGGATTCGGAGGAAGGCCTCGCATGTGAAGATAAACGCCGAGACATGGAGGAAGGAGTCCGGAGCTAGATCATGAAAATCTAGTCCGTAATAAAACATTATCCCCCGGACGAAGGGGTGCAGAGCGAACCCTAGCCCTCAGAGGAAGTGGGAGATGAATACGACCCCTCTCGCCAGATCCGGGGGTCGGAATAACCTGTCCTTGAGCAGGAAGCCTGTGGTGTATCTCCGCGGTCAAGTATCTGGCCGCCCGAAGCTTTACAATATCCTCCTTTGTAACGGAGGAAGCTATCCATCGGCCTTGAGGGCTGGGTCCGGACATGATGGGGAGTATTGAAGCAATGAAGTCGAACCTTGGGTGCTAGAACTCTAGGTTGGGAAGGCCGAGGGGAAGTTTGGCATAAAAAGACGACCCTTGTTTCCTTTGTAAAGGCAGCGGGTATTGAACGCCTCCTCCTAAAGCCTAAGAACCTGCCTATTCCTAAGGAATCTTTCCCGTAGGACGGTTGGGTTACCCACACTCGTATTGATGAAAATCCCGCAATATGGGGACACGATCTCTGCTATGACAAGACGTGCCAATAAAAACTATGCCCCGAAACGTGGAACGGCGGGATGGGAAACGGTTCGAAATAATGACCGGGAAAGCGTGATGTCACTAAAGTTGTCAGCAGATTGGATTCGTGAAATACTATACTCTCTACGGCCAAGTGTTGCAGATCCGGATACGTTTTGTTTCGTCCGAAGACTATCTTGGAGTTCGGAAGGAGGAACCCGCCATGCAATGCCGAAGACAGATCTACGCGATGGACACCTTGTCATTGAAGCCAGGTTCAGGGGCTACTGAGGGAGTCCTGGACTAAGGGGTCCTCGGGCGTCCGGCCTGTTAGCCATGGGCCGGACCGATGGGCTATGAAGATACGAAGACCGAAGATTGCACCTGTGTCTGGATGGGACTCTCCTTGGCGTAGAAGGCAAGCTTGGTGATCAAATATGTAGATTCATTTCTTTGTAACCAACTTCGTGTAACACTAGATCCTCCTGGTGTTATATAAACCAGAGGGCTTAGTCCGGAGGGAGAGATATTCATCATCATAACCATACGAGCTAGACCTCTAGGGTTTAGCCATTACGTTCTCGAGGTAGATCAACTCTTGTAATACTCGTATTCATCAATATCAATCAAGCAGGATGTAGGGTATTACCTCTATAGAGAGGGCCCGAACCTGGGTAAATATTGTGCCCCCTATCTCCTGTTACCATCGACCTTAGACGCACAGTTCGGGACCCCCTACCTGAGATCCGCCGGTTTTGACACCGACAACGACCAAGGCATGCGGGCGCCAACGGGTGCAGAGGAGGCAGTTTCCTCTTTGGTGATAAGGAGGCAACAAAAAGCGTGGGTTCCCGATGAATCTGGCAAAGGTTTCCATTCCAGTGTAATGAGACCAAGACCGCCAGCGCAGTAGGGCGGATGTCATTGCCGAGCCCACCGCTGCGTCACGACCGGAAGCTCTGCAGGTGAAGACCACCTTTCATCAGGATAAGATGTACTACTTGTCCCCTTTCAAATTGGCCACTGTGGGATCCCTTCCCGCCTATGTTTTGGGGGAAGATGACCGAGGCCACTATAAATATAGGTTAGCCACCTCCATAGAGAGGAATCTGATCCGACCCCGGTCGACTCATTCCCTCACCCATAGACCTCACGAGGTTGTTCATCCATTGTACTAGTTCATCCTCAGCCCCTCGTGAGGGTAATCCACCACAAAGAAAGAGTAGGGTCTTACACCGCAAGGTGGCCCGAACCTGGGTAAACTGTTGTGTTCACCTTCTTCCGTGTTCGTGTGAATCAAGCTAGGCTATGGAGCGATGAGCTGGTAGGCTAGATAGGTTGAGTCCTTCGCACACGCCCGAGAGGTCGAACTTTCTTGGGCTGTGGAGCCCTAAATCTGACAATAAGCAGCCCACTAGTCCGGCCCACAAGAACAGGCTGGTAGCCCAAGGACCCCTTAGTTCGGGACTCCCTTAGTAGCCCTCGAACAAGTCTTCGAAGCCAAGGTATATGCGAGAATCATAGGCTTTGTGGACCAGTTCCTTCCTTCCATGGTACTTACAGCAAGTTCGTTCTAACCCTTAGGCAGACCCTTAAAGGTTGCTTGATCATGTCCAGCCACACGCTGTCCGGATTATGCCAGGACATCCAAAGTGTATGCATTACTTAGCCTCATAGGCCAGCCGCCCTGGTGTGAATAGTGGTTTTGTCTGACCACGCCGCCCGAGAGAACCAACACGGTGAACGATGGCGAGGCCTAGTAAGGGAACGACCCGGAGCCGACGAAGACACAATAGTGGATGTCCACGCGGAGGGTAGTACGAGGGTTCACTTGTTCAGATATGGTGTGAGGTTGTCGTTGCCGGAGAATAACATGGGGTGTTGGTGAGTAGAGGAATGGCCTGGACGTCTATGGGAGTAGGGTGGGCCAGTGAAGCCTGCATGGCAGCACAGCTGGCCAAGGGAGGCGGTAGCAGGTGGTACCGCCGGCGGTGGTTTGGGAGGCTGAAGCAAGAATATCCGAGATTGAAGAAGCACTAAAGTCATTGGATGGACATCCAACGGCCACTGCTGCTCGAATCATGTGTTGACTATAAGTTGGAAAAGCCTTCCATACGCGTCAACTTAGTAGGCCCACAAGTGAGCATCACATCTGTGGCAGAGAACATATAGCCCATTTGTGATTTGTAATAATGTAACACATTTTTGAGTTCTAATGGAATATACTACAGCCCATTTACCATTTGTTAAAATTACAGCCCATTTTCTATCCAGGACAATGATTAGTAATTTCAACCAACCGCTCAGAACTGAATTCAACAAAAAATTCCACATTTTGATGGGATCCGAAATATTTTTATCCCGAAATTTCGAGTCAGATTAAATATAATTTCAAAATAAATTTGTATTAGGTAAAAATCTAATGAAATATTGCACGCGCAACAAGTAATGAAATTAAAATTTTCAAAATCCAAAAATAATATTTTTGAAACTAATTACCTGTTTGGTGCATTTTATATATTTACAGCCCAGTTTTTATATTTACATCCCATTTATTATTTCTTCAATCTCATTTTCTTATTAGGCCTAATGAATCCCTCCTAGGAAAGATTTGCAGCCCAGCGGAGCGGAGAATAACAAGTTGACGTCAGTTGGGTATTCCTCAAAAGAAAGTATAGCTGGTCTAGCCATTTTCACCTTGAAAAATTAATATCTGGGTTGGATATTTGGTCGACATGAAGTAATAGCCTGGGCTAGATGGGCCAAAGCCCGCCCAGTTGATACCCTGCTCCCCTGAACAAGAACAAAAACAACGCTCAAGAAAAACTCTCCTCACACCTCAAAAAACAAATACTGCTAGAGCTGCTGGGTCCCAGTGGTCGGTCGTTCCTTGTGCAAATCTCCTGTTTATTGACTATATAGGTTGACAATGGTGTGGGACCGTGATCTCAGGAAACCAGGAAGAAGCAATTTTTTATCATTGTAGATAAGGAGGCACTTGTGTACATACGTCTATGGCCCTGGTGGGTCTGTACTGTCATCCTCTCCATGTAAAGTCATCTCCTGATTCCTCATGTTCGTTGTCCATGTTGACAACATGAGACGACGGCACCACGGCGAGCGCAACAACTCGAAGGACGACGGAGAGGGCCTCATAGGCCCTACGGATGGTTTGATACAACTCCTGGTGCTCATTCAGGAAGTCGGGATCATAGGGCCACATGTCCATGATGGCATTGTCGTTCGCTTGTTCGCCGGTGATTCGTCCCTCCGCGAGCCGGTGCTGGTTGAGGAGACGGAGGATGTAGCACAGGTCCTCCTGCGCTGGTAGCTCTTCCACCATTAGGACATTGAAGTGCGGCCGCACCTGTTCTATGGTGAACACGACATGAACCGGCTTGGGCGGTGGCGCCGGCTACTGGTCGGAAGCCACATCCATTGTCCGGTTGTCGTCGCTGATCTCGGCGAGCTCGCTGGCGAGCCAGCATGTCCGGCTGCTGGACTGGACTGCTGGTTCGTGTTCAAATGACACAAGTGCCGCCTATACGTTCATCTGCCACCCACATTAATGATACGCTGTTTGCCGAGGCGGCTACTCCGGCGCCACCCGTCCGTCCCTCTGCCGCCCACCATTGCTATATAAACTGTTGCGCCAGCCATAGCTGCAGTCATCCGCCTCCGTTCCCTTTCTCCTCTCCACCCACTCCCACCACGGCTTCCTCGCGCTCCAATGCTCTTTGGGATGGGCAGACGATGGATCAGAAGAAGGAGATGTCAGTCATTACTGCCGACTGGCTGGCCGGCAGGCAGCCAGAGGACGATGACATCCCAATGGAGAACATGGTCATCGACGATCAGGCGCCAACCCCCTCCTCCGCGCTATCCTCACCGGTGCATTGCACCATGACCATCAACGAGGCCCGTGCCCAATACATGGACATGGTGAGGCAGAAGTGTGAGGAGCAATTCCAGGAGGCGCAGGCCGATGCTGCCTAACAACCACCATGTCCTCCAGGAGCACCTGCAGGTGGAGGAGTAGATCGCCCGAAGCGGGCGGAGCAGGAGGTGCTACTCGAGTCGTACCGCTCCGCCCGCTCCGCCCGCGAGATCCGCCTCTCACGCTGGTGGTACCGCCTGCGTGTGGCGAAGGTTGCGGCTACCTACAAAGAGGGCGATGAAGCAGTCAAGGCGCTGTTTGGCGAGACCGGCGACAAGGCGGAGGACAATGATGGCTCCGCTGAGGCCCCTCCCTGCCGGCACCGAGGTGGAGGACTTCACCGGCTATGGCGAGGCCCTGCTCCACCAAGGCCCCGCCTCGCCAACAACAAGGCAGAGGACATAGTCGGCTCCACTGAGGCCCTAGCCCGCCGGCACGGAGGTGGAGGACTTCGCCGGCTATGACGAGGCCCTGCTCTGCCAAGGCCCCACCCTACCAACAACAAGGCAGATGACATTGCCAGCTCTGCCGAGGCCCCGCCCTGCCAGCAACAAGGGAGAGGATTTCCCTCGCTCCACCGAGGCACCGCCCCGTTGGCAACGAGGTTGCGCCACACAAAAAATGAGGAAGAGTAGAAGATGGTAGGTCGTCTCCGCTCGAGTCCAAGTAAGGCCACCACTCCTACCCTCCTATTGAAGCCAAGCTTGGCGGGTTGAACATGGACGGCCGATTAGCTGCTTGGCGACGACGTGGAGTCGGATAGCTTTACTTCCCGTGGCTCCGGAGGCGGAGCTGGAGAAGAAGCTTATGTTCTTGGGGCCCAGCCGGACACGGGTAATGGGCGCTGGAGATCATAGATTAGGTTAATTAATTATACCTCCAGCGCACCCCTTTTTAGTCGAAGAATGTATGAAATCTAATGAAATCCGGCATGTTTATATGAAATCCGGCCGTGTATGAACGACTTTAGTCCGAGTTGTTGGAATTCTTGTATCACTAGCATTAGATGAACATGCAAAACAATACGTACTAGCATTATTCTCAGGATGCACGGTGATCACCTCGTTTGCAGTAGTTTCACACGTACAAAAAGTTTGAGCATGTTTTTAGCGTGCCTGTACATTGCAATCAAACTCACAGGCCTGGCAATTCATAAAGAACATTCAAAACAATAGATGATTATGCATCTCAATGATTCACACGTCAGAGCCAATATTTATTTCACAACTAAAGAATAAAGAAAAATTGATCGATGCTGCTGACGGCAAAGGGCGTCCCATTCCAAAATATCAAACACATGTCTTCTTGCTAACATCAATGAGCAAACTTTGACAAGGTTGTCCCATTCCAAAATATCAAATGTGTGTATTTTTACATACATCAATGAGCAAACTTTGGCAAGGTTTTCCCATTCCAAAATATCAAATGCCTATGATTGTGGAATGGGCGGGGTTTGCCATTAGTTCAGACATTGACATGTCACCCCGTGCTAAATAAATCAGATGTTCTTTTTGTGCAGCTCCACTAAAATCAACCAACTTCGTGCGTAGCTTGTATGATTTCGCCTTTATATGTTGCAACACCTTGAATATATTAGCACCTCCTTTCTTGTAGCTAATTTTGTGGCTGGAGGTGGAAATGAATGATTCGAGAACATTCGATGTATTGTGCATGATGAAGTATAATGGAGGGCACGAACCATCAGAACATTTTCTGCAGTTCCCATTGAAATCAAGCTGAGCATCCCTGTTTGCGTAAATACAAAAAAGTGATTAGTATAAAGTAAATTGTACTATCAATTGATAGTTTAAACAGGCAACCTACATGATCCATCCAGAGCACACATTTAAAAAAATGGAACTCAACGGAAAGAATCCTAAAACAACAGTGTATTGCCCATCACAGCAACAAAGATGCAGATCTGTGAGTCCTTCTAAGCTGAAGTTAGTTTGTTCTTGTGGGCAGTAATGTAACCATGCTTCAACTTCTCCCTTCTGATAAGAAGAGAGGCTTGGCTTCTTCATCCTGGCATAATCAGAACTAGGTACTTCACGTACTCCATATTCTTCTTGAGAGGAGGATGATCCTGTTGTGCAAAGACAACAGAACAACTAAATGCTAGCATCCCTGTTTGCTCGAAAAAAAGAAAAGAAATATTTAAATAGCACAGATGAAGTACTTCTTGAGGACAATACCACTTTCCCATGACAGTAGCTAAACAGTAGCACAACACCAGTATCGATGACAAAGCTCAATCATATGGATGAAATTCGTGGGCCATTACCAACATTTGTCAGGAGGCTTATTGTGTAGCTCATACATTAAGAGTGGCATCAAATCAGTGGCAAAACAATTGCTCGTTCCAGCCATAGCAATAAATTAAGATGCAAAACTATATCATTACTTGTGTCATCATAGTTACAGTGCTTCATTACAGCACCGGGAGTTGATTTTTGTTCTTCTTCCACTTGTTCTTCCCCTTTATCACTTTGATAACAGACAAGCTTCGCCTTCAATGTAAGATTTTTCATGTCAATTAGGGCGCACAAGTATAGCACTAAACAACGACATTAATTTTCTGATGACAATAGCAAAATACATGCCAACAATTGTGAAATATCATTATCTTACCTCAATCGGATATTAAGGTGCACATACAGATTGGAAGTCTTGTCTCCTTTTGTGCAATTCACTAAAATCAAGCAACATTACCATATAAGTAGCATAACATATGAAAGCACACTGCACAATCATGTGAAAGAAGGCCAATACTGACTGATGTCTACTACACAACCTTCTTCTTGTAGACGTTGTTGGGCCTCCAAGTGCAGAGGTCTGTAGGACAGTAGCAAAATTCCCTCAAGTGGATGGCCTAAGGTTTATCAATCCGTGGGACGTGTAGGATGAAGATGGTCTCTCTCAAACAACCCTGCAACCAAATAACAAAGAGTCTCTTGTGTCCCCAACACACCCAATACAATGGTAAATTGTATAGGTGCACTAGTTCGGTGAAGAGATGGTCATACAAGTGCAATATGGATAGTAGATAAAGGTTTTTGTAATCTGAAAAATATAAAAACAGCAAGGTAGCAAGTGGTAAAAGTGAGCGTAAATGGTATTGCAATGCTAGGAAACAAGGCCTAGGGTTCATACTTTCACTAGTGCAAGTTCTCTCAACAATAATAACATAATTGGATCATATAACAATCCCTCAACATGCAAAAAAAGAGTCACTCCAAAGTCAATAATAGCAGAGAACAAATGAAGAGATTATTGTAGGGTACGAAACCACCTCAAAGTTATCCTTTCTGATCGATCTATTCAAGAGTTCATAGTAAAATAACACGAAGCTATTCTTTCCATTCAATCTATCCTAGAGTTCATACTAGAATAACACCTTAAGAAACAAATCAACCAAAACCCAAATGTCACCTAGATACTCCAATGTCACCTCAAGTATCCATGGGTATGATTATATGATATGCATCACACAATCTTGGATTCCTCTATTCAACCAACACAAAGAACTTCAAAGAGTGCCCCAAAGTTTATGACCGGAGAGTCAAGACGAAAACGTGTGCCAACCCCTATGCACAAGTTCATGAGGTCATGGAGCTCGCAAGTTGATCACCAAAACATACATCAAGTGGATCACGTGATATCCCATTGTCATTACAGATAAGCACATGCAAGACATACATCAAGTGTTCTCAAATCCTTAAAAACTCAATCCGATAAGATAACTTCAAAGGGAAAACTCAATCCATTACAAGAGAGTAGAGGGGGAGAAACATCATAATATCCAACTATAATAGCAAAGCTCGCGATACATCAAGATCGTTCCGAATCAAGAACACGAGAGAGAGAGAGAGAGAGAGATCCAACACATAGCTACTGGTACATACCCTCAACCCCGAGGGTGAACTACTCCCTCCTCGTCATGGAGAGTGCCAGGATGATGAAGATGGCCACCGGTGAGGGATTCCCCCCTCCAGTAGGGTGCCGGAACGGGTCTAGATTGGTTTTCTGTGGATACAGAGGCTTGCGGCAATGAAACTTCCGATCTATGGTTATTTTCTAGATGTTTCAGTATTTATAGGAATTTTTGGCGTCGGGAACAAGTCAGGGAGGTGCCCGAGTCGTCCACGAGGGTGGAGGGCGCGCCCTACCCCCTGGGCTCGCCCTACCCCCTGGGCTCGCCCTCCTATCTCGTGGATGGCTCGGGACTCTTCTGGCACAACTATTTTACTCTGAGGGCTTCTTTTGATCCATAAAAATCATCAAAAATCAACACGTCAATTGACTCCGGTTGGTATTCCTTTTCTATAAAACTCAAAAACAAGGAAAAAATAGAAACTGGCACTGGGCTCTAGGTTAGTCCCAAAAATCATATAAATAGCATATAAATGCATATAAAGCATCCTAGATGGATAATATAATAGCATGGAACAATAAAAAATTATGGATATGTTGGAGACATATCAAGCATCCCCAAGCTTAATTCCTGCTCGTCCTCGAGTAGGTAAATGATGAAAACAGAATTTTTGATGTGGAATGCTACCTAACATATTTATCTACGTAATCCTCTTTATTGTGGTAAGAATATTCAGATCCATAAGATTCAAGACAAAAGTTTAATATTGAGATAAAAATAATAATACTTCAAGCATACTAACTAAGCAATTATGTCTTCTCAAAATAACATGGCCAAAGAAAGCTTATCCCTACAAAATCATATAGTTTGGCTATGCTTCATTTTCGTCACACAAAAACGCTCTCATCATGCACAACCCCGATGACAAGCCAAGCAATTGTTTCATACTTTAGTAATCTCAAAAAAAAATAACTTTCACGCAATACATGAGCGTGAGCCATGGACATAGGACTATGGCTGGAATAGAATATAATGATGGGGGTTGTGTGGAGAAGACAAAAAAAGGAGAAAGTCTCACATTGACGCGGCTAATCAACGGGCTATGGAGATGCCCATCAATTGATGCCAATGCGAGGAGTAGGGATTGCCATGCAATAGATGCACTAGAGCTATAAATGTATGTAAGCTCAACAAAAGAAACTAAGTGGGTGTGCATCCAACTTGCTTGCTCACGAAGACCTAGGGTATTTGAGGAAGCCTATTGTTGGAATATACAAGCCAAGTTCTATAATGAAAAATTCCCACTAGTATATGAAAGTGACAAAACAAGAGACTCTCTATCATGAATATCATGGTGCTACTTTAAAGCACAAGTGTGGAAAAAGGATAGTAGCATTGTCCCTTCTTATTTTATATATTTTTCTTTTTTTATTTGGCCTTTCTTTTTTTATTTTTTTAGTTGGCCTTTCCTTTTTTTATTTGGCCTTTCTTTTTTATTTTTTCGGGACAATGCTCTATTAATTATGATCATCACACTTCTATTTATTTACAACTCAAAGATTACAACTCGATACTAGAACAAAATATGACTCTATATGCATGCCTCCAGCGGTGTACCGGGATAGGCAATGAATCAAGAGTGACATGTATGATAAATTATGCATGGTGGCCTTACCACAAATACGATGTCAACTACATGATCATGCAAGGCAATATGACAATGATGATGTGTGTAATGATGAATGGAACGGTGGAAAGTTGCATGGCAATATATCTCGGAATGGCTATGGAAATGCCATAATAGGTAGGTATGGTGGTTGTTTTGAAGAAGATATAAGGAGGTTTATGTGTGGCAAAGCGTATCATATCACGGGGTTTGGATGCACTGGCAAAGTTTGCACCAACTCTCGAGGTGAGAAAGGGCAATGCACGGTACCGAAGAGGCTAGCAATGATGGAAGGGTGAGAGTGTTTATCCATGTAACGACCCGACCCAAAATGGATCGAAGACTCTGTGCTTAAGTGTCATCCCTGGATCGGTATGCTAATACACACAGTACTCGAGGAATTATAACAGAGTTCAATCACACTTTATTACATCAAGGTTCTCAAAAGAGTATTTATTACAATAATATGGCCAAAGGCTATCTCAATGAAAATAACTGCGGAAGCATTGAAGGTAAATGAGTCCATCCAACTCCATGGCAAACTGAGTGCAGAACAACGACCTATCGCGCCTTTAATCCTCGTCGGAAAAGTCTGCAACATGAGACGTTGCAGCCGTGTAGGTCAGCACATGGAATATGCTGGCAATTTCACACCATAGAATAATAATAAATGAAAAGACTATCTCTATATGAAAATTTAGCTGGTGGAGGCTCTAAGTTTTATTTTGCATAAAGCTAATTTTACCCTACAACAAAGGAATAATTTTTTTATTACTACTAAGTTAAAATGCCATTATTGAGAAGGTTCCTCCCACTCAATCCCAAAATTCCCAAGTTATTAGTAACCCAATAATTTCATTAAATAGAGTGATGAGATCAACCAATAATTCACTTCTAGATACTCAAGTTGTCCATAACCGGGGACACGACTAATCATGATTAGTTTGTACACTCTACAAAGGTTTGCGCACTTTTCCCCACAAGACTCGACCACCTCCATGATCGGAAGATCAAGACATAGCATTTCAGCAGCATTCCCCTTAACCCTGGGTAGACCGGTACATCTACTTTCCCCTACATCAGCTAGTCTACCATGGAAAGAGGTCACACAACTTACTCAACTATGCTAGAGCCCATAATGGCTTGTGGCTGCACACGGAAGTTTCTAGGCATGAAATATCTTATGATCCCTTTGAGCCTGGGTGGCGGACCTAGGGTAATCACACGGGTACTCCGGGATTCCCCTTGGGCAAGCACTGGTTACTCCAGGTGCCCCAAACAATCCACCCAGATGTGTATTAAAGTTGCCACCTTAAGTTGTCCCAAATTATGGACCAGGACAGTTGCATCTCTAATGAAAAGAAGCAACTTATCTTACTGGGAAATTTAGCAGGACATGAAAAAAAGTGCCATTGATTCATATTACTAGAGGCATTACATTGAAAACAACATTGGTTTAACGTGTCCTTACTTTTAAAAGTGCGACTGCTACATTTTACCCGTGGCATTACATAGGAGCGGCTCGGGGAAACAAACATCAGAAGAGGATATTTGGGTTGGTCCCATTTTTGTTCGGTATATAGCCACCTTATACTGTGTGAGGATAGCAAATCTAGTGTTGGACTTACTCTGTTGACTTGTCCCCCAGTCCCCACTTTCTTTCCTTTTTCAACCAATAGATCGGGTTTATATTGAGGTTGTACTATGTTCCCTTTATTTCCCTATTAGACCTAGAGACTAGTTGGATAGCCAGTCTCTGCTACTTTTCGCCCCCATTATTTCCTCTTTCGACCAAGTCCTAGATTCAGGTAACAAATCTTCCCCCACCCCCACCCCCTTTCTTCCTTGTTTGAACCAAGTACTACTAGATTCAAGTGCACGAACTAGTTTTACGTCTTAACAGTAAAAAATCAGGTGGTTTTAGAACAGCCGATCGATCCTATCTACATGAGGGGGGCTGAGAAATAGTAAAAGATACAAATGCAGCGACGTCAGGAGCTCAAGAAGTAGAGCAAGGCCGGTTTCAAAGGAAATTATACCTGAGGGTCGCCGGGATGTCGCTAGGTCGGCGGCGGGAGGCCGGATCTGCCCACACTATGGCAGCAAGGAAGAAAGGGTGGGAGGCCCTCCCTCGCCAGCGATGCTTAGAGAACGGCAAGGCACGCTGATCGGGACACGCCGGTAGTGGGTAAGAGCCTTCGTTGAGGACGACCGCGTGAACGTTGCACCTTCTCACCTTCCCCGATGGAGAGGATCTGGCTGGATCTGTGACCGGTGGTGAGTAGAGAGAGAGTGTGTGGCCACCGCTGTCGTGTTTAGATCTGGAGAGGACGAGATAGTGTGAAGAGAGAAACACTAGCAAGCAAGCGCGGAGGCTCCTGCCTATATAGTGGAGTACTAGTTTTCTTTTGTCTACCGGCCGGAGCCGGCTTGACCTCGGCAATGACTGTTGAGAAGTCTTCATGCATGTGCCCCGGAGGCGTAGTTGTCGTCATTTTGATCTGAAGCACCGGATTATAACATATAACACAAAAAATGCCACATGACAAGAAATCATAACCTCAGTGCCCAAAGGAGACAAGATGAATCCCGACGGACAAACTAGACGAGGATCAAAGCTCAAATTAAAGATAAACTCGTAGAAAAGGGGTCCGTCGATAGATGTCCTAATTAACATAGCCGGCTTGACCTAGATGGCAGCCGAGTAGTCTTCGTGCATGTGCCCCCAATGACAAGCCCAACTCAGTTGTCGTTGTTTAACCCTCGAAGTGATCCGAAGCACATGACACCTAATTTTGTGAGATGACAAGAAACCATTTTTAGATTTCTCACCAGAACTACAGCCCTGTACAACACAGCCTGCACGATATGTAAACGATAGCCAATCCAGGCGTGTCTGCTGGAGTCTGGTCACATGCATGGATGAACTGATCTTTCGTGTCTTGCAGGGATCGTCCAGGTACTAACATATGTAATTCTATTAACTCACCCGACTTGCGGGCCGGGGAGTGTGCCTATGGTCGGTTCTCAATTGCGGTCCCACATGTGTGTGCAAACGCAATATGACGCGCGTTTCATTCGAAGAGCAGCGTGCCAGACCGACCAACCGTCTCGGGTGCGACGCGAACGCGACGATCGTATTGTATACTCCGTACATGTGTACCATCGTTTTCTTGAGGCTTTGCTCCATGGCGCAATCCATGGATACAAAATTAGTATACTATACTATTTAAAAGTCGAGGGTGGGGCTTTTCCCACGCGGTAGGCGGGGTAGTTCCTCCTAGTCGGTTCGACAGAGACGCGAGAAGATGAGGGAGTAGGCTGCTGCAAACGTAGGGCTGTGTGATTTGATGGTGAGGTCACTCCTTGGCAAATAGGTGCTTAGTTTTTTGTTGCTAAGTTTTCATCATTTAATGCCCATAGCACCTCATCTGAGCATCATTTAATGCCCATAGCACCTCATCTAAACGATGATAAGCGCGTGTACGTAGATGAAGCAAACTTAGCAACAAAAAACTAAGCACCTACCATTTAATGCCCATAGCACCTCATCTAAGCATCATTTCATTGGAAGAGGTCACTCCTTGGCAAATGCAATAAATACTACGAAGAAAGAGATAGAGAGAAGTAAACAAAAAATACTCTTATAGCCAACCTTATAGCTAACCTTGTTGTATGAGTGACTAAGTGATAACTATGTATGACATGCCAACATCAGATAGCCTAACGGACCGTGTTAAATCTCCAAGGGCGCGACCGCGCGAGCGAGGCGATGGTCGTCGTAGGCACGACCATGATATGGGCTGCTGGCAGCCCTTGGATCTGAGATCAAGTGGTTGCATGCTAAGTTGCTGAAAATTTGCAAAATAACCCTCCGGGATAGGATATTCACCCATAGGTCTAGAATCACGCCATGCAACCGTTCGATCTCAGATCCAAGAGCTCTCGGAAGCCCGTATCATGGGAGAATGGAAAGCTTCGTATCACCTATAATTTTCCCGACGCTTGACATGACATCGGAAGCCATTTAATTGGGCATCGAGTAGACATGACATCTAATTGGGCCCCCATAGTACTGTGCATGAATCCATTTATCCACCAGGCAAGCCCCTGCCATTCGCACGCGCCCCCCACTCGACATTTTTACAATCAATAAACCACTCCTAGTCGTCCCGTCCTTTCACATTATGGTAGTTCCACTAATCCTAACCCTCATCCCAAATTCATGGTGTCCCAAATCTCCATGATCCGCAGTGAGTACAAGGTTAGAACCATCACCGGCGATGAGTTCTACATCATCTACACCCGTTCTTCCGCAAAGGTCAAAGAATGCCTTGCTCGCTTCAAACGCATGTTCGAAAACTCAAATGATGAGTGGGTCGCTGGGCTAGATGTTGAGTACACCACAGTCCTGGGAAGCGAGAAGAATCTAAAGGAGGCATAGAAGAAGAAGCCCACCGTGATCCAGTTCTGCGTGCATGACTTATGCTTGGTCTACCACATATGCCATGCCGACGTTGAGTGCCAGGATTTTAAGAATTTCCTCAAGGACGGCCGAGTCAAATTCGTTACTGTAGACTTTAGGAACGACAGGGATATCCTGGATCGGATAGGCCTCGTTGTAGGCAACCCCTTCGACCTCAGGAAGAAAGGGTTGGTGCCCTCCCGTGATCAGCCTTCAATGCTGACCCTGGCAGGAGCCATGGTTCATCCTTCATACGGTACACTGAAGAAACCTCCGTTCAAGTTTCATCATGCATGGGAGTGGAATGTACTAGATATATACCACATCCACTACGCTGCAATGGATGGCTACCATTGTTTCAATATCTACAAGGGTTGGATGAAGAGCAAGAGCCAAGTGTGCGGTTCAAGCAAAGAAGTATCGGCCAAGAGGAAGAGGGACAAGGATGAAGTCGAGGACGTGGATGAGGAGTCTGAGTAAGGTGGCAGTGCCGTTGCTCATGGTGGTTCCAATGCAGTGTCTACCGGATTAGTTGCTTAGTTTAATTTCAGGTGTGCTTAGTTTTATTTGAGGGGTGTGTTGTGCTGAGCCCCCAGCAGAACTATGTTATGTTTCTTCTTGTTATATTTCGTACATTTCATCTTTTAGTTGGTACAATACTACCACTCGTTTCTTCACATTATATACATACAATATATATGGCTAACATCATCTAGCCAGCAGTTTAGTTGTCAAAGAATTTCAGGGTCTTTAGTTTTGTCAAAGAATTCTAGGGTGCTTAGTTTTATTTGAGGGGTGTGTTGTGTTGGAGACCATTAACTTATCATTGTGAGAATCGGCTTATTTTTGTCATGTAACATGGTCAACGGGTTTGACGTGAAAATAACAATGTCTAATGGCATTTCTGAGCAAACATCTAACTTAACGATGGCATTTTTTAGATATCTAATTGCATTTTTGAGCAGGCATCTCACGGATCGATGGCATTTTTTGAGTAGTTGTAACTTCTAATGGCAAAACTGAGTAGTGATACACAACTAGTGGCATAAATAGTAAGAACCCAAGAATTAAATAAGTATGCTAATTTCTTTATTTCTTTATACCTTTGTGTGCAAAACAATATACGCTGCCTCCCCCCAGATTTTCTTTACAGAGGCAACATAGAACTATATGAGTGCCCTGTTAAATTTTGGAATTATTCCGGGTTCGTTTGGCCTTTTTTATACATTAATTGAGTTTCTGGTCATTTAATGTGCATAATTCAAATTTGAACTACAAGCACATGCTCCCGTGCACCAAAGTTGATTGAAAATCACATGTGTGTCCTCGGGTGAATTTCTAGGTCACATGCAAGAAATGGGAATGAAATTCAAACATCTGGGCATTGTGGTTTGCCCGAGAACATTGAGAAGCTTGGTTTTATCATTCTTGTAAATCCAAAACATGCCTGAAAATCACGAAACTCGGCATCGTGTCAAGTCATGGTACGACCATGCTGTGGTAAAAAAACTTTGCAGAATAGGAACAAGTTTTCGTATAAGTTTCTTGCAAACAAGAGCTTCTCTCAAGAAGGCTCGTGGTTCTGAGAGGGAACGTGTCACCTTTGTGTGCATAATTAAAATTTTAAATACAAGCACATGCTCCAGTGCACCAAAGCTGGTTGAAAAATCACATGTGTGTCCTCGGGTAAATTTCTAGGTCCCATGCTAGAAATGGGAGTGAAATTCAAACATCTGGGCATCATGGCTCGGCTGGAAACATTGATAAACTTGGTTTTTTAATTCCTGTAAATCCGAAACACGCATGAAAATCATGAAACTTGGCTTGGTGTCATGACATGGCACCAACATGCCATGGTAATTTTGCTGTCTGATTTGCGAAGGCGCACACATTAACAATCAACAAAGTCATTTTGGAACAAGTGCTGTCATGTTACAATCAGAAACACAAGTATTATTGAAACCGTGGGCATTCTATTTACCATTTATGTGCCGCCACGCGTCCCCTTTTTTTATTAGCTAGGAGGCGCCGTGCAGGGTAGCTATTTGAGTACAGGAGGCGTGCGAGCCCTTTGACCTCCATTTGCCGTCCACCTCTCTCCCAAGGTCTCCATTAATGGCGCTCGAGCCTCTGTTTAATGGTGTGGCAATGTCTCACTCGACTGAGATTTAAGAGAGAAAAAAGAAAATCTAAAAAGAAAATTTTGCACGGATCTTGATGTAAGATCTGACGGACCTATATAGCATCTACTGTGACTTATTGCAAGACTGATGAATATATATAAGGACGACAAGAGTGGATAATAATTGTCTTACATAATTAGGAAGATAATTTAAAAAGCCACATGCGGCTACGCCCGAAATACACAAGGGCAAAAGAAGAAGGAAGACGCATACAATGATCTGGCTCACTGATCTCTACTTTCTTTATGCGCTGCAGGTCACGGAGGCTAGTTCTCGCGGCGGGCGATGATCTCTTTCATCAGTTTCATGTCCTTAGTACGCTGCTTGGCAGCATCCATGGATTCCTCCACCAGCCTGTTGTGCTCGATGCGGAGCATGGCATTCTCGTCCATAAGTTTCTTGATGATGATGCCCGTCCTCTGCAACAAGGCAGCAGTCTCCTCCTCCTGCTTCTCTCTTCCGGCGATCTTCGCCCTCAGCAGGTCGCGCTCGCCCCAGAGCTTCGCATTGCCCTCCCCTAGTTGCCGGATGACGCTGGTAGCCTCGTCCTGCATCCTCGCCCAGCCGGAGATCTGATCCATCTGGCTATGGACTATCGCATGCATGCACCTGTAAGAGTCCTCGCCTGCCCACGAAATTTTCCCAGGCCGCCGCGGCGCGGCGGGACCTCCCTGCTGCTTCGGCGACGCGGCAGGACATCTCTGCTGCTTCTACGGTGTGGCCAGACCAGTCTGCGACATCGACAGTGCGGCAGGACCTCCGTGCTGCTTCGGTGGCGCGGCGCAACCTCTGTGCTACTACTGCTGCGTGGCTGGACATGTCGGCTGCTTTCGCAGCGAGGAGGGACATCTCTCGTGCTTCCTCTTCCATGCTCACCTCTCCCTGTTGGAAATCTCTCGACCCAGAACTCACGCTGGCTATGGCTTGATTGACTTGATTGTTTTTTGTGGATGAGGAGTTGAGGAGGAATGTGCAGTCATCTTAGCATAATAGTATTTATAACCGAGTACTACTAATACGCTCCTAAGTGGGAAACCGTTTAGGTTGTGATCGGTGTGAACAGGTTTGCAATTAAATATAGCGTGGTAGTAGTAGTAATTTGGAATGTGACGAGACGCGCTCGAAATTTATTGACGGTTCTAGTTTCGATGTGTGGCACTATTCCTGGATGGCATAACGTCAGCATGTTTTCTCGGCCGTGGTGTAGCATAAGCCATGGTACTAGTTCTTTTTCTACTGCCGTGTATGTGCAAAAACTGGCACCGCCGGATACATATCTTATGCTTGGCGTTCGACAGGAATAGCCTCGTGGCGAGCTATAGACTAGTCTTTTTTCAGATGCATTACACCTATCTCTCGGGACTTCTCGCACGCACCATCACTGCTCCCTAGGTCGATGCCACCCACATACAGTTGTACTCTGAGAAGAGGTGCACGCACGCACTCGTCCTCTCTCACACACGCATCTGTAGCTACGAATTTTAGTGTTCTCAACCATCCAATTGGCTCTATCATAGGTTTCATGTTGCTCCTTGGCCTTGAGATTGAGAAGTTTAAAATGCGGAGGCTAAGATGGAGGCGTGAGGTTTTGGTTAATGTGCGGGCTGCACACGGCACCAACACGACACGAGCTTCGTCTGCCTGGTGCGCATGCAGTCAGGTGAGTTATCCAAGTATAGATACAACCAGGCCCTCGTTGGTATCCGCGCCTCGACTTTGGCTGGTCATAGTGGAGAGTAGCATAGACTAGTTACTAGTCTATGTTACTAGTACCTTCATAGTGGGTAGTGTCATATAGTATATGCATAATTTGGCGACGAGCGCTCTCTATATGTAGCACCTTTTTTATTTAATTACATCTTGTTAGTTTTGCTCCATGGCGCAATCCGTTTACTACTACTGTACAAATGTATACATTTTTTAAAAGGCTAGAGGATGGGGCAGTCTAGCTTGGTCCTTTCACGAGAGGCGAGGGCCTTTGTGATTTGACGGCTCATTACTGCTAGAAGGTGGGGCCTTGTGATTTGACTGCTCGTATAAATGTGCCGACGACTGGAGGAGGAGCAAAGAACCATGCGGTATACTCAAGTTTTCCACTGGAGTACGACGGAGGAGCACGAAACACGGCAGCCCAGTGCCATATCCTCTACTCTCTACTCTTATTATATATTACTAGCAAGAGGCATTGTTCTATTGGTGATAAAGAATGATCTAATTTGCTAGTCATCTCATTTTTAGCATTGTTCTATTCATGCCTCGCAAAGAAGGTGACACGTGCAGCCAAACACCCGAAGCAAAATAAGAAACACAAGAGCAAAAGAAGAAGGAGGATTATCACCCCCAAAAAAAGGAAGACGCACACACAAGTCTGGGGTGCTGCTCTTACTACATGAAGGGTTGCTGGCCGCGGAGTCGTAACTACTTCTTCATCGCCTCCATGACCTCCATCTCCTTGCGTGTCTCCTCCGCCATCTTCGTCATTGTGTCCATGACGCGGGATTTCTCGACGCAAGCCTTCATCATCTGTTCCACGGCCACATTACGTACCTTGACAGCAGCCGGGTGCTCGATGTGGAGCTTCGCCAACTCCTCCTTCTGTTCCATGACAAGGTCCTGCAACATCTTCATCGAGGAACTACTATTCTCATGCAGCTTCTTCCAGCCGGCGTTCTCCTCCTTCAGCAGGTCAAGCTCGTGGTAGAGCTTCACCTTGTCCACCTGAAGTTGCAGGATTTCGCCGGTCGCCTTCTTCTCCGAGGCAATGCTCTTCTTCAGCAGCATCACCAATCCGGCGGTCAACTCCCCCTGCTCATTGAGCTCAGCGGGCATGTCGTCGAGGCTCTCCTTCAGCAGCTCCACCAAACCATGGATGAACTCCTTCTGCTTATTGAGGTGCTTATTGAGCTGGTCGGGCATGCCGTCTAGGGAAAACGACTCGAGCGCTGCCAGCTCAGCATGTTCGCCTCCGTGTCTAAGGCGCTCCTAGGAGCCATTGCCTGCCCGTGAGAGATCTTTAGAGGTCTCTGCATGGCGGCGAGCCCTCTTTTTTTCGCAGCCTTGGTTGTCGCTCCCTTGTTACGAGTAGTTCTCGACCTAGAGCTCTGCACACCGGCCATGGCAAGGACGGACGAAGGAGGAGGACTTATGAGGAGGAAGGTAGAGTAATTTTCGGTTAGGTAGTTCCCCTTTTTATAACCTAAGTACTAGCACTAGTACTAAAACCTACATAGTGGGAACACGTTCAAGCTTGGTACATACTGGTAGGTGTGAGCAGGCTTGCACCTAATTGTAGCACTAGTACTTTCGAATGTGATGGGAACAAGGTAAAGATTAATTGATGGTTTTTGGTTTCGAGGCCCGAAACGGCTCCCGATGAGTTTAGTGGAACATAAATTTCAAGTAGACTACACTGCTCAGATGTGTAAATATTATGTTACTGTAAAAAATTGGCACAAAATACGAAGGAGACCAATGGAAGTACTACTAGCAACCCATGATTTAACTACTCACATGTGCGCAGTGGAGTAGTAATGTCTTTCTTCCGCCCTCACGTCCACTCAATTTGCATGCGATGTATTAATTGACCATCAATGAAGTGAAGGACTTTACACGCGTCAAATTATCACATGGGTGGATCTTGGTACAAAATTGTGCCCGCCCGTGTACCCGCGTGTGCGTGCGAGGGAATGAGTGCGTGTGTGGCGTGCGTGCACATCTTCGCTTCATGCGTGTACCGCCAGTGCGGCTCAGGGAGGATGAGTACATTCTTCTGGAACCAGTAGCACGTCACTGTGATCAATCCACACAAGGATGTCGCGACAACGCCTCCACATGTGCCACATGGTTTCATGAACTGTGAGAGAGACACTGTGTAGCGTGCCATTGTGTTTTGCACATACTCGAAGTACTAGTAAGGTACACGTGCATTGCACACGTTAGATTTTGCAACCAAATTATGAATAAATACCACACTGTAGCATGTAAGCTCTGAGTCATATATGCCTGATGTAGACCTTCATTTAATTCTTATAGTTCATCTCATTCAAAATCAATTAGTTTTTATTAAAAAACCTAGGGCCTCTTTGATTCGTAGGATTTCCAAAACGCGGGAATAGGAAGAACATGGGATTAGAGTGGAATGTCGTCTTGAATCCTACAGGATGGTACGAGTGTTTGATTGTGCATAGAAGAAACAGAATTCTTTCAAAGAGGTTTGAGTGGATGGGATGTTTCCTATGAAATCTAGTGCAAATGAATCATATGGAAAAATTCCTGTGGTTTACAATCCTACGAATCAAATAACCAAGATAGGAAAAATTCCTAAGGATTAGAATCCTCCAAAATTCCTTCGAGAATCCTTTGAATCAAAGAAGCCCTTAATCTATTTTATGATTCATGGAATTGTGCGTTGTAAAGCATAAAGTGAAAAAGAAATAATGGAAATTCAACTAGAAGAAAAGTTTGGGCAGTTATGATACGGAATATTCTAGAACAAAGGAGAACCACTGTTGTTTTGAGATTTGTGCATTATGCTTAAGTTCAACCATGGGGTCTGCTAGATTATACATGTGGAAAAATACGGTGGGGGCTAGAAGATGGTGCAAGGGGCCGAGTGGAGGGAGACTATGAAGGAGTGCACAACTGCGAGATCGATATCTAGAGAGAGGAGGCGAGAACGTGCGCTGTTGCACGCAGTGGCGGAGCCATGAAAAATGTCCCATGAGCTAGGGGGCCAAGCATTGCTAATCCTTTACGAGGAGGGCCAATTCATCAACTTCAACCATTTTTACCAACAATTGTCTAATGATCACATTCATATTAGCCTCGATATATGGTGATGTTAGGGGGGTCAGGGCCCTTGCTGCCCCCTGTCTTCGCCATTCTGCGCGCGTCTGAGAGATGAAGCGGAAGGCATGGATGATGAGAGGGGGGTGTTGGATATATAATTAATGTGGGTGTATTAGCTATATGTGTAATCCTATATAGAGAGGTATAGATTGATCGATGTGGACATGGGAAAGAGGGTGAGACCTCACTAGATATATAGATTGATCGGTTTATGTGGAAACTATGAAAGACCTAGCTATACACACACACACACACATAGAGGAACATCGATCATTGCGCATGCACGTGAGAGATAAAGAATGCCTAATATGATGGAGAGGGGGATGTGCGTGTGTGTGCCTTCATGGGAGACCGACCTGAAGAAAAAGATTGCATGTGTGCGATGGATAATGCCTACTGGTAGTGTGTGTGCATGCATGCACGAGAGAAAGTTAATGGTACAATTATAAAGAGAAGACCAACGTGCGGGTGTAAAAGACTAGGTGAGGTCATAATCAATGTAAAGTTGAATTCAAATATTTGAATAAGAGATCTTGATGTTTGAAACCCATGCATGCATGAATATAACGGAGATCTGCGCGGTGTGGTCTGGAACCGAGCATGTTGTAATGTATACACATTGAACAAGGTCAGACTGGTTTGAATTTGAGATACCGATGGCAGACATCATTTGGCCACATTGCATCCGTGCATGGACACACTATTCTAATTGGAGATGATGGGTGGCTTTCGCATCACATATCTATATCTATACCCCTATATATATTATATTTTATATTTTTTATATAGTGTGCGGATAACTTTAACTTTAAAAGATGGTCGTTGGATGAGGCCAATCCGATGGTGCAGAGCTGGCAAATTTGAGCACTACTGGCCGTTGGATATCATCTAGATTCCACCAGATTTTGCCACATGTACAATCTAGAAGACTCTATGGTTGAACTTAAGCATAATGAACAAACCTCAAAACACAAGCACTTCTTATTTGTTCTAGAATCATTCGTATCAGAATTGCCCAAATGTTTTTCTACATGATTTGTGTTTACTTTATGCCTTACAACGCACAATTCCATGAATCTTAAAATAGATTAGCTTTCTTATAAAAACTAGATGATTTTGAATGAAATGAACTATAAGAATTAAACGAACATCTACATCATGCATATCTGACTCAAAGCTTACATGCTATAATGTGGTATTTATTCATAATTTGGTTGCCAAATCTCATGCGTGCAATGCACATGTACCTTACTAGTCTAAATGGTGTTTGTGTGTGTGTTGTGCGTGTTAAACACATTGTACGTAGTATATCATACTAGTCTAAATTGTCTTTTTTTTCTTTTGGGTACACATTAAGCTTGTTCTCCTGAAATTTCAAGTCGCGCCTTGTTATGCCGAAATTTCAAGCTAGCGTCTCTGTCTATCATGTTGCGAAACTCCCGCCTCTTCAACCCACGCCTTGTTACCCCGAAATATTTAAGATAAATCTTTGTCTCGTTGTCCTCCAACAACTCCCTCCATCTCAACCCGCGCCTTGCTATTCCAAAATTACAACGCGCGCGCGAAAACTCCCACCTCCTGTGAAATCCTGACACGCGAAATGCCCGTGATACCCCTAAACCGAAAGAACCGCCTCAAATTGGTGGGGGTACTTTCGTAACTTACCCCACATTTCGGACAAGCGCGTCCCTAAGCCATAGTTCCCCACTCCCATCCCATCCGCCCATCCATTCGTACACCGAGGCTGAGAAAACCCGCGAAGCCCCACACCCTCCTCCGTCCGCCACCAAGTCGGAGCCTCTTCCCCGACGACGTCGTCCACAGCAACACCTCGACGTCCCTCATCCACCATACCGGATAAGGATTCATCGTTGATCTGGTCGTCCCGCCGGTTTAGCCACCCCATCCTCCACCTCCAAGGAGCTGCCCCGATGTTCCCCTCGTCTTTCGCGCCACCTCCATTCCCACACCGCCGTATTCACCTACACCACTGGAAGAGCATCATCATCACCGTTTCCTCAGATGAAGCTGTGGCCTAATCGGCGCCACCAAAGAGGTTGTACACTAATCGCCGCATTTTCTTCTTGATTCGATCTCACGGTGCTGCCAGCGCTCGGTCCCGAGCCGACACGGTGCGGCTCCATCCACGGCGGCGTTGTCGGCCACTTCCTCCACGGCGTCGCTCCCTCAGCGGCGACGTCCACATCAGTAGGAGCTGCTGCTTCTTTAGCTCTTGCTCGCGCTGCTGCTATGCTCTTGCTCTCAGTCCCCTGCCTGGTATGCTCTTGCTCACGCTGCTACTCTCGCTCTTGCTCTTGCTTGCAATGCTACTCCGATTTAGCTACACTTCAGTTGACTAAATCGACTTTTGGGTCAGTTGATTTTCAGGGGGTGGGGGGCTCGCCGGAGTTAAGGAAGAACCAGCCGCAACGGGGAGCGGGGCTCGCCGGAGAGGTACCCCACTATCTATCTTAGGGTTCAGGGTGGGGGCGGTGGTCGCCGGCGGTGGTGGGGCGATGTCATGGGGATCGCCGGAGAAAAAGCTCGGCACGGGGGAGCCTACAGGGATGGCCGGGGCGGCGGCAGACTGGCGGTGGGGAGTGTTTTCGGGGTGGGTGGGGCAGCGCACCGCCGGCCGCGGGAGGCGGGGGCGGCTGTTTGGCCGGTGGTGGCTGGCGGCTCAGGGGGTGGAGGTTGAAGATGAACTGCAGGCCCTTGATTTCATATCCAACGGCTGCAAAATCGACTGACCAGAGATGAAAAAGTCAGTCGACTGACGTGTAGCCTCACCTCTAGTGCGTTCAATTTCGACAGTAAAATTCAGTTCCGACAGCAAAATTCAATTTCGATAGTTAAGTTCAGTTTCGACAATTAAATTTAGTTTTGACAGTTAAGTTAAGAGATGAGAGGCTAATGTATATATCTAGCACTTTGTGGTTATGTATTTTATGTCATCTATTGGAGATGCTATTAGAATTCCACTCAGGTTAACGTTGTCTCTCTTGTCCTGCTTTAGCCTCGGCGCTGTACAACTCACCGGAGCTGCTCCAACGACGAAACCCTCCATCACAGCGGAGCAGTACCTCGGGCTCCATCTCTATATGCCTAAGATCTTATTCCCCTCCTCCGACAGCCAAGTCAGCCGGAGCATCCTCACCAGCCAACCCAATCACGCTGAGATCGACATGGCTTCGCCAAAGAGGTTGTACACTTCTTGTGGTTTGACTTAATCTCACCATGCTTCTTTGCATCCTGTGATCTTCCCATTCTTGTGAACCACACACCCAGATTGGCAGAAATCCTGTGTTTTTAAATTCTCTGTTTTGCACGTGCATTCCTATCCTATTCCTATCTATTTCCTATCCCTGCATTGTTAGAATCCTCAAATTCAAACAAGCCCTTACACAATTACTTCTGTTACAGATATGTGTCAAAGAAAACCTTGTGTGGTTTGCCCTGCTCCTGCGGTGTTGTGTTCCACCCCAGCTTAGCTGCTCCAATGACGGAAGGGTTCACCACAGCAGGGATCCGCTCTCCAGACTGTCTTTCGCCGCCTCAGATCTTCTTCCCCGCCGCCGGCAGCCACGACAACTGCATTACCATCATCAACTGAGCAGATGACCTTGAGGACTACACGGGTCCGCAAGAGAGGTCGCACTCTTCCGTGTTTGCTTACGTTATGCATTGCTTAATATGATGACATGCTACTCTATCGTCGTGTTCACCTATTAGACTCCGACTCAGGTCCAAACTTATGCTGAAACTTGAGTTTTTAAATGGTTGTGGGGTACATATTGGGGCAGCAATCAGTACTATTTGTCTACTATATGGTTAATCTTGGGTGTCTACTATGAGTTTCATGTTGGGTGCAAACAAAAATTAAAGGAGCCATTATCTGTATTTTTTAACTAAAGCTATTATCTGCCTGCTATCATTTGTTTTGGGTCTATCCACAGTTTTATACCATCACTCTGGATTTGTGCATGCACTCCTTACATAATCTCACTATGTTTTATTCCTATGCATGTCAGTTATTGTACACAATGGAACTGAACATGTAGAGCAAAAGAGACGAGCCTTGCGTGGCAATAAAATTTCATGCAGACGTCGCTCCATGGTGGGCGCAAAGGCAGCCCCCCCCCCCTCCACCCATTTCGGATCGTAATCAAGAGGAAGATAACTGTTCTGAGGGGGATTCAGAAGCAGAAGACCACTCCTATTTACCCCATGAGGTCTTCGCTCTAACTTGGCATGCTGATGTTGGTAAAATCATGCATATGGTGCCTTGCATTGCTTACTGTATACATCAAAGATGCCATCTGCTTAGTTTAGACATGCTTTGTGTCAATGCCATCTGTTTAGTTTATTTATCGTATATGTGAATCATGCAATGCCATCTCGTTTAGCCAGGCATCATATATGTGAATTTTGCAATGCCACCCTGGTTAGCTAGTCATCTTATATGTGAATTATATCATGACATCATTTTTTATTACATGTTAAATTTGTCAACAATTTTAGTACATTCAATTACTCTTCATGTGCATCAGCCATTCGGCACGGTCATGGAAAAATCTGAAGTGGAAACAAGGTCTTCAGAGCAGACAATGCTATCTGACAAAGCGCATGTCTTGCTGGTTACAGATAGCTCCACAGAGGAGGATTCAGAGATAGATGACCAGTCATATCCCCCCCCCCCCCGAGGTGCATGCTCTAACTTGGCAGGGTTATGTTGCTCATATCGTGCATATGGTATCTTGCATTGCTATGTCATTTGCTTAGTTTAGACATGCTTTGTGTGAATGCCACATGTTTAGTGTCTAATTACCATATATGTGAATTATGCAATGCCATCTTGTTGCAAGACATTATATATGTGAATTATGCAATGCTATCTTGTTGCAAGGCATTATATATGTGAGTTATGCAATGCCATGTTGTTTAGCCAAGCGTCATATATGTGAATTATATCATGTCATCCTTTTTTTGTATTTCTCATTGCTTTTGTCAACAATGTTTGTATATTCAACTAATCTTCCTGTGCATCAGCCATTTGAATTGGTGATGGAGAAATCTGGAGTGAAAACAAGGTCTTCAGAGCAGACAATGCTACCTGGTGAAGCAGATATCTTGCTGGTTACAGGTAGCTCTTCAGAGGAGGATTCAGAGGCAGATGACCAGTCCTATTATCCCCCTGAGGTGTATGCTCAAACTTGGCAGGGTTATATTACTCATATCATGCATATGTTGTATTGCAATGCTTAGTTTTTACATCATATACACGATATTGAATGCCATCTCCTCAGTTGACACATCATATATGCGATTGTCCTCTGCTCACTTCCTTAGTATATAAATCATATATTTGAATTATATCATGCCATGATTTTTACATAGACAACATGTATATGAATTATGGCATGCCAACCCATTTTCTAAAGACATAATATAGTTATATCATCTCATCCTCTTCACACTTCACATAGTCATCGTATTTTGAATTATGTCATTCTATCCGTGAATTATATCATGCCATCATGTTTCCATCGACGGCATGTTTGTGATTTATGGCATGCCAACCACTTTAATAGACACATCGTATAGTTATATCATGTCATCCTGTTTACATAGTCATTATATTTTGAAGTATGTCATTCTATCATGTTTAGTTAGCCATCATACATGTGAAATTGTGTCATGCTATCATGTTTAATTAGCCATCATATATGTGAAATTATGTCCTGCTATTCTGTTTGGTTAGACAACATAAATGTGAATTATTCCATGCCCTGTTTTCTTCCCTACTATCCATTGCACCTGTCTATCTTACAATGTCTGTACATTCAATTACTTTTCTTGTTTATCAGCCATTTCAATTGGAGGGCGTGATGGCAGTATCTGTGGGAGTAAAAACACGATCTTTAGAAAAGATCGTGCTACCTGTCGATGGAGATAGAACCATGGTTGTACTTGCCCAAGAACCAGCCCCACCACACATAACCCAGACTCATGTAGATTGTACCCCTACCCAGTTGGACAGAGAACTAGCTACACCCCTTCTAACCCCAACCCCAGCAGATACTAACCCAGTTCTCGTTGAGACAGCACCATCTCCACCATAGAGCACCCAAACACGAGCAGTTACTAAGGCAACTGCAGTGCCCAAAGCACGAGGACCACCACTCCGAACCCCAAGTCAACACTTAAAGCAGAAGAAGAATTGTTCTTAGGTCAGGTTTCGTAGCTATGGTTCATACTACTTTGCTCTTGCATCACTGTATTTACTCATACCAACTAATTTCAAATTTGAATGATGCAATTGAAACTCCAATGGCGCAACAGGTATGTTTTAAACCTGTTTCTTTAACATGTTTGCTGTTGTAACTTATTCTATGTTGATTTCAGTTTCAATTGAATAAACAGTTATATTCTCATGCCATCCACCTTACAAGTGTTGTTATTGCTGTGTAGTTTCCCACACTTATATTCTGTCTAAGCTGCTTTGTCTTAAATAGATATGATTCGAACGGTATCTATCTTGATTTGGCAACATAAACTAGAATGATATAGACCATACCATGACCATACTACATAGATATATGTTTGTTTCATGTTGTTATCCTGTCCACCTTACTACTGAACTGGTTTACCAAAATGAGTTTCATATACTACATTGTAAACCTGTGATGTGTTTGTTTGTTTCTCTTTCAGAATGCGGATAAAATATGGAGAAGAGTACCCCATTATGCAATGGTACATGAAGTAATGTAGATAAGGTTCAAGATAGTGAGACATCCCTGTTGGTCTCCAAGAAACTGATAAAAACTATATTTAAGACACTGAGACAACCCCAAAGTCCTGTCTTGATGTAGTGTTTGAGTTACTGGCTACTACTGCTGGCACCAGCTCTTCGAACTCGCTGCTTGGATCAGCTCAGTTTCTTGAGTCTCAACTTCAAGTTGAAAGACATCGATCAGATGTTATGCGACAGGAAGCCGAAGGACTGAGGAAGTCCCTGTAGAATTCAGATGCATACTTTCTGGTGCAACAGCAAGTGCTGGAGGATTTAAGCGCCAAACAAGAGAAAGTTAATAAGCTTGCTAAGCATCTTGCCAGCATTATGGGTACCCAGAATATTGGTTCTTGAGCTCTTCTGAAGTGGTTTCAGTTCTGGACTTGTTTTGCTGCGGCATTTATATGCTGCTTTGTTCCCTATATTTGCACTGGTGGCGAACTTTGATGCCCAGTGGACGTAATATGTGTAATAGTCGTGATAGCCTAGCATAAGTTGCTTGCCTATTTATTTCCTTATTGTCTTGTTTATTTGTTTTCTTGTAGTCAGTGCAGTTCTTTTTCCGCGGTTTGCTAGTGGCTGCAATAACCTATTTTTTAAAACTAGGCCACATTAACCATGGGCTACATATTTACTATAGTTAACATGGGCCTCCTACGGGCCGTAGAAACAATGGGCCTTCTAAGGGCCGTAGAAACAATGGGCCTTCTATGGGGCGTAGAAACCATGGGCCTTATACGGGCCATTGACACAATGGGCCTTATACGGGTCGTATCATCAATGGGCCTTCTACGGGTCGTATCATCGGTTGGCCAAACATGGGCCAATAACAGACCACATTATGGCCGTAAATGGGCTAGAGTTGAAATCGTCCGTTCATGGGCCGACCATAACGGGCCGTCGTTAATCGGCCGTATTTGATGACGCTATGAAAACGGCCGTATTAACGGGCCGACTATAACCACGGGCTGAATTTGGCCCACAAGCAGAAAATGACAGTAACGGGCCGAAAGTAAACGAATGCTAGAAATGAGCCCAAGAATAAATGGGCCTTGAGAAGGCCGAAAGATAACATGGGCTGGAAACAGCCCAATGGAATAATGGGCCGTTAATGGGTATAAAGTGATACACTATTCATTACGAGCCAGTTTTACCACGGGTCGTTAATGGGTCGAGGGTTACTAAGGGCCTCATATGGGCCGAAAGACGTCATGGGCCATACATGGGCCGAAAGTTAAAACGGGCTGGAATTATATTGGATGGCCCAGATGACGCTACTAGGCCTAATTCAGATAGGCCGTAAACGGGCCCTGGGTTAGCGGGCTGTAAATGGGCTATATGCGAACATGCCATTAACAGGCTTGTCGTGGGCCGGCCCACCACCTTTTGACCAAGTCAAACGGGCTGGCCTTTTCACAGGAATGGGCCTCTGTTGGGCCGTGCCATGTGTCGACGTATCACAGGTGCTTTGGGTCCAATGAGTGGATGACATCTGTTCCAACGGCGAGCCGACACGTGTTCCCTCCAGCCAATGATGTTTTTACACATGGAAAATCCCCATTGGTCGGGGCTGTTAACGGGTTATCGGATCCAAAACCGGACCCGATAACTTAACGGCGTTCCGTTACGGTGGATGCCACGTGTCAGTCACCCTTGACGAAAGCACTTCTATGACGCGCGATTTATCGTCATAGAAGTGGACACTTCCGTGATGATAATTTTGGTAATGTCATGGAACACTTCTACGACAGCACAGGTATGACTATCTTGATTCTGTCATAAAATTGTCATGGATGTACATGCATGACAGAAAACGTGACCTACTGTGACAAACACGTATCATCAAGGAAGTGTATTTTTTTGTAGTGATCACAAGAGCCAGCGGCTCATGTGTAATAAGGCCGAAGATGAGAAATATTCCACGGCCGGCGGGTCTCCTCCTCCGACGTGCGTGAATCCTTGTGGTCTCGAACATCGATAAGGTAGTATGACCCATTGTTCAGATTTTTGCTGACCACAAAAGGCCCTTCCCAAGGTGGGGATAGCTTATGCATATCAGTATGATCCTGGATAAGCCGGAGCACCAAATCGCCTTCTTAGAAGGTCCTGGTTTTAACCCGGCGGCTGTGATAACGGCGCAGCTCCTGCTGGTAAATCGCCGAACGAGCCACCGCAAGGTCGTGCTCCTCATCCAACAGGTCAATAGCATCCTGACGTGCTTTTTCATTATCAGCTTCAACATAAGCTGCCACACAGGGCGAGTCGTGATGGATGTCACTAGGGAGAACCGCCTCTGCTCTGTAAACCATGAAGAAAGGCGTGTAACCCGTAGATCTGTTGGGGATGGTATTGATGCTCCATAACACTGAAGGTAATTCCTCCTCCCAATAGCCCAATGGCCCACTTGGCTACCTGACCTGTGGCTTCTCTGTTTTGAATAATATCCCCTAAAGGAGCATAACTAACCATAGTGATGGGATGACCCAAAAAATATTGCTTGAGCTTTCGACTGGCCATGAACACCCCATATACAAGCTTCTGCCAACGCGGATACCTCTGCTTGGACTCAATGAGCACCTCACTGATGTAGTAAACCGGCCCCTGAACCAGATATTCCTTGCATGGCTCCTTCCTTGAAAACCCACAAGTATAGGGGATCAATTGTAGCCTATTTTGATAAGTAAGAGTGTCGAACCCCACGAGGAGCTAAAGGTAGAACAAATATTCCCTCAAGTTCTATCGACCACCGATACAACTCTACGCACGCTTAACGTTCGCTTTACCTAGAACAAGTATGAAACTAGAAGTACTTTGTAGGTGTAACAGGATAGGTTTGCAAGAATATAAAGAGCACGTAAATAAAAACTAGGGGCTTTTTAGGTAAAGAAGCAATAAAGTTAGTATAGCGAGTGTGGAAAAGTGGTGGTAGGAATTGCGAAATTGTCCCTAAGCAATTGACTACGTTACTAGACCAATAGCAAGTTTTATGTGGGAGAGGCCACCGCTAGCATGTCATCCCTGACTTGGAATTCTATGCACTTATGATTGGAACTATTAGCAAGCATCCGCAACTACTAATGTTCATTAAGGTAAAACCCAACCATAGCATTAAGATATATTGGTCCCCCTTCAACCCCGTATGCATCAATTTCTATGCTAGGTTGAAGCTTCTGTCACTCTTTCCCTCCAATACATAGTCCTATCAACATACAACTAACCCTATGGTGTGATCCACGCGCGCGCTCATATGATGGGCACCAAAGGACAGCAACATAACCACAAGCAAATTAAACCAATCATAGCAATTCACCAATTACCGATAGAACAAGGAAAATCTACTCAGACATCATAGGATGGCAACACATCATTGGATAATAATATGAAGCATAAAGCACCATGTTCAAGTAGAGGGTACAGCGGGTTGCGGGAGAGTGGACCGCTGTAGATAGATGGGGGAAGGTGATGAAGATGTTGGTGAAGATGACGGAGGTGTTGGTGTAGATCGCCATCACACGATGATGGCCACGGCGGCTGAGGGAGTCCTGGATTAGGGGGTCTCCGCACAGCCGGACTATCTCCATTGGCCGGACTATTAGACTATGAAGATACAAGATTGAAGACTTTGTCTCATGTCCGGATGGGACTCTACTTGGCGTGGAAGGCAAGCTAGGCAATACGGATATGGATATCTCCTCCTTTGTAACCGACCTTGTGTAACCCTAACCCTCTCCGGTGTCTATATAAACCGAAGGGTTTTAGTCCGTAGGACAACAACCACAACATACAATCATACCATAGGCTAGCTTCTAGGGTTTAGCCTCTCTGATCTCGTGGTACATCTACTCTTGTACTACCCATATCATCAGTATTAATCAAGCAGGACGTAGGGTTTTACCTCCATCAAGAGGGCCCGAACCTGGGTAAAACATTATGTCCCCTTCCTCCTGTTACCATCCAGCCTAGACGCACAGTTCGGGACCCCCTACCCGAGATCCGTCGGTTTTGACACCGAAATTGGTGCTTTCATTGAGAGTTCCTCTGTGTCGTCGCCGTTAGGCTTGATGGCTCCTACTATCATCGATAGCGATGCGGTCCAGGGTGAGACTTTTCTTCCCGGACAGATCTTCGTGCTCGGCGGCTTTGCACTGCGGGCCAATTCGCTTGGCCATCTGGAGCAGATGGAAAGTTACGCCCTGGCCACCTGGTTAGGTTTGGAAGCTTAAACTACACGGCCGATATCCGTGGAGATTTTATCTTTGACGGATTTGAGCCTCTGCCTTGTGCACCACGCGGTCACGATGAGCATGACTTAGCTCTCCCATCGGACAGTGTTAAGGAGATCGCACCGGCAGCCGCTCCGACCCTCAATTCAGAGCCAGTCGCGCCTTCCGTGGATGGGTGGATGGACCCCACCATGGAGGCCTTACCCTCAGCGGCGATCGAGCCGAACATCGACCTTGCCTTGCACGAGAGACGTGTTGTTAAACTGCCGGATCCTTCTCCGGCCACGGACTCTGGACCGCCTGTGCCCGTTCCTATCGAATCCGATTGGGCGCCGATCATGGAGTTTACCTCCGCGGATATTTTTTAGCACTCGCCCTTGGGCGACATATTAAACTCATTAAGGTCTCTCTCCTTGTCAGGAGAATCCTGGCCGAACTATGTCCGGCAGGACTGGGATGCGGACGATGAAGAAATTCGAGGCCCACCCACCACCCACTTGGTAGATACTGTCGATGACTCAACCGACATGATCGACTTCGACTCCAAAAACATCGACGGTATGCACGACGATGCGGGAGGCGAAGAGGAACCACCGCCCACAGGGCGCCGGACGTCCACCTCATCATATGACGTATACATGGTGGACACACCAAAAGAAGACCATGATGAGGAACGAAAGGATGCAATGAAGGCTTGTCCCCTCGAGAAGCAGTCAAAGCAGCGGTGTAAGCGCTACCCCAAATCCCGCCTCGGTGGAAATAACGATCATACAGACCCAGCGTTGGAGCAGGGCGAACCACTGCCGGACCACGGCAATACGGAAAATCAAATCGAACAAACCAATTCTGTCAAATATAATAGTCTGGATGACATGAAGCCGGACAAGTACCTGGAGCAGCAGAATGCTCGTCAAAGGCTTGTTGCCAGCGCGAGGAGTCTGAAAAAGCAGAAGCAAAGGCTCAAGGTTGCGTAGGAGACACTCCAAATCAGATGGAGTAAAGTACTCAACACAGCAGTGAAGTATGGTGGTAATCGCCCCACCAAGAGCTACCCGAAGCGGAAGTTGTTACCCGAATTCGATGAGGAGGCCCCAGATCCCCCACAACCAAAAATCCAAACAGCCACCTGGCCGGATAGACGACCTCACGGCCAACATGGAGCGGCAAACAACGCCACTCACAAGCCAATAAGCGATCCACACAAGGGCTCGCACCAAAAGGACGGTGCAACCAGATCCATCAATGGACCACGCAAGCGCGCCCCAGCATATGATGTAACACAACAAACATCAGAACAATGCGGTACACCCAGATACAGGGGTGCCGCACACCCCCTATGTTTCACCGATGAGGTGCTGGACCATGAATTTCCAGAGGGATTCAAACCTGTAAACATAGAGGCATACGACGGAACAACAGACCCTGGGGTCCTCCATATCCATATGGCTCGAGGAGATGATCTCCACGCCATCAAGTACTTACCCCTCAAGCTCAAAGGGCCAGCTTGGCACTGGCTTAAAAGCCTCCCCGAAAACTCCATTGGAAGCTGGGAAGAGCTCGAAGACGCTTTTCGGGCAAATTTTTAGGGGACTTATGTCCGACCCCCGGATGCGGACGATTTGAGTCATATAACTCAACAGCCCAGAGAGTCAGCCCGAAAGCTTTGGAACAGGTTTCTTACTAAGAAGAACCAAATAGTTGACTGCCCGGACATCGAAGCCTGGGCAGCTTTTAAGCATAGCGTCCGCGACGAATGGCTTGCCAGACACCTCGACCAAGAAAAGCCGAGAACAATGGCAGCATTAACAAGCCTCATGACCCGCTTTTGCACGGGTGAGGACAGCTGGCTAGCCAGATGCAGCACCAGCGACTCAAGCACATCCGAAGTTAGAGATGAAAACGGGAAATCATGACGCAGCAAAAATAATAAGCGTCGGAATAAAGAAGACAGCCCGAAGAGCACGACGGTAAACGCCGGATTCCGAAGCTCCCGGCCAGGTCAACAAAAGCCGCCCTCTAAAGGCGCCAGAGATGAACTGTCCAGCCTGAACAAAATTCTGGACCAAGTAAGTCAGATCCATAGCACCCCTGGTAAACCCGCTAATCATACCCACAGAGAATGTTGGGTCTTCAAGCAGTCCGGCAAGCTCAACGCCGTACACAAGGGGGAGGATACACCAAGCGAAGATGAGGTTGAGCCTCTCAAGCAAGACACTGGGGAACAAAAGAAGTTTCCATCAGAAGTCAAAACAGTCAACGTATTACACATGATCAAGGGAAGCAAAGCGGCCCTCCCAGATAAATATGCCCAAGGGCCTATCACCGCGAAACCCTGCCACTGGTCGTCTCAACCGGTCACTTTCGACCATCGTGATTACTCAGCAAGTATCCGGCGGGCAGGATGGGCTCCCCTGGTATTAGACCCAGTAATTGACGGATACCACTTTGCACGAGTCCTGATGGACGGTGGCAGCAGTTTAAACCTGATATACCAGGATACAATCCGCGAAATGGGGATAGACCCAATGAAAATTTGCCATAGCAACACTACCTTTAAAGGAGTAACACCAGGCCCAGGGGCTCACTATGCGGGCTCCCTGCTACTAAAGGTTATATTCGGCTTCCCCGATAACTCCCGTAGCGAACATTTAACCTTCCACATTGCTCCGTTCCAATGCGGTTATCAAGCACTACTTGGACGCGAAGCTTTTGCTCGCTTTAATGCAATACCGCATTACGCTTCCCTCACGCTAAAGATGCCCGGTCCATGTGGCATCATTACAGTGAATGGAAGTATTAAGCGATCTTTGCGCCCCGAAGAGAATGCGACTGCCTTGGCAGCCACACACTAAAAACAGCCTCACCAACTAAAGCAGTTGATAGGTCGTCAAGACCACGGACGCGGCTAGACGAGTCCGGCGCTGCTATATGTAATTTGTACCGGATTGATGGCCACACCCCTATTACAAATACAAGGGGCTCAACGCGCGTAGACAAGGGGCAATTTCTACTCATTTCTAGTTATACATGGTTTCTTTAAAAAACAACTTTTTGCACGACAACTTTTTCACCTAAGTTCCTCTCTTTTACAGATGACCATCACGCCACACCCGTCCAGGATACGGCACAACGGAGACACAGGCACAGACATGCAGCAGGGACCCGCTCCAAGGATTCTTTTTAGATTAAGACCCTGCATAAACCTTTTTTACTGTCTCTTGTTGATACACATCCACCGAATTCTCAGCACAATTGGGAAGGATGCTGACGTCTTGGCATGTGGCCACGTCAGAAAAATGCACGTACCTGGACACAAGGGGCTTCTTATAAAGGGCACTATTTAGGCCCGGTTTATACCATAAAGACCGAATACCTCAGGAAGTGTTCGGCGTCGCGAGTTTGGCCTTATATGCATCAGCTTCGAATCATTGTATTTGGTCAAATGTTGGGTTTGCCCGGCTCCTGTGTTTTGGTGCCTTACGTTCCGCTTTATCAGCTAAGGCGGCACTAGGAGAACTACTGCGATTGTGCCCTGGTTCATCCAGACGAGCACCTCAATAGAGAAAGCCGAAAACTGACTGTCATGATATAGCGTGAGACTGGTCAACCACTCAATGACCTATCGAAATGTTAGAATTCCTCCGCCTTAACGAAGGGCCATTTTCCGGCCAGGCATGTACGCACCCCTAGATCGGGAGAGTGCGGAGCCACCAGGGGCTATCTAGTAGCCCCACTGTCAAACTCCTATGGCTAAGTGAAAGTGTTAAAGCATTATAGTCCGGTTGCCTCGCTCGATGCGCTATCACCTCCTTAATAGGACCAAGACGTTGGGTCAAGTGTGACCACGTGTTTTTGCCGCATTATATGCGTGGGGGCTGAAGCCGACGACTGCAATCTTTCAGGTTATACACATGTATACATAAACGGCCGCACAGGAGGCATCATATTACTTTCAGGAAAAAGTATAAACACAGCTATAAAATTTCATAAAAACATTGTGTTTACAATGGGAATACATATCACTCAAACATAATATTCTTCGAGCACTAGGCCTCTATCAAACGAGCACCCTCGAGAACCTCCTCAAAATAGTGCTCGGCAGCCACTCGGCCTATGGCCGAACCCTGCGCTGCAACAGTGGTAGCGTCCATCTCCGCCAGTATGCTTTAACACTGGCAAGGGCCATTCGCGAGCCTTCTATGCACGCCGACCTCTTCATCGCATTAATGTGCAGCACCGCACCAAGGAATTGCTGCACTAAGCTAAAATAGTTGTTCGACTTTGGCTTTTCCAGCCATTGCTGATCCACGACAGACCTCATGGCGAGTCCGGACAACCTATTTAGTTCAGCCCATTCGGCTAGGTGATCAGTCAATGGAAGCGGACGCTCTGGAATGTTGAATTGCGACCAGAACAACTTGCCCACCTCACGATCTGTTTGACCTTGGAAGTATTTGGCCGCATCGGCAGCGCTCGCCGCTAAGTCCATATATGCATCCGCCGAACTCCACAACCGATCCAGAGGGGCATACCGTGGATCTCCGAACTTCCTCCGTAGCATGAAGGGCTTCCCAGCCACAATATCCTCAGCTTCCCGCAGCTCCTCCTTCTTCGCTCTCACAGCAGAGCGGGTGTCTTTGTCCGCCATCGTGGCCTTCTCAAGGCCCGTTGCCTTCGCTCGGTTTTCTTTTTCAAGGAGCCGGCAACGGTCGGCAGTGTCTTTTAATTCTACGGCCACTTGGCCATCTTCTCTTTGCTCTCGCAATGTGCGGCCTTCTCGGCTTTCAACTATTCGGCCGCCTTCAAAGCAGTCGCATTACTAATCCTTGCTTGTTCCTTGGCTCAGGCAAGTTCTGCCTGCAAGGTTTCCCCGGTGGCAGCTCCATCTGCAGTCACAACATAATTAAAGATACTGGCATCATGATACTCTTACTACGTGGCATTCACCAGAAAATAACACTTACCATGTGCCTCGTCAAGCCTCTTGTTAACAAGCTCGATGTCGGCGTCTGCCGCATCCAGTTGCCGTTTTAATTCGGCAAACTCACATAAAAGCAGTCTGGTTATCGCCTGGGACTATGATCCTCTGTTCGCCGCCGTTCTCGACGACAACCAGATTCTCAGGGGCTACTATCTACACAGGGCACACCTAACATGTGCGATACTATCACATATTATCTCACGTAGCTCAAAGCCTGTCAGTAGACTCATAAAGGCTTCATCTAATCCGCTTTCAGAGGACGAAATCCTCTCGATCACCATACCCATCTAATACGGTGTTCTTCTGAGATGGCCGCTCGCCCCACCAGCTCCCTCAGAATGTCTGACCGCATACCAGACGGTGCCGGACTCTTTTGTTTGCTCTCTTCGGGAGCCGACCGCTGGGGACTTCGGGGGTCTATGGGATTATCTTCTGGCCTCACCGGATCCGGAGAGGCCCTCCGTGACGACACTTCGGGGTCGCCCACTTCTTGAGCGGAGGAGTCCGAGGGAGGCGTTTCACTCTCCATCATCTCCAGAAGAAGATCCCCCGAAGACGAGCTCAGCTGAGAGGGGCTAAGGCCCGAACTGCAAGATATATGCGGCGGTTATTTTCTCAGAAGAAAGATGGTATACCTTCACTATTAAAGTATTTTTTGGATCACTTACGACTCGTTGGAGGGCTGATCCCCCCGCGGACTTTGTGCGGTAAGAACACCCCCGAGGCAGGACCCTCTGTTGGAGACTTCTTCTCCCGTTTGGAGGCTTCGGCTTTCGGATCCTCAGAAGAAATCCTCTTCCTCCCCCAGTTATCCTCTTTCATGGAGGCGCTCATTCCCTCGGTTGGAACTGGTGGCGATGGGGGCCCGCTTCCGCCCATATTATTCCCCCTGTATCTTCCTTCGAGGGCTCCGGGCAAGGTGCGAGCTCGAGCATCTTTTCCAAAACCGGATTTTCCAAACCCTCAGGGAGGGGGCCGGACACCGAATCATCTTCGCCTTTGTTAGCTAGTCCTGGTCAAAGAGCGATCTCTCAGAAATAACTTCATGAATAAAAGACGGTGTGTTCGGCTAGAGGATTTCTTACTTGTTCGGCGGCACGGTTACTGCTCAGGCCCACGTCCTCGGTAGTATCCGGACACTCTATTTGAGGTCCGAAGAATGACTTGTACATCTCCTCATGTGTCAGGCCGAGGAAACTTTGAATGGCACGCGGCCCTTCTGGGTTGAACTCCCATAAGCGAAGGGGCCGACATTTGCAAGGCTGGACTCGACGAACCAGCATAACTTGCATTACCACAACCAAATTAAAATCTCCCTCGAAGAGATCTTGAATGCGGCTTTGCAGTATGGGCACGTCCTTAGCTGGACCCTAGCTCAGACCTCTGCTAATCCATGACATCAGTTGTGGTGGGGGGCGAGCAGAAAGCGGGGGCAGCCGCCCACTTGGCACTTCTGGGAGACGTGATGTAAAACCACTCCCGTTGCCATAATTCGGACACCTCTGGAAAGGAACCTTTTGGCCACGGAGCTCCTGCCATCTTGCCTATTGACGCACATCCGCACGCTACATGGTGCCCCTCGATCATCTTCGGCTTCACTTCAAAGGTCTTGAGCCACAGGCCGAAGTGAGGGGTAATGCGGAGGAAGGCCTCACACACGACAATAAATGTCGAGATGTGGAGAAATGAGTCCGAAGCTAGATCGTGGAAATCTAGCCCGTAATAGAACATCAAACCCCTGACGAAGGGATCCAGAGTGAGGCCTAGGCCTCGAAGGAAGTGGGAGACGAACACGACGTTCTCATTGGGTTCGGGAGTAGGGACGACCTGCCCTCGAGCAGGCAGCCGATGCGAAACCTCGGCGGTCAGGTATCTGGCCTCCCTCAACTTCTTGATATCCTCTTCTGTGACGGAGGAGGGCATCCACCGGCCTTGAAGGCTGGATCCGGACATGATTGAAGATCCGGAGCACCTGACCTGGGCTTTGGGTGTTAGAACTCGAGGCGGGGGAGGGGTTCGATTGAGCATGGGAGGGAGAAAGCGAAAACCTTGTCCCTTTATAAAGAGGGTGAATATCAAGCGTCCTCTCCGTAGCCGTTTGGGACTTGCCTATAATCTAGGAAGTCCTAGACACGGTTGGGTTACCCACGACCGTATTAATGAGAATCATGTAATTGGGGGAACACGATCTCTGCTTTGACAAGACATGTCAAGAAACCGCCTCGCGTTATGTGTGGAGCTGGTTGAAGAAAAACGGTTCGAATAATCACCGGGCCATGACATAACGTCATGCTACCAAAACAAGTCGGCAAATTGGATTTGCGAAAATATTATTCTCTCTATGGTGGTGTGTGGAACTTATTTTGCAGGGTCGGACACTATCCTCGTATTCAAATTCTTCTGTGATGTATTCAGAAAAGGAACCCGCCTTGCAATGCCGAAGACAATATTGCGCGCCGGACTCATCGTCATTGAAGCCTGGTTCAGGGGCTACTGAGGGAGTCCTGGATTAGGGGGTCTCCGGACAGCTGGACTATCTCCATTGGCCGAACTGTTAGACTATGAAGATACAAGATTGAAGACTTCGTCTCGTGTCCGGATGGGACTCTACTTGGCATGGAAGGCAAGCTAGGCAATATGGATATGGATATCTCCTCCTTTGTAACCGACCTTGTGTAACCCTAACCCTCTCCGGTGTCTATATAAACCGAAGGGTTTTAGTCCGTAGGACAACAACCACAACATACAATCATACCATAGGCTAGCTTCTAGGGTTTAGCCTCTCTGATCTCGTGGTAGATCTACTCTTGTACTACCCATATCATCAGTATTAATCAAGCAGGACGTAGGGTTTTACCTCCATCAAGAGGGCCCGAACCTAGGTAAAACATTGTGTCCTCTGCATCCTGTTACCATCCAGCCTAGACGCACAGTTCGGGACCCCCTACCCGAGATCCACCAGTTTTGACACCGACAGCAGCGTTCTGGAGCCACCGGGAGAGGGGGGAGATTCCCCCTTCTTATTCTTCTTCCTTGACCTTCTCCCTAGATGGGAGAAGGGTTTCCCCTCTGGTTCATGGCCTCCATGGCAGCGGAGGGGCAAGAGCCCCTTCGATATTGGATTTGTCTCTCTGTCTCTCTCTGTTTTTGTGCTCCCAATTCTGGCCTTTCACTGTTTCTTATATTCCCGGAGATCCGTAACTCTGATTGGGATGAAATTTTAACACGATTTCTATCCAGATATTAGCATTCTTGTAGCGAAAGAAGGGCACCAGCCGCCTTACAGGGTGGCCACGAGGGCCCAGGGCGCGCCCCCTTGCCTCGTGGTCCCCTCGGGCATCATTTTGCGTTGATTCTTCTTCCCAAAAATCACATATATTCCAAAAAAATATCCGTCGGTTTTTATCCCGTTTGGACTCCGTTTGATATGGATTTTCTGCGAAACAAAAAACATGCAACAAACAGGAACTGGCACTGGGCACTGGATCAATATGTTAGTCCCAAAAAACTAGTATAAAAAGTTACCAAAAGTATATGAAAGTTGTATAATATTGGCATGGAACAATAAAAAGTTATAGATACAACGGAGACGTATCAGCATCCCCAAGCTTAATTCCTACTCGTCCTCGAGTAGGTAAATGATAAAAAAGATAATTTTTGATGTGGAATGCTACCTAGCATAATCTTTATCATGTAATCTAATCATGGCATGAATATTAAGACACGAGAGATTCAAAGCAATAGTCTATCATTTGACATTAAAACAATAATACTTCGAGCATACTAATAAAGTAATCATGTCTTTTCAAAATAACACGGCCAAAGAAAGTTATCCCTACAAAATCATATGGTCTGGCTATGCTCCATCTTCACCACACAAAGCATTCAAATCATGCGCAACCCCGATGACAAGCCACGCAATTGTTTCATACTTTTGATGTTCTCAAACCTTTTCAACTTTCATGCAATACATGAGCGTGAGCCATGGACATATCACTATAGGTGGAATAGAATATGGTGATGGAGGTTGTGTGGAGAAGACAAAAAAGGTAGAAAGTCTCATATCGACGCGGCTAATCAACGGGCTATGGAGATGCCAATCAATTGATGTCAATGCGAGGAGTAGGGATTGCCATGCAATGGATGCACTAAGAGCTATAAATGTATGAAAGCTCGAACTGAAACTAAGTGGGTGTGCATCCAACTTGCTTACTCATGAAGACCTAGGGCATTTGAGGAAGCCCATCGTTGGAATATACAAGCCAAGTTCTATAATGAAAATTCCCACTAGTGTATGAAAGTGATAACTCAAGAGACTCTCTATGTGAAGAACATGGTGCTACTCTGAAGCATAAGTGTGGTAAAAGGATAGTAACATTGTCCCTTCTCTCTTTTCTCTCATTTTTTTATTTTTTTTTCTTCTTTTTTTGTAGGCTTCTTCAGCCTCTCTATCTCTCTCTCTTTTTGGGGCTTATTTGGCCACTTTTATTTTGATAACCTCACATGGGACAATGTTCTAATAATGATGATCATCACACTTTTATTTACTTACAACTTAATATTACAACTCGATACTAGAACAAAATATGACTCTATATGAATGTCTCTGGTGGTGTGCTGGGATGTGCAATGATCTAGCGTAGCAATGACATCAAAAAAATGACAAGCCATAAAAACATCATGCTAGCTATCTTACAATCATGCAAAGCAATATGGCAATAAATGCTCAAGTCATGTATATGATGATGATGGAAGTTGCATGGCAATATATCCCGGAATGGCTATGGAAATGCATAATAGGTAGGTATGGTGGCTGTTTTGAGGAAGATATAAGGATGCTTATGTGTGATATAGCGTATCGTATCACGGGGTTTGGATGCACCGGCGAAGTTTGCACCAACTCTCGAGGTGAGAAAGGGCAATGCACGGTACCGAAGAGGCTAGCAATGATGAAAGGGTGAGAGTGCGTATAATCCATGGACTCAACATTAGTCATAAAGAACTCACATACTTATTGAAAAAATCTATTAGTCATCGAAACAAAGTACTATGCGGATGCTCCTAGGGGGATAGATTGGTAGGAAAAGACCATCGCTCGTCCCCGACCGCCACTCATAAGGAAGACAATCAATAAATACCTCATGCTCCAACTTCGTTACATAACGGTTCACCATACGTGCATGCTACAGGAATCACAAACTTCAACACAAGTATTTCTACAATCCACAACTACCCACTAGCATGAATCTAATATCACCATCTTTATATCGCAAAACTATTGCAAGGAATCAAACATATCATATTCAGTGATCTACAAGTTTTATGTAGGATTTTATGACTAACCATGTGAATGACCAATTCTTGTCATCTCTCTAAATAGATATAAGTGAAGCAAGAGAGTTTAATTCTTTCTACAAAAGATATGCCCATGCTCTAACAAATATAAGTGAAGAAAAAGAGCATTCTAAAAATGGCGGTTTTCTATGTGGAGAGAAACAGGCAATCCAAACTTCAAATGATATAAGTGAAGCACATGAAGCATTTTATAAAGCCATACTTAAAAAATATAAGTGAAGTACAAAGAGCATTCTATAAATCAACCATGGACTATCTCATACCAGCATGGTGCATAAAAGAAAAATGAAAACTAAATGCAAAAGACGCTCCAAGATTTGCACATATCACATGAACGAAACGAATCCGAAAACATACCAATATTTGTTGAAGAAAGATGGGACGCCTTCCGGGGAATCCCCAATCTTAGACCCTTGAGTCTCCTTGAATATTTACTTGGGGTGCCTTGGGCATCCCCAAGATTGAGCTCTTGCCTCTCCTCCTTCTACTCACATCGAGACCTCCTCGATCTTCGAACACTTCATCCACACAAAACTCAACAGAAAACTCAGAAAGATCCGTTAGTATAATAAAGCAAATCACTACTCTAAGTACCATTGCAAACCAATTCATATTTTGTTTTTGCATTGTAGCTACTGTAATATAACTTTTCCATGGCTTAATCCACTGATAGAAATTGATAGTTTCATCAAAACAAGCAAACTATGCATGAAAAACAGAATATGTCTTAAACAGGACAGTCTGTAGTAATCTGAACATTCACCATACTTCTGGTACTCCAAAAATTCTGAAAAATAGAAAAAATAAACAATTTATATAGAAAGACATTGCAAAAAGTTTCAGTACCGTTCGATGTTCCAGTAAAAAAAATGTAAAATCGCGCACTACAGCCACAGTTTCTGTTTTGCACCGCACGAACCAACAAGTAATGTAAACATCCTAAAGGCAAATCTTGGCACATTATTTTTATTTTTTAACTTTATAAAATCACACAACAGAAATAAATGACTCTCTAAAACTTCCGGGTTCTCTCCCTGGCAGCGCTTTCTTTAAAGCCATTAAGCTAGGCATATAGTGCTCAAGTAATGGATCCACCCGGATCTCAAGGTATATCAAAGCCAATTTTAATTAACAATGATTTGTGATTTAGTAGTGAGCACAAAGTAACATATATCATGCAACAACAAAGTCTAACTCTCTTCCTATGCATCGGCATGTCATAAAAGAACAATTCATGCACATCAAGTAAAGGCCAATGCATAGCATAAGAAGTTTCTTGCAATTTTATCGTGTTGGAAACATAGAGAGGAGGAGATGTAGTTCCACTCTCATAATAATTGCAAGTAGGAGCAGCAAGCACATGCATATTATATCTATCAAAATCATCATGTGTAGTAGTAAAACTCAACCCATCAATATAATCCTTAATAAGGGCAAACTTCTCCGGTATAGTGTAGTCGGGAAAATTCAAAAAGATAATAGGACTATCATGCGTGGGTGCAATAGCAACAATTCCATGTTTAACATAAGGAACTATAGCAAGTTCATCTCCATAAGCATAATTCATATTGGCATCTTGGCCACAAGCATAGCAAGCATCATCAAAAAGGGATATTTCAAAAGAATCAACGGGATCATAACAATCATCATAGCAGTCATCCTTCGGTAAGCACGAAGGGAAATTAAACAATGTATGAGTTGAAGAGTTTATCTCATTAGAAGGTGGGCACAGGTAGCTAATCCGCTCTTTCTCCTTTTGTTCTTCTCTCTCCTCAACAAATTCTTCTATTCGTTCCACATCATAGTAATCATATATACCATTAGCATAAGAAGCTAAGGTTTCATTATCATTAAATTCACATAAAAGGGAAGGTGTGGAGCCTTCATCCTAGAGCAACAAGTATAATCATATCTCAAGCATAGTTGCTGAGCATACCAATGCAACATATAAATTTGATCCCATAATAGTTTCCCTTTTTGAGTCAAGCGATAATCCCTAAAGTATTCACGTTGATCCAACGTGTCTCCCATTATATAATTGAATGGGGTTTTCTCAGGATTATCAAAGTAGTGCATAATATCTTTCACATAATGATCATCGAGGGTTTTAGGAGGTTCCCCATCTCCATGAGTAGCAAGTAAACCTATTTTTTTGGTATTTCGTGTTCTATATCCATAAATAAAGATAGAGAACAACTTAGAACATCAAATAAAATCAACCTAGTGATAAAGCAAACAAGCACACACGAGAATATTCACCCCACGCTATAACTCCCCGGCAACGGCGCCAGAAAAAGGTCTTGATAACCCACAAGTATAGGGGATCAATTGTAGCCTCTTTCGATAAGTAAGAGTGTCAAACCCAACGAGGAGCTAAAGGTAGAACAAATATTCCCTCAAGTTCTATCGCCCACCAATACAACTCTACGCACGCTTAACGTTCGCTTTACCTAGAACAAGTATGAAACTAGAAGTACTTTGTAGGTGTAATGGGGTAGGTTTGCAAGAATATAAAGAGCACGTAAATAAAAACTAGGGGCTGTTTAGGTAAAGAAGCAATAAAGTTAGTATAGCGAGTGCGGAAAAGTGGTGGTAGGAATTGCGAAATTGTCCCTAAGCAATTGACTATGTTACTAGACCGATAGCAAGTTTTATGTGGGAGAGGCCACTGCTAGCATGTCATCCCTGACTTGGAATTCTATGCACTTATGATTGGAACTATTAGCAAGCATCCGCAACTGCTAACGTTCATTAAGGTAAAACCCAACCATCCGCAACTAAAATTGTGTTGCCTCCCAACAAGCGTTATCGTTTAACGCCCCTAGCTAGGCATAAAAGCGAAGATAGATCTAGGTATCTTTAGTTGGTAATTATTTAATGATACATCTATCACCTTTGGGAGTTTCTTTCCTTTTATCAATAATCAAACTTCTAGGCACAAAATCAAAAAAGTCATTAGTAGCAAATGGTTCCTTAATGATAGTAAAAAGATTAGGATGAATACTTATAGATTTGAGATCCGCAGTTTCTTTGCTAGAGGATTCGCCCTTATTTTTAGGAACATACATAAGCTTGGCAATTTTAGTTGGAGGACTTGGGGTATTCTTTACGGAAGAAAAAGCGGTTCCCAAGTTGGCAATGATACCCTCAAGCTTACCGATTCTAGTGGAATCATGATTTATTCTTTCATTAACTATGGGTTCCTTCTCCTTAATGTTTTTCAAAGTGACTCCTACATTAGATCCATATTGAGTAATTTGGTTGTGGATCTTTTTATCGAAATTTTCAATTAACTCTACGGTAGCAACTTTATTTTCAATAATTTCAAGTTTTTGCATTACATGCTCCAAAGTTAACATAGTTCCATTAACCAAAAGAGGGGGTGAGCCAAACAAATCTATCATAGCATTATAAGAATCAAAAGTGTGGCTACCCAAGAAGTTCCCTCCGGTAATGGTATCAAGGACATATATGTGCCAAGGAATAGCACCTACGTAAAAATTGTGAAGAAGAATAGAAGTAGATTGCTTCCTGGTAGATCTATTTTGAGCATTGCAAATTCTATACCAAGAGTCTTTTTGGTTTTCTCCTTCCCTTTACTTAAATTAAGAACTTCATTTTCGGGAGACAACGGAGAAGATAGGGGACTAGCCATAACGACAAACAAGCAATCCAACACACAAGCAAACAAGAAACGAGCAAAAAAGAGGCAAATAGAGAAAGAGATGGTGGATGGAGAGAGAGAGGGCAAATAAAACGGCAAGGGTGGAGTGGGGGAGAGGAAAACGAGAGGCAAATGGCAAATAATGTAATGCGGGAGATAAGGGTTTGTGATGGGTACTTGGTATGATGACTTTTGCGTAGACTCCCCGGCAACGGCGCCAGAAATGGCTCGTTGTCAGGAGTCCAAATCTTGACTTGACCTTGCGTAAGCGTCCCCGACAACGGTGCCAGAAATCCTTCTTGCTACCTCTTGAGCACTGTGTTGGTTTTCCCTTCAAGAGGAAAGGGTGATGCAGTAGAGCAGCGTAAGTATTTCTCTCAGTTTTTGAGAACCAAGGTATCAATCCAGTAGGAGGCCACGCACGAGTCCCTCGCACCTACACAAACAAATAAACTCCTCACAACCAACGCGATAAAGAGGTTGTCAATCCCTTCACGGTCACCTATGAGAGTGAGATCTGATAGATATGATAAGATAAGATTTTTGGTATTTTTATGATAAAGAGAAATAAAGATGCAAGTAAAATAAATGTCAAAGGAAATAACTAAGTATTGGAAGATTAATATGATGGAAAATAGACCTGGGGGCCATAGGTTTCACTAGAGGCTTCTCTCGAGAGCATAAGTATTATGGTGGGTGAACAAATTACTGTTGAGCAATTGACAGAATTGAGCATAGTTATGAGAATATCTAGGTATGATCATGTATATACGCATCATGTCGGTGTTAAAACCAGCGGATCTCGGGTAGGGGGTCCCGAACTGTGCGTCTAAGGTGGATGGTAACAGGAGGCATGGGACACGATGTTTACCCAGGTTCGGGCCCTCTCGATGGAGGTAATACCCTACGTCCTGCTTGATTGATCTTGATGATATGAGTATTACAAGAGTTTATCTACCACGAGATCGTAGAGGCTAAACCCTAGAAGCTAGCCTATGATATGATTGTTTCTTGTCCTATGGACTAAACCCTCCGGTTTATATAGAAACCAGAGGGGGCTAGGGTTACCCAGAGTCGGTTACAAGGGAGGAGATCTACATATCCGTATTGCCAAGCTTGCCTTCCACGCCAAGGAAAGTCCCATCCGGACACGAGACGAAGTCTTCAATCTTGTATCTTCATAGTCCAACAGTCCGGCCAAAGGATATAGTCCGGCTATCCGGAGACCCCCTAATCCAGGACTCCCTCAGTAGCCCCTGAACCAGGCTTCAATGACAATGAGTCCGGCGCGCAGATTTGTCTTCGGCATTGCAAGGCGGGTTCTTCCTCCGAATACTCCATAGAAGATCTTTGAACACGAGGATAGTGTCCGGCTCTGCAAAATAAGTTCCACATACCACCGTAGAGAGAATAATATTTCCACAAATCTAATCTGCTGACATGTTTAGCAACATGACATCATGTCATGGCCCGGTCATTATTCGAACCGTTTCTTTTCAACCAGCGATGCACATATCGCGAGGCGGTTTTCTTGACACGTCTTGTCGAAGCAGAGATCGTGTCCCCCTTATTGCGGGATTCTCATCAATACGGACGTGGGTAACCCAATCGTGCCCGTTGGTGTGACTCCTCTATTTTAGGCAAGTCCCAAATGGCCACAAGGAGGACGCTTGATATTCACCCTCTTTATAAAGAGGCCAAGGCTTGTCCTTTTTTCCCTCTCATGCTCAATCGAATCCTCCCCCCGCCTCGAGTTCCAACACCCAAGGCTCAGGTCAGGCGCTTCGGACCTTCAGCCATGTCTGGATCCAACCTTCAAGGTCGGTGGATGCCTTCCTCTGTCACAGAGGAAGACATCAAGAAGCTAAGAGAGGCCAGGTATTTGACCGGCAAAATCTAGCACAGGCTGCCTGCTCGAGGGCAGGTCATTCCCACTCCCAAACTCGGCGAGAGCATTGTATTCATCTCTCACTTCCTCTGAGGGCTAGGCCTCGCTCTGGATCCCTTTGTTAGGGGGCTCATGTTTTATTATGGGCTAGATTTCCATGACCTGGCCCCGGATTCCCTCCTTCACATCTCGTCGTTCATCATCGTATGTGAGGCCTTCCTCCGCATTACCCCACACTTCGGCCTGTGGCTCAAGACTTTCAATGTGAAGCCAAAGATGATCGAGGGGCGACACGCAGAGTGTGGAGGTGTCGTGATAAGCAAAAATGTCAATGTTCCGTGGCCAGAGGGTTCCTTCCCAGAGGTGTCCGGTTTATGGCAACGGGAGTGGTTTTATATCACAGCTCCCCGAAGTGCCAAGTGGGTAGCCGCCCCTACCTTTTGCTCGGGCCCCCCACCACAACTGATGTCATGGATCAACAATGGGCTGAACTGGGGGCCAGTAAATGATGTGTCGATATTGCAGAGTCGCATCTGAGATCTCCTTGAGAGAGATGTCAGCCTGGTCTCGGTAATGCAAGTCATGCTAGTTCATCAGGTCCCGCCTTACAAACGTTGACCCCTCCATATGTGGGAGCTCAACCCGGAAGGACTGCGGATTATTCAGCACTTCCTCGGCATAATGCTCAAAGAGATGTATAAATTGTTCTTCAGACCACAAATAAAGTGTCCGGACACCACCGAGGATGCGGGTCTGAGTTGTAATCGCCCAGATACTCAAGTAAGTAATCTCGTGACCGAACACACTATCTTTTTATTTATCATAACATCATTGTGAAAATCGCTCTTTGACCAGGACTAGGTAACAAAGGCGAAGATGATCAGGTGTTCGGCCCCCCTTCCCGAAGGTTCAGCAAATCTAGTACTAGCCAGAATGCTCGAGCCGGCGCCTTATCAGGTGCCCTCAGGGGAAGATAAAGGGGAGAATAAAGAGGATGAAAGGGGCCTCACTCATTATTCATCCAAACCGGGGAATTAGCGCCTCCGCGAAGGAGGATAACCAGGGAGAAGAATCTGAAATTCCCTCTCCCCAAGGAAGGAATAGGACCACCTCTCAAGACCCAGAAACAAAGGTTTCCAAACGTGGGAAGAAATCTTCGCCAGAGGGTCCTGCCTCGAAGGGTACTCTTGTCGCACAGTGTCCGCAAGGGGATCAGCCCTCTACCGAGTTGTAAGTAAACAAAAATTACTTAATAGTAAAAATATCCTACATTACTTCTGAAGACAATAACCGAAGCATATGTTTTGTACTTCGGGTCGTAGCCCTTATCGACATAGTTCATCTTCGGGGGATCTTCTTCCGGAGATGATGGAGAGAGAAACACCTCCCCCTGCCACTCCGCCTCATGAGGCGGGCGACCCTGAAGTGTCGTCGCGGAGGGTTTCTCCTGACCCGCCAAGGCCAGAGGGTAATCCTTTGGCCACCCAAAGTCCTCAGTATTCGGCTCCTAAAGAGAGCAATAGAAAGAGTCCGGAACCGTACAGTGTGCGTTCGCACGCACTGAAGGATCTTCTAGAGCAAGCGGCCATCTCAGAAGCACATCGTACGCTATTGGGTATGGTGATTGAGAGGATTTCATCCGCCGAAAGCGGGTTGCACGAAGCTTTTATGAGTCTGCTGAAAGGCTTTGAGGTATGTGAAATAGTGTATGTTTTTCACAGTACCGCACACGTTGGGTGTGCCCTATGCAGATAGTAGCCCCTAAGACTCTAGTTGCCGTCGAGAATGGCGGCAAACAGAGGATCATAGTCCCAGTCAATAATCAAGCCGCCGTCATGTGTAGGTGGCTGAAGGTCCGGTGGCTAGCCGGACTGATGAGTTTGCCGAGCTGAAGCGCCAATTTGATGCGGTAGATGCCGACATCGTGCTTGTCAACAAGCGGCTCGACGAGGCACAGGGTATGTGATTTCTCCGGTGATCAACACATAGTAAGAGGAGCATGATGCCAGTATCTTTAATATGTTTTGACTGCAAATGGAGCTGCCGCCGTGGAGATCCTTCGGGCAGAACTTGCCCGAGCCAAGGAACAAGCCAGTAATAGTAATGTGGCCGCTCTAAAGGCGGTCGAAGAGCTGAGGGCCGAAAAGGCAGCGCATTGCCAAAGCAAGGAAAGAATAGCCAAGATGGTCGTTGAGTTGAAAGATGCCGCCGACCGTTACCAGCTTCTTGAAAAAGAAAGCCGAGCGAAGGCGACGGACCTGGAGAAGGCCATGGTAGCAACCAAGGAAGCCCGCTCCAAAATCATAGCGGCGAAGGAGGAGCTGCGTCAAGCTGGGGATATCACGACTGCGAAGCCCTTTTTGTTGCGGACCAAGTTCGGAGATCCGAAGTATGCCCCTCTTGATCAACTATGGAGTTCTGCAAACGCATACGTGGATTTGGCAGCAAGTGCTGCTGATGCGGCCGAGTACTTCAAGGATCAAAAAGATCATGAAGTGGAAAAGCTGTTCTGGTCACAGTTCCATGCTCCAGTGCGTCCACTGATGTTGAATGAGCGAATGGCCGAGTGGGCCGAGCTCCATAGGTTGTTCGAACTTGCCATGAGGTCTGTTGTGGATCATCCGTGGCCGGAAGGGTCAAGGCCGAATAGTTACTTTAGTTTAGTGCAACAATTCCTTGGTGTTGTGCCGCACATCGACGCTATGAAGAGGTCGGCGTGAATAGAGGGTGCATGGATGGCACTTGCCCATGTCAAGACATACTGGGCAGAGATGGAGGCCACCACTATTGCAACACGGGGTTCGGCCGTGGGCCGAGTAGCTGTCGAGCACTACTTTGAAGAAGTCCTTTAAGGCGCTCCTTCGATAGAGGCTCAGTGCTCGAAGAATATTATGTTCTAGTGACATGTATTCCCATTGTAAAAATAGTGTTTTATTGAATTATAAAGGATGTGTTTATACTTTTGCCTGAAAGTATTATGATGCCTCCTGTGCGGCCGTTTATGTGTATATTTATATAACCTAAAAGTTTGCAGTCGTCGGCTTCAGCCCCCACGCATATAATGCGGGGGTGTTCGCAAAAAACGTGTATTCACACTTGATTCAACATCTTGGTCCATAAAGGAGGTGGTAGCATAGTGAACGAAGCAATCGGACTATATTGCTTTAACACTTTCACTTAGCCATAGGAGTTTGACAGTGGGACTACTATATAGCCCCTGGTACTTCCGCGCTCGTCCGAATACGGGGCGTGTATGTACATGACCGGGAAACGGCCCTTCATTAATGCGGAGGAATCCCGAAGATTCCGCTAAGTCATCGAGTGGTTGACCAGTCTCGCGCTTTATCATGACAGTCAGTTTTTAGCTTTCTCTACTGAGGTGCTCATCCGGATGAACCGGGGCACAATCGCAGTAGTTCTCCCGGTGCCGCCTTAGCCGATAGAGCGGAACGTAAGGTAGCAAAACATGGGAGCCGGGCAAACCCAACATTTGACCAAATACATGATTCAGAGCTAATGCATATAAGGCCAAACTCGCGACGCCGAACACTCCCTAAGGTATTCGGTCTTTATAGCATATGCCGGGGTGAACAATGCCCTTAATAATAAAACCCGAGTGTCCAGGTACGTGCAATATCCTGACGTGGACACATGTCAATAATGTCAGCATCCTTCTCGGTTGTATTGAGTATCCGGAGGATGTGAATCAACAAGAGACAGTAAAAAAAAGGTTTACGTAGGGTCTTAATCTGAAAAGAAACCTTTGAGCGGGTCCCTGCTGCACGTCTGCGCCTGTGTCTCCGTTGTGCCGTGTCGTGGACGGGTGTAGCACGATTGTCATCTGTAAAAGAGAAGAACTTAGGTGAAAGTTGTCGTGCCAGAAATTTGGTTATTATCAATAAGCCATTAAAATTCAAGATAAGTCAAGTTGAGCCGAACTAGCCCTGATTACATGCGGGAAGCCCCTGGTACCGTCTATGAGGGTTTAACCATCAAACCAATCTTATGTATATGTAGTGATGCACCGGACTCGTCTAACCGTGTCCGTGGTCTTGACGACCTGTCATTTATTCTGGTTGGTGAGGCCATCTAGTGCTCGGCTGTTAAAGTCGCCGCATGTTCTTCCGCGCGTAGAGAACGCTCAATATTTCCACTAACTGTGATGGTGCCACGGGGACCGGGCATCTTAAGCTTGAGAGAAGCGTAATGCGGTACTGCATTAAAATGAGCGAAGGCCGCTCTTCCGAGTAGTGCTTGATAGCCACTTCGGAATGGAGCGATGTAGAAAGTTAACTTCTCACTTCGGAAGTTGTTGGAAAAACCGAATACAACCTCTAGTAATAGAGAGCCCGTGCAGCGGGCCTCTGGGCCTGGTATTACTCCCTTGAAGGTAGTATTATTGCGGCTGATTTTTGTCAGGTCTATCCCCATTTTGCAGACTATGTCCGGATATATCAGATTTAGACCATTGCCGCCGTCCATAAGGACTCGTGTGAGATGGTATCCGTTTATTATTGGGTCTAACACCAAGGCAGCTAATCCTTCATGCCGGATGCTTGTCGGGTGATCCCTGCGATCAAAAGTGATCGGGCAGGCCAACCAGGGGTTGAACTTAGGGGTGACGGGCTCTATGGCGCGTATGTCTCGGAGTGCATGTTTGCTTTAACTCTTCATCACATGGATCATGTTTACTGTTTTAACCTCTGGTGGGAATTTTTTCTGTCCTCCAGTGCTTTGCTGGCGAGGTTCGTCCTCGTCTTCGCTTGGACTCTCCCCCCCCCCCCCTTGTGTTCGGCGTTAAGCTTACCGGCCTGCTTGAAGACCCAGCATTCTCTATGGGTGTGATTTGCAAGTTTATCGGGGGTTCCATGAATCTGACATAGTTTGTCTAGAATCTTGTTTAGGCTAGACGGTCCATCTCTGCTGCCTTTGAAAGGCTTTTTCCGCTGACCTGGTCGAGAGCCCCTGAATCCGGTGTTTACCGCCGTATTATCTGGGCTATCTTCTTTATTGCGACGCTTGCCTTTACTGCATCATGGTTTTCCATTGCCATCCCTGACTTCGGTTGTGCTTGGGTCGCTGGTGCTACTACGGGCTAACCAGCTATCTTCGCCCGCACAAAAGCGGGTCATGAGGCTTGTCAGGGCTGCCATTGTTCTCAGTTTTTCTTCGCCGAGGTGTCTGGCGAGCCATTTGTCTCGGACGCTGTGTTTGAAAGCTGCTAAGGCTTCGGCGTCTGGACAGTCGATGATTTGGTTCTTCTTAGTGAGAAACCTGTTCCGAAGCTTTCGGGCTGACTCTCCGGGCTGTTGAATTATATGACTTAAATCGTCTGCATCTGGAGGTCGGACATAGGTCCCTTGGAAATTAGCCCGGAAAGCATCCTCGAGCTCCTCCCAACTTCCAATTGAGTTTCGAGGAGGCTTTTCAGCCAGTGTCGAGCTGGTCCTTTAAGCTTGAGGGGCAAGTACTTGATGGCGTGGAGGTCATCTCTGCGAGCCATATGGATATGGAGGATAAAGTCCTCAATCCAGACCCCAGGGTCTGTGGTCCCGTCGTACGCCTCTATGTTCACTGGTTTGAATCCTTCTTGGAATTCATGGTCCAGCACCTCATCGGTGAAACATAGGGGGTGTGCGGCACCCCTGTATTTGGATGTATCATGGCGTTCGGATGGTTGTAGTATTCGGTTTTGATTTTGTGTCGGAGCACGCTTCCTAGATCCATAGATGGATCTGGTCATACCGGATTTTTGCCGCAAGTCCTCATGTAGATCGTGTGTTGACTTATGTGCGGCCTTGTTAGCCACTCTATCGCGGTCACAAGGTGGTTGATCCGGCCGGTTGGCCGTTTCATTTTTCGGCTGTGTGGGCTCTAAGGCCTCATCATCGAATTCAGGTAATAGCTTGCGCTTTGGATTGTGTGGTAACTTCCACCATACTTTTCTTCGTTGTCAAGCACTTGGTTCCACCTGCTGTTGAGCGTATTTTGTGTGGCCTTAAGCCTTTGGTTCTGCTTCTTCAGACTCCTCGTGGTGGCAATAAGCCTTCTGCGGAGGTTCTCGTGCTCCAAGTGCGTTTCCGAGATGATGTGTGCATCTTCGTCCGGACTGTTTTCCTCCCCAGAGGGGGTTTGATGAGGTTTATCCTTGGCGTCACCATGTTCGGACGTTGGATCCGTACTGTGTTCGCCATTTGAAGTTTTGTCGTGCTCTGCCACTAGGTCGATGTGGTCGTCGTTTCCTCTGGAGTCGACTGGAGTGTTATTTTCTCTTGCGCTGTTATCGTTGTTTTTGCCGAAGCGGGATTTTGAGCGGCGCCTAGGCCGACACTTTGATTGCTTCCCGAGGGAGCTATTCTTCACTGCATCCTGCCGTTCTTTGTCATTGTTTTCTTTGGGTGTATCCACCATGTATATGTCATGTGGTGAAGTGGTTGTCCAGCGCCCTGTGGTTACTGGTTCCTGTTCCTCTCCTTCATCGTCGTCCATGTCGTGGATGTCTTTGGAGTCAAAATCGAGCATGTCGGTTAAATCGTCGACAGAGGCTACTAAGTGGGTGGTGGGTGGGCGGCGAATTTCTTCGTCATCCGCATCCCATTCTAGCCGGACATAGTTCGGCCAAGGTTCCCCTAACAAGGAGAGAGACCTTAATGAATTTAGCACATCGCCGAAAGGCGAGTGCTGAAAGATATCCGCGGAGGTGAACTCCATGATCGGCGCCCAATCGGATTCGCTAGGCACGGATGCAGGCGGCTCGGAGTCCGTGGCCGGAGACGAATCCAGTGGTTCGGCAACACGGCTCTCGTAAGGGGTGAAGTCAGTATCCGGCTCCATCGCCACTAAGAGTGCGGCCTCCATGGCGGGGTCTATCCCTCCATCCTCGGATGGCGCAATTTGCTCCGGATTGAAGGCCGGAGTAGTTGCAGATGCGATCTCCCGAACACTGTCCGACGCCAGAGTTACGTCATGCTCGTCGTGATTGTGCGGCGCACCTGACATGTGCTCGAATCCGTCGAAGATCAAGTCTCCGCGGATGTCGGCAGTGTAGTTTAAGTTTTCGAACCTGACCTGATGGCCACAGGCGTAGCTCTCGATCTGCTCCAGATGGCCAAGCGAATTGGCCCGTAGTGCGAAGCCGCTGAATGCGAAGATCTGTCTAGGGAGGAAAACCTCACCCTGGACCGCATCGTTACCGATGGTCGAAGGGGCCATCGAGCCTTACGGTGATGGCACAATGGAACTCTCAATGAAAGCACCAATGTCGGTGTCAAAACCGGCAGATCTCAGGTAGGAGGTCCCGAACTGTGCGTCTAAGGCGGATGGTAACAGGAGGCAGGGGACACGATGTTTACCCAGGTTCGGGCCCTCTCGATGGAGGTAATACCCTATGTCCTACTTGATTGATCTTGATGATATGAGTATTACAAGAGTTGATCTACCACGAGATCGTAGAGGCTAAACCCTAGAAGCTAGCCTATGGTATGATTGTTTCTTGTCCTATGGACTAAACCCTCCGGTTTATATAGACACCGGAGGGGGCTAGGGTTACCCAAAGTCGGTTACAAGGGAGGAGATCAACATATCCGTATTGCCAAGCTTGCCTTCCATGCCAAGGAAAGTCCCATCCGGACACAAGACGAAGTCTTCAATCTTGTATCTTCATAGTCCAACAGTCCAGCCAAAGGATATAGTCCGACTGTCCGGAGACCCCCTAATCCAGGACTCCCTCACATCACATCCGAGACAAGTAGACCGACTCCTTCCTGCATCTACTACTATTACCCCACACATCGACCGCTATCCAGCATGCATCTAGAGTATTAAGTTCAAGAGAACGGAGTAACGCTTTAAGCAAGATGACATGATGTAGAGGGATAAACTCATGCAATATGATATAAAACCCATCTTGTTATCCTCGATGGCAACAATACAATACGTGCCTTGCTGCCCCTACTGTCACTGGGAAAGGACACCGCAAGATTGAACCCAAAGCTAAGCACTTCTCCCATTGCAAGAAAGATCAATCTAGTAGGCCAAACCAAACTCATAATTCGAAGAGACTTGCAAAGATAACCAATCATACATAAAATAATTCAGAGAAGATTCGTTCATAGATAAACTTGATCATAAACCCACAATTCATCGGTCTCAACAAACACACCGCAAAAGAAGATTACATCGAATAGATCTCCACAAGAGAGGGGGAGAACTTTGTATTGAGATCCAAAAAGAGAGAAGAAGCCATCTAGCTAATAACTATTGACCCGTAGGTCTGAATCAAACTACTCACACTTCATCGAAGAGGCTATGGTGTTGATTTAGAAGCCCTCCGTGATTGATACCCCCTCCGGCGGAGCTCCGGAAAAAGGCCCAAGATGGTATCTCATGGATACAGAAAGTTACGACGGTGGAATTAGGGTTTTGGCTCCGTATTTGGTAGTTTGGGGGTACGTAGGTATATATAGGACGAAGGAGTACATCGGTGGAGCAACATGGGCCCCACGAGGGTGGAGGGCACGCCTAGGGGGTAGGCGCGCCCCCCTACCTCGTGCCTTCCTCATTGGTTGCTTGACGTAGGGTCCAAGTCCTCTTGATCATGTTCGTTCCGAAAATCATGTTCCCAAAGGTTTCATTCCATTTGGACTCCGTTTGATATTCTTTTTTTGCGAAACCCTAAAATAGGCAAAAAAACAACAATTCTGGGATGGGCCTCCGGTTAATAGGTTAGTCCCAAAAATAATATAAAAGTGTAGAATAAAGCCCAATAATGTCCAAAACGGGATATAATATAGCATGGAACAATCAAAAATTATAGATACGTTGGAGACGTATCAAGCATCCCCAAGCTTAATCCATGCTCGTCCTCGAGTAGCTAAATGATAAAAACAGAATTTTTGATGTGGAATGCTACTTTGCATAATTTCAATGTAATTCTCTTAATTGTGGTATGAATATTCAGATCTGAAAGATTCAAGACAAAAGTTTAATATTGACATAGGAATAATAATACTTCAAGCATACTAACTAAGCAATTATGTCTCTTCAAAATAACATGGCCAAAGAAAGTTATCCCTACAAAATCATATAGTCTGGCTATGCTCCATCTTCACCACACAAAGTATTCAAATCATGCACAACCCCGATGACAAGCCAAGCAATTGTTTCATACTTTTGGTGTTCTCAAACTTTTTCAATCTTCAGGCAATACATGAGCATGAGCCATGGACATAGCACTATAGGTGGAATAGAATGGTGGTTGTGGAGAAGGCGAAAAGGGAGAAGATAGTCTCACATCAACTAGGCGTATCAACGGGCTATGGAGATGCCCATCAATAGATATCAATGTGAGTGAGTAGGGATTGCCATGCAATGGATGCACTAGAGCTAAAAATGTATGAAAGCTCAACAAAAAGAAACTAAGTGGGTGTGCATCCAACTTGCTTGCTCACGAAGACCTAGGGCATTTTGAGGAAGCCCATCGTTGGAATATACAAGCCAAGTTCTATAATGAAAAATTCCCACTAGTATATGAAAGTGATAGCATAAGAGACTCTCTATCATGAAGATCATGGTGCTACTTTGAAGCACAAGTGTGGGAAAAAAGATAGTAGTATTGCCCCTTTTTATTCTTTTTTTGGGCCTTCTTTTTTTGGCATTTCTTTTGGGGGGGCAATACTCTATGAATGATGATCATCACACTTCTATTTATTTACAACTCAATGATTACAACTCGATACTAGAACAAAGTATGACTCTATATGAATGCCTCTGGCGGTGTACCGGGATAGCAATGATGCATGAGTGACTTATATGAAAGAATTATGAACGGTGGCTTTGCCACAACTAAAATGTCAACTACATCATCATGCAAAGTAATATGACAATGATGGAGTGTGTCATAGTAAACGGAACGGTGGAAAGTTGCATGGCAATATATCTCGGAATGGCTATGGAAATGCCATAATAGGAAGGTATGGTGGGTTTATGATACTGGCGAAAGGTGCGCAGTATTAGAGAGGCTAGCAATGGTGGAAGGGTGAGAGTGTGTATAATCCATGGACTCAACATTAGTCATAAAGAACTCACATACTTATTGCAAAAATCTAGTAGTTATCGAAGCAAAGTACTACACGCATGCTCCTAGGGGTGTAGATTGCTAGGAAAAGACCATCGCTCGTTCCCGGCTGCCACTCATAAGGAGGACAATCAATAAATACATCATGCTCCGACTTCTTAACATAACGGTTCACCATAGGTCCATGCAACGGGAATCACAAACTTCAACACAAGAATTTCTCAAATTCACAACTACTCAACTAGCACGACTCTAATATCACCATCTCCATATCTCAAAACAATTATCAAGTTTCAAACTTCTCATAGTATTCAACACACTCATTACAAAATTTTATTATTAATCTTGAATGCCTAACATAATTAAAGCAAATTACCATGATGTTTTGTAGGACTCTCAAAATAATCCAAGTGAAGCATGAGAGAACAATGGTTTCTATAAAACAAATCCACCAACGTGCTCTAAAAGATATAAGTGAAGCACTAGAGCAAAAACTATATAACTCAAAAGATATAAGTGAAGCACATAGAGTATTCTGACAATTTCCGAATCATGAGTGTCTCTCTCAAAAAGGTGTGTGCAGCAAGGATGATTGTGGCAAACTAACAAATAAAGACTCAAATAATACAAGACGTTACAAGTAAAACACATATCATGTGGTAAATAAAAATATAGCTCCAAGTAAAGTTACCGATGAAAGTAGACGAAAGAGGGGATGCCTTCCGGGGCATCCCCAAGCTTTGGCTTTTAGGTGTCCTTAGATTATCTTAGGGGTTCCATGGGCATCCCAAAGTTTAGGCTCTTGCCACTCCTTGTTCCATAATCCATCAAATCTTTACCCAAAACTTGAAAACTTCACAACACAAAACTTAAAGTAGAAAATCTCGTGAGCTCCGTTAGCGAAAGAAAACAAAACACCACTTCAAGGTACTGTAATGAACTCAGTCTTTATTTATATTTGTGTTAAACCTACTGTATTCCAACTTCTCTATGGTTTATAAACTATTTTACTAGCCATAGATTCATCAAAATAAGCAAACAACACATGAAAAACAAAATCTGTCAAAAACAGAACAGTCTGTAGTAATCTGTAGCTAACGCAAGATCTGGAACCCCAAAAATTCTAAAATAAATTTTTGGACGTGAGGAATTTATCTATTAATCATCTTCAAAAATAATCAATTAGATATCACTTTATAAATAAAAATGGCAGCAGTTCTCGTGAGCGCTAAAGTTTCTGTTTTTTACAGCAAGATTAAAAAGACTTTCCCCAAGTCTTCCCAACAGAGGCTAGATAAATTATTTATTACTAAACAGGAGCAAAAATCAAGGAATAAAAATAAAATTGGGTTGCCTCCCAACAAGCGCTATCATTTAACGCCCCTAGCTAGGCATAAAAGCGAAGATAGATATAGGTATCTTTAGTTGGTAATTATTTAATGAGACATCTATCACCTTTAGGAGTTTCTTTCCTTTTATCAATAATCAAACTTCTAGGCACAAAATCAAAAAAATCATTAGTAGCAAATGGTTCCTTAATGATAGTAAAAAGATTAGGATGAATACTTATAGATTTAAGATCCGCAGTTTCTTTGCTAGCGGATTCACCCTTATTTTTAGGAACATACATAAGCTTGGCAATTTTAGTTGGAGGACTTAGGGTATTCTTTACGGAAGAAAAAGCAGTTCCCAAGTTGGCAATGATACCCTCAAGCTTATCAATTCTAGTGGAATCATGATTTATTCTTTCATTAACTATGGGTTCCTTCTCCTTAATGTTTTTCAAGTGACTCCTACTTTAGATCCATATTGAGTAATTTGGTTGTGGATATTTTTATCAAAATTTGCAAGTAACTCTACGGTAGCAACTTTATTTTCAATAATTTCAAGTTTTTGCATTACATGCTCCAAATTTAACGTAGTTCCATTAACCAAAAGAGGGGGTGAGCCAAACAAATCTATCATAGCATTATAAGAATCAAAACTGTGGCTACCCAAGAAGTTCCCTCCGGTAATGGTATCAAGGACATATCTGTGCCAAGGAATAGCACCTACGTAAAAATTGCGAAGAATAATAAAAGTAGATTGCTTCCTGGTAGATCTATTTTGAGCATTGCAAATTCTATACCAAGCGTCTTTCAGGTTTTCTCCTTCCCTTTGCTTAAAATTAAGAACTTCATTTTCGGGAGACAATGGAGAAGATAGGGGACTAGCCATAACGACAAACAAGCAATCCGACACACAAGCAAACAAGAAACGAGCAAAAAAGAGGCAAATAGAGAAAGAGAGGGAGGATGGAGAGAGAGAGAGGGCGAATAAAATGGCAAGGGTGAAGTGGGGGAGAGGAAACGAGAGGCAAATGGCAAATAATGTAATGTGGGAGATAAGGGTTTGTGATGGGTACTTGGTATAATGACTTTTGCGTAGACTCCACGGCAACGGCACCAGAAATGGCTCGTTGTCGGGAGTCCAAATCTTGACTTGACCTTGCGTAAGCCTCCCCGGCAACGGTGCCAGAAATCCTTCTTGCTACCTCTTGAGCACTGTGTTGGTTTTCCCTTAGGAAAGGGTGATTGAGGGAGTCCTAGATTAGGGGGTCTCCGGACAGCCGGACTATATCCTTTGGCCGGACTGTTAGACTATGAAGATACAAGATTGAAGACTTCGTCTCGTGTCCAGATGGGACTCTACTTGGCGTGGAAGGCAAGCTAGCCAATGCGTATATGGATATCTCCTCCTTTGTAACTGACCTTGTGTAATCCTAACCCTCTCCGGTGTCTATATAAACCGAAGGGTTTTTGTCCGTAGGACAACAATCACAACATACAATCATACCGTAGGCTAGCTTCTAGGGTTTAGCCTCTCTGATCTCATGGTAGATCTACTCTTGTAACACCCATATCTTCAATATTAATCAAGCAGGACGTAGGTTTTACCTCCATCAAGAGGGCCCGAACCTGGGTAAAACTTCGTGTCCCTTGCCTCCTGTTACCATCCGGCCTAGACGCACAGTTCGGGACCCCCTACCCGAGATCCGCCGGTTTTGACACCGACATTGGTGCTTTAATTGAGAGTTCCTCTGTGTCGTCGCCGTTAGGCTTGATGGCTCCCACTATCATCGGTAGCGATGCGGTCCAAGTGAGACTTTTCTCCCCGGACAGATCTTCGTATTTGGCGGCTTTGCACTGCGGGCTAATTCGCTTGGCCATCTGGAGCAGATTGAAAGCTACGCCCCTGGCCATCAGGTCAGATTTGGAAGTTTGAATTACACGGCCAACATCCGTGGGGACTTGATCTTTGATGGATTCAAGCCACAGCCGGGCACGCCGCACTGTCGCGATGGGTATGATCTAGCTCTGCCACCGGACGGTACCCCAGAGGCCGAGCCCGCATCAGCTCCGACCCTCACCTCGGAGCCAACTGCGCCAATCGAGGACGGGTGGCTAGACACCGCCTTAGGGGCTGCAGTCTCGATGACGATCGAGCCAAACACCAGCATAATCCTCCGCACGGCCCATGACTCCCAGGTGCCGGACTCTCTTCCGGACCCAGAATCATCCGCGCCCCCACCAATCGAATCCGATTGGGCGCCGATCATGGAATTCACTGTCGCGGATATCTTTCAGCACTCGCCCTTCGGCGACATCCTGAATTCACTAAGGTCTCTCTCTTTGTTAGGAGAGCCCTGGCCGGATTGTGGCCAACAGGATTGGGATGCGGACGACGAAGAAATTCGATGCCCACCCACCACCCACTTTGTAGCCACTATCGATGATTTAACCGACATGCTTGACTTCGACTCCGAAGACATCGATGGTATGGACGACGATGTAGGAGACGAACATGAACCAGCACTATAGGGCACTGGAAAGCCACCTCGTCGTATGACATATACATGGTAGATAAACCCAATGAAGGCATCGGCGACGAGATAGCAGAGGATGACCCCTCCAAGAAGCAACCCAAGCACCGACGTCAGCGGCGCCACTCTAAGTCCCGCCAAAGCAAAAGTGGTGATACCGGCATAGGAGATAATAACACTCCGGATAGCGCCGAAGACAACAACAATCCCCTCCAGCAAGATTTAGAGCAGGAGGATGAAGGAGCCAGCTCTCCTGAGAGGGCGGCTGGCAGAGAGGAGGAGGATGATAATTACATGCCCCCCTCTGAAGACGAGGCAAGCCTCGGCGACGATGAATTCGTCGTACCAGAGGATCCCGTCGAACAAGAGCGCTTCAAGCGCAGGCTTATGGCCACGGCAAATAGCCTGAAGAAAAAGCAGCAGCAGCTTCAAGCTGATCAAGATCTGCTAGCTGACAAATGGACTGAAGTCCTCGCAGCCGAGGAATATAAACTCGGCCGTCCCTCCAAGAGTTACCCAAGGCGCAGGTTACTACCCCGACTGGAGGAAGAAGCGTATGATACGGCTGATCGGCCACCTCGTGGCCGCGATAGAGAGGCATTCCAGCCAAAAGCTTAGCCTCCACTCCAACGCCATCCAAATAAAAAGGCATGGGGAGATACGCCAGACCTGCGAGACATATTGGAGGACAAAGCAAAGTATTCAAGATCGATCTATGGATCACGAGGGCGCACCACTCTACGAGACGGTAAACGTCACGCCGTATACAGTAAAAGCAAATCCGGCCGGGCCAAACACAGCGGGCAGGACCCATACGAGCTGCGTCGCGATATAGCCCAATACAGAGGCGCCGCACACCCCTTATGCTTCATAGATGAAGTAATAGAACATCAATTCCCAGAAGGTTTCAAACCTGTAAACATTGAATCATACGACGGCACTACAGACCCCGCGGTATGGATTGAGGACTTCCTCCTCCACATCCACATGGCCCACGGTGATGACTTACATGCCATCAAGTACCTCCCACTAAAACTCAAAGGACCAGCGCGACACTGGCTTAATAGCTTGCCAGTAGACTCCATTAGTTGTTGGGAAGATCTGGAAGCCGCATTCCTCGACAACTTTCAGGGCACTTATGTGCGACCACCAGACGCCGATGACTTGAGCCACATAATTCAACAGCCAGAAGAGTCGGCCAGTCAATTCTGGACTCGGTTCCTTACAAAGAAAAATCAAATCATCGACTGTCCGGATGCGGAGGCCTTAGAGGCTTTCAAGCACAACATCCGAGATGAGTGGCTAGCCCGGCACCTTGGTCAGGAAAAGCCGAAATCTATGGCAGCCCTCACGACGCTCATGACCCGCTTTTGTGCAGGAGAAGACAGCTGGTTGGCTCGCAGTAATAACATATCAAAGAACCATGGTACCCCGTATACCAAGGACGGCAATAGCAGGTCATGTCGTAACAAGCATAAGCGTCGCATTAGCGGCGAAAGTACTGAGGATACGACAGTCAATGCCGGATTCAAAGGCTCTAAACCCAGTCAGCGGAAAAAGCCATTCAAACAAAGTACACCGGGTCCGTCCAGCTTGGACCGTATACTTGATCGCTCGTGTCAAATACACGGCACCCCAGACAAGCCAGCCAATCACACCAACAGGGATTGTTGGGTGTGCAAGCAGGCCGGCAAGTTAATTGCCGAAAACAAGGACAAGGGGCCGCATTACGATGACGAGGAAGAACCCCGGCAGCTACACACTAGAGGACAAAAGAGGTTTCCCCCGCAAGTGCGTACGGTGAACATGATATACGCAACCCACATCCCCAAGAGGGAGCCGAAGCATGCGCTCAGGGACGTATATGCTTTGGAGCCAGTCGCCCCAAAGTTCAACCCTTGGTCCTCCTGTCCGATCACCTTCGATCGCAGGGACCACCCCACTAGTATCCGTCACGGCGGATTCGCCGCACTGGTCCTAGACCCAATCATCGACAGATTTCACCTCACTCGAGTCCTTATGGACAGCGGCGGCAGCCTGAACCTGCTTTATCAGGACACAGTGCGCAAAATGGGTATAGACCCCTCAAGGATCAAACCCACTAAGATGACCTTTAAAGGCGTCATTCTAGGCGTAGAGGCCCACTGCACAGGCTCAATTACACTGGAAGTGGTCTTCAGATCCTCGGATAACTTCCGAAGTGAAGAGTTAATCTTCGATATAGTCCCGTTCCGCAGTGGTTACCACGCGCTACTCGGACGAACCGCATTCGCTAGATTCAATGCGGTGCCACATTATGCATACCTCAAGCTCAAGATGCCAGGACCCCGCGGAGTTATTACAGTCAACGGAAACACATAGCGCTCTCTCCGAACATAGGAGCACACCGCGGCCCTTGCAGCAGAAGTGCAAAGCAGCCTCTCAAGGCAATCTACCAGTCCGGCGTTTCAAAGCCCGGACACCTTCAAGTGCGCTTGGGGCAATCGGCAAACAGACCACCTGGCGCGATCTGAGCTTGCGTAGCAATACGGCGGCCAGCCCAATCCCAGCCCAACGACGTTGTTTGTGCCGCCCGTACATAATTACGCATTAACAATACCATGGGCACAGGTGGGGAGGGGGGCACAACCACGGCACGCCCCAAAACATGGCCTAAACCGCACCAGGGGCTTCCCGTTTGGTTATTTTTCTTTTTCATTCAGGACTTCAATCTCTGGAAACACTGTCCGGCAGCTCTATTGCCGAACACATGATACAGCAACCAAGGAGGCCGACAACTACGGAATTCCCAGGTGGATTACAGATTTCATATAATTCCTCAGCTCGCCCTTGGAAGGGACATAGTCCTACTCTTTTGCTTATTACACTATCTGTATCACTCTGCTTTAATGCAATTCTTTCATATACAATGCATGACATTACGACTATTATCGCATTTTTGTTATATGTATACATATCTATGTGTTCATTAATGACGCCTAGCAACCGTACACTCCGGTACGGCCAATGCACCAGGGGCTTATGTACCCACAATATGGTGTGAAAAGTCCAAACACTTTCACAAGTGTGACACCCCGAACTTATAGCATTATATACATCAGCTCCGAATCATGTCTTTGGTCAAATGTTGGGTTTTCCCGGATCCTATGTTTTGGTACCTTACGTTCCGCTCTATCGGCTAAGGTAGTGCTAGGAGAACTACTACGATTGTGCCCCAGTTCTGCCGGGCCGAGCACCTCAGTGGAGAAAGCTAAAACTAACTGTCATGATAAGGTGAGAGACTGGTCGCTGTTCGGCGAGGTTTTTCGAGTCCCTAAAGACTTATGCCTCTTAGGGCAAGGGGCCGGCTCTGTCCGGCTTACAGGCGTGTATCGCGCCCCGAATTTGGCCTTCAGAATACCAGGGGCTTTGCCGAAATTTAAAATTATAGAATTCTATGGCTAAGTGAGAGTGATAAAGCATTATTAGTCCGGTTGCCTTGTTCGTTGTGCTAAGCACCTCCCTTGAAGGACCAAAACATGGGAACAAGAGTGCTTAGGTTTATCCCGAACACCCCAGCACTCGTGGTATGGGGGCAGAAGCCGAGGACTAGCCATCTCTCAGATTGGATAAACAGCCAAACAGAAGGTAATATTTTAAATTCACACAAGCATTGCATAGCACATATGAAACAAGTTTTCATCACACAGGATACAAAACGAGCAAGTCTCATTCAAATATTACATTTTGTGAACACTCATCCGTGATAAGACGGGCGCCCGGCAGAACACCCTCATAGTACATCTCGGGGTGGCGGTGCTCCTTGCCCTTCGGTGGCCCCTCCTTGATAAGCTTCACGGCGTCCAGCTTGACCCACTGTGTTTTCACATGGGCGAAGGCCCGGCGTGCACCTTCAATGCAGACGGATCGCTTGACAACCTCCAGCCGTGGGCAGGCATCCAGAAGCCGCCTCACCAGGCCGAAGAAGCTGTTCGGAAGGGCGTCGCCAGGACACAACCGGACTATGAAGCCCTTCATGGCCTGATCGGCCGCCTTATGTAGCTCGGCCATCTGCTTCAGCTGGTCGTTCATTGGCACCGGATGTTCGGCCTCAGCATACTGAGACCAGAACAGCTTCTCCGTCGAGCTTCCATCCTCGGCCTGGTAGAATAGTGCGGCATCGGACACACTGCGGGGCAAATCTGCGAATGCTCCTGAAGAGCTCCGGATTCAGGTAAGTAATCAGTAATTCACCTTTACATGCTTGCTTTGCATATAGAAAGCCTTGCCCGCCGCTATCTTCTTCATTGCATCGCTCTCCTGAAGGGCCTTCTGGGCCTCGGCCTTGGCACTGTTCGCGCTCTCACGGGCCGCGGCAAGCTCAGACTCTTTCGTCTTCAAGTCAAGCTCCAACGCCTCGTGCTTTGTCACGAGAGCCTGGAGCTCTTGTTGCACCTCACCCACCCGAGCCTCGTGCCTCTCTCGCTCGGTGTGCTCCTGGGCCGCCTTTTCTTAGGCCTGGGACAACGCTTGCTTCAGGGTCGCCACCTCGGTCGTGGCCCCTGGCAAAACATACAATGATCCTGTCATTTTGCAATCGCGTCCTTTTTATATACATATATCTACAGACGGGGTATTACTTACCCTTGTTCTCCTCGAGCTGCCTCTTAGCAAGGCCGAGCTCCTTCTGGGACCCCTCGAGGGCCTCCTTCCAGTATGGCAACCTCCGCAATTAGTGCGGCGGACGCCAGCAGCGAAGCTTGCATATGCATATTGACATACTTACATTAGACTCCTGCGATATTATTTGATCCTCTGTTCGGCTTTTCTTTGTGAACACCGAACAAAGCATCAGGGGCTACTATCTATGTGGTAACACTTCTACTACATTTTAAAACACTTACCTCGAAGCCTGTTAGAAGGCTAGTACAGGCTTCAGTCAATCCGCTCTTGGCGGACTGAACCTTCCGGATCACCGCACTCATGATAGTGCGGTGCTCCTCCTCGATGGAAGCGCTGCAAAGCGCTTCCAGCATAGTGTCCGGCGCCTCTCGGTGGACAGAGGTCACCGGCACAGGCGTCTCACCCTCCTTAGAAGGGGACCGCCTGCCCGAGCCCGGATCCGTTGGAGGATCTGGCGCGGTGTTCGGCTGAGGGCCGAACTCGGAGCTCGCGGGGACCCCGTCCCCTCGGCTCCCGGAGTCCGGAAGGTCGCCTTGAGGCGCCTCCGGGACTGTCCCCCTCGATCCGGTGCCTCTTGAGACAGTACCTCGGTGTTGTCGGCTGGATGAGAGGAGGTGGCGGTCGGGACTGGATTGCTATCCATGTCCGACGCGCCCAGGGAGCCGTCCGAGGATACCTCGATATTGGCTCGGGGCGGCTTGCGCAATGGAGTTCGGCATTAGGGAAAGCAATGCGACAAAGGAATCCTATGGGTTACTTTGGTATCCGAATACTTACGATCTCCCCTAGGGCTTGCCCCTGGGCAACCACTCATCTTCACTTTCATCGGCGGCGGTGGAGCTGTCCGGAAGGAGCATCCTTCCCTTCTTGGACCCTCCGGCCTCCCCAGTTGGGGCGGCCTTCCTTTTATTGTCTCCCCCAGTCGGTGGGGGAGCCTCTTCTTCCTCTTCCTCGTCTTCGGGGGAAGAGTGCGCCACAGAAACATCGGACGGTGAGTCCGACGATGCCTGGCATCGGGAACTCTTTCGAGCTCCCTTGGCCTTCTTGGTCTTCTCCAGCACCTTATAAGGGGCCGGAGTCAGCATCTTCGTCAGAAGAGCGTCTGCGGGGCCTTCTGGCAAGGGAGCTGGACAGTCGATCTGTCCAGCCATTTTCTGCCAGTCCTGTTAATGACACGGGAGTTTAGATCCCGCATAGAGTCAATCTATATATATATAACAAATATCCTGTAAGAGGTAAAACAACTTACCGCACTGGCATGGCGCTTCGCGCTGAATCCGCGATCCTCAGTAATGGGGGGAGGGACAGCGGCGCCCTTGAACAGCACCCTCCAGGCATCTTCATGGGTCATGTCGAAGAGCCTTTTCAGAGTTCGGTGCTGCGCCGGATTGAACTCCCACAAGGTAAACTCCCATTGTTGGCACGGGAGTATCCGGCGAACGAGCATAACCTGGACTATGTTGACAAGCTTGAGCTTCTTATCCACCATGTTTTGAATACATGACTGGAGTCCGGTCAGCTATTTTGAATTACCCCAGGACAGGCCCTTCTCTTTCCAGGAGGTGAGCCGCATGGGGATGACAGATCGGAACTCGGGGGCCGCTACCCATGCAGGGTCGCGTGGCTCGGTGATATAGAACCACCCCGATTGCCACCCCTTTATGGTGTCCATGAAGGTGCCCTCGAGCCATGTGATGTTGGGCATCTTGCCCACCATGGCGCCTCCGCACTCCGCCTGGCGGCCGCTCACTACCTTCGGCTTGACATTGAAGGTCTTCAGCCATAAGCTAAAGTGGGGCTTGATGCGGAGGAAGGCCTCGCACACGACGATAAACGCCGAGATGTTGAGGATGAAGTTTGGGGCTAGATCATGGAAATCCAGGCCGTAATAAAACATGAGCCCCCAGACGAAGGGATGAAGAGGGAATCCTAGTCCGCGGAGGAAATGGGTGAGGAATACCACCCTCTCATGGGGCTCGGGGGTGGGGATGAGCTGTCCCTCATCTGGGAGCCGGTGCGCGATGTCGTCGTGCAGGTATCCGGCTCTCCTCAGTTTCTTGATGTCTCCCTCCATGACGGAAGAGACCATCCACTTGCCTCCCGCTCCGGACATGGTTGGAGAAGGTTGAGGTGGAAGTGAGAGCTTGGGCGCTAGAGCTCGAGTGTGCGGGAGCAGATGAGCAGAGGAGGAAGAAGGCGTGGATAGAAAGGTGAATCCTTATCCCTTTATATGGGCGGACAAAACTAAGCGGCCCCACTTGCCTGGTAAAACTCGCTTATCCCCCAAGCGCCGCAATTGATGGCGCGGTTGGGTTACCCACACCCGTATTGATGAGAATCCCGTAATAAGGGGACACGATCTCTGCTTTGACAAGACGTGTCGAAAAACTACCTCGCGTTATGTGCGGGGCTGCTTAAAAGAAATGGTTCGAATAATCACCGGGCCATGACGTAATGTCATGTTGCCAAAACAAGCTAGCGGATTAGATCTGCAAAAGCATTATTCTCTACGGTGAAATGTGGAACTTATTTTGCAGGGTCGGACACTATCCTTGTATTCAAATTCTTCTGTGATGTATTCGGAGAAGGAACCCGCCTTGCAATGCCGAAGACAACTGCGCGCCGGACTCATCGTCATTGAAGCCTAGTTCAGGGGCTACTGAGGGAGTCCTGGATTAGGGGGTCTCCGGACAGCCGGACTATATCCTTTGGCCGGACTGTTAGACTATGAAGATACAAGATTGAAGACTTCCTCTCGTGTCCGGATGGGACTCTACTTGGCGTGGAAGGCAAGCTAGGCAATGCGTATATGGATATATCCTCCTTTGTAACCGACCTTGTGTAACCCTAACCCTCTCCGGTGTCTATATAAACCGAAGGGTTTTAGTCCGTAGGACAACAATCACAACATACAATCATACCATAGGCTAGCTTCTAGGGTTTAGCCTCTCTGATCTCGTGGTAGATCTACTCTTGTAACACCCATATCTTCAATATTAATCAAGCAGGACGTAGGGTTTTACCTCCATCAAGAGGGCCCGAACCTGGGTAAAACTTCATGTCCCTTGCCTCCTGTTACCATCTGGCCTAGACACATAGTTCGGGACCCCCTACCCGAGATCCGCCGGTTTTGACACCGACAGTGATGCAGTAGAGCAGCATAAGTATTTCTCTTAGTTTTTGAGAACCAAGGTATCAATCCAGTAGGAGGCCACGCACGAGTCCCTCGCGCCTACACAAACAAATAAACTCCTCGCAACCAACGCGATAAAGGGGTTGTCAATTCCTTCACGGTCACCTACGAGAGTGAGATATGATAGATATGATAAGATAATATTTTTGGTATTTTTATGATAAAGAGAAATAAAGATGCAAGTAAAATAAATGGAAATGGAAATAAATAAGTATTGGAAGATTAATATGATGGAAAATAGACCTGGGGGCCATAGGTTTCACAAGAGGCTTCTCTCGAGAGCATAAGTATTACGGTGGGTGAACAAATTATTGTTGAGCAATTGACAGAATTGAGCATAGTTATGAGAATATCTAGGTATGATCATGTATATAGGCATCATGTCCGAGACAAGTAGACCGACTTCTATCTGCATCTACTACTATTACTCCACACATCGACCGCTATCCAGCATGCATCTAGAGTATTAAGTTCAAGAGAACAGAGTAACGCTTTAAGCAAGATGACATGATGTAGAGGGATAAACTCATGCAATATGATATAAACCCCATCTTGTTATCCTCAATGGGAACAATACAATACGTGCCTTGCTGCCCCTACTATCACTGGGAAAGGACACCGCAAGATTGAACCCAAAGCTAAGCACTTCTCCCATTGCAAGAAAGATCAATCTAGTAGGCCAAACCAAACTGATAATTCGAAGAGACTTGCAAAGGTAACCAATCATACATAAAATGATTCAGAGAAGATTCAAATATTGTTCATAGATAAACTTGATCATAAACCCACAATTCATCGGTCTCAACAAACACACCGCAAAAGAAGATTGCATCGAATAGATCTCCACAAGAGAGGGGGAAAACTTTGTATTGAGATCCAAAAAGAGAGAAGAAGCCATCTAGCTAATAACTATGGACCTGTAGGTCTGAAGCAAACTACTCACACTTCATCGGAGAGGCTATGGTGTTGATTTAGAAGCCCTCCGTGATTGATACCCCCTCCGGCAGAGCTCCGGAAAAAGCCCCAAGATGGGATCTCGTGGATACAGAAAGTTACGGCAATGGAATTAGGGTTTTGGATCTGTATCTGGTAGTTTGTGGGTACGTAGGTATATATAGGAGGAAGGAGTACGTCGTGGGAGCAACGTAGGCCCCACGAGGGTGGAGGGCGCACCTGGGGGGTAGGTGTGCCCCCTACCTCGTGCCTTCCTCGTTGGCTGCTTGACGTAGGGTCCAAGTCCTCTGGATCATGTTCATTCCGAAAATCACGTTCCCGAAGGTTTCATTCCGTTTGGACTCCGTTTGATATTCTTTTTCTGTGAAACCCTAAAATAGGCAAAAAAAATAGCAATTCTGGGTTGGGCCTCCGGTTAATAGGTTAGTTCCAAAAATAATATAAAAGTGTATAATAAAGCCCAATAATGTCCAAAACAGGATATAATATAGCATGGAACAATCAAAAATTATAGATACGTTGGAGACGTATTAGCCTCCATGGCGGCGGAGGGGCGAGAGCCCCTTCAAGATTGGATCTGTCTCTCTGTCTCTCTCTATTTTTGCGCTCCTGATTCTGGCCTTTCACCGTTTCTTATATTCCCGGAGATCCATAACTCCGATTGGGCTGAAATTTTAACATGATTTCTATCCGGATATTAGATTTCTTGCGGTGAAAGAAGGGCACCAACCGCCTTATGGGGTGGCCACGAGGGCCCAAGGCGCGCCTGACCCCCTGGGACGTGCCCCTGCCTCGTGGCCCCCTCAGGCATCGTCTCGCGTTGATTCTTCTTCCCAAAAATCACATATATTCCAAAAAATCTCTGTCAGTTTTAATCCTGTTTGGACTCTGTTTGATATGGATTTTCTGTGAAACAAAAAACATGCAACAAACAGGAACTGGCACTGGGCACTGGATCAATATGTCAGTCCCAAAAAATAGTATAAAAAGTTGCCAAAAGTATATGAAAGTTGTATAATATTGGCATGGAACAATCAAAAATTATAGATGCGACGGAGACGTATCATTCCTTTCCACCACAATTGCCATGCTGATAGCTCGGCTGTTGGCAGCCACATATAACAACAAAGGCTCTTTATCAATGGGAGCAGTAAGAACCGGTGGCTCGGCCAACTGTTTCTTCAAGGCCTCAAACACCTGATCAACAGCATCACTCCAGACAAAGTGATTTATCGTCTTCATCATCTGGTAAAGAGGGATAGCCTTTTCGCCCAACTGGCTTATGAACCGGCTTAAGGCCGCAATACGACCCGCCAGCCGCTGAACATCATTAATACATGCTGGTTTAGCTAGGGAGGTGATAGCCTTTATCTTCTTTGGGTTAGCTTTAATACCCCGTTCAAAAACCAGAAAGCCTAAGAGCTTGCCTGCTGGTAAGCCAAAGACACACTTGGTCGGGTTAAGCATCATCTTATAGACCCGGAGATTGTCAAAGGTCTCTTTCAAATCATCTATCAAGGTTTCCTTCTTCCTGGATTTTACCACAATGTCATCCACATAAGCATGAACATTGCGCCCAATATGATCATAACAGAAGGCATAGACACATAATAGAAGGCTCCAAAGGGAGTGATGAAGGTTGTCTTCTCCTGGTCCTTAACTGCCATCTTAATCTGATGATAACCAGAATAAGCATCCAAAAAACTCAAACGCTCACAACCCGTCGTAGCATCAATGATCTGATCAATACGGGGGAGAGCAAATGGATCAGCCGGACAGGCTTTGTTTAAGTCCATGTAATCCACACACATACGCCAAGTACCATTCTTCTTAAGCACCAGCACCGGGTTAGCCAACCACTCCAGATGAAAAACTTCAACAATAAACCCAACCGCCAAAAGCCGGGCTACTTCCTCACCAATGGCCTTGCGCCTCTCTTCATTGAAACGACGAAGGAATTTCTTGACCGGTTTAAACTTAGGATTAATATTGAGAGTGTGCTCAGGAGTTCCCTTGGTACACCTGGCATGTCTGAAGGTTTCCATGTAAAGATGTCTCGGTTCTCACGGGTGAACTCGATGAGCGCACTTTCCTATTTCAGATCCAGATTAGCACTGATACTGAACTGCTTGGATGAATCGCCAGGAACGAAGTCAACTAGCTTAGTGTCATCCACCAATTTAAATTTCAACAGGGGGTCATGCTCTGTGGTTGGCTTCTTCAAAGATGTCATATCCGCTGGGTCAACATTATCCTTGTAAAATTCCAATTCTTCTGTTGCACAGATAGACTCAGCATAAGCAACATCGCCTTCTTCACACTCCAAGGCTATCTTCCGGCTTCCATGCACCGTGATAGTGCCCTTGTGACCCTGCATCTTAAGCTGCAAATAAACGTAACAAGGCATTGCCATGAACTTAGCATAAGGCGGCCGCCCAAACAGAGCATGATAAGGGCTTTTGATTTTAACCACCTCAAAAGTCAATGTCTTAGATCTGGAATCATGATCATCTCCAAAGGCAACTTCCAAAGATATTTTGCCCACTGGATATGCTGACTTACCAGGCACCACTCCGTGAAAAATAGTGTTTGACGGCTTAGTGAATCTGTACCCTCCGACCTGAGGTGCTACCACCAGCGCCAAATGACCCGGATTATCAACCCAGGATGGGTCATCCTCACAACTCCAGAGAATAGGGTGTTCAAACCATTGCAAGTAACGGGAATCGCCGGCTCAGCTACGTTCACTGCCCGTTTATGGAGCTTCTTATCCCGCTTGCATAAACTTGTGGTGAAAACGTGGTACTGTCCACCATTCAACTGCTTTGAGTTACTCTAATAACCAGACTGATGCTGCTGATTCCCTTGACCAGATTGTTGATTGATACGTCTCCAACGTATCTATAATTTTTTTATTGTTCCATGCTATTATATTATCAACCTTGGATGTTTTATGGGCTTTATTATACACTTTTATATTATTTTTGGGACTAACCTATTAACCCAGAGCCCAGTGCCAGTTTCTGTTTTTTCCTTGTTTTAGAGTATCGCAGAAAAGGAAAATCAAACGGAGTCCAATTGACCTGAAACTTCACGGAACTTATTTTTGGAACGGAAGCAATCCAGAAGACTTGGAGTGTACGTAAGGGAAGCAACGAGGAAGGCACGAGGCAGGGGGCGCGCCCACCCCCTGGGCGCGCCCACCACCCTGGGCGCGCCCTCTACCCTCGTGGGCCCCTCGTGGCTCCCCTGACGTATCTCTTCCGCCTATATATATCCATATACCCTAAAACGATCGAGGATCACAATAGATCGGGAGTTCCGCCGCCAGAAGCCTCCGTAGCCACCGAAAACCAATCTAGACCCATTCCGGCACCCTGCCGGAGGGGGCAATCCTTCTCCGGTGGCCATCTTCATCATCCCGGTGCTCTCCATGACGAGGAGGGAGTAGTTATCCCTCGAGGGTGAGGGTATGTACCAGTAGCTATGTGTTTCATCTCTCTCTCTCTCGTGTTCTTGAGGTGATACGATCTTGATGTATCACGAGCTTTGCTATTATAATTGGATCTTATGATGTTTTCTCCCCCCTCTACTCTCTTGTAATGGATTGAGTTTTCCCTTTGAAGTTATCTTATCGGATTGAGTCTTTAAAGATTTGAGAACACTTGATGTATGTCTTGCCGTGTGTATCTGTGGTGACAATGGGATACCACATGATTCACTTGATGTATGTTTTGGTTATCAACTAGCGGGTTCCGACCATGAACCTATGCATAGGGGTTGGCACACGTTTTCGTCGTGATTCTCCGGTAGAAACTTTGGGGCACTCTTTGAGGTTCTATGTGTTGGTTGAATAGATGAATCTGAGATTGTGTGATGCATATCATATAATCATACCCACGGATACTTGAGGTGACATTGGAGTATCTAGGTGACATTAGGGTTTTGGTCGATTTGTGTCTTAAGGTGTTATTATAGTACGAACTCTAGGGTTGTTTGTGACACTTATAGGAATAGCCCAACGGATTGATTGGAAAGAATAACTTTAAGGTGGTTTCGTACCCTACCATAATCTCTTTGTTTGTTCTCCGCTATTAGTGACTTTGGAGTGACTCTTTGTTGCATGTTGAGGGATAGTTATGTGATCCAATTATGTTATTATTGTTGAGAGGACTTGCACTAGTGAAAGTATGAACCCTAGCCCTTGTTTCAACACATTGCAATACCGTTTACGCTCACTTTTATCACTAGTTACCTTGCTGTTTTTATATTTTCAGATTACCAAAACCTTTATCTACCATCCATATACCACTTGTATCACAATCTCTTTGCCGAACTAGTGCACCTATACAATTTACCATTGTATTGGGTGTGTTGGGGACACAAGAGACTCTTTGTTATTTGGTTGCAGGGTTGCTTGAGAGAGACCATCTTCATCCTACGCCTCCTACGGATTGATAAACCTTAGGTCATCCACTTGAGGGAAATTTGCTACTGTCCTACAAACCTCTGCACTTCGAGGCCCAACAACGTCTACAAGAAGAAGATTGTGTAGTAGACATCAAGACCTTTTCTGGCGCCGTTGCCGGGGAGGTGAGTGCTTGAAGGTATATCTTTAGATCTTGCAATCGGATCTTTTTTGTTTCTTGTTTTATCACTAGTTTAGTTTATAAAAGAAAACTACAAAAAAATATGGAATTGAGTTTGCCTCATACCTTCATCTTTTTAATATCTTTCATGAGTATGATGGAAAGGAAAATTGTGCCAAAGTGTTAGAAGAAGAATGCATTAGAATGTTTGGCACTAAATATTTGAATGATGAGCATGATTGCAATGTTGTTAGTATGAATTCCTTGAATATCTAGGATGCTAATGATATGCAAAGCCACAAGCTTGGGAAAGCTATGTTTGATGAAGATGATATTTTTTGTCCACCAAGTTTTGATGAGCAAATTTATTATGATGAAAGCATGCCTCCTATTTATGATGATTATATTGATGAAAGTGGATTTGGAGAAGTCATGACTTTATTTTGTGATGAATCCACTGTTCAGGAAGAGGTTCCAATTGATTATGAGAACAAAGTTGCTATCTATGATGATTATTGTGATGACTTGTATGCTATAAAGAATAATGATATCCTTGAAACTTGTCATCATGATTTTAGTTTTCAATTGGATTATGCCTCACATGATAATTATTTTGTTGAGTTTGCTCCCATTATTATTCATGAGAAGAATTTTGCTTGTGTGGAGAGTAATAAAATTTATATGCTTGTAGATCATGAAAATAATGCTTTATGTGATATCTATATTGTTGAATTCATTCATGATGCTACTGAAATTTATTATGAGGGAGGAATATATGCTTGTAGGAATTGCAATAATATCAAGTTTCCTCTCTATGTGCTGATAATTTTGAAGTTATGCTTGTTTTGCTTTCCTATGCAAGTTGATTCTTGTTCCCACAAGTTGTTTGCTCAAAAAATCCCTATGCATAGGAAGTGGGTTAGACTTACATTTGCTAGTCATATTCGTCATGATGCTCTCTTTATGTTTCAATTCTTGTCTTTTATGTGAGCATCATTGAAATCATCATGCCTAGCTAGGGGCGTTAAACGATAGCGCTTGTTGGGAGGCAACCCAATCCTATTCTTGTTCTTTACTTTTTGCTCCTGTTTAGTAATAAATAATTCATCTAGACTCTGTTTAGATGTGGTTTTATGTTTTAATTAGTGTTTGTGCCAAGTAGAACCTTTGGGAAGACTTGGGGAAAGTCTTTGCGATCAGGCTGTAAAAAACAGAAACTTTAGCGCCCACGAGAATTGCTGCCAGTTTTTATTTGAGAGTGCTATTTAGTTAATTCTTTTTGCATATGATTAATAGATAAATTCCTCACTTCCAGAAATTTATTTTAGAATTGTTGGGGTTCCATAAGTATACTTTTGATCCAGATTACTACAGACTGTTCTGTTTTTGACAGATTCTGTTTTTCGTGTGCTGTTTGCTTATTTTAATGAATCTATGGCTAGTAAAAGAGTTTATAAACCATAGAGAAGTTGTAATACAGTAGTTTTAATACCAATATAAATAAATAATGAGTTCATTACAGTACCTTGAAGTGGTGTTTTGTTTTCTTTCGCTAACGGAGCTTACGAGTTTTCTGTTAAGTTTTGTGTTGTGAAGTTTTCAAGTTTTGGGTAAAGATTCGATGGACTATGGAATAAGGAGTGGCAAGAGACTAAGCTTGGGGATGCCCAAGGCACCCCAAGGTAATATTCAAGGACAACCAAGAGCCTAAGCTTGGGGATGCCCCGGAAGGCATCCCCTCTTTCGTCTTCGTTCATCGGTAACTTTACTTGGAGCTACATTTTTATTCGCCACATGATATGTGTTTTGCTTAGAGCATCATTTTATATTATTTTGTTTTACTTTCTGTTTGAATAAAATACGAAGATCTGAAATTATTAAATGTTAGCGAGTCTTCATATAGTTGCATAATTATTCGAATACTCATTGATCTTCACTTATATCTTTCAGAGTAGTTTGTTGTTGCTCTAGCGCTTCACTTATATCATTTTAGAGCACGGTGGTGGTTTTATTTTATAGAAATAGATGAACTCTCATGCTTAGCTTATATTATTTTGAGAGTCCTAAACAGGATGGTAATTTGCTTTGGTTATGAATTTAGTCCTAATATTATGGGCATCCAAGAGGGATATAATAAAAACTTTCATATAGAGTGCATTGAATACTAAGAGAAGTTTGATACTTGATGATTGTTTTGAGATATGGAGATAGTGATATCAAAGTTGTGCTAGTTGAGTAGTTGTGAATTTGAGAAATACTTGTGTTGAAGTTTGCAAGTCCCGTAGCATGCATGTATGGTAAACGTTGTGTAACAAATTTGAAACATGAGGTGTTATTTGATTGTCTTCCTTATGAGTGGCGGTCGGGGACGAGCGATGGTCTTTCCCTACCAATCTATCCCCCTAGGAGCATGCGCGTAGTGCTTGGTTTTTGATGACTTGTAGATTTTTGCAATAAGTATGTGAGTTCTTTATGACTAATGTTGAGTCCATGGATTATACGCACTCTTACCCTTCCATCATTGCTAGCCTCTTCGGTACCGTGCATTGCCCTTTCTCACATTGAGAGTTGGTGCAAACTTCGCCGGTGCATCCAAACCCCGTGATATGATACGCTCTTTCACACATAAACCTCCTTATATCTTCCTCAAAACAGCCACCATACCTACCTATTATGGCATTTCCATAGCCATTCCGAGATATATTGCCATGCAACTTTCCACCGTTCCGTTTATTATGACATGCTTCATCATTGTCATATTGCTTTGCATGATCATGTAGTTGACATTGTATTTGTGGCACAGCCACCGTTCATAATTCTTTCATACATGTCACTCATGCATCATTGCTATCCCGGTACACCGCCGGAGGCATTCATATAGAGTCATATCTTGTTCTAAGTATCGAGCTGTAATTGTTGAGTTGTAAATAAATAGAAGTGTGATGATCATCATTAATAGAGCATTGTCCCCCAAAAAAGGCCATATAAAAAAAGGCCAAAAAAAAGAAAGGCCAAAAAAATAAAAATAAAATAATAAAGTTCACATAAAAAAAGGGACAATGCTACTATCCTTTTTCCACACTTGTACTTCAAAGTAGCACCATGATCTTCATGATAGAGAGTCTCTTGTTTTGTCACTTTCATATCCTAGTGGGAATTTTTCATTGTAGAACTTGGCTTGTATATTCCAACAATGGGCCTCCTCAAGTTCCCTAGGTCTTCATGAGCAAGCAAGTTGGATGCACACCCACTTAGTTTCTTTTGTTGAGCTTTCATACATTTATAGCTCTAGTGCATCCGTTGCATGGCAATCCCTACTCCTTGCATTGACAACAATTGATGGGCATCTCCCTAGCCCATTGATTAGCCGCGTTGATGTGAGACTTCCTCCATTTTTTCTTCTCCACATAACCCCCATCATCATATTCTATTCCACCCATAGTGTTATGTCCATGGCTCGCGCTCATATATTGCGTGAAAGTTTATAGGTTTGAGATTACTAAAGTATGAAACAATTGCTTGGCTTGTCATCGGAGTTGTGCATGATGAGGGCATTCTTGTGTGATGAAAATGGAGCATGACCAAACTATATGATTTTGTAGGGATGAACTTTCTTTGGCCATGTTATTTTGAGAAGACATGATTGCTTAGTTAGTATGCTTGAAGTATTATTGTTTCTATGTCAATATTAAACTTTTGTCTTGAATCTTATGGATCTGAACATTCATGCCAAAATGAAGAGAATTACTTAGAGAAATATGTTGGGTAGCATTCCACATCAAAAATTCTGTTTTTATCATTTACCTACTCGAGGACGGGCAGGAATTAAGCTTGGGATGTTGATACGTCTCCAACGTATCTATAATTTTTGATTGTTCCATGCTATTATATTATCAACCTTGGGTGTTTTATGGGCTTTATTATACACTTTTATATTATTTTTGGGACTAACCTATTAACCCAGAGCCCAGAGTCAGTTTCTGTTTTTTCCTTGTTTTAGAGTATCGCAGAAAAGGAAATCATACGGAGTCCAATTGACCTGAAACTTCATGGAACTTATTTTTGGAACGAAAGCAATCCAGAAGACTTGGAATGTACGTAAGGGGAGCAACGAGGAAGGCACGAGGCAGGGGGCGCGCCCACCCCCTGGGTGCGCCCTCCACCCTCTTGCGCCCCTCGTGGCTCCCCTGACATATCTCTTCCGCCTATATATATCCATATACAATAAAATGATCGAGGAGCACAATAGATCGGGAGTTCCGCCACCATAAGCCTCCGTAGCCACCGAAAACCAATCTAGACCCATTCCGGCACCCTGCTGGAGGGGGTAATCCTTCTCCGGTGGCCATCTTCATCATCCCGGTGCTATCCATGACGAGGAGGGAGTAGTTCTCCCTCGGGGCTGAGGGTATGTACCAGTAGCTATGTGTTTCATCTCTCTCTCTCGTGTCCTTGAGGTGATACGATCTTGATGTATCGCGAGCTTTGCTATTATAGTTGGATCTTATGATGTTTCCTCCCCCCTCTACTTTCTTGTAATGGATTGAGTTTTCACTTTGAAGTTATCTTATCGGATTGAGTCTTTAAAGATTTGAGAACACTTGATGTATGTCTTGCCGTGCGTATCTGTGGTGACAGTGGGATACCACGTGATTCACTTGATGTATGTTTTGGTGATCAACTTGCGGGTTCCGCCCATGAAACTATGCATAGGGGTTGGCACACATTTTCATCGTGATTCCCCGGTATAAACTTTGGGGCACTCTTTGAGGTTCTATGTGTTGGTTGAATAGGTGAATCTGAGATTGTGTGATGCATATCATATAATCATACCCATGGATACTTGAGGTGATATTGGAGTATCTAGGTGGCATTAGGGTTTTGGTTGATTTGTGTCTTAAGGTGTTATTCTAGTACGAACTCTAGGGTTGTTTGTGACACTTATAGGAATAGCCCAACGCATTGATTGGAAAGAATAACTTTGAGGTGGTTTCGTACCCTACCATAATCTCTTCGTTTGTTCTCCGCCATTCGTGACTTTGCAGTGACTCTTTGTTGCATGTTGAGGGATAGTTATGTGATCCAATTATGTTAGTACTGTTGAGAGGACTTGCACTAGTGAAAGTATGAACTCTAGGCCTTGTTTCAACGCCTTGCAATACCGTTTACTCTCACTTTTATCATTAGTTACCTTGTTGTTTTTATATTTTTAGATTACAAAAACCTTTATCTACCATCCATATACCACCTGTATCACCATCTCTTCGCCGAACTAGTGCACCTATACAATTTACCATTGCATTGGGTGTGTTGGGGACACAAGAGACTCTTTCTTATTTGGTTGCAGGGTTGCTTGAGAGAGACCATCTTCATCCTACGCCTCCTATGGATTGATAAACCTTAGGTCATCCACATGAGGGAAATTTGCTACTGTCCTACAAACCTCTGCACTTGGAGGCCCAACAACGTCTACAAAAAGAAGGTTGTGTAGTAGACATCATTGATTGAAACCACCTTGATTGCCTTGGCCCTGGAAACCAGAATTAGAACCACCACCACTGTAACCAGGACCGTGAGAGTCGAATCCTGAGCCGCCGTCTGGCCCGGAAAGATTGGAATTTCTATACTCCCTCATAATAAAGCAATCCTTCCAGAGGTGAGTGCTCGGCTTTTCCCGCGTACCATGCTTCGGTCAAGGCTGATTCATCATCGCCTCAAGACTGAATTTTGATCCTCCATATCGAGGGGGTGGCTTTCCCCTGCGGTGATGATTATTATTCTGTTTGTTGGTGTTAGCCACAAAATCCAAGCTACCATCAGCCTTGCGCTTACCATTACCACCTTGATTTGTGGTGTTATGTTGTTGCCCTCTTGTATTGTTGCTCTTCTTTCCCTTACCCGGCTTCTCATCATCAGACTCGGGGTCCTTGGTACCATCATAGTCGGCATACTTGACAAGAGCCGCCATTAGCTCCCCCATGTCATTGCAGTGACGCTTAAGCCGCCCCAGTTTCTGCTTTAAAGGGAGAAAACGACAGTTTTTCTCCAACATCAAGACTGCTGAACTGGCGTTGATACTGTCCGATGAGTGTATAACAACTGAGATCCGACGTACCCAATGGGTTGTTGACTCGCCCTCCCCTTGAACACATGAGTCCAAATCTAGAATCGACAGAGGCTGCTTGCACGCGTCTTTAAAATTTTGGATAAAACAAGCCTTCAACCCTTCCCATGATCTGATGGAGTTAGCAGGGAGCCCCTGCAACCAAGTACGAGCCGACCCATCCAACATCATGGTGAAATATTTTGCACACGCAGCATCATTAACATCTAACATCTCCATGGCCATCTCATAACTCTCAATCCAAGCCTCAGGGGGCTAATCTGCCGTGTAATTAGGCACCTTGCGAGGACCCTTGAAATCCTTAGGCAAACGCTCTTTACGAAGAGCTGTCACTAAACATGGCACACCCAAGGTTCTAGAGGCCACGCCTGCCTCCACCAAAGCTGACGGATAAACCGGAGAATGTTGATGAGCCGCCCGCTGAGCCGCCAGCTCGGCCTCCCGACGCACTTTGCCCTCATCCACCAAAGCCTGAGCATCGGCACCACCACGCGTCGGGTCATGCCCTCGAGGCCGGTTACGACGTTGTTCCTGATTGTCCAGGGTTACCTCCACCCCCATCAGAGTCGTCAAAGCCTCCAATAACTTTGTCAAAGATTGAGCCGGCGGGCGCGCAGTGCCGTTGGCACCAGCCGGCGCCGCAGCAGCTGCGCTAGAGGTCATAGTCACGGCGGTTGATGAACCAAGCACCGGCTGCGTACCGGCCATGAAGATTGCAACCCTGTTTGGCGGCTCATAGGGGTCCGGAATACTGTCGCCATCGGAATAGCCCCCAAGCCGGCCGTCTTGCAGTCGGTATAATGAATTAGTCTCCCTATGGGCGACTCACCATCAGAGTAGATGGTCGTCTCACCACGAGACACAGATTCATCCTCACCTTCCATTCCATGGACGAAGCCAATGAACGTGTGCTTCACGGCGGGTTGAACCCGAGCGGGTCGTGCACGCTGAGCTATCTCGATGATGTCGGTGCAGGTGTCCGGCTCAGGGCCCGGTTCGTCGATCTTGCCGATGAAGACGTGGATTCCACCGAAGGGGACCCGGTACCCGTACTCGATTGAGCCAGCCTCGGGGCCCGGCCTGCATCGTCGATGTAGAGCTTGCCGCGACGACTTTTGGTCATCCGGCCCACAATGTATCCCTTGATCCCTTCGAAGCCGCCCTTCAAGAACTCGAAACTATCGTGCACTGGCCCCACGGTGGGCACCAAGTGTCGTGAAATTATCACGTCAGATGTCCTAGCAGAAGGACTTAATCATGGAGCCATCGCAACTAGGTTAGCTTAAATGGGTTAAACGGGGCAAAGGACACAGAGAGTTTATACTGGTTCGGCCCCTTGCGGTGAAGGTAAAGGCCTACTCCAATTTGGGATTGTATTGCTTGGGTTTCGATTACCATGGAGCGAATACGCTTGACCTAGTTCTCGATCTCTTGTTTCTTGCCCTAAACCACCGCCGGGTCGTCCCTTTATATACACATGTTGACCCCCTAGCGTCTCACGGAGTCCCGACCGGCTCATACACAACGTGTCCGGCTCGGTGACTAACTACGCATGCCTTACAACACAAGTCATACATACATGGTGGTTCATCCTCCTGGGCCTTAAGTCTCCTCTAGGTCTTGGGCCGTCAATGGGCTCATATGATCCGCCATCTTCATTGGTAAACCGCCAGTGGTATGACCTGGCCCCTCCTAGGCAGTTCATACTCAATAGTTATATCCCCAACAGAACTGGTGCTACATCACCTCGTCTGTAAAGCACATTGGGTGAGCGGCTCCCCTGACTCGGGCCACATCATGCCGGAGTTCGGCTGCCATCCAGGCCCGGTGCTGCTCCCGAGCTCTATCATTTCGGTCGAGCCAAGCTTGGTATTCGTCCCGTCTATTGGGAGGGTATCCTCTAGATCCGTAGATGGATCTTGTCTAGCCTGTTCTAATATTCAGGTCGTGACATAGGTCATATGGGTCCTCATGCTCTATTGGCTCCTTTCCTCTCCTGCGGGGAGGTGTAGGTGGGTCTTTGGGGTTTCTAGCCGTTATGTCTCGTCCTTAAGGGGGGCGGTCGGGCTAGTCGCCCTGAGTACGTCTAGGTGATGCGGGCTCAAGGGCCTCATCGTCGAATTGCGGCAGCAATTTTCGTTTTGGGTAGCTTTTGGTCTGCTGCTCGTAGCTGCACCCTTCTCTGGTTGCTAGGACTTTTGTCCATCTGTCGTTGAGGGTGTCTTGTTTGGCCTTTAGTTGTTGTTGCTTCTTCTTTAGGCTTCATGCGGTGGTGATAAGTTGTCATTTAAACCCTTCTTGGTCCAGCGGATCTTTCGGGACGATGAAATCCTTGGCTCCGAGGCTGACCTCCTCTTCGGAGAGGGGGAGGTAGTTATTGTCCTCGAAGTCATTGAGGTCCTCGGTATTATACTGATCCTCATGCTCCTCCGATTCATCAGGTTGTTGCTTGGGGGCAGCGGGGTCTCCAAGGTCTTCCATATTGTCTGGGGTGTTGTTTTCTCCGGTGCATGTATTGCTTTCCCCGCCCCTACGCCTATTGGATCGTCGGCGATGTCTCCGGCGTTTGGGTGGCTCTTCGCCGGGCTTGTCGCCATCTTTTCTAGGGGTTCCATCATCGTTCTTCCCATTGGTGTCGTCGCCCTTATCATTAGGGGTGTCCACCATATAGAAATCATAGGTGGAGGTGGTCGTCCATCGTCCATTGACGGGAGGGGTAGTAGCAGTGTGGGCCATGGCTTCGATGTCCTCATCCATGTCTTCGGCCTCCTCATAGGCGTAGTCCAGCATGTCGGTTAAATCTTCAACATTGGCTACTAAGTGGGTGGTGGGTGGGACGTAAAATTCCCTATGGACCGCCTCAAGACCCCTCGAGCGTAGGTTGAGGATGGGTTGCCTGCGATGATCATCATTTGGATCTGGCCTAGCGTCTTGTTTAATAGGGCGAGACTAGCCAGATTGGTATATGAGATTTCTTCGGAGTCAACCTCCGGTATGACGGTGGGGTGAGGGGTAAGTCCGGCCAGAGTTGACTCCCGGTCTTCAGACACAGAAGTCGCATCAAGGCTCAAAGCCGGATCCGAGGTAAGAGAGGTGAGTCTGGCCAGGGTTGACTCCCGGTCTTCGGACGCATGGAACGCATCCAGGCTTGAAGTTGGGTGCAAGGTAAGAGTCGACCTAGAGGTCGGGCCGGAAATAGATCTCGAAGTCAAAGCTTCAGGGCTTTCGGGCGCCTTAGATAGGGCTGAGAAGCAGGTGAAGATTAGATATTCCCGAGCGTCGGCGACGTACTCTAGGTTACCGAACCTGATCTGGTGCTCGGGGGTGAAGTTGTCGACTTGGTCAAGATTACCAGTTGGATTGACATGCAAAATGATGTCGCCGAACGCGAAGAGCTGTCCTGGGACAAAGATGTCCCTGGTACGGATGTTATCTCCGATGATTAGGTGAGCCATCGATCCTCTGGCGACCCGACAGCAAAACTCTCAATGAAAGCACCAATGTTGGTGTCAAAACCGGCGAATCTCAGGTAGGGGGTCCCGAGCTGTGGATCTTGGATCAATGGGAACAACGGACGAAGGAGACGATGTTTACCGAGGTTCGAGCCCTCTCGAAGAGGTAAAACCCTACGTCGTGCTTGATTATATTAAGGTGTATAGGATGATTACAGAGTTGATCTACCACGAGATCATATGAACTAAACCCTAGGTAAGTAGGATGATGGTTGTTGTTCTAGCCCCTACGGACTAAAACCCCCTGGTTTATGTAGACACCAGGGGTACTAGGGTTACACATGGTTGGTTACAATGAGGAAATAAACATGTCGATTCTCTCATCTTTACTTGGAGGACACACCAAGACTTCGAGGGTTTCCTGTCCAGACACGGAGTCGCCTTATAGCTTGACCTTGCAGTAGTCGTACAGTAGCCATTGTCCGGCCCATAAGAGATAGGCCGGCAGCCCGAGGACCCCCTTGACTAGGACTCCCTCACCTATAGGAGGCCTCTTATTCATCATAATTTCTATTAATTCACTATTACCAGAACTCATAACAATTCTATTACAACCCATGGATTCGGCTAAGAACAAACCATGCTTGAGAGCGAGAGCTTCAACCGAAAGAACATCTTGAACCATATCCAAACCTACCTGGTGCACTCTATATAAGCCAAGAGGGAAGCCCCGGGTTGTAGATGGAACATCGACATTGTACCTTACACCAAGAGCTAAGAACACCACATAAGTAGTGTATTACCTCCACCGCGGAGGGCTCGAACCTGTATAATTGCTTGAGTGTACTCTCATTCGCACCGTTCGGTAGAAACATTTGTCTCTACATTCCTACCCCCTAGTATTGTCAGGATTATATCCAAGACAATTGGCATTGGATGGCTTCCAGCGTCCGGACAACTGCGTCTGAACGAATACTACTGGTTTGAGGGTCGGCGTTAGAGATGCACTCAGTAAAGGTTGTACTACTACATAGCCTTTAGGGCCAGTTCTTTTGGGCGATTCTCCCAGAATCGCCCCCCTCCCCAGCTTCTCTCAAAATCGTCACTCTATTTTTTTTACAATCCTAACTAATTAGACCTTAGCTAGGTAGGATTGTAAAAAAAATGAAGTGACGATTTTGGGAGAAGCTGGGGAGGGGGGCGATTCTGGGAGAATCGCCCAAAAGAACTGGGCCTTACTTTCTTCTGTAAATTCGTTTTACATACATTATGACCCTGCCTTTTTTTGTATAATTAACTTTATGCGTAAAACTCTGCTTAGTCAGGCAGACCTAATAATTGTATGAGTACCCACAAAAAAATAGTCATTCTATGTGTTACTTGAGAAAAGAATTCAATAAATATAGCAATATGATCATATACTAACCAAAATTGTCAGCGGTTCCCTGTCAACATATAACATTTCACAGTAATACTTAATCTATACGCGCATAGCATGCGCCAAGGAAACAAATCTAATGTACAATGCTAGATGTTTAGGGAGGTGTTTAGAAAAATAAACTTAATTTTTTTGAAGCACCAGCGCCTATTTCTACGGGAGAGACGCCTAATTAAGCGTCTATCATCTACATATAAGCATCGGTGCTTAAAAAAATTGTGTTATGTCTCTAAGCACCTCCCCTAAACGTCTTGCATTGTACAAAGCCTTATATTAAAAATGAATAGATGTTTGTAGAATTCTCCAACGAAAACACTAGGCGGGCTTTTCCACAGGCACGCTCTTTTTGGTGCTAGTTATATACTAGCCATACCTATGTGGCGGCACGCCGCACCCAGTTGATATGTGATGTCTTCTTATTGTATGAAGTAAATTTCAAATTAAAGTAACAATTCTATGTAGATAAAGTTGTGTTCTCAAAAAAGGAAGTAATGCATAGAAGCAAACTACGAATGATACATTTATTGTCATGATGTTTGATGCATCTTAGAAAAGCATAAACAAACAGAGAGTACACATTGACACTTTTCTAAAAATACTAAACGCATACTTTATTTATGGTCTATACCATTCTAGTTTTATTTCTGGTCTACATCACTCTAGTGACGTCTCATAAAAATAAGACAACTTTGGCCAAAATTAAATTTAGAGTCATATCATTCTCAAATTAAACATCAAATTTAATCAACACATCATAAAACCTGAATATATCTGGTTAGTTCAATTTTATCAAGAACAATGACATATTTTAGTCTGTCATATTTTAGGTTTAAAACAGTCCAAAAACAGAAAATTTAAACTTAAAATTCATCGAAAATAGACAAAGAAAATGCCAAAAATATTTTGGCCCTAGTAGTCCAGTAGCTAAAACCCAGACAAAAAATCATTTCTACCGGGGTGAGACGACTTGGGGCTAGAGCCCATGGCAATAAATGGCCCATTAACGCCTGAAGGCCTATTCGAAGTTCTGGGTCATTGCCAGCCGTCCGATTTGATCACGTCGCTAGCGGACGGAAGAAATCGTGGCCCTAGCTAACCCTAGCTCATCTATCTCCTTCCTAACCCAATTTTCCCATTCCCATCGAGAAAGGCGACGGCGGGGACGACACACTTTCTTCCGCTTTCACAACAACACGGTGGTTGTGCTCGTCGGAGCGGCATGCCGTGAACCGAGTCCGCTGCTCCTCCGTTGAGCACGACTACTGGTTGCGCGCTCATGCGGGGCGGCGAGGGGCAGGAGATCCACGTTGTGCAGTTCCATTTGGGGTGACGGGGGCGAGCGCGACCCGGAGACCAAGCGATCTTTTATCCATGATCAAGGCGGCGACGTTCTCTCCAGTTGGAGGTGACGCTGTCGCGACATCCTCGCCCTCGCGTAGCGGTGAGCGGTACGCGATTGCTGAAGGGAAAAACAATATTGTTGCGCTTTAGGTAAGCTCGTCATCCTTATTCATTTCCATTTTGTTCATTTTGCTGAAATCAAATCTAATTTGGGAATTAGGGTTCATCCAAATGGGCGAATTTTGCTAGGGTTTTGGATTTTGGGTATTCCTTCACTTTTTGTACTCTTGATCCACTTTCTTCTAATTTTCTAATCCAACACAGAATACTAAAACATGACCAATTTCAATTTTAAATAGGATGGATGAGGTATTAGTGGATGGTGTTTTATTTTGAGGTGAATTACTGAGTGGGATGGCCACACTTTTCTATACGTTCATTGACTCATTAATAGAATTAAACTGGTTCTCTTTCAAGTAACACATGGAATGAGAATCATACAGTGACACAAGAGAATATCTAGAGCACTAAGGCTCAACTTTGTATACACTAAAAGAACTTCACAAAACAGAGATAGCAAAAACAAGCATGGATCCCCCCCCCCACAAACTTCACAATGATATTTGAAGTACTATCACAAGGCTTCTTGTATACAATATCTTTCCCGCCAGCAATAACATGTACTTTGTGAAAATTTAACCAATTTAGGAACGTATCCAATATAAAGCTATTAGGTAGACTCCATAAGAAAAAAATGGGTTAAGACCAAATGTTACTTAAAACTAGATAAATTTTCTCATTAAATTAGGGGTCCTTATATGTTAATCTGAACCAACTAAGAAGTGCCCGGCAATGAAGAGATAGCAAAAGTTGGTGAGAGATCTCCAAAAGCAGGATGAAATACTCAAATTGCTAAATCAGGAAGGTCAAAAGAAGTGTCACATAATTAAAAGATGTCTGGAAAGAAAACACTAACATACTGAAGCAAATGAGAGATATTGAAAGTGAGATAATGTACTCAATTTGCTAAATTTTAAAAGATGGACAATTGCGTAAATTAAGGAAGACAATGTTCAATGCAATCCATCTTTTAACATGTGAACACTTGCATTGGTTGCAGAAAACAACTGATTATTTTATGGGGGAAAGGAGAAAGTAAACATCAATATAAAGAATGTACATTGGTATATTACTACCTTTTTGCCAATTAACATACATGAAGCACACCAGTACTATGAATTATAACCTTTCACATTTCTAGTACTAGATTTACCAAGGAAGAGAGCAAAAATAATTTATGAGCTTCCCTTGTTAATCTTCTCCGGGGCCGATACTATTGCTATGCCTCTCTCCCTCCTCAGATGAATTCATCAACAAGGTCGCATTAGAAGCAACACATTGCCCACATTCTTAACTATCCAGGGATAGATTAACCACATTATGAAGTGGGTATAATATAACTACTGTTGCTCTGTGCCTCTTCCTCCCTCGTCCTTAGTGTTTTGGGCATTTGATGATTGTTAGAATCAATATTGCTTGGAGCTGAATTATGCTTGTAGTGGGCTAGGATAGAGCTAGCGAAAGTCACCAAGTACGAGATTAAAGAGGTCGGGATGAAATGAATATGAGAAAAAGAATGACCACACTCGAAATTGAAGATTGGTTCTCCAGAAATGGCACAACACTCAAAGATTCAATATTCACGTGTTTGCAAAACAACTCTCCCATTCTACAAAATAAACAACATGGGATCAATCTATTCAAAAGCTATGCAGTTGGACAGTGTTTCCTTATTCAAAGATGTGTAAATCATTATAAAAGTTAAAATTAAAACTGAGACTTTCAAAGGCATCTCATTAGTTCCAAATATGAAGTCAACCACGACACAAAAAAATTGCAAAGCGCACGCAATCATTGTACCCTACCCCGCATAAATTGCCAAGAGGTCCAAAATATCTCAGAGAGAGAGAGAGATTTCGGCGGGATGTAGAGTTTCTTGAAAACAAGACACCACAGTCATAGAAGCACTAATGCAATCCTTGACCCTTGTTTTGTCACTATAAACACCAAATTAGCATTATTATTTCTTCCACACTAAGGGCGCGACACATTGTAGAGTAATTCTTGAAAAATACACTACAGATAATGGAGAAGGATGTTTCCTCTCCTTTGTTTAAGCAAGGAGTAAATTTGCTTGTTTATTAGGCCCTTCCCAATGTTCCATGGGTGTACAGGTGCTAAGCATGCCACATAGGCAAAAAATATGATGTGGCAAAATAGTTAAGAGGAGAGAGGGGAGTTTGGTGACCCCAAGAAGAACCAATGCCAAGCGCGCAGACCTATGCAAAGCACTTAAATGAAAGAAGTTTGCCCAATGAATGAAAGACTTTAGTTGTTAAACAATTAAATGAAGGAAGCTTAGCACCAACAAACTAAGCATCTATGCATTGGGGACATTGGTTGCTAAACTTTTTAATGCACCTAGCACCCCATATTAGCACTTGTGCATTGGAAGAGGCCTTAGCATATTAGTTTATTCTGGAGAATTATTTCAATCTAGTATGAGGGACTAGGATACAAAAGTGAAAACTAGGATATAACGCCTATATTATAACTACAAAAAGGAAGCAAATCAGAAGGGGTAGAAGTAGGGAAGCCTACCTTTTTTTTGAAGACATATCTTATGCAACAAGATTAGCAACTTTAGTGTCGGTACACTATTTTTCGGACTACCAATTTTTAGTGGACGATTTTCCAGACTAGCAACTTCAGTGAGACGGACACAATATAATGTAAAATTCAATTGGTTAAATAATATAGAAATCCGTATCTTCTTTATGAAGCTGAAATTGAGATTACCAAAACTGATTTGTGTTTTCAGGTTCCGCTAGCGTAAAGATTTCATTTATAAATTGATTCTTCTTCAACAACCAACTAAATTTCGAATAACCTCCTAGAATCTGTTCATAGGCTTGATATATCCAACAGCCACAATGCAAAACATACTATTTCCATTCAACTACTTTCACTTGCTTATTATCTAATACATAAAAATAATTGCCAACCTTTTCCTAACTGAAGCAGATTAGCAGCAGTCCAGTTTCAGTAAACAACCACACACTAGTCCCATAGCTCTCCCCCCATCTGATGTACTACTCTCAAGGTGAAATTTTAACAGTCCTCCCAAGGTCATTAGCTCATGCATGTATTATTTAATTCGACAAATGGATTCATCGCATATGCACAACCATGTTTAAACACAATATTAGTTCCCATTGCATGACAAATAAAATTTCTACCTGATGCACCAACTTGACACGATGGAGATTGAGCAATTTTACCTATATCTTCGGTGAGCGACGGGCTGTTACAATTTGCAGTGTGAAACTTAATCGAATCTTCCGATCAATGCAACATTTGCAACTACAAGTGTATCCAAGAATCACGCGCTCCCTAGCGAGGTCGCTGACATCAAGTGCATTTGCAACTGCTTGACGATGAACCTATCATGCCATAGCAGTTGCATAAGAGATTATTGTCTCCACTGCATATGCCATCGCAATATGCACAGTGCGGATCAATCAATCCATACTCAAGGAAAAAAAGGGGAACCCACGTTGGAAGAGCCTTTGCGTCTGCTCACCCACGTTAGTGGGGCAGTTGGAGATATTCCTTAGTTGTATCTCGCCCCAAAACATGGCCATGCAAGCTCGGGCCGGCAGAGCGCGGGGATGCCGCCATGTGAGGTTGATGCGTCCTGCAGGCGCAGGGACACGGGAGGCAACCGCCACCTGAGCACGAGGATGCGTCCCTCGGCTACGTGGATGAACACATATGCGGGCGCTACGATTGCGCGTCGCGGTAGCTCGTCAGCAACGTGCACCCGGGTGCGCACAATTGGCGCACACGACGCAAAAAAGGGCACCGCCGCCTAATGCCATGGCTGACCAAGAGGGGGGGTGAAGACGCGGATGTGGCCGCCACTCGCCAAGAAGGCCATGAACGCGCGTGCACACGATGCCGTTGTCGACATTGGGAGAAGGGAGGGAAGAGCGATGGGCATGTCCGCGTGGAAAGCCGCCGCTATGCACAACCCGAATGAGGAGACGCCCTCAACACCATCTTTTGGTAGCATTCGTCGCATCTACTTTGCAGTGTGCCGTCGTGCTTTTGTGAGGAGTTAAGCCGACCGACTACATCAAAACTGCCAAAGGTGGGTGGCTACGGAAGTGCAGCCGGCAGCAGATTGCTGAACGACAAAGATGGTGACGATGATTGACTCGAAGGACATCTACTCATGGCAGTTATGGCAAATAACCTAGACGATGACGATGAAAAGGAGGAGAACCCTTTTTTATAGGCTCGTACAACAATGGCGATGGGTATAAATTTTGTGGGAGTCTTCCAGAGACGACATGATATAGAGAGAGGAAGAAGAAGATAGATACGAACTACCAATCAAAGCAGCCCCCCTTCCCCAGAAAACATGCATCATGGTCAAATCACATGTAGCAACAACCCACCGCCGGACAATCCACAAAGTTTACCGGCAAACGAAATCACAGGAGAATCGTTAAGCAAACTCGGGAATCGTACGCTACCATAACCTAAATCAATGCATGTGTCATTTCTTGACTTTTAATTTGTAAGACTGCAAAAAAATCTAAAGAAAACCCCACAAAAATCAAACGGACTTGGAAATAGGGATTCTAAGATGCATGCTCTCAGCCATGCCATCAAATGGATTTATATCTACTCTATTCTTATAAAAAACAGAATTGATAATGATGGTGTGCCTGCCATCCTGCAATATAAGCCGTCCGATTTATATCTAACAGAAGGAAGGAAACTATGACAATTTTATAAAAAAGTACTCACACCTCTTTTCACATTTGTAAATAAGGTCTTTCTTTATTCATTTTTTTCTTTCACAAGATAAACTACTCATACAAATGCATTTTGATGTTATCTTGCTAGTTCAAACAAAATGCAAAACATCCTCTTTCCAAAATCTAGTTGGGTCCCCCGGAACATCGCACCACCCGGCAACATACATCGCGCCCAAGCAAATCCCATTCCGCGGGCCGGATTCCCCACCACTTACCCACCCAAACCCTAGGTTTCCCATGGTGCAAGCCGCACCCAGCTCCGCCACCGCCACCGCCACCGCCGCCCCCGCCCCCGACGCCGACCCCGCCACCCCGCCGTCCCGTCTCCTCTCGAAACATCGCCCGCGACGCCGTGCAGCGCCCCCCCGCCCGACCTTGCCGCACCCCGCGCCCACGCGCGGCCTCCCCGATCTGAACCGCTGCCACTGCTGCTCCGTTCGCTTCCAGCAGCCGGCGCCGGGCGCCAAGCGACGTCCACTCCGTCCCCTCCGCTCCCTCTGGCGCGTCGTCCTCCTCTGCTCTGAATGTATCTCCCTCCTTCGCTCTGGCGCCGTCTGCTCCTACTGCCTCAACCTGGACAACCTGCCGCATGATGACTCAGCCACCTGCCGCAGCTGCAATTGCTGCGTCCACCGCCACTGCATCCCCGCTGAGCACCGTACTGCCCTGATCCAGCCTGTAGATTTGGAGAATTTCGTCTGCGTTGATTGCTGCCCTACAGTAAAGGTGGGTAGCAAGAATGTGGGCGCCGAATCTGTTCCTAAGCTGGAGTTGGTCATCAGAGAGCCTAGTCCTGCAGTGCGGAGGAAGGGGGGGCCTGTCGCTGCTGCTAAGTTGAATTCGCCGAGGAAGGTTGTGGAGGAGGTGAGGCCAGCTTGGGAGGATGCGATGGCCCTCGTTCCTGTAGGCGAGGAGTCAGAGAGCAAGGGTCCCGGTGATCCAGACCTGCCAGACGAGGCATTGGCGCTGCAGCTTCATTTGGCGATCAACGGGTCACCGAGGATTTCACGTTCTGGCAGTGCATCTGTGTCTGTCTTGGCAGGGCAGGGCAAGAGGCAGGGCAAGAGGCAGAATGGATTGGTTTATGGAAGGAAGGTTAATGAGGATCTGGGACTTTGTGTAACCAATATGATGGATCATCTGGACTATCTTGAGACCGGAGCAGAGATGGGAAGCAACTGGAATGCTAGTCAGGATTTAGGATCTGATCCCACAGCCCCTGTGGTTCTTGCACTGGAGTGTAAAGGTAAACGCCCTCAGGAGAGTCCGAGAGGTGAAAGGAAAGGTCTTCCTGAGACTAAACAACATAATAGTTTGGTGGATTGGCATAAGGTGGATCGGTATGAGAAGAAGTATAGCAAGAGGAAGTCAAGTAAGCAGACAGATGTTGAAAGCACGGGAAACAAGACCTTGCCCAATGGAAAGGACATGGATGTTGGTGAAGGTGGTGAGGGCATAACTCCTATGACATAGACTGCTGCTTCTTTTTGGAGGTACGGAGAATTCTTGCACTATTTGTAACTATAGTTATATATTTGCTTTCAGTCTTGCACTATTTGTAACTATAGTTATATATTTGCTTTCAGTAACTGTATCCTGTGCTGCCCTCTACATTGTTGTTTCAGTTGTAGGCAAACAGCATCTACTACTTTGTTGGTAGCCAAAGCATAAGTTATTTATTTGCTATTGAAAAGGCATGTACGCTTCAAAATGCCGTTGCAAATATGGTGTGGCGATGCTAGCTAAATAAACTAGGAATTCATACTGTTCAGTAGTTGACTGGTTTGTGTGGTAGGTATATTTGTCCATATCAAGATATGTAAGAAAGCTTAGTATCTAAAAAATGAGGCAGTAAGCAAACCCTCATTTGGGAGGAACTTATAGCTTAGTCAAGTACTCCCTCCGTTCCCAAATACTTGTCTTTCTAGACATTTCAAATGACTACTACATACGGATGTATGTAGACATATTTTAGAGTGTAGATTCATTCATTTTGCTCCGTATGTAGTCACTTGTTAAAATGCCTAGAAAGACAAGTATTTAGGAACGGAGGGAGTAGAATTTTGTGCTGCCTGATGCTCCATCTAACAGCGGATCAGTTAGGACATGCCTGTACACTCAAATATGTAAGAAAGCTAAGCTCCTTTGTGTCTCTGGCTCCCTAGCTCACTGTCCATTTATTTTCATAGAGAGGTGATCATTTTTGCATTTGTTGAACCTATTCTTTTTCAGCTGTTTGGGAAGCAAGCTCATTTGAAAATGATTTACCACTTAGTGTAACTGATGAGTAGAGTGTTTCGGTTACTGTATGGGAATAGTGGCATTGCTTTTGTTATATGTACCTGCATGCCCATTTTGTTGGTCACTTACCTTAGGTGTTGGGGATTTTAGTGTGTTTCATTAGTGCGTCGGTAGTTCGAATGCGGTAGAATTGCCATCAAGAAGGCTAAGGTCATGGTCGTATAACAGGAGGAGATTGTTGGAAGGTTCTTGCATCAGTAGATAAATGGATGTGCGAGAGTCTTGTGGGGAATGTTATTATTAAAGGATGTCTAAGATCAAAAGATGCTGGTTCCATAGGAGTTCATGTTGTGTTAGGAAAAGTGAAGGATAAGCATGCACTGCTTAAGGATGTCATCTATCTATGTTTGAGCTAGGCAAGAAGAATCGATCTATTCTCTCCCAATTATTCGCTCATCTAGCTTAGGCCTGTATAATCCCCTGTAACCATGCCATCTAGTACCTTCAGCATTGTACTCCATCTGTTTCTAAATATAAGCCTTTTTAGATATTTCAATACGGACTACATAAAGATGTATATAGACATATTTTAGAGTGTAGATTCACCCATTTTGCTCTGTATGTAGTCCATGTTGAAATCTCTAAAAGGGCTTATATTTAGGAATGGAGGGAGTAGTTATACAAATCATGTTTCACAACATCCAGTTGAATATGTGCTACATAATTGGTTGATTGGATCAACTATGGTAGAGTGAAATAATCAAATAAAAAGATCATTATCACAAGAAAATGATGATTATGTCACACAACCTGGATTTCTATTACCACTAGTAAGTTGCCGGTGCCATGCAAATGTAATTGACATTAAATTTTATGTTTGACTTGAGTAAACTCAGTCTTTTAAGTATGTTTAGTCGAGTTATATGTTGAATTAATTCACTTTGGGATCGAAGGCCATACATAGGTACGACTCATATTATGTGCAGTGCAATTTAGGACAATAGACTGGCTAACGTTTGTAGGAGAGGAGTGTTGACTATCTCGAATGTGAGTTTGGGAGAGTGCAGTGCAGCAGTTGGAATTTACCCAAATCACATTCGATCTTGATAAGCTGAAATCCAACGACTCCATCTTCTTCGACATCCAACTTCCTTCCTTGATTTTGGTGGCTACGACAGTTGCAAGTCTGGTAGCGCGGGCTTGAGACAATGGTGAGGAACAATAGAAAGGAGAAGAAAAATAAAAATAAAATGAAAAGTCAAATCCATTTGACGACTACTATATACTTCTACTCGAGTCTAATATTTGTTTGTTTTGTTAGCTTTAGCTGCTGTTTTCTAGAGTCTTCTAGCTATGAGTAGAAGTTGAGGTGTGAAGGTTTCCCAATGCCTATTAATAGAGGTCCTCACCTCTAGTTTGTAAGCATACTATGCATCCCACTACCTATAACAGAACTCTTATAATAGAACTTAGTGTTCTGATCTAAGGTCTTGGATAAGATCTTGTGCTCTAGGAGGTTTGGGGTGAACTCCTGCTGCCATATCAGCCTATATTCGCCTCCCAACAAGTTGAACTAGTTCCTTCAACACTAGTGATGCACACTCAGCAAGGTGTAGTTCCTCCGCAACCTTGTGCTGTGTCAGATAAGGTCATCCATCTACTTCCCCCCCTCCCCCCCTCCATACGACCAGACCACCAACTCCAAAACTTTACAAGCAGGAATGATTTATTAAGTTCTTCTGTTAATATGTTGTTAACCCTGTGAGTATTGTGTTCAGCAAGATAGTCAAGTATTCAACTATATTGCTCACAGTATTATCATGTATTTTAGTGTTTGAACAGTTACCTGCATTGCTAGAAATTACTTTTGACATTGCTGTTAAACCTTCGTAAGGTGATAGGAACCTCTGCCATGTTATTTTTTTTACCCTTTGCTGTTGCAGCCACACCAATGAAACTTCTTGTGATGTAACAGGTAATTCGTGATAACAGTAGTTTGCATCCAGCAATACAGGATTGAAGCTAGCAACTTGTTGGTGGCTTTGATAGCAACTACAATCAAAGTTATAGGTATGTTCGGACAAATGAGATGCTTCATGAAGGAATCAGTAATAGCAGTACTTCATACCAGCTACATGCCATCAACAACCAATAACATGTTAAAATTGTACTAGCTGGTTTTTACTGCTTACATGGTTCAGCAACATTAATTGTTGAAGACAGTGGTGAGGCATGTGCGGATTTTTTGGGTTGAGATGAACTTTTTGTGGCTGTGAATTAGCAAATACAAGCGAAGTTATAGGATGTTTTGACAAATGAGATGCTTCATGAAGGAGTCAACAGTAGCAGTACTTCATGCCAGCTACATGCAATCAACAACCAATAACATATTAAAATTTTAGTCGCTTGTTTTCTTACAAGTGATGGTTGAACAACATTAAGTGTTGAGGATACCAGCGAGGCATTCATGGAATTGTGGGTTGAAATGAATTTTTAAGTATTGGAGCTCTGCTTGTAGATGGTGCTAAAATTATGTGACATTGTATGTTTAGTGAACGGTAATTTTTAATTTCATGTCAGACTTATACTAGATTCCAGGAAGTCTTTTTTAATTCTTAAACTTCAGTACCTGAAATGTCAACTGCCGATCATCAACAAGAAATGAGATGTAGAAACACTAATTTAGATGATTATGGTAGATTTAGGGAAGCTAACCCTTTGGTCCAGTCCCATTTTGATCGGGAAGTCATCAGTGTCCCCATTCACTTGTTCAAACATTTGTCACAACATTATTGTACATGTCCTTGATGAGGGTAATGTACTTTGTTGAGACTTAGTGTTTTCTCCAAGGCCCAACACATGACATTTTGCGGTATCTTATCATAAGCTTTCTCCAAGTCAATGAACACCATAGCAGGTCCTTCTCTTGCTCCTTGTATCTCCCCATAAGTCGTCGTACCAAGAAAATGGCTTCGATGGAAGACCTCACATAAAGCCAAACTGATTTTTGGTCATGCTTGTCATTCTTCTTAACCGGTGCTGAATGACTCTCTCCCATAGCTTGATTGTACGGCTCATCATCTTAATTCCACAGTAATTAGTACAACTTTGAACATCCCCCTTGTTCTTGAAGATTGGTACTCCTTCCCATTATGTAGGGTGTATAAGCTTTTGGCACGGAAATTAGCGCAAGGCTGGTCGAAAATTATTGAGCCATGGTTACAGAAACTTTTCTCCATTATATCCTTTAACAAACATGGTTGGCTGATCCACGATTGGTTAGCTTACACTAATTGTACATGAGAGAACATCGAGAGTTGAGTGTTAAAACGCCTTAGAATTTGGGATTTTCTAAAAGGCTTAGTCGCCTAATATTTTGGGAAGGAGGGAGTACTAATATACTTCACCTCCATTCTTCTGGCATCTTGTTTGCTCAAAAAATGAGGTTGAAAAGCTTATTTAGCCATACTATCATCAAGGGAGTCGGCCAGTTCAATGGTAGAGCTCTCATTCTCTCCATTGAACAGCTTGTCGAAGTGCTCCCGTCATCTATCTATGCTTAATCTCCTCGTCCTTCACTAGGAGCTGATCTGATCCGTCCTTGATGCATTTGACTGGGTCGACATCCCTTGTCTTCCTCTCTCGGATCTTTGGTCATCTTATAGATTTTCCTTTTGCCTTACTTTGTGTCTAAGCGCTGGTAGAGGTCCTCATACACCCGATCCCTTGCCTTACTCACAGCTCGCTTTTTTCTATGTTGTCTGCACTCCTATCCCGGTGTAGGCGTATGAAACAAACTTTTTTCTCCTTAATAGCCTTTTGGACATCATCGTTCCACCACCAGGTATCTTTAACTTTGCTTCTACTTCCCCTGGTAACTCCAAACTCCTCTGAAGCTACCTTAAGAATGCAAGTTGCCATCTTCATCCACATATTGTCTATATCACCTACTTCCTTCCAAGGACCCTCCTTAATGACCCTCTCCTTGAAAGCCTGAGCTGTCTCCTCCTTGAGCTTCCACCACTTAGTTCTAGCGACTTTGGCGCACTTATCCCGCTGGACATGAATCCGAAAGCGAAATTCAGCCACCACAAGCTTATGTTGAGGGACAACACTCTCGAGGTATCACCTTACAATCTAGGCAAGCACGCCCTTCTTCTCTTCTCAAGAGGACGAAATCAATCTGGCTAAGAGTGTTAACCACTAATAAAAATCTAGATGCGATTCTCTCTTTTTAAAGTGGGTGTTAGCTACGATCATGTTGTAGGCTAGAACGAAGCTTAAGACATCTCCTTGATTCCTGATGCCATAGCCAAAGTCCCCATGCACCGCTCCAAAACCTGTGTTAGATGTACCCACATGGGCATTGAGGTCTCCTATGAAGAGCTTCTCGCCTATAGGTACACTTCTAACAATGTCCTCTAGGCCTTCCCATTACTCCCTCTTGGTGTTCTCATTGCGGCCTATTTGTGTTATGCTGATAACATTGAGAACCAAGTCCCCAACTACCAACTTAGGATAATCTGGGCCCCACGCCTTTTGATGTCTACCATTCCATACTTGAGGCTCTTGTTGATCAAGATTCCTACTCCATTTCTGTTTGCAGTTGTCCCGGTGTACGATCAAGATTCCTACTCCATTTCTGTTTGCAGTTGTCCCGGTGTACCACAGCTTGAAGCCGATATTCTCAACGTCCTTCGCCTTTTGTCCCCTACATTTGGTTTCTTGGACGCAAAGGGTATAAACATTACTCCTCATCGTTATATCAACTAGCTCTCAGGGACCCTATATTCCAGCTACCTAAGCAGATCCTACTAGGCTCGGCTAGCTTCCTTATCCTTTGCACTCGTCGTGTCAAATGCAAAGACCCTTGCCCATTTTTATTACCTGGGTTTCGATGTAGTGTGCCACTAAGGATGCGACGACCTGATCCTTGCTAACTTGTCACTGTATCCAGATCAAGATACGGCGCGCCACCAAGGGGGTGACAAGGGGGTGACGGCCCGACTCTTACCCATTTGACAATACACCTGGGTTATGATATGGCGTGTCGTTAAGAGGGTTACACCCCAACGATATTCTTTTGGGTTTCATCTCCATAAGAGTGGCTGAGTTTGATGTTGGCTCGCCGCCTAACCAACACAACCCTCCTCCTTTACCTGGGCTTGGGACCAGCTATGTTGAGGCAACATAGGTGGAGTTGTCGAAGCCATGGAGTAGCAATAATGTAATACCCTGCTCGTTTGTGTGAGGCCCATGTGCAGTTCCGTGATGGGATTAGTCTCGTATGGGAAGTTTACACCTGTTCCAAACACAACACCTGCAGGTTAACCTTTTGACACGAAGCGAGGACTAAAGTGTGAGAGGGGTGCCATGTACACGTGGGCCCACTCTGTAGGTGGGCAGTGCATTAAGTGGATTTGGGCCAAAGCGTTACTGGTGTCATGAGAGCGAACCCTCACTGCATGGGTTGCGTGCGCATTTGGACCCATGGAGGGAACATGGCACGTGATGTGTACCATGGGTGACCATGGACGTCTGCTGATTAGCAGTGTGCTACCAAGGGCATCAGCCCTGGGTGGTGGTTGCTGAGTCGGCTCTGACCCTAGTACACCATTAAGGGAAGAAGAATGACATTCTCGAGTTGCACTCCTCCTGGGCCGCCTCTCCCGTCTCCGCCTTCCCTCTCCCATTGCCACCGCCAAATGCCAGAATGAGGCTGGCCTCCATCCAGCACTGAGACGTGCATAAGAAAGTCCTTTATGTAGCCTTCAGAAACCTTGCCAAGGTCAGGACTGATGGCAGGCGACATGATAAGAGCACAAGCCAGTTGCATTAGCGCTAGCCTGGCAATGTCTGCCATTTGTAGGAGGCGCAGATCGTATGACAGTCCCTGCGTCTACATCTGCCACATGTGTGGTGGCACTCTCTCTTCCTGGTTGATGCAGTTGCTTGGTGACTGTCACCGGTAGTCGTCGGACTAGATGGTTTGCTGCTCTCCTTTAATCTTTCACTTCCAAAGAGCAAGCTTCCTTACACATAGCTTTGATGATGTGATTGAAGCCTCCTTGGTGGTGAAGCTCATTATCTGCGTTTTTGGGTTGGCACTGCCGATGAGCATGCACTGCAGGATGTCCATGCTAACACCACGTGGACCATTTCCTTGGTGCCTGCCCACATTCCCTGAGTCTAGCAGTCATCAGCAAACTTTCTTGCATCTCAGGCCACCCTTGCTGGATGGTTCAAGGCTGATGGTTGCGATGGCATGTACAACAACCTTTCTTGCATCTCAGGCCACCCTTGCTGGATGGTTCAAGGCTGATGGTTGCGATGGCATGTACAACAACCTGGCTGTTGTGAGCAGCACTACCCATGGTGGAAGGTTGCCATATCTATCTTTTCACTGTGTCGGTTGGGATGACGATGTTCTTTTAGCTGTGCTGCAAATGGACAAGTTAAGATCATAACACATGTCTGCATCTGATGTTCAGACCTTTGTGTTAACGATGGCAGTGTACCGGCACTCCTTGTGGCGGTGGTCATCCTCTTCATCTGGGCATGACAGAGAGTGTGTTTAATGCTGGTTTAGCGAGTGTTATTGCATCGTTTTTGGTAGTAAAAAGTCTTATCCTCAGCAGGATGGGTCATGGGATCTTCATCTTCTTCTGGTTATTCATCTCCTGAGCTTCAGTGTCACTTATTCACACTTTTCGCCACTCCCTTTGGTCCCCCATTGAGACTGAAGCAATGGTATTCGATGATACGATGATATGTGCTAGGATTTTAGAGAGAGGGACTAAGGGACAGCTCTCTTCCTGTGAGGCAAGGTTGAGGAAGAATCTCATCTATTTTCTTGCTTAATTCTGAACTGTAGTAGATACTCACTAGTCCTTTTATATATAGGATGACTCTTGACTTGATCGATGAGTTGCTAAGGCATCTCCAACGCCATCCCCTAAAATGGCCACGGTAATTGGTCCGCTGACACGGATATGGGGCCGTCCATCCAACCCTGTCCTCTAAATACCCGCCCTTGCTTTTTTATCCGTAGCACTCAAAATAATAATAGAAAATAGCACAATTCATCCATAAATAGCTTACAGATATTCCTAGCACAACAATAGTTCAAATGTAAATATTACATTTGAGATAACCGGATGTTCAACAAGTTCTTCGAATTCATCTATTCCAAATTCAACGATACTTGAGTCAGAATCGGCACAAGTCCTCCCCCGCAGTGTTGCCCTTGAGCTTCATCCAACAATGTATGAAACGTAAATTGCCTCCCCTCGGTCCTGTGTACATCACGTCAGCGTGTTCGGGCTATACAACTTGATGATTATCAAGTTGAAACATTGAGTGAATCAATGAATTGACCAACATATAGAGCAACAAGAAGCAAAACTTATGATCTCCATGGTTGACGAGCGCGATGGCCACATTGTCTCCACTTGTGCAACCGCACCACAAAACTTCATGACGGTGTTGAAGATGGTGTATCACCGATGGGCAAGCAACTTCACATTGAGATCATGGATCACGTGTGTGTCGTAGGGCGTGAGGTGCTTTTGCTCAAGAAATGAAGCACACATGTTTTGCCAAAACAGCGAGTCCCCTTGCCTTGTGCCTAAAAAGTCCGCAGATACGACCTTCCACGCATCGCACAACAACTCATCCTCCATCATCGAGTACCTCGCCATCGTGCTTACAATAGAAAATGATGGTTCAACAAAAAAGCCCTATGGCATTTGACGGAACACCTACCGGGCGTGATGGACGGCGGGGGGTACCTGGCTACGGACTGATCCTGGGTGGACGGTGGCGTAGTCCAAGGCGGATAGGCGTGTGGGTGGGGACTGCATACATCCGAGGATGCCTGGGCGGCGGCCGAAGAGGTACAACGACAGAGGAGGGAGAAGGGCGTGGATGCAAAGCAAGGGGGGAGCAGGGGTGGAGTGGAAGAAAAGGTGGACCGGGGGTGTCAAAGTCCAACATGGAGGGCGGTCCCCGCGTGCGCGCGTTTAAAAACCTGTTTTGCGGAATCCGGACAACCGTACTGGTCTACGGACCGATGGGGTACCGCGGTGGATGGCAAATTGCGCCCGGACGGCTGCAGGCGTAAACAATGGTAGAGAGTAGAGACAGTGTGCTTTGCTTTTGAATACCCATAGTTGTGTGATAACTAATACTCCCTCCGTTCCAAATTACTTGTCGCAGGTATGGATGTATCTAGATGTATTTTAGTTCTAGATACATCTATTTCTGCGACGAGTAATTTGGAACGGAGGGAGTAAAAATGTTGATGTGCACAATGTACTTGTTTCTCATGAATTTATCAGCTGAACTTATTGGGTGCATGAATTTATATATTAGGGATCCCGTTAGTTAGGAAAGTAGCATTAAATAAGATTGTATCTCTTAAATTGATTGTAGTATATGGGTAACGCATGCATCCATCTGTAATACTCCCTCCATTTCTACATACGGATGTATATAGACATACTTGAGTGTAGATTCACTCATTTTGCTCTGTATGTAGTCCATATTGGAATCTCTAAAAAGACTTATATTTAGGAACGGAGGGAGTAATATTTAATCTTTACTCATTATATATTGTAAGTGGAATTGGTGCCTGTGGTGGGCTGGTAGTATGTCGTGTTATATACTTATATCATCTCTCCCCCTTTGCAATATACGTGGCCCTGGTGGGTGCTAAGTCCTTGAACGAACAAATTGATGATGAACCCTAAATTCACCCGCCACTTTCCCTTCCTCCTATTCAGCTCGTCGCCATGTCTTCTTCCTGCAACTCAGCTTGTCACCGCCATTTCCAATCCTAGGTATCTCCTTCTATGCCATATTAGTATGGTCGCTACCTCCATTATTAGCCCAGCTTGTTTGATTATGTATGGTTCTTGTGCAGATTGGCAAATAGTCGGGGTTGAGGAAAGGGCCGCCACCACAGCGAGGCGTTTCACAAATCCAAAGGTGCATCTACACCCAAACCATGTCATTTCAGCATCAGTTGATTAGACTCTCAAACTTGGCTGTTTTTACAATGTCATATGCATGATTCAACACAAGATTTACCGGCCATCCTGGTTTGGATACATACACCGGTTGCAAAGTTTTATTACCAAATAAATTCCACATAGAAAAGGTGTAAAGAGGCAGCCTTATCCCTTTGCAGGCAGCACACGGTGAGAAGATGACCTGGTATCATCAAAGGTGTGAGGACGTTGGCGGGGTTTGGACTTGCAGAGGATGGCATTACAGTGGATGCAGATATAAGATGATAAAAGGGCAAGCACAAAGCAATCAGTGCCATCAGGAATGGCATTACAGTGGATGGCATTACAGTGGATGCAGATATAAGATGATAAAAGGGCAAGCACAAAGCAATCAGTGCCATCAGGAATTGCTAGCCATTGCCTCATTTGCTGTGACTGCAGTCTGTAGGTCTGGCCTATAATTTTTCTTGTCTGCATTTTTAGGTATTTTGCTATCCTGTTCTACTGTTTGGTCATAAGGTGTTTCATTTTTTTACATAGCAGTAAAAAATTATGTCGATCTTGTTTTTCCTCCGCAGATATTAATTTTAACACTGCATACATACTACCATCATGTTTGCGGACTGATACTGAGTATTTATGTTGACTGAAGTTTTCATATACATTTTCTGTCACTAATGAATATAGTTTGCCTTTATGCATATACACGTTTTAGGACTTGGTTGCCTTGTACTCCTTCGGTCCCAAAAGGCTTGTCTTAGATTTGTCTAGATACGGATGTATCTAGACACGTTTTAGTGTTAGATACATCTATATCTAGATAAATACTGTACAAGACAGATTTGTCTAGATATGGATGTATCTGGACATGTTTTAGTGTTAGATACATCGGTATCTAGATAAATACTGTATAAGGCTGGTTGTAATGAGGAGTATCATATACTACTATCATGCATATGATACTACCTTCGTAATGCATAGTATCATAAGTTAGTATCTTATGTTGCTTTATTAATTGACATGCATGACACAAAGTAGTACACCAGTTAATATGATACGGTATAATGATATGATACCACACCCGCTTTCCTCATTTAATTGTGTGCCACATCATAAAAAAAGTCCAGTTGACATGCATGATACCGCTTATGATACTCCCATTACGACCAGCCTAAGACAATCTTTTTGGGACGGAGGTAATAAATGTTATGAATATATTTATTTATACTAAAAAGTGAATCGTCTTTCTGCAGGAATTTCCTACTCATCTGGATAAAAGGGCCATCAAAATCATGATATACGTACATATCTGTGTCTGGTGAATTTGAAATTGTGAGTCTTACCAGCGGCACCTTTTGGACCTTTTATATCCGTCCAGATTCAGAACTGGACATGAGGTTCATCCAAACGTCTGGGAACTGCAGAAGGTTAATCAAAATGGTTTTTGCAAAAAAGTTAACTGGTGGCAAGCATAATGAAAATGCTGAAATGCATGGTCTCGTTTGGCACATAAGACGGCTATCCAGATTCCAGAGGCAATATTACTGCATGATGATTTGGTTTGTATCCCAATCTCTAGTCATGGAGTTAGTGCAAACATATCGGAAATTACACTAATCTCGTTTTCTGGTTCTGATACCGGACGAGGACCTCAGTTTGGCTAATGTGAGCAGTTTGGACGAGGACCTCAGTTTGGACTAATGTGTTTGGATCATTCTCATTTGTTTCCGCATTGATGGATTTTCAGTTTTCCACTAATGTGAGCAAATCAGAATAGGCTAGTTCACTTCAGAATGCTGGGAAATATTAGCAACCCTGCCATTACCATCTACAGTACTAGGCTAATTATGGGTCACTTGCTGTAAGCATGTGTAATTGGTGCCTGAACTCCTTTGAAGTGCTTCTAGCTTGTTCCTTTAATTCTTTTTTTTGCAGGAAATTTTTGATCTATTTATCTTTATCATGAGCAAACATTAGAAATAATAAAAATTACATTGAGCTATGTAGATCACCTAGCAACGACTACAAGCACGGAAGTGAGCTGAAGGTGTGCCGCCGTCATTGTCTCTTGTTGGAGAGGCAAAACTTGTTAGACCGTTGGTAAATCATTGTGCTAAACCCTTGTAGGACCAGCATATCAGAACAACAATTGCCAATGAAGAACCGAGCAAATAGGGAGGTCAAAATTGTTGTGCTAAACCCTTGTAGAACCAGCACATCAGAACAACAATCACTGCCGATGAAGAACCAAGCAGATAGAAAGGATTCAATTTTAAGACAGACATGAAGATCAGATTCGAGTAGATTCAACAAAGAACCATCAATCAAATCTTGCGAGATCCGTTGGAGATACATCTCCACATGCTCTTTAACAATGGTAGAGCACCATCAGGATGGGAGCTAGGCACCGAGAACCTTATTTCATCTTAAGGTAGCTGTCATTGTCTTGGCTTTATGAGCAGGACACAAATCCAAACAATACCCGAAGAAACAACCAAATATAGAATCCTCCTGCCGGCAAGATCCACCGCGTCGCCGTGAGCAAACCGGTGAGAGGCATAGAAACCCTAAGCTTTTTGGTTGGTTGGGGATTAATAGATCTACACTGATGACGTGTTTGGCTCGGTGGAAAAGTCGTGGCTTCCGAATCCAGCGTTCGCTACGCACACCATGTATTAGGTCGATTGGGTGTACGCTGCCAGCAAGGAGCCAAGGAGGAGCATGAGCGGGTGCCAAATTACTTGGCCATTGTGTTTGCACTCACCCGTCGGCAACTCGCCGATGAGCACCTCGCGATTTGCGAGGCGGAGGAGGAGGCGATCTCAAAGCACGCTAGGAAGTGGTCGCGCACGAGGGACTCGTGGCGTTCCTCAAGCGCGCCAGTGACTGTCGTGGCTATTAAGAGTAGTTTAGTTTAGTAATGGATCCCGTTAATTGCTACTCCTTTTGTTAGAAATTACTTGTCGTAGAAATGAATAAAAGTGGATGTATTTAGAACTAAAGTACGTCTAGATACATCTATTTTTATGACAAGTATTTTCGAACGAAGAGAGTAGTTTAGTATGAGATCTCTTTAGTTAAGTACTCCCTCCGTTCTAAAATAAGTGTCTTAAATTTAGTACAACTTTGTACTAAAGTTAATACAAAATTAAGACATTTATTTTGGGACAGAGGGAGTATGTAATAAAACAAGTTTAGATCCTTTCTCAGTTATATCTATATTTGTCTGTTTGCGTATTACTTATTGCATCATGTTTGTTTTAGCAACTTACTGTATCCGATCACTTGCTTAGTCTATACTGACCGCCGGCCCTGCCCCCTCGGACTAATAAAATGATGTCAAGCGAACTAGCACGATGCTATTTTAAAGATGGATAATGACTCAGTACAAAACAAAAACGGCCAAATGTTCAGAAATACTAGGGCAAATAACAAAAATCACCCACCCCTTTTATTTTAGAATTTATAAAAAGGTTTGATTTGTTTCGTCAAAAGAAAAAAACAGAGTGACAAACCAAACTGTGGTTGGATGGTTAGTAGGATAGTGGTATTCCCAGTAAACCGGGGTTCAAATCCTGGCGCTCGCATTTATCCTGAATTTATTTTAGAATTTCCGGTGATATGCGTTCAGTGGGAGGAGACGTTCCCGTCGACTACGAGGCGCCTACGGTGACTTTATAAAATCTTAAGGTGAAATGCTGACTCAGTCTTCCGAAAGTGTTCATAGAGGTAGAATGTGCGTGTGTGAGTTCATAAATATTTGGAATTTCAATTTTTCTAAAAAAATCATAAATGTTCGGAATTTCAAAAGGAAATCAATATTTGTTTGATTTTTTTAAAAAATAGAATTTTAAATTTTTATAAAATTTTCAATTTTTTTTAAAAAACTCATAATTTCAAATTAAAAAAAGAATTTCAAAATTTATTTTAATTTTCCAAAAAAGTTTAGAATATCAAATTTTATTTAAAATTTCAAAATATGTTTAAATTTATGTTGACATTTTTTCAATTTTGTTCATCATTAAAAAAAATATTCAGAATTCAAAATTGTTCAACATGTCTAAACACATGCAGGCTGCCAAACAAAATCTCAACTCAGCATGTCTCAGCACATACATCACTGCCAAACAACAGCAACTGTATGGACTCGGCATGTCTACACCCAGCATGTATGAGATGAGAACAACTAGGCTAGGTCCATACATGCTACCAAACACACCCTAAGTGTGTAGGTTCTTTTTTGAGTTGAGAAGTGTGTAGGTAGGTGAATGACATGTGGGACGGGACAAACAATGACCCATATGACATTGACGTGACATGGGCCGAGCCCGATGTGCTTGGTGGCAGCGAACTCCATGGGACGGAGGACCCACCTGTTCAATATATGCCTTTTATTCGATGGATCTTTGGCATATTTTTCTGTAGTATTGTAACTTCATGTCCTATGTTTCTGCGTAAAAGTTTCACTAAATTTAGGATAGTATTATATTATACATTAAATGAACTTTTGCGCACTCATTGAAAGTGACTCGATTTTGAAATGTAAGTGTATGAAATAAGTTCTTAAAAATGTAGTAAAAATATGTTGAAGGATATATATACATTTTGAGGTCAAGTGCTGGAGACGGATAAAACATTCAACTTTGCGCTATGTTAGATCCGGACGGAGTTTTCCTATGACTTTAGAAAAAAGATAAAATATCTAAATAAAGTCAAAAAATACTAAAAATTTGGCACATATGATAAAAATTGAGAAGAACACATAAAATAAAGTTTCGTAATATTCACCCCAAATCTCTAACTTTGTGACACCCAAACCAATTTCAGTGATCATTTGAGCTCTTTTCAGTTTATTTTTTTCTACAGCTTGTTTATCATTTATAACTTACTTTTTGCATTATCTTTAGCTATTTAAGTCCGAAAAATGAAATAAGCTCTAAATGTTGTCAAAAATTACTAAAAATTGGCATGGAGTCAAAATATTCGTATAATACCTTATGATAAAAATCTTAGAAGAATGCACATAAGATAATGATTGTTTGCCAAGTAGACTATCTCCCATAACATCACAAGTAAATATCCACACAACATTTTTTAAATGACCATTTGCACTCATTTTCACTTCAAATGTTGTGTACTTTCTTGAACATTTGTAATGACAAATGTAAATTGAAATCACCATTTTTATGTAATGATCTATATTTAGTGTTTTCTCTCACTATTTTAGTTGAAAAATAAATAATAAAAATAAAAGTTGTTGAAAAAAGTCAAATCTGGCACGAATTCCTAATATTGGTACATGAGCTTGTCATGAAAAACTGACACAATTTCTTAAAAGAGTGAAAAAAAACACTTTCTTAGGAATGACCCATTGTGGCCGACATATGACGCTTTAGCTAGACCCTCTGCGTACGCTCTAGGAATCAGCTGCCGCCATCTTCCGCCGTCCCACATTTGGAGTGATCAACACATTCACGTTGCCAAGGCATACTACCGTCAACGTCAACATGATGCCAGACAACACCACCATTCTGCACGCGTCCACCCACACGCGCATGTCGCTGAAACTCCGTCGCGCCTTGCCGCTGAGACCCGTCGTCGGCCTTGTGGTAGATGTAACACCGATCCTCCTCTTGTCACATTCAACCAGCACTTGCTCCAAAACGATGTCCCAGGAGGGAGAACGACATTGAAGGATCCTCCATCGTTCGATTTGGGAGACCCAGATCTAGGGTCCCCCCGAAACACCCCGAGCGTGGTGAAGCAACCAGCAACGATGATGCCTCAGAAGGAAACGATGTCAGCAGAGACGCCGCCATCGTCCGCCAAGACCGTAGTCGACACAATTTTCACCGGAAGTCGCGTCACGCTAATCTGGCAGCTAGCTGGATCCGCGAGCACCCTCCCCATGAAGACGAACGGGGCCACCCGAATGCCGGTAGAGGACCTCTGGCTGCCCCACACCGGTCCCATCACGCGTCCTCGTCTGGCCAAAGCCATGCCTTGACGGATCTGCCTGGGAAGCGAGATCCACGGCCGCCGCCGCCGCCCATCGCAGAGCCAGGGAGCCCACCGGAGCAACCCGCCGGCCATGGGGCCGCCGATTGCCGCCACACGACTTGGAAGCCGCCCTGGCCGCCGTGCAGGGCACCCTGCCCAAGCCACCCCAGTCGCCTCCAGGGGTAGCCACCGCATCCTCCTGGCGTCGCCCTAGGGTGGCGGCGCGAGGGGACCGAGCTCGTCCATAAGTTCACGAAACATGTATTCACCATACTTTATAGATAAAGCATAAACTAAATGCACAGTTGAACGATGCAAGGTAGTGTGGCAACCCTCTTACAAAGCAGATCCCGGAATAACCGAACAACACAAAGACAACGTCATACCACGTCCTAGGACAACTAAACTCCACGACAATGTCCTCACGAGGGAGAACCACACAAAGCGTCATCGCCGAACTCGGCCATAAGTTCAAGGGTATGAATTGGGTTTCTCTCAAAACAAAACAATCTTTAAATCTTCAGTAAAGCTCATTCTCATGCTATATCGTTCTCTGATTTTCCGCGCTTCTTTTGGGGAGTGCTTCGTTTCGGAAGCTTCAAGCTCATTACACCAACATATCACCAGTACACGCAGATGTTACAGTTTTAAAAATGAACAAATATGTGCCATTCTTCTTCTTGCAACCTAGGAGTATATATATATATATATATATATATATATATATATATATATTTCCTATCCTCTATTCCTGGAGCGTCCGAAGCAGCTGGTGCAGCGTCGGAGCAAATCTGGTGACGTTGAGCCTGATGTCCTGCTCCAGCCAGTAGTACTTCATGCCCAGCTGCCACCCCTGCTTATGTATCGACTCCGGGTCTCTCACCGCCGGGTGGTCCTTGCCGTACTTCTCGTAGAGCGTGCTCTCGTCGGCGGCGATGCTGTACTCGACGTCCCGCAGCCTCATCTCCTTGGCCTGCACGCCGTAGAATATCATGGCCGAGTGCTCCATGTGGCCCCACGGCACCACCTGCAGCATCGCCGCGTCGGTGCGGAGGAAGAAGAAGTTCGTGAGCCCGGCCCCGTGCGCGCCCATCAGCACGTCGCACGAGTCCACCGCCTTGGAGAACTCCTCGAGCCTCAGGTCACGGCGCGGCTCCACGACCACCACCTCGAACCCGGCGGCCTGCACCGCCGCGGAGATCTCCGGGATGTTGACGAACTTCCTGTTCCGGCCACGGTTGATGAGCATGAGCCGCGGCTTCCGTTTCCCCGCGCCACCGTCGACGCCGCCGGTCGCGTTCTTGTTGGCCTCCTTGTACGGGATGCTGAGGCCGTCGGGCGGCAGCGAGAAGATGTCTCGGATGTACATGCGGAAGTCCAGCAGCGTGTAGTTGCGCGGCGCGCGGGCCGGGTCGATGCCGAGGTCGCGGTGGCTGCGGAGGCCGACGACGATGCGCGGGTGGCAGCGGACGCCGGCGTCCTTGTTGAGGTCGACGATGTCGTAGCGGGACAGGTTGGCGAGGATGAGGCGGTACTTGTCGACGAACCACGGCTGGAGGTCGGTGACGAGGAACTGGACCTCGCCGTCGTAGGCGCGGGCGGTGATGAAGAGCGGGACGAGCACATCGCTGAAGTCGTGCCACGGGTTGGACGTGAGCCCGTTCATGGCGAACACGACGGCCGGGACGGCGTGCCGGGAGGTGCACTCGGGCGCCACCAGGGACTCCGCGGCGCTCAGGGTCTTGACCGTCACCTTCTCGATGTACTCCAGGTACTTGCGGGACTGGTCCTTGATAGCCCACTCCTGGCCGTCGGCGCCGCGCTCGGCTGCGGGCGGGACATACAGGACGGTGCGGTTGCCGCCGATTGCCCGGGCGTCGCCGGTGATCTCGCAGATGTCGTACCTGGGGTCGGACAGGTCGCAGATGGGCTTGGGCGGGGCACCTGCATGCATGCGGCCGACGTTTTTACTCATCATGTTACTGATTGACGATTGAAGTTAAATTTTCGTGGCAAGAACTCACCATGCTTGACGTTGCTCTCATTCTTGCCGCCGTCTTGACCGAGTTCTTGCCGAATGAGCTCTTCCTCCATCCTGTCGCTAGCTTCGTTTACTGTCTGGCCTCTATTCGCTTGCACGTTATCTGAATTAACAACTAAATTAACAGCTGGTCAATCATCAGTAAACTAACCGTAAGAGAGACTAGAGAGTACAACTACGTATGATGATCGACAAAATAATTATAGTAATGCCAAAACAAACAGTGGATGAGTTAGGCAGTGAAAGGTCGTAGTATTACCAGTCGTTTTATTCATGTCAGTTCTTCCAGGTACAACGTTTTTGTCTTCGATGCGTACTTGTCCCATCGTCTTGGCTGCCTCGTCCTTCTTCCCATTTTCCATGTCATGTACTGCACCTGTCAATGTTAGGTATACATCAACAAAGCAAATTAGCCAGAATCACTTGACCTCAGATATTCGAATACGTTGTGGAAAACATAGCCAACTGTAATCACTTGGCCATGGACATTGAACTACGTTAAAAAAGCGTTGCTAGAATGTTGAAATAGCTTCCTGCAACAAAAATTGAAATAGATACTCCATTCGTTTGGAATTATTTGTTTTGGATATAGATGTATCTAGAACTAAAATACATCTAGATACATCTATTTTCTGCGGCAAGTAATTCCGAACGGAGGGAATACATGTGTGCGCACGGCCAAAACCGCGTAGCAATCAACTACCAAGCACACTGCACGCACACGCTCTCTAAAAAAAGTATATTCGTATTCTCTCTGCCGAAAACGTACTATGATCCTGCCTACACATACTATGTGTGTGCTATACCTAATACCCGTGCCACACGTTGGCACATCCCCATCGTTTACTATTAGGCCATTATTATGAAGCCGCTGATCACGACGCGGCACCCTAACCTATCTTCTTCATGTGCGCGCCGTGGGCCAGGCAGTTGGGTTCCGTCGTTTGTCAGGACCCGATGCTCAGCACAGTTCGCTTAGCCAAAAACAAACCCCGGAGCATGCTAACAACGACTTCACAGCATTTGATTATTACACAGGGTGGCGATGATCACGCTGAATCAGAATATAAAGATACGTGTCACCGGCCGCGTTAGTCCTAATATACGTACCTTGTGTGGAATTATTATTGTCTGGCGCCGACGACGACGCTGGAGGAGGAGGAGGAGGAGACGTCCTGCCATTCTGTTCGGCTGGCGTGGACCGCAGGGCGACTGCATGCACGTATACAAGGGAAATTAGCTGGCTGTATGGTAAACGTGACGACCCGGCGAATCAAGAACATGCTTTGACATTCCACCTTTATACAAAAAATATAAAATGTCCTAACCTTTTTTAATTCAGATGTATATAGACATATTTTAGTGTGTTTATTTACTCATTTGTGTTCGTATGTAGTCTATATTGGAATATCCAAAACATCTATTGTACTCTATTTGTGAACGGAGGGGGTACTAGCTAGTATGACGACATTTTGCGAATAATGTAAATAGATAGGTCGTTACAAATTTAGATATGTGTGTGATCCCGTTTTGAGTCTGCTAGAAATACTACTACTCAGCGTTAAATTTAGTGCAAGAAAAGGTGAGTACAGTATTTGTGAGTATGGATTTGGAGCGGATATATTGCAGGGGAGCTGAAAATTAATTGTTACAAAAGAATGGCGTGGCTATATGTGGTGCACTCTGAATGAAATTAATGGAACAATTAATGCAGTGCAATAATTTGGAAGGAAACAAGTATGATTGCATATGCATCGTTTGAATATTTCTGAGGAAGAAGCGTATGTCATTCTCCTGAAAAAGAAAGGTGACTGGTTTTCCACTGTTTTTCTTGATTTGTAGAGCCGGACAAGTCATACATACATGCATAGCCAGTGTGGGAGGAGACTTCCAAATGAGGGCTAGTGTATGGAATCCATACGTCACCGGGTCTACCAGTGGGGTCAAGGATGAATAGAGCCGAGTTGAGTTTAGCCATGGAGTTGTGAACAGAAATCGGATGCATAATTCTTCAACTAGTGGTAAAAACAAGTACTACGCTCTAGTATGACCATGACCGTAGTCAAGAGAAACGTCTAGGACGTTACCCCGGTAAACAAGCAGGGAGAACCGCATGCAGGTAATAACTGATAGTAATAATTACTGTAGAAGGTTACCACTGCTACCCCGTACTCACCGATGGTGTTGGTCGTCCCGAACTGGCCGGACGCGGTGGTGTAGAGCACGAGGATGACGAAGAAGCCGAAGAGGAAGCCGACGACGGCGCGGTGGTGCTGGGACAGCGCCCTCGTCACGCCCTTCACCGACGGCGCCGCGGCCGTCGACGACGACGACGACGACGACGGTAGATCGGCGGTCATGCCGTCGAGGCGCTCGCGCAACGCCCGCCCGTCGTTTCTCCCCGCCCTTTTAATTTGTCTGTGTGCAGCAAGGCTCGGCTTATGCGACGGGTAATGTCTGCGGCGCGCGTGTATTTATACAGGCGGCACGCCAGGCAGAGTGGTGGCGAGTTCCATGTGGCTCTAACCAGCTTGATTGTCACCTAAAAAAAGTCTGATTATTCCACGGAACGTGCCGCTGGCGGCGAGAGGGGGGGTATCAACTCAACCGTATGATGCGTTGGCCGTTGGCTACCGAGCTCTCCCGTTCGGCACGTCTCCCTGGGGGAGCGCGCGGTGCGGTGGAGTGGACCTCGACACGGCAACAGCCTATCAGCGACCCGGTTTGCAGTTCCTTGCGTACCGACTGACTGATGATGCACGCATGCACGTTTGTTTCCGGCGTATAATAACAGTGTGCCCGCGGGCGGGTCGTGTTCAAGAACTGTTGTCATGCATGCCAGCGAACGTTTCTTTTTTTTCGCGGATGCCAGCGAACGGGTTTGCTAAGCATAGGTCGACCCGTTTTTGTTTGTATCCCAAGTCGACGTGATTTGACCGTCCGATACCCTTTTTTTTAGTGGCCGTCCGATACCCTTGGCTTGTATGGGGCAGTTATACCTGGCCATGGAAAGCCCGGCCCGGCCCAGCCCGACCCGAAAAAGCCTGGCCCGGTCCGGCCTGATGCTGCTCCTGGGCCGGGCTCGGGCCTAGAATTTAAGCCCGATGGCCAGGCCGGGCTGGGCCCGGGCCCATAGTTTTTGCACTTTCTTGAAGATCGGATCGGGCCGGCCCAAAGCCCGACGGGCTTTTACGTGTTTGGGCCGGGCTCGGGTCTAGAAAACAGGCCCGATGGTCGGGCTGGGCCGGGCCCGAGCCTGGGTTTTTTGCATCGGGCTTGGCTAGGCCGGCCCGAAGCCCGGCCTGGCCCGAGGTATGGCCAGGTATAGGGGTAGTGACCGTTTTCTATGAAGTGGGTTTACGAAATGAGGTGGTCGGTTCATGATGAACATTGAATAATGCTAGACCTACGGAAAAATAATTAAGAATTGAACGGACTATCTAACGCGCGGGATTAGAGCATGTAAAACATTTTTCCTTACCCAATAAATTGCATCTATTGGCAGGGCCGAGCCGGCAAAATCGGAGGCCCTGTGCAAAACTTTAAAATGGGCCCTATCTTGCTTAAAAAACACTACATAAAACTATAGTAATATAAAGATGACAATATCTTACATGCCAATCAGAAATATCAAGAATCATACCTATTTATGGTTGTATAGTCTTCACTTAAAGAACATTATATTTCCGAGACCGAGTTAAATCCTTTATTTTATTTTGTTTCTTCAAACGCTTTTGATAACCGGATTCATGTTCTCTAAATGAAGACATGACTTGCCACTTGGATCTGCAATACTAAATGCCTAATAGAGGAAAAGAATAAAATTAACCACAAGATTTTAATATGACTAAATACCAGGCGAAAAGCAAAACTCATAGTACGGGATCGTAGGATCACAGATTATTAATGCGAAGACGCTTAAAAATTCAGAGATCTAAAGATGGCTTGCACTTTCCTTGCCTTCAGAATTCACGTTGGATTGGAACTGAAGTACTGAACATCTCGACCGTGGATTCAACACCAAGGAAAAAGGACTGGACGGAGGAGTCAGGAGCCCTAACCTGCCGCGTCAAGCGATGGCCGCCAGCGCCAGACAAAGAGACGAAGGAACGCCTTGTCGCTTCGCTCGTCTCGATCGAATCAAGCGATGGATGAGGCGTTACCAACGATGGCCCGATCGGGGGCTTCTTCATGCCCGGCAGACGCAGGGAATAAAGGCCCATACGGATGACTGAAGTCTGAAGAGGCCCATCTATACAGAGGAAGAGTACTACTACTGCGTAAAATTTTTGGGGCTCTTGAAAACGGGGGGGCCTGTGCGGCCGCACAGGTCGCACCCCCTTGGGCTCGGGCCTGTGTATTGGGGTAGCTGACGCAAAAAAAACAAAAAAACACTCCATCGAACTTCTAGATTCTCATTTGTAAAAAAATTATTGAAAACACTAACGCCCACACATGTGGGCGTTTGCATCTCGCCCACATGCATTGATCAACGTCGGTTTGAGTTTGCACGAATCTTGGCATGTTTTGCCAGATTTTTTATGCCACATAGGATTGAGCTGGTGTGTGGGCATTCATCCGGTCACCCACACGTCCGTTTCCACAAGCGGAGGTGCTGGTGTGTGGGCGTTTAGCAGTTTGCCCACACGCCAGATTTCAACGCACGCAGAGGGGTTGGTGTGTGGGCGTTTATCAGTTTGCCCACACACCCGTCTCCTCTCCCACATCCAAAGCTATCAGTTGCCATGTGTTTTGCAAGGTACATGGCAACTGCTCTAGTATGCTTGTAAGCAGATGGCAACTCTCTCTTTACCCAAACATGTTATTTTTGCCATGTCTTTTTGTAGTGCTACATGGTAACTGCCTAGTGTTTAGTATATGACAACTCCTAAAGATACCACTCCACCCACACGCCCGTCTCCTCTCCCACCCCCAAAGCTATCAGTTGCCATGTGTTTTGCAGGGTACATGGCAACTGCCCCTAGTGTGTTTGTAAGCCGATAACCAAGTATAGGGGATCGCAACAGTTTTTTAGGATAGAGTATTCAACCCAAATTTATTGATTCGACACAAGGGGAGCCAAAGAATATTCTTAAGTATTAGCAGCTAAGTTGTCAATTCACCCGCACCTGGAAACTTAATATCTTCAGCAAAGTGTTTAGTAGCAAAGTAATATGATAGTAGTGGTAACGGTAGCAAAAGTAATATTTTTGGTTTTATAATGATTGTAACAGTAGCAACGGAAAAGTAAATAAGCGAAGAACAATATATGAAAAGCTCGTAGGCAATGAATCAATGATGGATAATTATGTCGCATGCGATCAATCATGCAACAATTATAACATAGGGTGACACAGAACTAGCTCCAGTTCATCAATGTAATGTAGGCATGTATTCCGAATATAGTCATACGTGCTTATGGAAAAGAACTTGCATGACATGTTTTGTCCTACCCTCCCGTGGCAGCGGGGTCCTATTGGAAACTAAGGGATATTAAGGCCTCCTTTTAATAGAGTACCGGACCAAAGCATTAACACACAGTGAATACATGAACTCCTCAAACTACAGCCATCACTGGTAAGTATCCCGATTATTGTCACTTCGGGGTTAACAGATCATAACACATAATAGGTGACTATAGACTTGCAAGGTAGGATCAAGAACTTGTTGAGGAACGCAGTAATTTCAAAAAAAATCTATGCACATGCAAGATCATGGTGATGCATAACAACGAGAGGGGAGAGTATCGTCCACGTACCCTTATAGACCGTAAGTGGAAGCGTTATGAGAATGCGGTTGATGTAGTCGAACGTCTTCACGATCCAACCGATCAAAGTACCGAACGCACGGTACCTCCAAGTTTAGCACATGTTTCGCTCGATGACGTCCCACGAACTCCGATCCAGCAGAGCTTCACGGAAGAGTTCCATCGGCACGACGGCGTGATGACGGTGATGATGTTGCTACTGATGCAGGGCTTCGCCTAAGCACCGCTACGATATGATCGAGGTGGATTATGGTGGAGGGGGGCACCGCACACGGTTTGGAACAATCAACTTGTGTGTCTTAGGGTGCCCCCCTGCCCCCGTATATAAAGGAGCAAGGGGGGAGGCCGACCGGCCCCTGTAGGGCGCGCCAGGAGGAGGAGTCCTCCTCCTAGTAGGAGTAGGACTCCCCTTTCCTTTTTTTGAGATTTGGCAACCTTTATTAAACAATAATCATATCAGTTACAAGGAAGGGGAGTAAGAAATCAGGAGGTTTATCTCGCCACTCTCCAGAAAAATTTCCTCTGTAACTAGCCCGAGCAAGCCCATGCGCTGTCGCATTACCTTCCCGAGCACAATGAACAATAGTCGCCCTGCCGAACACAGTCAATAACTTTCGACAGTCATGAGTAACAACCGCCGCTGAAGCACGGTAATCTGATGGGTCAAGGATAGCTTGGACAATCTCTAGTGAGTCAGACTCTACTACCAGAGTTGAAATGCCCAGATTGTCAGCTAGGCGTAAGCCATCAAGTAGAGCAAGAGCCTCCATGGATGGTGCATCCATAGCATGCTGTTTATAATAACAACATCCTGCAATAAAAGCGCCCATACAATCCCGAATTACTGCTCCCGTTGCTCCTGATCCCTCATCAGCATGGTAACTTGCATCCACATTAAGCTTTAAGACCCCCATAGCAGGCCTCTCCCACCTCACTTTTCTGTCCTTTACCCTTGGTTTCATAGTGAGAGCATTAGCAACGATGCCCCGTATACTCATTGCTGTACGGACCGAGGTGCCACACTTCTCGTCGTGGCTAATTTTCCGACGATCCCACCAAAGATACCAAGCTGCTACCATAATCATCTCAACTCCATTTGCAATCAGGATCCTTGCTTCTCCCTCAAGGTCCGAACAGAGAAGTTTTTCTAAAATAACTGAACCTGAACTCTCTTGTGCTACAACATTTTCAATGGTAGGTTTCAAACCGAGTTCCTCCCACACCTTCTTGGATCTGTCACATGTAAATAACATATGGCGGAGATCCTCAGGGGTAGTTTGACAAACTGGGCATATTACAGGGGACTTCATATGACGATCTGTTAATGTGCAGTAGCACGGAACGATCCCATGTAACACCCACCAGTTGAACACATGTACTTTAGGAGGGACAGTTCTTCCCCAAAGAGACTTCCACACAGGATGTGGATCAATTCTGCCTCCTCCCGAGTCCAACCGAGCTCGTGTCCTATATTCATTTTTCCATGTAATATGATACGCTGAGCGGACAGTAAAGCAACCTGACTTCGAAAAATGCCATGAGATGAAGTCTGATTGTCCATGAGATGACAACGGAATTTGCAATATCCTCTCTGCATCAACCAGCCAGAAGTTTTCACGCACGAGCTGCTCATCCCAATTTCCATAAATTGGATCAATCAAGTCCTCGACTTTCTGTAACAAACATAGCCCCCTAGGGGTCATTACCTTGCGGTCATGGCTTGTGGGTATCCACTGGTCAGACCAAATATCAATTGAAGCACCATTCCCTGGTCGCCAAATCGCCCCTAGCTTGAAGGTTTTCATACCCGCCATGATACTCTGCCAAGTATACGATGAACCTTTTTTCAAAGATGCATTCATCAAGTCCCCATCCGGATAATATTTCGCCCATAGTACTTGGGTGCATAGAGAGTCTGGATCGGATAGTAGCCTCCAACACTGCTTCGCTAGCATAGCTTTGTTAAAACAATGTAAATCACGAAAGCCCATACCTCCCTCTTTCTTAGGAATGCACATCTTCCACCACGCCTTCCAGTGGATCTTTTTTTTTCTTGCGTGTCACCCCACCAATATCTAGCAATAGCATCATAGATAGCCTTACAAATATTCTTCGGGATGTTAAAAACCGAGCATAAACCGGTATAGCCTGTGCCACCGCCTTCAAAAGAGTTTCTTTCCCGCTGATTGATAACATTTTTGACTCCCCTTTCCTACTCCTACTAGGAGGAGGAAAGGAAGGAGGAGAGGGAGAAGGAAGGAGAGGGAGGAAAGGAGAAAAGGGGGCCCGCCCCCCTAGTCCAGTTTAGTTTGGGCTAGGGGGGCGCGTGCCCTGCCTCCTCTCTTCCACCACTTGGCCCATGAGGCCCAATACTTCTTTCCTGTATTCCCGTAACTCCCCGGTACTTCAAAAAATACCCGAATCACTCAGAACCTTTCCGATGTCCGAATATAGTCGTCCAATATATCGATCTTTACGTCTCGACCATTTCGAGACTCCTCGTCATGTCCCCGATCTCATCCAGGACTCTGAACTAACTTCGGTACATCAAATCACATAAACTCATAATATCGATCGTCACCGAAAGTTAAGCGTGCGGACCCTACGGGTTCGAGAACTATGTAGACATGACCGAGACACATCTCCGGTCAATAACCAATAGCGGAACCTGGATGTTTATATTGGCTCCTACATATTCTACGAAGATCTTTATCGGTCAAACCGCATAACAACATACGCTGTTCCCTTTGTCATCGATATGTTACTTGCCCGAGATTCGATCGTCGGTATCTCAATACCTAGTTCAATATCGTTACCAACAAGTCTCTTTACTCGTTTCTGTAATGCATTATCCCACAAATAACTCATTAGTTGCATTTCTTGCAAGGCTTATAGTGATGTGCATTACCGAGAGGGCCCAGAGATACCTCTCCGACAATCGAAGTGACAAATCCTAATCTCGATCTATGCCAACTCAACAAGTACCATCGGAGACACCTGTAGAGCACCTTTATAATCACCCAGTTATGTTGTGATGTTTGGTAGCACACATAGTGTTCCTCCGGTAATCGGGAGTTGCATAATCTCATAGTCATAGGAACATGTATAAGTCATGAAGAAAGCAATAGCAGTAAACTAAAACGATCAAGTGCTAAGCTAATTGAATGGGTCAAGTCAATCACATCATTCTCCTAATGATGTGATCTCGTTTATCAAATGACAACTCATGTCTATGGTTAGGAAACATAACCATCTTTGATTAACAAGCTAGTCAAGTAGAGGCATACTAGTGACACTCTGTTTGTCTATGTATTCACACATGTATTATGTTTCCGGTTAATACAATTCTAGCATGAATAATAAACATTTAACTTTATTATTGCGTCTAGGGCATATTTCCTTCAGTCTCCCACTTGCACTAGAGTCAATAATCCAAATTACATAGTAATGATTCTAACACCCATGGAGCCTTGGTGCTGATCATGTTTTGCTCGTGAGAGAGGCTTAGTCAACGGGTCTGCAACATTCAGATCGGTATGTATCTTGCAAATCCCTATGTCTACCACCTGGACTTGATCATGGATGGAATTGAAGCGTCTCTTGATGTGTTTGGTTCTCCTGTGAAATCTGGATTCCTTTGCCAAGGAAATTGCACCAGTATTGTCACAAAAGATTTTCATTGGACCCGATGCACTAGGTATGACACCTAGATCGGATATGAACTCCTTTATCCAGACTCCTTCATTTGCTGCTTCCGAAGCAGCTATGTACTCCGCTTCACACGTAGATCCCGCCACGACGCTTTGTTTAGAACTGCTCCAACTGACAGCTCCACCGTTCAATATGAACACGTATCCGGTATGCGATTTAGAATCGTCCGGATCAGTGTCAAGCTTGCATCGATGTAACCATACGACGAGCTCTTTGTCTCATCCATAAATGAGAAACATATCCTTAGTCCTTTTCAGGTATTTCAGGATGTTCTTGACCGCTGTCCAGTGATCCACTCCTGGATTACTTTGGTACCTCCCTGCTAAACTAATAGCAAGGCACACATCAGGTCTGGTACACAACATTGCATACATGATAGAGCCTATGGCTGAAGCATAGGGAACACTTTTCATTTTCTCTCTATCTTATATAGTGGCCGGGCATTGAATCTTACTCAACTTCACACCTTGTAACACAGGCAAGAACCCTTTCTTAGCTTGATCTGTTTTGAACTTCTCCAAAACTTTATCAAGGTATGTGCTTTGTGAAAGTCCAATTAAGCGTCTTGATCTATCTCAATAGATCTTGATGCCCAATATATAAGCAGCTTCACCGAGGTCTTTCATTGAAAAACTCTTATTAAAGTATCTTTTTATGCTATCTAGAAATTCTATATCATTTCCAATCAACAATATGTCATCCACATATAATATTAGAAATGCTACAGAGCTCCCACTCACTTTCTTGTAAACACAAGCTTCTCTAAAAGTCTGTATAAAACCATATGCTTCGATCACACTATCTAAACGTTTATTCCATCTCCGAGAGGCTTGCACCAGTCCATAAATGGATCGATGGAGCTTGCACACTTTGTTAGCACCCTTTGGATCAATAAAACTTTCAGGTTGCATCATATACAACTCTTCTTCCAGAAATCCATTCAGGAATGCAGTCTTTACATCCATTTGCCAAATTTCATAATCATAAAATGTGGCAATTGCTAACATGATTCGGACGGACTTAAGCATCGCTACGGATGAGAAGGTCTCGTCATAGTCAACTCCTTGAACTTGTCGAAAACCTCTCGCAACAAGTTGAGCTTTGTAGACAGTATCATTACCATCAACGTCAGTCTTCTTCTTGAAGATCCATTTATTCTTGATGGCTTGCCGATCATCGAGCAAGTCAACCAAAGTCCACACTTTGTTCTCATACATGGATCCCATCTCAGATTTCATGGCCTCAAGCCATTTTGCGGAATCTAGGCTCATCATCGCTTCTCATAGTTCGTAGGTTCGTCATGGTCAAGTAACATGACCTCTAGTATAGGATTATTGTACCACTCTGGTGCGGATCTTACTCTGGTTGACCTACGAGGTTCGGTAGTAACTTGATCTGAAGTTTCATGATCATCATCATTGGCTTCCTAACTAATTGGTGTAGGTGTCATAGGAACCAGTTTCTGTAATGGACTACTTTCTAATAAGGGAGCAGGTACAATTACCTCATCAAGTTCTTCTTTCCTCCCACTCACTTCTTTCAAGAGAAACTCCCTCTCTAGAAAGGATCCATTCTTAGCGACAAATGTCTTGCCTTCGGATCTGTGATAGAAGGTGTACCCAACAGTCTCCTTTGGGTATCCTGTGAAGACACATTTCTCCAACTTGGGTTCGAGCTTATCAGGTTGAAGTTTTTTCACATAAGCATCGCAGCACCAAAATTTAAGAAATGACAACTTTGGTTTCTTGCCAAACCATAGTTCATAAGGCATCGTCTCAACGGATTTAGATGGTGCCCTATTTAACGTGAATGCAACTGTCTCTAAAGCATAACCCCAAAATGATAGTGGTAAATCAGTAAGAGACATCATAGATCGCACCATATCTAGTAAAGTATGATTATGACGTTCGGACACACCATTACGCTGTGGTGTTCCGGGTGGCATGAGTTGCGAAACTATTCCGCATTGTTTCAAATGAAGACCAAACCCGTAACTCAAATATTCTCCTCCACGATCAGATCGTAGAAATTTTATTTTCTTCTTACGATGATTTTCCATTTCACCCTGAAATTCTTTGAACTTTTCAAATGTTTCAGTCTTATGTTTCATCAAGTAGATATACCCATATCTGCTCAAATCATCTGTGAAGGTGAGAAAATAACGATACCCGTCGCGAGCCTCTATATTCATCAGACCACATACATCAGTATGCATGATTTCCAACAAATCTGTTGCTCGCTCCATAGTTCCGGAGAACGACGTTTTAGTCATCTTGCCCATGAGGCATGGTTTGCAAGTAACAAGTGATTGATAATCAAGTGATTCCAAAAGTCCATCAGAATGGAGTTTCTTCATGCGCTTTACACCAATATGACCTAAACGGTAGTGCCACAAATAAGTTGCACTATCATTATCAACTCTGCATCTTTTGGCTTCAACATTATGAATATGTGGATCACTACTATCGAGATTCATTAAAAATAGACCACTCTTCAAGGGTGCATGCCCATAAAAGATATTACTCATATAAATAGAACAACCATTATTCTCCGATTTAAATGAATAACCGTCTCGCATCAAACAAGATCCAGATATAATGTTCATGCTCAACACTGGCACCAAATAACAATTATTCAGGTCTAAAACTAATCCCAAAGGTAGATGTAGAGGTAGCGTGCCGAGGGCGATCACATCGACTTTGGAACCATTTCCCACACGCATCGTCACCTCGTCCTTAGCCAATCTTCGCTTAATCCGTAGTCCCTGTTTCAAGTTGAAAATATTAGCAACAGAACCAGTATCAAATACCCAGGTGCTACTACGAGCTTTAGTAAGGTACACATCAATAACATGTATATCACATATACCTTTGTTCACCTTGCCATCCTTCTTATCCGCCAAATACTTGGGGCAGTTCCGCTTCCAGTGACCAGTCCCTTTGCAGTAGAAGCACTCAGTCTCAGGCTTAGGTACAGGATTGGGTTTCTTCTCTTGAGCAGCAACTTGTTTGCTGTTCTTCTTGAAGTTCCCTTTCTTCTTCCCTTTACCCTTTTTCTTGAAACTGGTGGTCTTGTTGACCATCAACACTTGATGCTCCTTCTTGATTTCTACCTCCACAACTTTTAGCATTGCGAAGAGCTCAGGAATCGTCTTATCCATCCCTTGCATATTATAGTTCATCATGAAGCTCTTGTAGCTTGGTAGCAGTGATTGAAGAACTCTGTCAATGACACTATCAACAGGAAGATTAACTCTCAGCTGAGTCAGGTGGTTATGGTACCTGGCCATTCTAAGTATATGTTCACTGACAGAACTATTCTCATCGATCTTGCAGCTGTAGAACTTATTGGAGACTTCATATCTCTCAATCCGGGCATTTGCTTGAAATATTAACTTCAACTCCTGGAACATCTCATATGCTCCATGACATTCAAAACGTCGTTGAAGTCCCAGTTCTACGTCGTAAAGCATGGCACACTGAACTATGGAGTAGTCATCAGCTTTGCTCTGCCAAACATTCATAACATCTGGTGTTGCTCCCGCAGCAGGTTTGGCACCTAGCGGTGCTTCCAGGACGTAATTCTTCTGTGCAGCAATGAGGACAATTCTCAAGTTACGGACCCAATCCATGTAATTGCTACCATCATCTTTCAACTTTGCTTTCTCAAGGAACGCATTAAAATTAAACGGAACAACAACACGGGCCATCTATCTACAACAACATAGACAAGCAAAATACTATCAGGTACTAAGTTCATGATAAATTAAAGTTCAATTAATCATATTTAAGAACTCCCACTTAGATAGACATCCCTCTAATCATCTAAGTGATCACGTGATCCTTATCAACTAAACCATGATCGATCATCATGTGAAATGGAGTAGTTTTCAATGGTGAACATCACTATGTTGATCATATCTACTATATGATTCACGCTCGACCTTTCGGTCTTAGTGTTCCGAGGCCATATCTGCGTATGCTAGGCTCGTCAAGTTTAACCCGAGTATTTCTGCGTGTGCAAAACTGGCTTGCACCCGTTGTATGTGAACTTAGAGCTTATCACACCCAATCATCACGTGGTGTCTCGGCACGACGAACTTTGGCAACAATGCATACTCAGGGAGAACACTTGTACCTTGAAATTTAGTGAGAGATCATCTTATAATGCTACCGTCAATCAAGCAGAATAAGATGCATAAAGGATAAACATCACATGCAATCAATGTAAGTGATATGATATGGCCATCATCATCTTGTGCCTGTGATCTCCATCTCCAAAGCACCGTCATGATCACCATCGTCACCGGCTTGACACCCTGATCTCCATCGAAGCATCGTTGTCATCATGCCAACTATTCCCTCTACGACTATCGCTGCCGCTTAGTGATAAAATAAAGCAATTACATGGCGATTGAATTTCATACAATAAAGCGACAACCATATGGCTCCTGCCATTTGCCGATAAATGTGTTACAAAACATGATCATCTCATACAATAAAATTTAGCATCATGTCTTGACCATATCACATCACAACAAGCCCTGTAAAAACAAGTTAGACGTCCTCTACTTTGTTGTTGCAAGTTTTACGTGGCTGCTACGGGCTGAGCAAGAACCGTTCTTACCTATGCATCAAAAACCACAACACGGTATAGTGATTGCTTTTTGATCTTCAGAAAGAACCCTGTTCATTGAATCCGATTCAACTAAAGCTTGAGAAACGTACACCCACTAGCCACCTGTGTGCGAAGCACGTCGGTAGAACCAGTCTCGCGTAAGCGTACGCGTAATGTCGGTCTGGGCCGCTTCATCCAACAATGTCGCTGAATCAAGAATCAACTAGTGATAGCAAGAAATATGTATATACCCACGCCCACAACTCCTTTGTGTTCTACTCGTGCATATAACATCTACGCATAAACCTGGCTTGGATGCCACTGTTGGGGAACGCAGTAATTTCAAATATTTTCCTACGCACACGCAATATCATGGTGATGCATAGCAACGAGAGGGGAGAGTATCGTCCACGTACCCTCGTAGACCATAAGTGGAAGCGTTATGAGAACGCGGTTGATGTAGTTGAACGTCTTCACGATCTAACCGATCCAAGTACCGAACGCACGACACCTCCGAGTTCAGCACACGTTCAGCTCGATGACGTCCCACGAACTCCGATCCAGCAGACCTTCACGGGAGAGTTCCGTCAACATGACGCGTGATGATGGTGATGATGTTGCTACCGACGCAGGGCTTCGCCTAAGCACCGCTACGATATGATCGAGGTGGATTATGGTGGAGGGGGCACCGCACACGGTTTGGAATAATCAACTTGTGTGTCCTAGGGTGCCCCCTGCCCCGGTATATAAAGAAGCAAGGGGGGAGGCCAGCCGGCCCCTGTAGGGGCTGCTAGGAGGAGGAGTCCTCCTCCTAGTAGGAGTAGGACTCCCCTTTCCTACTCCTACTAGGAGGAGGAAAGGAAGGAGGAGATGGAGAAGGAAGGAGAGGGAGGAAAGGAGGAAAGGGGGCCCGGCCCCTGCTACCTCTTGAGCAGGCGTTGGTTTTCCCTTGAAGAGGAAAGGGTGATGCAGCAAAGCAGCATAAGTATTTCCCTCAGTTTTGAGAACCAAGGTATCAATCCAGTAGGAGACCACGCGTGAGTCACCTCGTATCTACACAAACAAATAAGAACCTCGCAACCAACGCGATAAAGGGGTTGTCAATCCCTTCACGGCCACTTGCAAGAGTGAGATCTGATAGAGATAATAATAATAATAAGATAAATATTTTTGGTATTTTTATGATATAAACTGAAAGTAAAGATTGCAAAATAAAATAGATTGGAAACTTGTATGATGCAAAATAGACCCGGGGGCCATAGGTTTCACTAGTGGCTTCTCTCAAGATAGCATAAGTATTACGGTGGGTGAACAAATTACTATCGAGCAATTGATAGAATTGAGCATAGTTATGAGAATATCTAGGCATGATCATGTATATAGGCATCACGTCCGTGACAAGTAGACCGACTCCTGCCTGCATCTACTACTATTACTCCACACATCGACCACTATCCAGCATGCATCTAGAGTATTAAGTTCATAAAAACGGAGTAACGCTTTAAGAAAGATGACATGATGTAGAGGGATAAACTCATGCAATATGATATAAACCCCATCTTTTTATTCTTGATGGCAACAATACAATACGTGTCGTTTCCCCTACTGTCACTGGGATCGAGCACCGCAAGAATGAACCCAAAGCTAAGCACTTCTCCCATTGCAAGAAGGCCAAACCAAACTGATAATTCAAAGAGACTTACAAAGGTAACCAATCATACATAAAAGAATTCAGAGAAGATTAAAATATAGTTCATAGATAATCTTGATCATAAACCCACAATTCATCGGGTCTCGAGAAACACACCGCAAAAGAAGATTACATCGAATAGATCTCCAAGAAGATCGAGGAGAACTTTGTATTGAGATCCAAAGAGAGAGAAGAAGCCATCTAGCTAATAACTATGGACCCGAAGGTCTGAGGTAAAGTACTCACACATCATCGGAGAGGCTATGGTGTTGATGTCGAAGCCCTCCATGATCAATGCCCCCTCCGGCGGAGCGCCGGAAAAGGCCCCAAGATGGGATCTCATGGGTATAGAAGGTTGTGGCGGCGGAATTAGGTTTTCGTGGTGCCCCCTGATGTTTTCAGGGTACGTAGGTATATATAGGAGGAAGAAGTCGGTCGGTGGAGCCACGAGGGGCCCACGAGGGTGGAGGACGCTTCCAGGGGGTAGGCGCGCCTCCCTGCCTCGTGGCTTCCTCGTTGGTTGCTTGACGTCCACTCCAAGTCCTCTGGATCACGTTTGTTCCAAAAATCATGCTCCCAAAGGTTTCATTCCGTTTGGACTCCGTTTGATATTCTTTTTCTGTGAAACACTGAAATAGGCAAAAACAACAATTTGGGCTGGGCCTCCAGTTAATAGGTTAGTCCCAAAAATAATATGAAAGTGTATAAATAAGCCCATTAAACATCCAAAACAGAATATATAATAGCATGGAACAACCAAAAATTATAGATACGTTGGAGACGTATCAAGCATCCCCAAGCTTAAGTCATGCTCGTCCTTGAGTAGGTAAATGATAAAAATAGAATTTTTGATGTGGAATGCTTCCTAACATATTTCCCAATGTAATTTTCTTTATTGTGGTGTGGATGTTCAGATCCGAAAGATTCAAGATAAAAGTTTAATATTGACATAAAAATAATAATACTTCAAGCATACTAACTAAGCAATCATGTCTTCTCAAAATAACACGGCCAAAGAAAGTTATCCCTACAAAATCATATAGTCTGCCTATGCTCTATCTTCATCACACAAAATATTAAATCATGCACAACCCCGATGACAAGCCAAGCAATTGTTTCATACTTTTGATGTTCTCAAATTTTTTCTACTTTCACGCAATACATGAGCGTGAGCCATGGGCATAGCACTATATGTGGAATAGAATGGTGGTTTGCTACCTCTTGAGCATGCGTTGGTTTTCCCTTGAAGAGGAAAGGGTGATGCAGCAAAGTAGCATAAGTATTTTCCTCAGTTTTTGTGAACCAAGGTATCAATCAAGTAGGAGACCACGCGCAAGTCACATCATACCTACACAAACAAATAAGAACCTCGCAACCAACGCGATAAAGGGGTTGTCAATCCCTTCACGGCCACTTGCAAGAGTGAGATCTGATAGAGATAATAATAATAAGATAAATATGTTTGGTATTTTTATGATATAGATTGAAAGTAAAGATTGCAAAATAAAATAGATTGGAAACTTGTATGATGGAAAATAGACCCGGGGCCATAGGTTTCACTAGTGGCTTCGCTCAAGATAGCATAAGTGTTACGGTGGGTGAACATATTACTGTCGAGCAATTGATAGAAAAGCGAATAATTATGAGAATATCTAGGCATGATCATGTATATAGGCATCACATCCGTGACAAGTAGACCGACTCCTGCCTGCATCTACTACTATTACTCCACACATCGACCGCTATCCAGCATGCATCTAGAGTATTAAGTTCATAAGAACGGAGCGCTTTAAGCAAGATGACATGATGTAGAGGGATAAACTCATGCAATATGACATAAACCCCATCTTTTTATCCTCGATGGCAACAATACAATACGTGTCGTTTCCCCTACTGTCACTGGGATCGAGCACCACAAGATTGAACCCAAAGCTAAGCACTTCTCCCACTGCAAGAAAGATCAATCTAGTAGGCCAAACCAAATTGATAATTCGAAGACACTTGCAAAGATAACCAATCATACACAAAAGAATTCAGAGAAGATTCAAATATTGTTCATAGATAATCTTGATCATAAAGCCACAATTCATCGGATCTCGACAAACACACCGCAAAAGAAGATTACATTGAATAGATCTCCAAGAAAATCGAGGAGAACTTTGTATTGAGATCCAAAGAGAGAGAAGAAGCCATCTAGCTAATAACTATGGACCCGAAGGTCTGAAGTAAACTACTCACACATCATCGGAGGTGCCATGGAGTTGATGTAGAGGCCCTCCGTGATCAATGCCCCCTCCGGCGGAGCTCCAGAAAAGGCCCCAAGATGGGATCTCTTGGGTACAGAAGGTTGCGACGGTGGAATTAGGTTTTCGTGGTGCTCCCCGATGTTTTTAGGGTATATATATATATATATATATATATAGGAGGAAGAAGTAGGTCGATGAAGCCACGAGGGTGGAGGGCGCGCCCAGGGGGGTAGGCGCACCCCTGCCTTGTGGCCGCCTCGTTGGTTGCTTGACGTCCACTCCAAGTCCTCTGGATCACGTTTGTTCCAAAAATCACGCTCCCGAAGGTTTCATTCCGTTTGGACTTCGTTTGATATTCTTTTTCTGCAAAACACTTAAATAGGCAAAAAAATAGCAATTTGGGTTGGGCCTCCGGTTAATAGGTTAGTCCCCAAAATAATATAAAAGTGTATAAATTAGCCCATTAAACATCCAAAACAGAATATATAATAGCATGGAGCAATAAAAAATTATAGATACGTTGGAGACGTATCAAGCATCCCCAAGCTTAATTCCTGCTCGTCCTCGAGTAGGTAAATGATATAAATAGAATTTTCTCAATGTAATTTTCTTTGTTGTGGCATGAATGTTCAAATCCGAAAGATTCAAGATAAAAGTTTAATATTGGCATAAAAATAATAATACTTCAAGCATACTAACTAAGCAATCATGTCTTCTCAAAATAACATGGCCAAAGAAAGTTCATCCCTACAAAATCATATAGTTTGGTCATGCTCCATTTTCGTCACACAATAATGCTCTCATCATGCACAACCCCGATGACAAGCCAAGCAATTGTTTCATACTTCAGTAATCTCAAACCTTTTTCAACTTTCACGCAATACATGAGCGTGAGCCATGGATATAGCACTATGGGTGGAATAGAATATAATGAAGGGGGTTATGTGGAGAAGGCAAAAAGGAGAAAGTCTCACATTGACGCGGCTAATCGATGGGCTAGGGATATGCCCATCAATTGATGTCAATGCAAGGAGTAGGGATTGCCATGCCACGGATGCACTAGAGCTATAAATATATGAAAGCTCAACAAAAGAAACTAAGTGGGTGTGCATCCAACTTGCTTGCTCACGAAGACCTAGGGCACTTGAGGAGGCCCATTGTTGGAATACACAAGCCAAGTTCTATAATGAAAAATTCCCACTAGTATATGAAAATGACAAAACAAGAGACTCTCTATCATAAAGATCATGATGCTACTTTGAAGCACAAGTGTGGAAAAAGGATAGTAGCATTGCCCTTTTTTTGGGCCTTCTTTTTTTTATTTGGCCTTTCTCTTTTTTGGGACAATGCTCTATTAATGATGATCATCACACTTCTATTTATTTACAACTCAATGATTACAACTCGATACTAGAACAAGATATGACTCTATATGAATGCCTCCGGCGGTGTACCGGGATGTGCAATGACTCATGAGTGACATGTATGAAAGAATTATGAACGGTGGTTTTGCCACAAATACGATGTCAACTACATGATCATGCAAGGCAATATGACAATGATGATGTGTGTCATAATAAACGGAACGATGGAAACTTGCATGGCAATATATCTCGGAATGGCTATGGAAATACCATAATAGGTAGGTATGGTGGCTGTTTTGAGGAAGATATAAGGAGGTTTATGTGTGATAGAGCGTATCGTATCACGGGGTTTGGATGCACCGGCGAAGTTTGCACCAACTCTCAAGGTGAGAAAGGGCAATGCACGATACCGAAGAGGCTAGCAATGATGGAAGGGTGAGAGTACGTATAATCCATGGACTCAACATTAGTCATAAAGAACTCACATAATTATTGCAAAAATCTACAAGTCATCAAAAACCAAGTATTATGCGCATGCTCCTAGGGGATAGATTGGTAGGAAAAGACCATCGCTCGTCCCCGACCGCCACTCATAAGGAAGACAATAAAATAACACCTCATGTTTCAAATTTGTTACACAATGTTTACCATACGTGCATGCTACGGGACTTGCAAACTTCAACACAAGTATTTCTCAAATTCACAACTACTCAACTAGCATAACTTTAATATCACTATCTCCATATCTCAAAACAATCATCAAGTATCAAACTTCTCTTAGTATTCAATGCACTTATGTGAAAGTTTTTTTATATTATCAAAAGCAAATTACCATGTTGTTCTAAAGGACTCCCAAAATAATATAAGTGAAGCATGAGAGATCAATTATTTCTATAAAATGAAATCACCACTGTGCTCTAAAAGATATAAGTGAAGCACTAGAGCAAAAACTATATAGCTCAAAAGATATAAGTGAAGCACATAGAGTATTATAATAAATTCCAATTCATGTGTGTCTCTCTCAAAAGGTGTGTACAGCAAGAATGATTGTGGTAAACTAAAAAGCAAAGACTCAAATCATACAAGATGCTCCAAGCAAAACACATATCATGTGGTGAATAAAAATATAGCTCCAAGTGAAGTTACCGATAGACGATGACAAAAGAGGGGATGCCTTCCGGGGCATCCCCAAGCTTAGGCTTTTTGGTGTCCCTGGATTTTACCTTGGGGTGCCTTGGGCATCCCCAAACTTAGGCTCTTGCCACTCTTTGTTCCATAATCCATCAAATCCTTACCCAAAACTTGAAAACTTCACAACACAAAACTTAACAGAAAATCTCGTGAGCTCCGTTAGCGAAATAAAACAAAACACCACTTTAAGGTACTGTAATGAACTCATTATTTCTTTATATTTTTGTTAAACCTACTGTATTCAAACTTCTCTATGGTTTATAAACTCCATTACTAGTCATAGATTCATCAAAATAAGCAAACAACACACGAAAAACAGAATCTGTCAAAAACAGAACAGTCTGTAATAATCTGTAACTAACGCAAACTTCTGGAACCCCAAAAATTCTAAAATAAATTTCTGTACGTGAGGAATTTATATATTAATCATCTGCAAAAATAATTAACTAAATATCACTCTCCAATAAAAAATGTCATCAATTCTCGTGAGCGCTAAAGTTTCTGTTTTTTACAGCAAGATCGCAAAGACTTTCCCCAAGTCTTCCCAACGGTTCTACTTGGCACAAACACTAATTAAACACAAAAAACACAACCAAAATAGAGGCTAGATAAATTATTTATTTCTAAACAGGAACAAAAAGCAAGGAATACAAAATAAAATTGGGTTGCCTCCCAACAAGCGCTATCGTTTAACGCCCCTAGCTAGGCATAAAAGCGAGGATAGATCTAGGTATTGCCATCTTTGCTAGGCAATCCATAAGTGGCTCTCATAATAGATTCATATGGTAATTTAATTTTTTTCTAGGGAAGTGTTCCATGCCTTTCCTTAACGGAAATTGGAATCTAATATTCCCTTCCTTCATATCAATAATTGCACCAATCGTTGTAAGAAAAGGTCTACCAAGAATAATAGGACATGAAGGATTGCAATGTATATCAAGAGCAATGAAATCTATGGGCACATAATTCCTATTTGCAACAATAAGAATATAATTAATTCTTCCCATAGGTTTATTAATGGTGGAATCCGCAAGGTGCAAGTTTAAAGAACAATCATCAAATTCACGGAAACCTAGCAAATCACACAAAGTTTTTGGGATCGTGGAAACACTAGCACCCAAATCACACAAAGCATAGCATTCATGATATTTAATTTTAATTTTAATTGTAGGTTCCCACTCATCATAAAGTTTTCTAGGGATAGAAACTTCCAATTCAAGCTTTTCTTCATAAGATTGCATTAAAGCATCAACGATATGTTTAGTAAAAGCTTTATTTTGACTATAAACATGAGGAGAATTTAGCACGGATTGCAACAAGGAAATACAATCTATCAGAGAGCAATTATCATAATTAAATTCCTTGAAATACAAGATAGTGGGTTCATTGCTATTTAAAGTTTTGACCTCTCCAATCCCACTTTTATCAATTTTTGCATCAAGATCTAAAAACTCCGAATTTTTGGGACGCCTTCTAACTAAAGCTGACTCATCTCCAATCCCATCATTATCAAGATTCATATTGCAAAACAAGGATTTAATAGGAGACACATCAATTACTTTTAGATCTTCATCATTATTATCATGGAAACTAGAAGAACACGCTTTCACAAAGCAATCCTTTTTAGCACGCATCCTAGCGGTTCTTTCTTTGCACTCATCAATGGAAATTCTCATAACTGTGAGAGACTCATTGATATCATGCTTAGGTGGAATAGATCTAAGTTTTAAAGAATCAACATCAAGAGAAATTCTATCCACGTTCCAAGCCAGCTCATCAATCTTGTGCAATTTTTCTTCAATCAAAGCACTGAAGCTCTTTTGCAAACTAATAAATTATTTAATATTAGATTCAAAATCAAAGGGCATATTATTATAATTTCCTTAAGAATTGTTGTAGGAATTACCATAATTATTAGAGGAATTACTAGGGAACGACCTAGAATTAAAATTACCTCTATACGCGTTGTTACCAAAGTTGTTCCTACCAACAAAGTTCACATCCATAGATTCATTATTATTCTCAATCAAAGTAGACAAAGGCATATCATTAGGATCAGTAGGAGCACTCTTATTAGCAAATAATTTCATAAGTTCATCCATCTTTCCACTCAAAACATTAATCTCTTCAATTGCAGGCACCTTTTTACTAGTAGATCTTTCAGTGTGCCATTGAGAATAATTAACAATAATATTATCTAGGAGTTTGGTAGCTTCTCCTAAAGTGATTTCCATAAAAGTGCCTCCCGCGGCCGAATCTAAAAGATTTCTAGAAGCAAAATTCAATCCGGCATAAATTTTTTGTATAATCATCCATAAATTCAATCCATGTGTAGGGCAATTACGTATCATTAATTTCATCCTCTCCCAAGATTGTGCAACATGTTCATGATCAAGTTGCTTAAAATTCATAATATCGTTTCTAAGAGAGATGATCTTAGCGGGAGGAAAATACTTAGAGATAAAAGCATCTTTGCACTTATTCCATGAATCAATACTATTTTTAGGCAAAGACGAAAACCAAGCTTTAGCATGATCTCTAAGCGAAAACGGAAATAGCTTAAGTTTAACAATATCATTATCCACATCTTTCTTGTTTTGCATATCACACAAATCAACAAAGTTGTTTAGATGGGTAGCGGCATCTTCACTAGGAAGGCCAGAAAACAGATCTTTCATGACAAGATTCAGCAAAATAGTATTAATTTCACAAGATTCAACATCGGTAAGAGGAGCAATCGAAGTGCTAATAAAATCATTATTGTTGGTATTGGCAAAGTCACACAATTTAGTATTATCTTGAGCCATTGTGACAAGCAAGCAATCCAACACACAAGCAAACAAGCGAAGAAAAAGCGAACGAAAAGAGAGGGCGAAAGGAAAAGAGGGCGAATAAAACGGCAATGGTTAAGTGGGGGAGAGTAAAACGAGAGGCAAATGGCAAATAATGTAATGCGAAGGATAAGAGTTGTGATGGGTACTTGGTATGTCTTGACTTGGCGTAGATCTCCCCGGCAACGGCGCCAGAAATCCTTCTTGCTACCTCTTGAGCATGCGTTGGTTTTCCCTTGAAGAGGAAAGGGTGATGCAGCAAAGCAGCGTAAGTATTTCCCTCATTTTTTGAGAACCAAGGTATCAATCCAGTAGGAGAACACGCGCAAGTCACCTCGTACCTCGCAACCAATGCGATAAAGGGGTTGTTAATCCCTTCATGGCAATTTGCAAGAGTGAGATCTAATAGAGATAATAATAATAAGATATATATTTTTGGTATTTTTATGATATAGATTGAAAGTAAAGACTGCAAAATAAAATAGATTGGAAACTTGTATGATGGAAAATAGACTCGGGGGCCATAGGTTCCACTAGTGGCTTCTCTCAAGATAGCATAAGTATTACGGTGGGTGAACAAATTATTGTCGAGCAATTGATAGGAAAGCGAATAATTATGAGAATATCTAGGCATGATCATGTATATAGGCATCACGTCTGTGACAAGTAGACCGACTCCTGCCTGCATCTACTACTATTACTCCACACATCAACCGCTATCCAGCATGCATCTAGAGTATTAAGTTCATAAGAATGGAGTAACGCTTTAAGCAAGATGACATGACGTAGAGGGATAAACTCATGCAATATGATATAAACCCCATCTTTTTATCCTCGATGGCAACAATACAATACGTGCCTTGCTGCCCCTACTGTCACTGCGATCGAGCACCACAAGATTGAACCCAAAGCTAAGCACTTCTCCCATTGCAAGAAAGATCAATCTAGTAGGCCAAACCAAACTGATAATTCGAAGAGACTTGCAAAGATAACCAATCATACATAAAAGAACTCAGAGAAGATTCAAATATTGTTCATAGATAAACTTGATCATAAACCCACAATTCGTCGGTCTCAACAAACACACCGCAAAAGAAGATTACATCAAATAGATCTCCACAAGAGAGGGGGAGAACTTTGTATAGATATCCAAAAAGAGAGAAGAAGCCATCTAGCTAATAACTATGGACTCGAAGGTCTGAAGTAAACTACTCACACTTCATCGGAGAGGCTATGGTGTTAATGTAGAAGCCCTCCGTGATCGATACCCCCTCCGGCGAAGCTCCGGAAAAGGCCCCAAGATAGGATCTCGTGGATACAGAAAGTTACGGAGGTGGAATTAGGGTTTTGGCTCCGTATCTGTTAGTTTGGGGGTACGTAGGTATATATAGGAGGAAGAAGTACGTCGGTGGAGCAACGTGGGCCCCACGAGGGTGGAGGGCGCGCTTGGGGGTAGGCGCGCCCCCCTACCCCGTGCATTCCTGGTTGATGTCTTGACATAGGGTCCAAGTCCGCTGGATCACGTTTGTTCCGAAAATCACGTTCCCGAAGGTTTCATTCTGTTTGGACTCCGTTTGATATTCTTTTTCTATGAAACTCCAAAATAGGCAAAAAACAGCAATTCTGGGCTGGGCCTCCGGTTAATAGGTTAGTCCCAAAAATAATATAAAAGTGTATAATAAAGCCCAATAATGTTCAAAATAGGATATAATATAGCATGTAACAATAAAAAAAATTATAGATACGTTGGAGACGTATCAAGCATCCCCAAGCTTAATTTCTGCTCGTCCTCGAGTAGGTAAATGATAAAAACAGAATTTATGATGTGGAATGCTACTTGGCATAATTTCAATGCAATTCTTCTTAATTGTGGTATGAATATTCAGATCCGAAAGATTCAAGACAAAAGTTCAATATTGACATAGAAATAATAATACTTCAAACATACTAACTAAGCAATTATGTCTCTTCAAAATAACATGACCAAAGAAAGTTATCCCTACAAAATCATATAGTCTGGCTATGCTCCATCTTCACCACACAAAGTATTTAAATCATGCATATGACGCCCCCGATTCGATCATACACTAATCATACACGCAAACGTGTACGATCAAGATCAGGGACTCACGGGAAGATATCACAACACAACTCTACAAATAAAATAAGTCATACAAGCATCATATTACAAGCCAGGGGCCTTGAGGGCTCGAATACAAGAGCTCGATCATAGACGAGTCAGCAGAAGCAACAATATCTGAGTACCGACATAAGTTAAACAAGTTTGCCTTAAGAAGGCTAGCACAAACTGGGATACAGATCAAAAGAGGCACATGCCTCCTGCCTGGGATCCTCCTAAACTACTCCTGGTCGTCGTCAGCGGGCTACACGTAGTAGCAGGCACCTCCCGAGTAGTAGCAGTCATCATTGACAGTGGCGTCTGGCTCCTGGGCTCCATCGTCTGGTCGCAGGAATCGGGTATAGGAAGGGGGAAAAGGGGGAGCAAAGCAACCGTGAGTACTCATCCAAAGTAATCGCAAGCAAGGAGCTACACTACATATGTATGCATTGGTATCAAATGAAAAAAGGGTAACATATGAGGACTGAACTGCAGAATGCCAGAATAAGAGGGGGATAGCTAGTCCTATCGAAGACTACGCTTCTGGCCACCTCCATCTTGCAGCATGTAGAAGAGAGTAGATGGTAAGTTAACCAAGTAGCATCGCATAGCATAATCCTAACCGATGATCCTCCCCTCGTCGCCCTGTGAGAGAGCGATCACCGGTTGTATCTGGCACTTGGAAGGGTGTGTTTTATTAAGTATCCGGTTCTAGTTGTCATAAGGTCAAGGTACAACTCCAAGTCGTCCTGTTACTGAAGATCCCGGCTATTCGAATAGATTAACTTCCCTGCAGGGGTGCACCACATAACCCAACACGCTCGATCCCATTTGGCCGGACACACTTTTCTGGGTCATGCCCGGCCTCGGAAGATCAACACGTCGCAGCCCTACCTAGGCACAACAGAGAGGTTAACACGCCGGTCTAAATCCTAAGGTGCAGGGGTGTGGGCCCATCACCCTTTGCACACTTGCACGTTGCGAATGCGGCCGGAGAGCAGACCTAGCAACCTCCATTATAAAGGAAGTTGCGTTACGCGGTCCAACCCGGCACGCGCCACTCAGTCGCTGACGTCACGAAGGTTTCGGCTGATACCACGACGTCGAGTGCCCATAATTGTCCCGCGTAGATGGTTAGTGCGTATAGGCCAGTAGCCAGACTCAGATCAAATACCAAAATCTCGTTAAGCGTGCTAAGTATCCGCGAACGCCGACCAGGGCCAGGCCCACCTCTCTCTTAGGTGGTCTCAACCTGCCTTGTCGCTCCGACTCAAAGTAACAGTCGGGGGCCGTCGGGAACCCAGGCCCACCTCTACCGGGATGGAGCCACCTGCCCCTTCAGCCCCCATCTCCAAACAGTATCATAAGTAATGTAGCAGTATAAGTATATATCATATGCCCGTGATCACCTCCCGAGTGATCACGGCCCAGTAGTATAGCATGGCAGACGGACAAGAGTGTAGGGCCACTGATGAAACACTAGCATTCTATACTAATCATTTAGGATTGCAGGTAAAGGTAAAAATAGTAGTAGCAAGGACAGGCTATGCATCAGGATAGGATAACGAAAAGCAGTAACATGCTACACTACTCTAACGCAAGAAGTAGAGAGAAGAGTAGGCGATATCTGGTGATCAAAGGGGGGGCTTGCCTGGTTGCTCTGGCAAGAGAGAGAGGTCGTCAACACCGTAGTCGTACTGGGTAACAGCGGCGTCGGTCTCGGTGTCTAGCGAGAGAAGAGGGGGAAGAAACAATAAATATAATGCAAACAAATGCATGACGCTGCATGACATGTCAAAGCGTGATGCTAGGTGTGCCCTAACGCGGTATGAGGTGGTACGGGTGAAGGGGGGAGACATCCGGGAAAGTATTCCCAGTGTTTCGCGTTTTCGGACAGATGAACCAGAGGGGGGAAGTTGCGTGTTCGCTATGCTAGGGATCCGTGGCGGACGAACAGGCTGCGTATCCGGATTCGTCTCGTCGTTCTGAGCAACTTTCATGTAGAAGGTATTTTCATCTGAGTTACGGATTATTTTATATTAATTTTTCAAAGCTTTAATTCAATTTTGGTATTACCAGATTTAAATAATTTAGAAAATTATGGTGTCAGCGTGACATCAACATGATGTCAGCAGGACCAGAGGTTGACTAGGTCAACCCTGGCAGATGGGACCGATTCATCACTATCACAGGTTTAATTAAATAAAGTTAATTAGTCTAATTACTTGATTGTGTTAACTAAATGTAATTAGTTTAGAAAAAAATATTAATTGACTCAGCTAATTAATTAATTATTGTGTTTTTATTAAATTCATTTTATTTTATTTTTTTATTAAACGTTATTAGGGGTGGGGCCCATATGTCATAGGGTACAAGTAAAACTAAACCTATTATAAAATAGTCTAACAAAAAGGGGTTTGTTTTAATTGGGGATTAGCCCATCTGCCAAAGACACATGCGAGCACTTGGCTGTGCACACACACACACTCAAAAAGCACACGGCCATGGACATGGTCGTGGCCAACAACAGCAATAGCAGGCGGAATAGAAGCAGCACCAACAGCAGTAGCTAAGCACGAGCAGTAGTACCACAACGCAGCACCTAGAGAGCAGCTAGTGGTACACAGGAGCAGTAGCACGACCACAAGAGTAGCAGCAGGCATCAGCAAAAGCCGCAGGGGTGAGCAGCGGGGCAGTAGCAGGAAGTACGAGCAGCGGCGGCACACTGGGATGGCGCCCATGGGCGGCCAGGCACACACGTGCGGGCGAGGGCACCAGCAGCAGACAACAACACAGTAGCGACAGCAGCTAAAACAGAGCAGCGACAGCGGCGGCCGGAAGCAGCAGCGCGGCAACGGACGGACGCGGCCACGCGCGAGCAAGCTCGGACGCCGGGCAGGGCGCGGGACGCAGGCGCGGTCGCGGTGATGAGTAGCGGCAGCGACGGGCATCAGCGACAGAGGGCCACGGCAGTGGGCGCGGCCGGGGGCTCATGCCGCGAACAGAGGGAGTGGGCGTGGAGCACAGGTGCGCATGCGTGCAGGGCCCAGGGCGCAGCCACGGGCGGCTGGGCGCGTACGGCATCCGCGAGCTCCGGCCATGGCGGTCGAACCGCGGCCTACGACGATGGATTCGACGGGGAGGAAGGGGGACGGAGCGAGTAGCTCACCCTGAGGAGGCCGTGGACGAGCTCGGCGAGGCCGGGAGGTGCCGGTGGTGGAGATCGACGGCGTTGGTCGCGGCGGCCGTGGGTGAAGAAGAAGACGTGGGCATCGTCCGTGTGGTTCCCGGGGTCGATCCGGTGGTGGAGACGATGAATCAGACGACGAAGAACCTCATGGACATGGCGATGCAGCGATGGGGAGTCAATGGTTGCGGGATCGACGAAGGTGCGGCGACAACCGAGCTCAGGATCGAGGGGATCGGCCGTGGGGAAGGGGAGGAATGAGCTAGGGTTGTCTTGGGCGTCGGGTGCATCGCCCTTATCCTCTCCCAGGCTTCCTGTAGCGCCAGACGTCGGCCATCGAGCCATGGAGGCGGTGGATGGTCGACACGCCATGGCCCTGCCTCCTCTGTACGTGAGGCAGGAGATGGATGGTTAGGTGGGCTGGGCCTTTTTCTGTAGCAGTAGGCCTTAGTGCCTAGTGTGGTAGTTTTCCTTTCCAATTCCTTTTCTATTTAGATTTTCCCTTTCTGTTTTCTTTTAGCTCTTAATTTATTTTAGTTTAATCAAAATGCAACAATAGTCCCTAAATTAGTATTACTAAATATTTCACTGCCATGAATAATTTGGCACGTTAAATAAAGTTTTTGCATTTGTTTATTATTTTAAAAGCATCTTAAATAATTGTTTTATCGATGTTTTAATTAATTTAGTGCATTTAAATATATAAAAATGGGGTTTCTCCACCAATATTATTTAAGATTTATTTGTCACAGTTTATACTTTTTTGTTTTGACATTTGAAAACTTTAATTGTTTGACTTGCCTTTGAATTTGAATTTGCATTCGAACGGGATTGGAATCATCGCGAGATTAACAATAGTGATCATGGTGACGTGGCCCCATTAGCAGGGAATTACTGTAGCCTAATTATCCGGGCGTTACAATTCTCCTCCACTACAAGAAATCTCGTCCCGAGATTTAAGAGGGGAGTAAGGGGAAAGACTAGGTTAGGAAATTCTAACGATCCTTCTTGGTCTTGGTTGCTCTTCTTGAAGAGGTCGATCCATTGCACTGACGAATTCATTCCTCTGTTTCAGATCAACATGATGAAGGCATCATCCTTTCTTCGAGACCTTCATCGTACTTATGAGAAGGATATGGGGAAAACTATAAGGACAGATGCCTGCAAGGACTGATATTCGGTACTAACTTAGGGATTTTGGCTCAAGGCATCTCTCGAGTTGAAACTTAGGAAAACATTGAGAGCAAAGTAATGAGGTACAATAAGGAGTTTCAAGTGGCTAGGCAATCGTTCGATGTATATCACAGGGCATGAAAGGGGTCCAAAGCAACGGAATAATTATTGTGGCTGATATCAGAATAGGTCACTAGGAATGTGGCTCGTGAATTGCATACGAAGCCAAGCGCGAGAATTAACTTTGGAAACAGGGTGTACAGGAGAGTCAGGTTTTGATCCCGTGGCAATGTGGGTTATGGGCCCACCATGTGGTTAAAGTAGGAGGGCACTGACATCTTGCACGGTCATGATAGCAAGGCATCATGATAGCCAGGCATGTCAGAGAAGAGTCTGTCGGTTATGTTGGCAACAACGTTGGTACCAAGGGCGAGGGACAAAGAGAACCATTTTCCTGCTCGTTAATTCGAGGCGGACCAATAGGCAAAGTTCTCGTCCATCGGTGGCCTGAATGTCATCAACAATAGTAACAGGGTCTTACCGACACGATTGTGCACCTAGGTGTTTACATAAGCAGAAGAATATTGCTGCTTAGATCATATAGATCACCGAAAAGGTTAAACAAACCAATGTAAAGGAAATGTGAGCATCAGATTAACAGAACAATGGAAAGGAAAATGTGTTTAAACACATATTTCAAGGGTATATCCTTCCCAAGGACAAGCAGAGCATGATATCCATGACAGGATATAATGTAGAAAACTCTTTAGGTAGGGGAGAGAATTTTCATGAATTTACCCATACAGTGGTGTTTGGGTAATTGAGCAGGAAACATTTAGCATTGGGCTTCAAATGTTCTCTTTGAAAATCGGAGTACCACAGACATGCTTCGAGATAGCATTGACATGGTCTTTAATCAAAGGTCAGACTCTGGATACACGAAGGGATTCATCATTAAGCCAAGGAGAGGATGAGGAGGTGGTTGATGGACTCAGCAATAATTCAACGAGGTATCCAAAAAGATGGATTTCCACAGTTATGTGAACAAGGAGATAACATTTGTCAGATCAAATGATAAAATGATGTATGCTTAAGGAAAAACATACATAATTAAACATTAATTGAAAAGGGTGCCCAAAGTATGGCCTTAGGTAACATGATCAAATGTTAGAATGGTGATTCAGTGATCAATAGTCTAAGAATGAACGTTCGACCATTAACTTCAAAGCAATAGGGTTGCTAGAAGGGCAGAATCCAAACAGCACCGTTCACCTGTTGGTATCCCGGTTAGAACCAACACGGGGACCAAGAAAGAAAGGTGATGGTGAGAAGTATTACCTGTATCAAGAATCCTTAAGAGGTGGTGAAATTGTCATGACTTTCTTGACATTAAAGATGGTAATACTCCAAGGTGAAGAAGAACAAATGCTGGATAGCAAGGAAATCAAGGTATAACACAAAACACGAACAAGTTTGTGTTGGAGGGAAGTCAATAAAGTGGTCGATGGTAACACAAATCATCGAGGGCAAGGATGGTATTTCTTCATCATGAACTCAATTGATATCTTGGAAGATCTCGGAATGCTGATGATGATCACGACACATTTGTCGAGAGATTTCATGAAGATGTAATCAATCGGTGATGACATCTAGTCAAACGAATGATAAACGGAAGGTTATGGGAACCATGGTTACGACACAAACTCGAAATCAAGCTTGCGGTTCAATCCGAAATGATATGATGAGGAAAATCAACGTAAGCTTAGCTCATCGTCGAGAATTGTGCTCCGTGAAGAAGGATCAGGTAGCACAGTTAAAATTTAGCACAATGATGATATAGCTGATCAGGCTAGGAATGACTTAAATGATTATTAACTCATAAGCAACAATAATTACTTAAGAGTTATTGAATCAGAGTGCGGAATTGATCCACTTATTGGTGTCCTCAGTTGACGACAACCCAGAACCCAGGAAAATTGGAATCGGTGAGAAATAATAGTTCATGAAGAACCCATAAGAAGTTATGTAGTTCTATGATATTCTTGAGATACCAGAGTGTAATACACGATGGTAGATCAAAGTAAAGGTTGGTCAAGTGCAATGATCTGCACAAGACAAGTACTTCAACTTGTCTGAGAAATGGTATTAAGGAGAAAATATGGTCGGAACCATGATTGTAAAGGACCAAATATAGATACAGGACGAACTTATAACAAGGGGATTATTATCATTTACAAGAAGCTTCAAAGAAAAGTTCCACATCGGGTCCATGGGCATGAACGCAAGGGCTCAAGGTCGACTCCCACTTCTTCAATGCATAACCTTTCATTTTACTTCTCGCTTTTGATGAGGCTGTAGTGTAGAAATTTTATCTGGCGGAGCAACAGAAGAGTATGACTCGCGAAAACTTTCGGGTTCATACCGTTTGGGGAAGTCATAGGTTCAACCCATCAAGGCATCTTAGGAGTATATACCACAAATTTCAAGAATAAATAACACAAGCTCGATAGTAGAGCATGCTTGAGAAAGCAGAGGATACAATTTACCAAAGGCATTATGTATCCGAGGAAAGGCTCACAGACTTATTGAATATGAAGGACGCTGTGGGATTGAAAATATGTCTAGAGGGGGGTGATTAGACTACTTGACCAAATAAAAACTTAACCTTTTCCCAATTTTAGTTCCTGGCAGATTTTAGCTATTCTAGGACAAGTCAAGCAATCATCACACAATTCAAGCAAGCATACAAAGAGTATATTAGCAGCGGAAAGTAAAGCATGCAACTTGCAAGAATGTAAAGGGAAGGGTTTGGAGAATTCAAACGCAATTGGAGACACGGATGTTTTTCCCGTGGTTCGGATAGGTGGTGCTATCCTACATCCACGTTGATGGAGACTTCAACCCACGAAGGGTAACGGTTGCGCGAGTCCACGAAGGGTCCACGAAGTAGCAACCTTGTCTATCCCACCATGGCCATCGCCCACGAAGGACTTGCCTCACTAGCGGTAGATCTTCATGAAGTAGGCGATCTCCTTGCCCTTACAAACTCCTTGGTTCAACTCCACAATCTTGTCGGAGGCTCCCAAGTGACACCTATCAAATCTAGGAGACACCACTCTCCAAGAAGTAACAAATGGTGTGTTGATGATGAACTCCTTGCTCTTGTGCTTCAAATGATAGTCTCCCCAACACTCAACTCTCTCTCATAGGATTTGGATCTGGTGGAAAGAAGGTTTGAGTGGAAAGCAACTTGGGGAAGGCTAGAGATCAAGATTCATATGGTAGGAATGGAATATCTTGGTCTCAACACACGAGTAGGTGATTCTCTCTCAGAACATATGAGTTGGAAGTGTGTGTGTGTGTTCTGATGGCTCTCTCCACGAATGAAGAGGAGGTGGAGGGGTATATATAGCCTCCACACAAAATCCAACCGTTACACACAATTTACCAATCTCGGTGGGACCGAATCAACAAACTCGGTCGGACCGAAAAGGTAAACCTAGTGACCGTTAGAGATTTTCGGTGGGACTGACATGCAACTCGGTAGGACCGATATGGTTAGGGTTTGGGCATAACGTAATCTCGGTGAGACCGATTACACAAACTCGGTGAGACCGATTTTGGTAATTAGCTAACCAGAGGGTTGGTCATGCAAACTCGGTGGGACCGATTTGCTCTTTCGGTGAGACCGAAAAGTTACAAAAGGGAAACAGAGAGTTTACATTGCAATCTCGGTGGGACCGATCCGCTCTTTCGGTGAGACCGAAAAGTTACGAAAGGAAAACAGAGAGTTTGCAATCCCATCTCGGTGAGACCGAGATCCCTATCGGTAGAACCGAATTGCTAGGGTTTGGCAGTGGCTAATGACAAATGAAACTCGGTGGCGCCGGATAGAAAGAATCGGTAGGACCGAGTTTGGCTTAGGGTTTAGGTCAAATGTGGATATGGGAAAGTAGTTGAGGGTTTTTGGAGCATATCACTAAGCACATGAAGCAAGAGGCTCATTAAGCAACACCTCATCCCTCCTTGATAGTATTGGCTTTTCCTACAGACTCAATGTGATCTTGGATCACTAAAATATAAAATGAAGAGTCTTGAGCTTTTGAGCTTGAGCCAATCCTTTGTCCTTAGCATTTTGAGGGTTCCACTTTCACATCCATGCCATGCCAATCATTGAGCTTTCCTAAAATAATCATCTTGGAATAGCATTAGCTCAATGAGCTATATGTTGTTATGAATTACCAAAACCACCTAGGGATAGTTGCACTTTCAATCTCCCCCTTTTTGGTAATTGATGACAACATATAGATCAAAGCTTCGACAAATGATAATAGGCATGAAATATATCGTCGCTTTGAGAAGTATGTGATAAGTAAGAGCTCCTCCTAAATTTGTGCATATTTAAGATTTGCTTTGGACTGCAAATGCACAAAGAGTTAGAGTCATGGGTTACTCTTCCATGTCACATACATCTTGGTGGAGCGCTTAAAAAGATAAGAATGAAATACATGCACCCATCACCAAGAATAGTGAATGATCACATAAGATAGATAGGATAATAACATTAAGCAAGCATTAAGTGTAGCTTATGATCAAACACATGATCATCAATGTATCACAGATAATGACATAGTAACATAGTACTCAAGCACTCAAAAGCAAACAAAGTTCGAAAAAACACCAAATAAAGCAAGAGAGAAAAGCAACACTCTCTCTCAAAGCCTATGATCTATACATTTTCTCCCCCTTTGGCAACAAGTTACCAAAAAAGTTCCTAGAAAATGCATAGTGCTAAATCGACGCTCAGGCTTGATCTTCAGGTGGTGGTGGAGTCCGGAGCACTCCAAGGATGAAGCCTTCTGTAGACGTGGTCGGAGTCGAGGCTGAAGTAGACGCTGGAGCTGGTGGAACTGAGGCTGTAGATGGTGCAGAAATGGTGGCTCTGGTGTTAGCAACTGGCACTGCAGACGACCTCGGACCTCGTGGCACTCTGGAAAAGGCATCAGTTGTAGTCTTGCCTCTCCTCTCCTGCATGTCATCTTGGAGCTGCTCCACTGCAGTCTGAATCTCTGTCACCTTGATATCCAAGTCATAGAACCTTTGTTCTACGATCCTCTCTAGGCTTGCTTGGTTCTGAGTTAGGGTGGCTAATCCTTTCTCAATCCGTAGGGTGGATGCAATCAGGTAACCAAGCTGCTCTTGTTTGGTTTTCAAGAAATATTCAGATGCCTCCTCTTGAGTTGGCGTCTTGGCAGCTTTCTCCTTCCTGGCCTTCTCCTTCTTGGCTTGTGCTTGGGCAGACGATGGTTCATTCTCAGTCATGACAACTTGATTATCTTCAAAATCTGGACGGATGGGCAGGTGTTCCTTGTCCAATAAGTATATGCCTGTGCCCATCTTGGAGTTAATGAGCTCCTGAATTTGTGGGGCATACCCACAGCTCCTCTTCTGGTCTGCTGCCGTCCTCTTGATGGTCTCTACCATGAGTCTCATCACCTTAAACTTCTGTGGCACATCAAAGATATGTAGCAAATTGATCGCATGGCCTCTGATCATCTTGTGATCACCTGACTTGGGCAACAAGGTGTGCCTCAGTATCCAAATTGATGGTTAGCAGCCCCGACAGAAGATAGTGTACTGAGCCAAACTTGAAAGTGTCAAGTGCTTCATTTGGAATCTCCTTGTACATGTTTGACATTGAGTTGTGGTCCATCTTCTTCTTGGCATAGATATCCAAGTCATCCTCATGCTCTTGTGGGGCATTGATCAGCTGAGCTCATTCAGCAACTGTAGACTGGTACCTCGTACCCTCAGACATCCAAGCAATTCTCCCATCTGAATAAAAATGTGTGGTGGAGTAGAATTGCATGATGAGTTCCTCGTTCCACTTTGTGAGCTTCTGCCCAACAAAGTCCTCTACTCCACATGCCTTGAAGCTGTCCTGCACTCCAGGGTAGTACTCTTCGTTGTCCTTGATGTATTGCAAATCAACCCATCTCATATCACATACTATTGGCTTCTTATCTAGCAGTACTGTCTCATAGAAGTCTTGCTGTTCCTTGGTGTGAAATCTGTAGTCCACTGCAGTCCTTCTCCTTGAAGCATACGGGTCTGCTTCTCTCCACTTACGGAGCCCTGAATCTCTCCTGAGCTTCATGTCCTCAGCCACAGGATGAGCATCGTTGTGGTCTGGGATCTTGGGCTTGAGTTTTCTGAGAACTTGCTCTTCATCATCTTCTGCAATGTCAGGCACAGGGGCCTTGTTCTTCTCAGCAGCTGGGATGCTTCTTGTATTCCTCTTCGGTTTTGGCTTTGGAGCTGGTTTGGCCTTGGAAGCAGCTGCCCCTGATCTTATGGCATCACCCATCAGCTTGGGTGCCTTTGGTGCTGGTGCAGCTACCTCTTCTTCTTCCTCCTCATCTTCCATGATGGAAGCCTTTCCAAGCACTTTGGCTACGGTCTTCTTGACCCTTTCCTTTCTTTTCTTGCCTTCAGCAACAACTGGCTCTATGGGAGTGGGCTTCTCAGATGAAGCTCTGGCCTTTGACATAGGCTGCCTGCCTGCTGGACTTTTGAACTTTAACCCTGGCTTTGTGCTTTGAGCTGGCTCAACCCTCTTGGAAGTTGCTTCCTCTTCTGCCACATAGTCCTCATCCTCTGATTCTGAGGTTCTGTTCTTTCTCTGTCTTGTGGTAGCTTTTGGCAGGTTGCTAGGAGTACTTCTGCTGCCATCATCTGAAGAACTTGAGGGACTAGTGCCCTCACTCATCTGCACTTGCTGCTCTGACAAATTCTGGCTATCACTTTGATCAGACATGTTGCAAACTCTGACTGCTGACCCTGTGAATAGGTTATAGATGAGATAGAGTGGATGAGCATCACAAAATGCAGAGATTTTTGCAAAAGAATAATTCAAAAACTTAGTTTTAGTTTCCCACTGAAATCATCTCGGATCTACCGATTTTAAAACTCGGTGATACCGAAGCAGTTTTGGCACCTGAACTAGTGAGCTCGGTCAGACCGAGTCATAGTTCGGTGGCACCGAGACTGCTAGGGTTTCACAAAGTTCCAAAATCGGTCACACCGATAAGTAATTCTCGGTCAGACCGAGTCTCACTTGTGAAATGGCATAAGCCAAATTGGTGGGACCGAGTTTTTCAACTCGGTGAGTCCGAGATGGTTTCGGCGGAAACCTAACCCTAAAATTTTTGAATTAAACCTAATCTACGAGTTCATTGACTAGATAGAAGTGTTTCAAACGTGGAAAGAATCATGATGATCACAATGTGCTAAGAATCGGATTGGGGAATAGCACAAAGGTCGAGTCCATACCCTAGTTCGGTGGAGACTCGCTACGGCGGCAACGGCGGGGTTGATTCCCGTTGATGGCGACGGAGACCAGCGACTGGAGGCGGCTGGCGCCGAGGAGACGATCCGGAGACCACGTTGGTAGAGCAGGCTATCGCGCGGGCGAAGGGGTTCGGAGAACTTTCCAAATTTTTGCCTGTGTCTATATATAGCCTGACCCTGTCGGTGTGACCGAGTGGAACAACTCAGTGGCACTGAGATGCAAAACTGTATACAGTTGTTGCAACTCGGTGTGACCGGATGGTTCAAATCGGTTGCACCGAGATAGAAAACCTAGATCAACTTAATGATCTCGGTAGGACCGAAAGTAGGATATCAGTCAGACCGAGAATCACAAAGAGGTTTTGGAGGTTTAAGTCTATGACGAATCGGGGACTCCGAGCGCTCCTCACACAGAGTGGTTTGAATCTGACTTGATCAAATTTTGTGATGTAGCATGAATAGAGTTTGAGACAAGAAAAGCATAGATAGCTAGAGGAGGTTCTTAGGCATTCTTGTCCATCCACTTGGCAAAAGGAAATAAAACCAAACAATCAAAACAACAAGTGGATGTCCTCGAATGAGTAAAATATGCAACCAACATGCTCACACAATAAGATGGCAAATAAAATATGTGACAAAGCATGCACAACCAATTCTAGCATCTATCAAGCAATTTGCGATGACTAGGTCATCTATATATGAGTATATTGACTTAGGAGTCAAGTGAGAACACTTGATCATAGGTCATACTCATCGTTTAAGCTCAAGTGGGGTTACCACTTTTACATAAAGCATTGTTGTGTTCACATCTTTAGAGTTGCTTTAGCTCAAGTCTTAGAGTAAAGCTCCCCCTAGATGTGATATCCCCCCTAAGAGGGATGAACTAACCTTGGGTTTTGTCGATGATGACTTCATGTAGATGTTGAAGATGTGGATGCTCAATGTTGATGTAGATCACTTGGAGCTATCCATATGAGTGAATTGCACTTTCAATACCTACATGGGTTAGTCCCACAAGGAACAAACAAGGATATCCATAGACATAGAGTGATGCACACACAAGATGATGTCCATGAAAACTTTTAGGTTACCTTGTCCCTTGTCTTACCAACAAGAGGGTTTGTGACTCCTTGAACTAGTGCAAGATGTGGAAGTTGATTGCACTTGTTCTTGCCAAAATGATAAGAGTGAAGTATGGTGGCGGAGTCACCCTCAAGAACTCTCTAGTTCTTCTTCTTTTGGATCCACACCATCTTGATGGGAATCCTTGGAGTTGTAGTCATACTTGATGAAGTGGAACTTGACGTGGTCTTGGGAATCCACTTGACTAAGGTCTTAGGAGCTTCTTCAAATGCATCAATTTCCTCTTGAAGCTTGTCCTTGTCTTTTTGCTTGTAGTCTTGTGGTGGAAGATCATCTTGAGCTTGTGTCCCCTTGAAGGAAGTATCATACTTCTCTTGTTGAGGAACAAACTTTGTCTTGGGGTATTGATCTTCTTCGCACTCAACTTCATTGGCATTGAACTTTCGTTCAAAACCAACACCTTGATTCTTCCGGTGCATTTCTTGCTTGCGCACAATTTCCTTGAATTGCTTACTCCCGGCAAGGCTTTTGTACACTCCTTTCTCTATAATTCCCTTCAATAAGCTATTTTCTTGCTCAAGTGTAACTTGGCTAAGAGAATCATTAGTAGAATCAAGAGAACTACTATAAGCAACAATATTTGATTTAGCATGATCATTGTTACTACTAGAGGAAGAATCTTTCTTGTTCTTGTTACTAGACTTGACTTGAGGCATGTAAGTGGATAAGAGTAAACGCTTGGCAATGTAAGAAGAACTTTTCTTGCGGAGATCATCATTGATTGCTTTTAAAAACTCATGCTCTTGCTCAAGATTGAGCTTTTCAAAGTGTAACTTCTCATGAGCTCTTAAAAGTTCTCGATGATCTTCGAAGATAGTTTCATGAGCTAACTTAAGAGTGTTTAGTTCTTTAGTTAGAGCCTCAATCTTCTCCTTATCATTGTCATTCGTTTTATCTTGATTAGCATGATTAATTGATGTTTCATCATAGTATTCATCACTAGAGTTGTCAACAAGCAAATCATCATCACCTAACAAGTCATCTTCATCACTATTAAAATCAACATACTCGGGGTGTGTTACCTTAGGACCTTTGGCCATGAAGCATCTTCCAATTCCTTCATTTGGTGAGTAAAATATGTCGTAGGAGTTGGTTGACACAAGTGCTAGACCGGCAACACCTTCATCTTGAGTATCTTCGGAGTCGGAGTGATAACTTCTCTCGGAGTGGCTGTCGGAGTCGGAGCTGGATACCCATTCACCAACATGAGCTTGATGTCTTCGTTTTGTGTAGCTCCTTGATGATTTTTCCTTCCTTTCCGAATCCTTGCTTCTCCGTGAGTATCTTCATTCATAACGATCATCTCTACTCCTTCTCTCTTGGTGGTGATTCTTTGCTTCTTCTTTTTGGAGAGTCTTCTCTTCTCTTGTAGGGAGCCGTATACTCATTAGAATAGTGTCCGGGTCTTCCACAATTGTAGCAGTTTCGCTCTCGATTAAAAGATCTTTTGTTATTGTAGGACCTTGACTTGGAGCTTCTATCTTTGCGTCTACTCTTGTAGAACTTGTTGAAGTTCTTCACCATTAAGCTCAATTCTTCATTGAAGTTTTGTTTCTCACTTGATGATGTAGGGGCTTCACATGAGGCTTTGTAGGCACCACTTGATTTGTTGTGAAGTTCCTCTTTATCTTTAAGTGACATCTCATGAGCAACAATTCTTCCAATCACCTCCGTTGGCTTGAGATCTTTGTAGTTGGGCATCATTTGGATCAATGTGCACACGGTATCATATTTTCCATCCAAGGCTCTTAGAATCTTCTTGATGATGAATTTATCGGTCATCTCTTCACTCCCTAAGCCGGCAATCTCATTTGTGATGAGAGCAAGCCTAGAGTACATTTCAGCGACACCTTCACCATCCTTCATTTTGAACTTGTCAAGTTGACTTTGAAGCACATCCAACTTGGATTCCTTGACGGAGTCGATACCTTCGTGCATATCAATCAAATTGTCCCAAATTTCCTTTGCATTATCAAGACGGCTGATTTTGTTAAATTCTTCGGGGCACAATCCGTTGAAGAGAATATCACAAGCTTGAGCATTGTATTGCAACATCTTCAACTCATCCGCGGTAGCTTCACGGTTTGGTTCTTTCCCATCAAAGAAGTCACCTTGCAAACCAACACACACAATAGCCCAAACGGCGGGGTTATGTCCAAGAATATGCATTTTCATTTTATGCTTCCAACTAGCAAAATTAGTACCATCAAAGTAAGGACCTCTATGGTGATAATTTCCCTCGCTAGACGCCATACTCTCCTAGGTTGTGAAACCAAGGCTATGACCACCAAAAGCTATGGAAATCAAAGCAAATGGAGACCAAAGCTCTGATACCACTTGTGGGATCGAAAGTATGTCTAGAGGGGGGGGGGGGTGATTAGACTACTTGACCAAATAAAAACTTAACCTTTTCCCAATTTTAGTTCTTGGCAGATTTTAGCTATTCTAGGACAAGTCAAGCAATCATCACACAATTCAAGCAAGCATGCAAAGAGTATATTAGCAGCGGAAAGTAAAGCATGCAACTTGTAAGAATGTAAAGGGAAGAGTTTGGAGAATTCAAACGCAATTGGAGACACGGATGTTTTTCCCGTGGTTCGGATAGGTGGTGCTATCCTACATCCACGTTGATGGAGACTTCAACCCACGAAGGGTAATGGTTGCGCGAGTCCACGGAGGGCTCCACCCACGAAGGGTCCACGAAGTAGCAACCTTGTCTATCCCACCATGGCCATCGCCCACGAAGGACTTGCCTCACTAGCGGTAGATCTTCACGAAGTAGGCGATCTCCTTGCCCTTACAAACTCCTTGGTTCAACTCCACAATCTTGTCGGAGGCTCCCAAGTGACACCTAGCCAATCTAGGAGACAGCACTCTCCAAGAAGTAACAAATGGTGTGTTGATAATGAACTCCTTGCTCTTGTGCTTCAAATGATAGTCTCCCCAACACTCAACTCTCTCTCATAGGATTTGGATCTGGTGGAAAGAAGGTTTGAGTGGAAAGCAACTTGGGGAAGGCTAGAGATCAAGATTCATATGGTAGGAATGGAATATCTTGGTCTCAACACACGAGTAGGTGATTCTCTCTCAGAACATATGAGTTGGAAGTGTGTGTGTGTTCTGATGGCTCTCTCCACGAATGAAGAGGAGGTGGAGGGGTATATATAGCCTCCACACAAAATCCAACCGTTACACACAATTTACCAATCTCGGTGGGACCGAATCAACAAACTCGATCGGACCGAAAAGGTAAACCTAGTGACCGTTAGAGATTTTCGGTGGGACTGACATGCAACTCGGTAGGACCGATATGGTTAGGGTTTGGGCATAACGTAATCTCAGTGAGACTGATTACACAAACTCGGTGAGACCGATTTTGGTAATTATCTAACCAGAGGGTTGGTCAGGCAAACTCGGTGGGACCGATTTGCTCTTTCGGTGAGACCGAAAAGTTACAAAAGGGAAACAGAGAGTTTACATTACAATCTCGGTGGGACCGATCCGCTCTTTCGGTGAGACCAAAAAGTTACGAAAGGGAAACAGAGAGTTTGCAATCCCATCTCGGTGAGACCGAGATCCCTATCGGTAGAACCGAATTGCTAGGGTTTGGCAGTGGCTAATGACAAATGAAACTCGGTGGCGCCGGATAGAAAGAATCGGTAGGACCGAGTTTGGCTTAGGGTTTAGGTCAAATGTGGATATGGGAAAGTAGTTGAGGGTTTTTGGAGCATATCACTAAGCACATGAAGTAAGAGGCTCATTAAGCAACACCTCATCCCTCCTTGATAGTATTGGCTTTTCCTAAAGACTCAATATGATCTTGGATCACTAAATATAAAATGAAGAGTCTTGAGCTTTTGAGCTTGAGCCAATCCTTTGTCCTTAGCATTTTGAGGGTTCCACTTTCACATCCATGCCATGCCAATCATTGAGCTTTCCTGAAATAATCATTTTGGAATAGCATTAGCTCAATGAGCTATATGTTGTTATGAATTACCAAAACCACCTAGGGATAGTTGCACTTTCAGACGCTGTCGGATAAAATCCAACAAAGGATCTGGTGGTCCTCAAGGGATCTGATGTGAGCATCGGTACTCAACCAGAGGGAGAAACAATGCAAGGAGATCAGACTTTAGAAACAACTGACTAATTCAAGGCTCAAATGCAAAGGAATTATCAATTCCAAGACAAGGGATTAGAAGCAATGCTTTGATCAGGGATGGATAAGTTGAATAGCCTTAGGGGTGCGATCGATGGTCAATTGATTGGTCGAGATCCAGCTCATGTTTAAACTGGCGGCCGAGCCGAAAGGATGAATTCTAGGATCCGACTGATGATTGCGTGCATTCACACTCATGTTGAATCAATAGGATCAAAATGACGGTGGCAAAGAATGCCAATAAGATTACTATACTTATGGGATTAACCATAACGCAAGCAAGCAAAGAATTTCAAGAGCAATAAGCTGCTGAGGATTTCCGGAAGATCGAATAGTATTTTGAAGACCATTGTGAAACACATGAACAACTGGGTGGGTGAGCGGATACTCGGTAAGTACGAGAATTATCCATAGGGGTATTCAGGTGACAAGGAACAGCAAGGCAGTAAGCTCAAAGGATTATCGAAACAACGACAAGTATTACGGGGTATCTTGTAATAACAAGACCAACTGGGGGATGAACGTAAGAATAACAACTGCAAGTAGTTATCCATAAGGGTTGAAGATGGAAGGGGAATTGCAAACGCGATGAACACAAGTTCTCGAGTTAACAGCGGAGAGTATCTTCAGGGTCTTCACGTACAGCACACGATCATCTGTAATAAGGGGCTCTCCGGAAGGAAGTAATTACGAGAGCCTAGAGTTAGAGTTAGCAAAACCTTTTAACTCGAATAGAAGAGTGATCAGAGTCCCAGAGTATAGACAAGGAATAAAAGATCCTAATACCACCCAAATGGCAACGTGGGCCCGTAAGGCACACAGCCATGTTAGTAAAAGTTTTTCAGTGACTAGACTCGACTTCGGCCAAGGAGTTTGGAAGGGGGATTCCTACAGGCAGTCGGCTCTGATACCAACTTATGACGCCCCCGATTCGATCATACACTAATCATACACGCAAACGTGTACAATCAAGATCAGGGACTCACGGGAAGATATCACAACACAACTCTACAAGTAAAATAAGTCATACAAGCATCATATTACAAGCCAGGGGCCTTGAGGGCTCGAATACAAGAGCTCGATCATAGACGAGTCAGCAGAAGCAACAATATCTGGGTACAGACATAAGTTAAACAAGTTTGCCTTAAGAAGGTTAGCACAAACTGGGATACAGATCGAAAGAGGCACATGCCTCCTGCCTGGGATCCTCCTAAACTACTCCTGGCCGTCGTCAGCAGGCTGCATGTAGTAGCAGGCACCTCCCGAGTAGTAGCAGTCGTCATCGACAGTGGCGTCTGGCTCCTGGGCTCCATCGTCTGGTCGCAGGAATTGGGTATAGGAAGGGGGAAAAGGGGGAGCAAAGCAACCGTGAGTACTCATCCAAAGTACTCGCAAGCAAGGAGCTACACTACATATGTATGCATTGGTATCAAATGAAAAAGGGGTAACATATGAGGACTGAACTGCAGAATGCCAGAATAAGAGGGGGATAGCTAGTCCTATCGAAGACTACGCTTCTGGCCACCTCCATCTTGCAGCATGTAGAAGAGAGTAGATGGTAAGTTAACCAAGTAGCATCGCATAGCATAATGCTAACCGATGATCCTCCCCTCGTCGCCCTGTGAGAGAGCAATCACCGGTTGTATCTGGCACTTGGAAGGGTGTGTTTTATTAAGTATCCGGTTCTAGTTGTCATAAGGTCAAGGTACAACTCCAAGTCATCCTGTTACCGAAGATCACGGCTATTCGAATAGATTAACTTCCCTACAGGGGTGCAACACATAACCCAACACGCTCGATCCCATTTGGCCAGACACACTTTTCTGGGTCATGCCCGGCCTCGGAAGATCAACACGTCGCAGCCCTACCTAGGCACAACAGAGAGGTCAGCACGCCGGTCTAAATCCTAAGGCGCAGGGGTGTGGGCCCATCGCCCTTTGCACACCTGCACGTTGCGAACGCGGCCGGAGAGCAGACCTAGCAACCTCCATTACCAAGGAAGTTGCGTTACGCGGTCCAACCCGGCACGCGCCGCTCAGTCGCTGACGTCATGAAGGCTTCGGCTGATACCACGACGTCGAGTGCCCATAGCTGTCCCGCGTAGATGGTTAGTGCGTATAGGCTAGTAGCCAGACTCAGATCAAATACCAAGATCTCATTAAGCGTGTTAAGTATCCGCGAACGCCGACCAGGGCCAGGCCCACCTCTCTCCTAGGTGGTCTCAACCTGCCCTGTCGCTCCGACTCAAAGTAACAGTCGGGGGCCGTCGGGAACCCAGGCCCACCTCTACCGGCATGGAGCCACCTGCCCCTTCAGCCCCCATCTCCGAACAGTATCATAAGTAATGTAACAGTATAAGTATATATCATATGCCCGTGATCACCTCCCGAGTGATCATGGCCCGGTAGTATAGCATGGCAGATGGACAAAAGTGTAGGGCCACTGATGGAACACTAGCATTCTATACTAAGCATTTAGGATTGCAGGTAAAGGTAACAACAGTAGTAGCAAGGACAGGCTATGCATTAGGATAGGATAGCGAAAAGCAGTAACATGCTACACTACTCTAATGCAAGAAGTAGAGATAAGAGTAGGCGATATCTGGTGATCAAAGGGGGGGCTTGCCTGGTTGCTCTGGCAAGAGAGAGGGGTCGTCAACACCGTAGTCGTACTGGGTAGCAGCGCCATCGGTCTCGGTGTCTAGCGAGAGAAGAGGGGGAAGAAACAATAAATATAATGCAAACAAATGCATGACGATGCATGACATGTGAAAGCGTGATGCTAGGTGTGCCCTAACGCGGTATGAGGTGGTACGGGTGAAGGGGGAAGACATCCGGGAAAGTATTCCCGGTGTTTCGCGTTTTCGGACAAATGAACCAGAGGGGGAAAGTTGCGTGTTCGCTATGCTAGGGATCCGTGGCGGATGAACGGGTTGCGTATCCGGATTCGTCTCGTCGTTCTGAGCAACTTTCATGTAGAAGGTATTTTCATCTGAGTTACGGATTATTTTATATTAATTTTTCAAAGCTTTAATTCAATTTTGGTATTACCAGATTTAAATAATTTAGAAAATTATGGTGTCAGCGTGACATTAACATGATGTCAGCAGGACCAGAGGTTGACTAGGTCAACCCTGGCAGATGGGACCGATTCATCACTGTCACAAGTTTAATTAAATATAGCTAATTAGTCTAATTACTTGATTGTGTTAACTAAATGTAATTAGTTTAGAAAAAATATTAATTGACTCAGCTAATTAATTAATTATTATGTTTTTATTAAATTTATTTTATTTTATTTTTTTATTAAACGATATTAGGGGTGGGGCCCATATGTCATAGGGTACAAGTAAAACTAAACCTATTATAAAATAGTCTAACAAAAAGGGGTTTGTTTTAGTTGGGGATTAGCCCATCTGCCAAAGACACATGCGAGCACTTGGCTGTGCGCACACACACACACACTCAAAAACCACACGGCCATGGACATGGACATGGTCTTGGCCAACAATAGCAATAGCAGGTGGAATAGAAGCAGCACCAACAGCAGTAGCTAAGCACGAGCAGTAGTACCACAACGCAGCACCTAGAGAGCAGCTAGTGGCACACAGGAGCAGTAGCATGGCCACAAGAGTAGCAGCAGGCATCAGCAAAAGCCGCAGGGGTGAGCAGCGGGGCAGTAGCAGGAAGTACGAGCAGCGGCGGCACACTGGGATGGCGCCCATGGGCGGCCAGGCACACACGCGCGGGCGAGGGCACCAGCAGCAGACAACAACACAGCAGCGACAGCAGCTAAAACAGAGCAGCGACAACGGCGGCCAGAAGCAGCAGCGCGGCAGCGGACGGGCGCGGCCACACGCGAGCAAGGTCGGACGCCGGGCAGGGCGCGGGCTGAGTGGCTAAGGGCGCAGGACGCAGGCGCGGTCGCGGTGATGAGCAGCGGCAGCGACAGGCATCAGCGACAGAGGGCCACGCCAGTGGGCGCGGCCGGGGGCTCATGCCGCGAACAGAGGGAGTGGGCGTGGAGCATAGGTGCGCATGCGTGCAGGGCCCAGGGCGCAGCCACGGGCGGCTGGGCGCGTACGGCATCCGCGAGCTCCGGCCATGGCAGTCGAACCGCGGCCTACGACGATGGATTCGACGGGGAGGAAGGGGGACGGAGCGAGTAGCTCACCCTGAGGAGGCCGTGGACGAGCTCGGCGAGGCCGGGAGGTGCCGATGGTGGAGATCGACGGCGTTGGTCGCGGCGGCCGTGGGTGAAGAAGAAGACGTGGGCATCGTCCGTGTGGTTCCCGGGGTCGATCCGGTGGTGGAGACGATGAATCAGACGACGAAGAACCTCATGGACATGGCGATGCAGTGATGGGGAGTCGATGGTTGCGGGATCGACGAAGGTGCGGCAACAACCGAGCTCGGGATCGAGGGGATCGACCGTGGGGAAGGGGAGGAATGAGCTAGGGTTGTCTTGGGCGTCGGGTGCATCGCCCTTATCCTCTCCCAGGCTTCCTGTAGCGCCAGACGTCGGCCATCGAGCCATGGAGGCGGTGGATGGTCGACACGCCATGGCCCTGCCTCCTCTGTACGTGAGGCAGGAGATGGATGGTTAGGTGGGCTGGGCCTTTTTCTGTAGCAGTAGGCCTTAGTGCCTAGTGTGGTAGTTTTCCTTTCCAATTCCTTTTCTATTTAGATTTTCCCTTTCTGTTTTCTTTTAGCTCTTAATTTATTTTAGTTTAATCAAAATGCAACAATAGTCTCTAAATTAGTATTACTAAATATTTCACGGGCACGAATAATTTGGCACGTTAAATAAAGTTTTTGCATTTGTTTATTATTTTAAAAGCATCTTAAATAATTGTTTTATCGATGTTTTAATTAATTTAGTGCATTTAAATATATAAAAATGGGGTTTCTCCACCAATATTATTTAAGATTTATTTGTCACAGTTTGTATTTTTTTTTGTTTTGACATTTGAAAACTTTAATTGTTTGACTTGCCTTTGAATTTGAATTTGCATTCGAACGGGATTGGAATCATTGCGAAATTAACAACAGTGATCATGGTGACGTGGCCCCATTAGCAGGGAATTACTGTAGCCTAATTATCCGGGTGTTACAATGCACAACCCCGATGACAAGCCAAGCAATTGTTTCATACTTTTAGTGTTGTTAAACTTTTTCAATCTTCATGCAATACATGAGCGTGAGCTATGGACATAGCACCAGAGGTGGAATAGAATGGTGGTTGTGGATAAGACAAAAAAGGGGGAAGATAGTCTCACATCAACTAGGCGTATCAACGGGCTGTGGAGATGCCCACTAATAGATATCAATGTGAGTGAGTAGGGATTGCCATGCAACGCATGCACTAGAGCTATAAGTATATGAAAGCTCAACAAAAAGAACTAAGTGGACGTGCATCCAACTCGCTTGCCCACGAATACCTAAGGCATTTTAAGGAAGCCCATCATTGGAATATACAAGCCAAGTTCTATAATGAAAAATTCCCACTAGTATATGAAAGTGATAACATAGGAGACTCTCTATGAAGATCTTGGTGCTACTTTGAAGCACAAGTGTGGTAAAAGGATAGTAGCATTGTCCCTTCTCTCTTTTTCTCTCATTTTTTATTTGGGCCTTTTCTCTTTTTTTAGTCCAGAGTCTCATCCCGACTTGTGGGGGAATCATAGTCTCCATCATCCTTTCCTCACTTGGGACAATGCTCTAAAAATGATGATCATCACACTTTTTATTTACTTACAAATCAACAATTACAACTCAGTACTTAGAACAAAATATGACTCTATGTGAGTGCCTCCGGCAGTGTACCGGCATGTGCAATGAATCAAGAGTGACATGTATGAAAGAATTATGAACGGTGGCTTTACCACGAATACAATGTCAACTACATGATCACGCAAAGCAATATGACAATGATGGAGCGTGTAATAGTAAACAGAACGGTGGTAAGTTGCATGGCAATATATCTCGGAATGGCTATGGAAATGCCATGATAGGTAGGCATGGTGGCTGTTTTGAGGAAGGTATATGGTGGGTGTATGACACCGGCGAAAGGTGCGCGGTATTAGAGAGGCTAGCAATGGTGGAAGGGTGAGAGTGCGTATGATCCCTGGACTCAACATTAGTCATAAAGGACTCATATACTTATTGCAAAAATCTACAAGTTATCAAAGCAAAGTATTACGCGCATGCTCCTAGGGGGATAGATTGGTAGGATAAGACCATCGCTCGTCGCCGACCGCCACTCATAAGGAAGACAATCAATAAATAAATCATGCTCCGACTTCATCACATAACGGTTCACCATACGTGCATGCTACGGAAATCACAAACTTCAACACAAGTATTTCTCAAATTCACAACTACTCAACAAGCACAACTCTAATATTACCATCCCCATATCCCAAAACAATTATCAAGTATCAAACTTCTCATACTATTCAACACACTCATAAGAAAATTTTATTATTAATCTTGAATGCCTAACATAATTAAAGCAATTTACCACGCTGTTTTGTAGGACTCTAAAAATAATCTAAGTGAAGCATGAGAGAACAATAGTTTCTATAAAACAAATCCACCAACGTGCTCTAAAAGATATAAGTGAAGCACTAGAGCAAAAACTATATAACTCCAAAGATATAAGTGAAGCACATAGAGTATTCTAACAATTTCCGAATCATGTGTGTCTCTCTCAAAAGGTGTGTACAGAAAGGATGATTATGGAAAACTAACAAATAAAGACTCAAATAATACAAGACGCTCCAAGCAAAACACATATCATGTGGTAAATAAAAATATAGCTCCAAGTAAAGTTACCGATGGAAGTAGACGATAGAGGGGATGCCTTCCAGGGCATCCCCAAGCTTTGGCTTTTAGGTGTCCTTAGATTATCTTGGGGGTGCCATGGGCATCCCCAAGCTTAGGCTCTTGCCACTCGTTGTTCCATAATCTATCAAATCATTACCCAAAACTTGAAAACTTCACAACACAAAATTTAAAGTAGAAAATCTCGCGAGCTCCGTTAGCGAAACAAAAGAAAATACCACTTCAAGGTACTCTAATGAACTCATTCTTTACTTATAATGGTGTTAAACCTACTGTATTCAAACTACTCTATGGTTTATAAACAATTTTACTAGCCATAGATTCATTAAAATAAGCAAACAACACATGAAAAACAGAATTTGTCAAAAACAGAGCAGTCTGTAGTAATCCGTAGCTAACGCAAGATCTGGAACCCAAAAAATTCAAAAATAAATTGCTGGACGTGAGGAATTTATCTATTAATCATCTGCAAAAATAATTAACTAAATATCACTTTCCAAATAAAAATTATGGCAATTCTCGTGAGCGCTAAAGTTTCTGTTTTTTACAGCAAGATTAAAAAGACTTTCCCCAAGTCTTCCCAACGGTTCTACTTGGCACAAACACCAATTAAACACAAAAAACACAACCAAAACAGAGGCTAGATAAATTATTTATTACTAAACAGGAGAAAAAAGCAAGGAATAAAAATAAAATTGGGTTGCCTCCCAACAAGCGCTATCGTTTAACGCCCCTAGCTAGGCATAAAAGCGAAGATAGATCTAGGTATTGCCATCTTTGGTAGGCAATCCATAAGTGGCTCTCATAATAGATTCATATGGTAATTTAATTTTCTTTCTAGGGAAGTGTTCCATGCCTTTCCTTAACGGAAATTGGAATCTAATATTCCCTTCCTTCATATCAATAATTGCACCAATCATTCTAAGGAAAGGTCTACCAAGAATAATAGGACATGAAGGATTGCAATCTATGTCAAGAACAATAAAATCTACGGGCACATAATTCCTATTTGCAACAATAAGAACATCATTAATTCTTCCCATAGGTTTCTTGATAGTGGAATCCGCAAGGTGCAAGTTTAAAGAGCAATCATCAAAATCATGGAAACCTAGAAAATCACACAAAGTCTTAGGAATCGTGGAAAAACTAGCACCCAAATCACACAAAGCATAGTACTCATGATCTTTAATTTTAATTTTAGTAGTAGGTTCGCACTCATCATAACGTTTTCTAGGGATAGAAACTTCACACTCAAGTTTTTCTTCATAAGATTGCATCAAAGCATCAACGATATGTTTGGTAAAGGCTTTATTTTGACTATAAGCATGAGGAGAATTTAGCACAGATTGCAATAAGGAAATACAATCTATCAAAGAGCAATTATCATAATTAAATTCCTTGAAATCCAAAATAGTGGGTTCATCGATATTTAAAGTTTTGACTTCTTCAATCCCACTTTTAACAATTTTAGCATCAAGATCTAAAGACTCCGAATTTTTGGAACGCCTTCTAGGTAAAGGTGGATCATATTCAATCCCATCATTTTCAAGATTCATATTACAAAACAAAGATTTAATAGGGGACACATTGTAACACCCACGATGCGGCTATATCTCCCACATGTCGGAGCACGACTTAGAGGCATAACCGCATAGTAGGCATGTCGCAAGAGGGGTAAGCTTTACACATCCCATGTACTGAATAAGAAAGATTTAAAGAGCTGGCTTACAATCGCCACTTCACACAATACATAAATATAGCATTACATCATTCAGAATACAATCAAGGTCCGACTACGGAACCAAATAATGAAAGACAACCCCAAGTGCATAGATCCACGATCGCCCCAATTGGCTCCTCTACTGATCGTCCGGAAAGGAAACATAGTAACGTCCCGAATCCTCGTCGAACTCCCACTTGAGTTCGGTCGCGTCCCCTGCACTGGCATCGTCGGCACCTGCATTTGGTTTTTGGAAGTAATCTGTGAGTCACGGGGACTCAACAATCTCACACCCTTGCGATCAAGTCTATTTAAGCTTATGGGTAGGAAAAGGTAGTGAGGTGGATCTGCAGCAAGCACTAGCATATATGGTGGATAACTTATGCAAATGAGAGCGAGAAGAGAAGCAAAGCACGGTCGATAAGCTATCAAGATCAAGAAGTGATCCTAAAAGTACTTATGTTCAAGCATAACACGAGACCGTGTTCTCTTCCCGGACTCCGCCGAAAAGAGACCATCACGGCTACACATGCGGTTGATTCATTTTAATTAAGTTAAGTTTCAAGTTCTCTACAACCGGATATTAGCAAATTCCCATCTCCCCATAACCACGGGCACGGCTTTCGAAAGTTCAAAACCCTGCAGGGGTGTCCCAACTTATCCCATCACAAGCTCTCACAGTCAACAAAGGATATTCCTTCTCCTAGGAAGACCCGATCAGACTCGGAATCCTGGTTACAAGACATTTCAACAATGGTAAAACAAGACCAGCAAGACCACCCGCTGTGCCGACAAATCCCGATAGGAGCTGCACATATCTCGTTCTCAGGGCACACCGGATAAGCTAAGCGTACAGGAACCAACATAACCCAAGTTGCCAAGGGATGGCCCCGCACGGTGCTCTAATTTGGACCAACACTCAGAGGAGCACTGGCCCGGGGGTTTAAAATAAAGATGACCCTTGAGTCTGCAGAACCCAAGGGAAAAAGGCTTAGGTGGCAAATGGTAAAACCAAGGTTGGGCCTTGCTGGAGGAGTTTTATTCAAGGCGAACTGTCAAGGGGTTCCCATTATAACCCAACCGCATAAGGGATGCAAAATCAAGGAACATAACACCGGTATAACAAAAACTAGGGCGGCAAGAGTGGAACGAAACACCAGGCATAAGGCCGAGTCCTCCACCCTTTACATAGTATATAGATGCATTAAAGTAAACAAGATATAATAATGATATCCCAACAATATCCATGTTCCAACAAGGAACAAACTTCATCTTCACCTGCAACTAGCAATGCTATAAGAGGGGCTGAGCAAAGCGGTAACATAGCCAAACAACGGTTTGCTAGGAAAGGTGGGTTAGAGGCTTGACATGGCAATATGGGAGGCATGACAAAGCAAGTGGTAGGCATCGCAACATAGCAAAAGAGCGAGCACTAGCAAGCAAAGATATAAGTGATTTTGAGGGTATGGTCATCTTGCCTGAGATCCCGCAAGGAAGAAGAACAAGTCCATGAAGAATACAAACAGACGAAGTCGAACGGATCCTCACAAACGTGACGTTACCCGAACTAACAAGAAGAAGCAACACCGGAAAGGAGAAAACATCATGGTAAACAACCATCACATAATCATGGCATGATGCACAATCAAGTATGATGCATGTCCGGTTTAAATATGCATGGCATGGCAAAGTGCACAAACAATACTACAAATTAAGTGGAGCTCAATATGCAACGAGTTGCATATCGACGGAACACCACATCAATTATTTAGTTCTCTCCCGTTTAGGTACCCAACAACATTAAATGTTGTTAAACATGGCAAGAGAAGAAGCAAAAGTAAACTACACAATCTAAGCAATTTAAATGGGGCCGGAAACATCAAACAACAATTCCGGTAGATCCCCATACGCATTAGCAATTTAATGCAACAACAATTTTTAACCATTTTAAATGTTCTTATCATGATGCGGATGACATGTGCAAGTTTTATGCAAGTTGCTATAAAAATGTTGACAAGCATATTATGAAGCATTTGTCATCGTGGCGGAAATGAAAAGGGGTGCCACGGAGATGAATCCGAAAATGATGCCACTGCAACATATCGGTTCCGACAACTCATTGAGATATCGGTGCAAAAGAAGCAAGTGTGCAAGACATGCTAGAGATAGAGGAGTGATCCCGGTTACCGGCTTCCCACGAGTGGACGGCATGGCAACGAGGAGGAAAAACTAACATTCATGGCGAATACAACATCTAAACATGCATCTCATACAGCACATGCATTCTTTCATGGGCGTCGTTCCGGCGGTTATACCTTCCAAGGGTGCATTCTCGGAGCGTTTCGGGTACGTCGAGTGAAGTAGTTGTTCTCACGACGGTAGTGAAAGTAGCGGTTCTCGCAGGTCGTAGAGGAAGTAGTTGTACTTGCAAACTTGTCGGATCCACGACGACGGTAGTTGTTCACGTTCGTAGTCGCACAAGTTTCCGTAGATGTTTGGGGTCACGGTGAGGTACTCGGTGTTTCGGTGCAGTGTAGGGGTACATGTCGATGGTCGTCGTGGTATTTGGTGTTTCGCACTTGCCGATCTCGTCAACCCGAAGGGCTTGGTACAATCCGCATAGTCATGCACTTGTCGTCGAGGCACTTGATGGATTCGAGGCTTCTAGAGGCGACGGTAGTGGGACTTGGTGAATCCGAGTTCTTCGGAGGTCGCCATGGTACTCGTTCATGTTGTAGTCGTACACGGCGCGTTGTGGACGTAGTTGTACTCGCGGTCTTCGGTACAAATAGCAACAAACATCACAAGTGCATGCGGGCATAGTCAAGGAATCGGGACGGAGGAGAAAGAAGAACGAGGGGAAAAAGGCGAGGCATGGAGCTGGTCCCGTGGGCGGCGACGGCCGCGCCGGTCGTCGGACGGCGAGGCGAGGAGGCCCAGTCGTAGAGGACGGCGTGGATGTGATGAGGGATGCGGGCGCCATGGGAGGCGAGATCAGGGGCGAAGGGAGAAGACGAGCGAGAGGAGGCGGCGGGCAGAGGGAGAGATCAACAGGAGGGGGTCGGCCTAGGGTTACGGGGGAGTGGGCCTTGGAGCCGGCCCAGTAGAGAGGGTGCTTGGTAGAGTTAATGGGCCGGCTTGGCGGGAGGTCCAAGTGGCCAGGTAGGCTGAACTCCTCCCTCTCTCTCTCTGCCATTCTTTTTTCCATTTAAAACAAAACATAAAAAGAGAAAGAAAAGAAAGAGAAGGTAGGGGTGGAATCTGGGCATGGGGATAATTTTCACGGACTCGTAAAAATGTGCACGGTCCGAGAAAATAGAAAAGGTCAAGTTTGAAAGATTAAATTCAAATTCCTTTGAATTTAATTCAAAAGGTTTGAACTAGGACAGGTTTTTCAAAGTGCCCAAAAATGTTGAGAATTCAGGTGGAGCTCCGGAAAATGACGAAAGGACATATGGCAAAGTTAGAGGCCAAGAGTTGTGATAACTAAAGCATTGTCATTTTTGCAAGTGTGTTATGGTGAATTTCAAATTAAAGAAATAATGAATATAGCTCCCTACTATCGGGAGGATATGTTTTAAAGAGAAACCACCATGTGAATTCCCTCGATTTAAATAGATCGAAAGATCTATGCAATTTATTTAGTTGAGTTGAGATGCAAAGATTAATGACATGATGGCATGATGACATGATGCAGTGATGAATGCAACAAACCAACAACTCACAAGACGAAACTCGGAAAACATGGAAGGCGTCTGAAGCTCCGGTCTTGGGGCGTCACAACACTCCACCACTACAAGAGGATGTCGTCCCGAGATCTAGGATGGCACCGGAGGGAAAAAGGAAGAGGAAGAAGAGAGTTAAAACTAAGTTGCTTCTTTGACAAACGCGTGAAACCAAAGAACCTTGAAAGGTTGAACAACTTGAAATAATGAATACCACGGGGATGATCGAAGTTGAATACACCCCGTTAGGAAAGAGGAACAAGGAAGAACAAATTCGGACAGCACTCCGGTTTAGAAGGGAGGCAAAACTTGATAAGATACGAGAACTTGAATGAAGAACATGACACTCCGGTTGAATGGATAGGCACGAAAAAGAACACGATCCTCACCATTCGAGATGATGACTGAAAAGAGCAACATCACAAAGCCCCTGGGAGAAAGAATAGAATATCAATCATTGGAATAAGAATGGAGAAGAAAATGCCAACTTCTGCCAAAAGTGAGCTTGGAAAGCACCCTTCCAAGAAAGGTATAACGAAGTTGTTGGAAAACCAACAATGAAACAAATGAACTTGTAGTGGGCTTATGGAGAACATCTCAAAACTGAGGTGAAATTCTGCCACTTACGGAAACGATAGATTGGATTGATATGAACAAGGAGACGAGAAACTTATTTCACCGGAAGGATAAATGAAGGACTTGGATCATTTATAAGCACCATAAATATCAACAATCCTTAGGGCAAGCTTTAGGTGAAAAATGACACAAGATAACTCCAACGAAGGGGCTAATGGATTGCAAAGGATCTCCTGAACGAAAAGAAAATGAAGGGTTTACATATCTCATCCATGACAACTTGCGAGTCATGAAACACGAATGGAAATTGTCAAGAATGACATAACACCACCTCAAAAGATAAGGTAGAAAGAATTGCACTTCGGAATGCAATATGAAGAATGCTTGAACTCCTCAAAACAATACATGTGTTGAGCACCATGTTTAATTGAGAGTATAGCTTGGCGGATCATAACTTCAAGAGAAAACTTGAAGAACAATTGAAGAATGAAAAGAATCCTTGACGAACCACGAAGTAGAGCCTCCATGAAGAACTCCGGTAACAAAATGATGATAAAAGAAAGAGAAGTTGAAAACACAAGGTGAAGCCTTGTAATGATTCAAGATGGATCTTCGTGGTGATATAGTTGAGATCTTGGAACTCCGGGAAAAGAAAGATGAAACAAGAATAAGAATTGCATTATGCTTATCCTTCACCAATTTAAATTGATGACAAGCAACGGATTTGGCATACTACTTATTCTTGTATAAAGGATTAAGAGAGATATGGCGCAACTTTGAGGAAGGCATTGATGGAACCACTGGTGGGAATCAGAAACAATGAATGAATTGATACGATAACAACGGAAGAGGAATGTTGAACGAACCACCGTAAGAATTGAAAAGCGATTGAAGTCAAGGGATGAATCACCGGTAAGAATTGAAAAATGAATGAAGAAAAGATAAAGAAACACCGAGTAGAATTAGAAAACGAATAACGATACTTGAGGGAATTTCGATACATGAGAACGAATAGATCACGAGCTGATTAGAGAATACTTGAGCGATGCACCGGTAAGATTTTGAGAACGAGAGCTGAAAGCTGAGAGAATAAACCTGAAAAGATGGCCTTCGGAGAATCAAACTGAAAAGACTCCTGAATTGCTCCGGATGGGTGAAAAGAATTCTCACAATCAAAACAATTATGAGAGGATGGCATCAAGCTTGATCTACGCATCTTCGAGAGAACGGACCAAGATTTGAGAGAAACTCTTCTTCGGTCTTCCAATGTTGAGAATGATGATGAGAAACATCACCATGAATTTTTGAGATACTCTGGGATGACGAATAGAAAGGTTGAGCCAACGATGAAATAATTTGAAAGATCTTGGAGAAAGACATTTGACTGATGATAAATCATTCTTACGTCAAACTTTGAAAGACTTGAGAATAGCTCCGGTAAAATTAGAAGAGTCAGGTAAGATCCTGGGAAAATACCTGTGGGTTAGGGCCCAATCAAAAGAAACACCATTGAAACGATTTGAAGAGAGATTGCACCAGTTGAATTAAATGGCTTGAAAGAGATAACCACCTCAAAATAGTTTGAACGGTTTGGAATGAAAACACGAATGTTTTGAGATATCTTCAGCACCCCGGAACAATTGAATAGTGAGAGGTGAATGATTAAGAGGTGCACCGGCATGGGAAAACATTTGAAACGAGGAAAGGGATATGATCAACACCAAAAGCTTGAATTGAATCCACCGGACAAGATAAAAGAAACGAAGAATGATGAACTTGAAGCTCCGTTAGTATCTTCCTAAGAATCACCATATAAGACGGCAAAGAATGGAGAGACTTCACATCAATAAGATGGATACTTGTTTCAGAAATCTGAGTCCTCTAAGAAAAAGGGTGGGAGGGTGGGAAAAACAAAGACAACTTGGGACGGATGAAACAAACACCGATGAGAATACTTAGAGTTGAACTTGCAGATGTTGAAAATGATCGGATCCACTTGAAGAGGAGCACACCGGTTGAGAAGAAATTGAAATGACAAACTCGATGAACAAGAAGGATTAGTATTCACATAGAAATATGAGAACACCATTTAGGAAAGGTATGGAATCAACATTTGCCTTCGAAGCAACTCGGATACCACAACTCAAAACAAAACAAAGGATTGGCTTGCAAAATAAGCCAGAAACATACATATGATAGATCCCATATCGTATCATGTGTCTGTTGGAAAGATATTCTAGGAGCTACTTGAATTCCCACTTATAAACTCCCGAAACTTTCTGGTTATGCAATCAGGTGTTGGGGATACAGGGGAAGCATAATATCTCACCCAAAACTAGCAAATCCTACATCCATCTGTATCCATCCTTCAATACATAACCAAGAAACCTTCAGAAATCATTTACCTCAACCTTCGAAAAGCATCCGTTATACGAGTTATGGCAATACTCCCGAACTCCTGCCCCAGTACTTTGTGGCATCGAGGTTATCTCACCAACAACTGCATAAAAGAGATTTTCGATGTCGGCGAACTCAGGTATTCCAGAACTGCAACGATAAAATTGTGATGACAACACCTCGGAGCTCAACTCCCCGGGACACTACCACAACCTCTAAATGTCAGGAGGAACCAAGAAAAATGTTCTCGTCACAAAACCATCGAAATGATTCCATGATACCCGTGTGATCCTAAAAAAATTCGTGAAATTTGAGAAGAGAGGAGTCAAAACTCTACGTCAAGAGGCCTCACCAGAGCGATGAAGGGACTGAGGAGTAAAAAGAATCCTACTCTCCGATATATATAATCCTATAAGACTCAAAACATTTTTCTAGACTCAACAACATCAGTGATTCGATCAAGCAATGGTGCTCCTAAGTCGGGGAAGGCTTTGATTACCAACTTGCAACACCCACGATGCGGCTATATCTCCCACGTGTCGGAGCATGACTTAGAGGCATAACCGCATATTAGGCATGTCGCAAGAGGGGTAATCTTTACACATCCCATGTACTGAATAAGAAAGAGATAAAGAGCTGGCTTACAATCGCCACTTCACACAATACATAAATATAGCATTACATCATTCAGAATACAATCAAGGTCTGACTACGGAACCAAATAAAGAAAGACAACCCCAGATGCATAGATCCCCGATCGTCCCAACTGGCTCCTCTACTGATCGTCCGGAAAGGAAACATAGTAACGTCCTGAATCCTCGTCGAACTCCCACTTGAGTTCGGTCGCGTCCCCTGCACTGGCATCGTCGGCACCTGCATCTGGTTTTTGGAAGTAATCTGTGAGTCACGAGGACTCAGCAATCTCACACCCTCGCGATCAAGTCTATTTAAGCTTATGGGTAGGAAAAGGCAGTGAGGTGGATCTGCAGCAAGCACTAGCATATATGGTGGCTAACTTACGCAAATGAGACCGAGAAGAGAAGCAAAGCACGGTCGATAAGCTATCATGATCAAGAAGTGATCCTGAAACTACTTACGTTCAAGCATAACACGAGACCGTGTTCTCTTCCCGGACTTCGCCAAAAAGAGACCATCACGGCTACACACGCGGTTGATTCATTTTAATTAAGTTAAGTTTCAAGTTCACTACAACCGGATATTAACAAATTCCCATCTGCCCATAACCGCGGGCACGGCTTTCGAAAGTTCAAACCCTGCAGGGGTGTCCTAACTTAGCCCATCACAAGCTCTCACGGTCAACGAAGGATATTCCTTCTCCCAGGAAGACCCGATCAAACTCGGAATCCCGGTTACAAGACATTTCGACAATGGTAAAACAAGACCAGCAAGACCACCCGCTGTGCCGACAAATCCCGATAGGAGCTGCACATATCTCGTTCTCAGGGCACACCGGATAAGCTAAGCGTACATGAACCAACATAACCCAAGTTGCCAAGGGATGGCCCCGCACGGTGCTCTAATTTGGACCAACACTCAGAGGAGCACTGGCCCGGGGGTTTAAAATAAAGATGACCCTTGAGTCTGCAGAACCCAAGGGAAAAAGGCTTAGGTGGCAAATGGTAAAACCAAGGTTGGGCCTTGCTGGAGGAGTTTTATTCAAGGCGAACTGTCAAGGGGTTCCCATTATAACCCAACCGCGTAAGGGACACAAAATCAAGGAACATAACACCGGTATAACGGAAACTAGGGCGGCAAGAGTGGAACAAAACACCAGGCATAAGGTCGAGCCTTCCACCCTTTACCAAGTATATAGATGCATTAAAGTAAACAAGATATAATAATGATATCCCAACAATATCCATGTTCCAACAAGGAACAAACTTCATCTTCACCTACAACTAGCAATGCTATAAGAGGGGCTGAGCAAAGCGGTAACATAGCCAAACAACGGTTTGCTAGAAAATGTGGGTTAGAGGCTTGACATGGCAATATGGGAGGCAAGATAAAGCAAGTGGTAGGCATCACAGCATAGCAAAAGATAGAAGTGATTTCGAGGGTATCATCATCTTGCCTGAGATCCCGCAAGGAAGAAGAACGAGTCCATCAAGAAGACAAACGGACGAAGTCGAACGGATCCTCACAAACGCGACGTTACCGGAACTAACAAGAAGAAGCAACACCGGAAATGAGCAAACATCATGGTAAACAACCATCACATAATCATGGCATGATGCACAATCAAGTATGATGCATGTCCGGTTTAAATATGCATGGCATGGCAAAGTGCACAAACAATACTACAAATTAAGTGGAGCTCAATATGCAACGAGTTGCATATTGACGGAATACCACATCAATTATTTAGTCCTCTCCCGTTTAGGTACCCAACAACATTAAATGTTGTTAAACATGGCAAGAGAAGAAGCAAAAGTAAATTACACAATCTAAGCAATTTAAATGAGGCCGTAAACATCAAACAACAATTCCAGTAGATCCCCATATGCATTAGCAATTTAATGCAACACCAATTTTTAACCTTTTTAAATGTTGTTATCATGACGCGGATGACATGTGCAAGTTTTATGCAAGTTGTTATGAAAATGTTGACAAGCATATTATGAAACATTTGTCACCATGGCGGAAACGAAAAGGGGTGCCACGGAGATGAATCCGAAAATGATGCCACGGCAACATATCGGTTCCGACAACTCATTGAGATATCGGTGCAAAAGAAACATGTGTGCGAGACATGCTAGAGATAGAGGGGTGATCCCGGTTACCGGGTTCCCACGAGTGGACGGCATGGCAACGAGGAGGAACAACTAACGTTCACGGCGAATACAACATCTAAACATGCATCTTATACAACACATGCATTCGTTCACGGGCGTCGTTCCGGCGGTTATACCCTCCAAGGGTGCATTCTCGGAGCGTTTCGGGTATGTCGAGGGAAGTAGTTGTTCTCACGACGGTAGTGAAAGTAGCGGTTCTCGCGGATCGTAGAGGAAGTAGTTGTACTTGCAAACTTGTCGGATCCACGGCGATGGCAGTTGTTCATGTTCGTAGTCGCACAAGTTTCCGATGATGTTCGGGGTCACAGCGAGGTACTCAGCGTTTTGGTGTGGTGTAGGGGTACATGCTGATGGTCGTCGTGGTACTTGGTGTTTCGCACTTGCCGATCTCGTCAACCGAAGGGCTTGGTACAATCCACATAGTCATGCACTTGTCATCGAGGGACTTGACGGATCCGAGGCTTCCGGAGGCGACGGTAGTGGGACTTGGTGAATCCGAGTTCTTCGGAGGTTGTCATGATACTCGTTCACGTTGTAGTCGTACACGGCATGCTGTGGACGTAGTTGTACTCGTGGTCTTCGGTACAAACAGCAACAAACATCACAAGTGCATGCAGGCACAGTCAACAAATCGGGACAGATGAGCTTGACTGATGCAAGCAGCAGCACGGGGCTGTCAGAGGCAAACGGGTCTTGTCGCTGGCTCACGGCTCCGCGTAGGTGAAGGAAGGGCTCGGTCAACGCGCGGTCGTCGCTTGATGTGGCTTGACTGCTGGTCATCTCCTCCACCAGGAGACAGAACGGAGGCGCGGCGGCAGGGAAAAACGGAGCCTGACGAGGGACTTGGGGATGGGCTCCAGCGACGCAGACGATACGAAGGATGTCTCCGGGCGGATGAGCTCTAGGCGGTGCTCGCCTCAAAGCTTGCCGGCGACGTGACGATGGTGCCATGCTGGTGACCTGCAGGTGGTGGAGAGGCGGGGACGAGGTGGCACACCATGGGGGACGGGCGCGCGATGGAGGAGTTCGGGCGGCGGCTCCTGCCACAGCGCGAAGGCGGAGAGGTGCGAGGCGACGGCAGGGTCGGCCATCCATGTGGTCTCCGGGGTCCCTGTCCAAGGGCAGAGAGAGAGAGCACTGAGAGAGGGAGATGGATACAGGAGGAGAAAGAAGAACGAGGGGGAAAAGGCGAGGCATGGAGCTGGTCCCGTGGGCGGCGGCGGCCGCGCCGGTCGTTGGACGGCGAGGCGAGGAGGCCCAGTCGCGGAGGACGGCGTGGAGGTGATGAGGGATGCGGGTGCCACGGGAGGCGAGATCAGGGGCGAAGGGAGAAGACGAGCGAGAGGAGGCGGCGGGCAGAGGGAGAGATCAACAGGAGGGGGTCGGCCTAGGGTTACGGGGGAGTGGGCCTTGGAGCCGGCCCAGTAGACAGGGGGCTTGGTTGAGTTAATGGGCCGGCTTGGTGGGAGCTCCAAGTGGCCAGGTAGGCTGAACTCCTCCCTCTCTCTCTCCCATTCTTTTTCCATTTAAAACAAAACAGAAAAAGAGAAAGAAAAGAAAGAGAAGGTAGGGATGGAATCTGGGCATGGGGATAATTTTCACGGACTCGTAAAAATGTACACGGTCCGAGAAAATAGAAAAGGTCAAGTTTGAAAGATTAAATTCAAATTCCTTTGAATTTAATTCAAAAGGTTTGAACTAGGACAAGTTTTTCAAAGTGCCCAAAAATGTTGAGAATTTAGGTGGAGCACCGGAAAATGACGAAAGGACATATGGAAAAGTTAGAGGCCAAGAGTTGTGATAACTAAAGCATTGTGATTTTTGCAAGTGTGTTATGGTGAATTTCAAATTAAAGAAATATTGAATATAGCTCCCTACTATCGGGAGGATATGTTTTAAAGAGAAACCACCATGTGAATTCCCTCGATTTAAATAGATCGAAAGATTGATACGTCTCCAAAGTATCTATATTTTTTAAATTGCTCCATGCTATATTTATCTACTGTTTTGGACATTATTGGGCTTTATTATCCACTTTTATATTATTTTTGGGACTAACCTATTAACCGGAGGCCCAGCCCAGAATTGCTGTTTTCTGCCTATTTTAGGGTTTCGAAGAAAAGGAATATCAAACGGAGTCCAAACGGAATGAAACCTTCAGGAATGTGATTTTCTCAACGAGTAAGACCAGAGAGACTTGGACCCTACGTCAAGAAAAGAAACAGGAGGCCACGAGGTTGGGGGGCGCGCCCTCCACCCTCGTGGCCCCCCTGTTGCTCCACCGACGTACTCCTTCCTCCTATATATACCCACGTACCCCCAAACGATCAGATACGGAGCCAAAACCCTAATTCCACCGCCGTAACTTTCTGTATCCACGAGATCCCATCTTGGGGCCTGTTCCGGAGCTCCGACGGAGGGGGCATCGATCACGGAGGGCTTCTACATCAACACCATAGCCTCTTCGATGAAGTGTGAGTAGTTTACCTCAGACCTACGGGTCCATAGTTAGTAGCTAGATGACTTCTTCTCTCTTTTTGGATCTCAATACAATGTTCTCCCCCTCTCTTGTGGAGAACTATTCGATGTAATCTTTTGCGGTGTGTTTGTTGAGACCGATGAATTGTGGGTTTATGATCAAGTCTATCTATGAATAATATTTGAATCTTCTCTGAATTCTTTTATGTATGATTGGTTATATTTGCAAGTCTCTTCGAATTATCAGTTTGGTTTGGCCTACTAGATTGATCTTTCTTGCAATGGGAGAAGTGCTTAGCTTTGGGTTCAATCTTGCGGTGTCCTTTCCCGGTGACAGTAAGGGCAGCAAGGCACGTATTGTACTGTTGCCATCGAGGATAACAAGATGGGGTTTTCTTCATATTGCATGAGTCTATCCCTCTACATCATGACATCTTACTTAAGGCGTTACTCTGTTTTTAACTTAATACTCTAGATGCATGGTGGATAGCGGTCGATGAGTGGAGTAATAGTAGTAGATGCACGCGGGAGTCGGTCTACTTGTCTCGGACGTGATGCCTATCTACATGATCATACCTAGATATTCTCATAACTATGCTCAATTCTGTCAATTGCTCAACAGTAATTTGTTCACCCACCGTAGAATACTTATGCTCTTGAGAGAAGCCACTAGTGAAACCTATGGCCCCCTGGTCTATCTTTATCATATTGATCTCCTACCACTTAGTTATTTCCTTTGCTATTTCCTTTGCCTTTATTTTACTTTGCATCCTTTATCATAAAAATACCAAAAATATTATCTTATCATATCTATCAGATCTCACTCTCGTAAGTGGCCTTATAGGGATTGGCAACCCCTATTTGCGTTGGTTGCGAGGATTTATTTGTTTTCTGTAGGTATGAGGGACTCACGCGTAGCCTCCTACTGGATTGATACCTTGGTTCTCAAAAACTGAGGGAAATACTTACGCTACTTTGCTGCATCATCCCTTCCTCTTTGTGGAAAACCAACGCAGTGCTCAATAGGTAGCAAGAAGGATTTCTGGCGCCGTTGCCGGGGAGGTCTACGCAAAAGTCAACATACCAAGTGTTGGAAATATGCCCTAGAGGCAATAATAAATTGGTTATTATTATATTTCCTTGTTCATGATAATCGTTTATTATCCATGCTAGAATTGTTTTGATAGGAAACTCAGATACATGTGTGGATACATAAACAACACCATGTCCCTAGTAAGCCTCTAGTTGACTAGCTCGTTGATCAATAGATGGTTACGGTTTCCTGACCATGGACATTGAATGTCGTTGATAACAGGATTACATCATTAGGAGAATGATGTGATGGACAAGACCCAATCCTAAGCATAGCACAAGATCGTGTAGTTTGTATGCTAAAGCTTTTCTAATGTCAAGTATCATTTCCTTAGACCATGAGATTGTGCAACTCCCGGATACCGTAGGAATGCTTTGGGTGTGCCAAATGTCACAACGTAACTGGGTGGCTATAAAGGTACCCTACGGGTATCTCCGAAAGTGTCTGTTGGGTTGGCACGAATCGAGACTGGGATTTGTCACTCCGTGTGACGGAGAGGTATCTCTGGGCCCACTCGGTAGGACATCATCATAATGTGCACAATGTGGTCAAGGAGTTGATCACGGGATGATGTGTTACGGAACGAGTAAAGAGACTTGCCGGTAACGAGATTGAACAAGGTATCGGGATACCGACGATCGAATCTCGGGCAAGTATCGTACCGATAGACAAAGGGAATTGTATACGGGATTGATTAAGTCCTTGACATCGTGGTTCATCCGATGAGATCATCGTGGAACATGTGGGAGCCAATATGGGTATCCAGATCCCGCTGTTGGTTATTGACCGGAGAACGTCTTGGTCATGTCTGCATGTCTCCCGAACCCGTAGGGTCTACACACTTAAGGTTCGATGACGCTAGGGTTATAAAGGAAGTTTTTATGTGGTTACCGAATGTTGTTCGGAGTCCCGGATGAGATCCCAGACGTCACGAGGAGTTCCGGAATGGTCCGGAGGTACAGATTTATATATAAGAAGTCCTATTTCGGCCATCGGGACAAGTTTCGGGGTCATCGGTATTGTACCGGGACCACCGGAAGGGTCCTGGGGGCCCACCGGGTGGGGCCACTTATCCCGGAGGGTCCCATGGGCTGAAGTGGGATGGGATCCAGCCCAAAGTGGGCTGGGGCGCCACTTTCCCCTAGGGCCCGTGCGCCTAGTGTGGGGGAAACCCTAAAAGAAGAGTCCCAGAAGGGGAAGGCGCCTCCTAGGTGCCTTGGGGAGGAGGGATTCCTCCCTTGGCCGCCGCCCCCCTAGGAGATTGGATCTCCTAGGGCCGCCCCCCCCCCCCTTGGCCCCCCTATATATAGTGGGGGAGATGGAGGACTTCTTACCTTTGCCTTTGGTGCAGCCCTCCCCTTCTCCCTAGTCCTTCTCCTCTCCCGTGGTGCTTGGCGAAGCCCTGCAGGATTGCCACGCTCCTCCACCACCACCACGCCGTTGTGCTGCTGCTGGATGGAGTCTTCCTCAACCTCTCCCTCTCTCCTTGCTGGATCAAGGCGTGGGAGACGTCACCGGGCTGTACGTGTGTTGAACGCGGAGGTGCCGTCCGTTCGGCACTAGGATCTCCGGTGATTTGGATCGCGACGAGTACGACTCCATCAACCCCGTTCTCTTGAACGATTCCGCTTAGCGATCTACAAGGGTATGTAGATGCACTCTCCTTCCCCTCGTTGCTGGTTTCTCCATAGATAGATCTTGGTGACACGTAGGAAAATTTTGAATTTCTGCTACGTTCCCCAACAGTGGCATCATGAGCTAGGTCTATTGCGTAGATTCTATGCACGAGTAGAACACAAAGCAGTTGTGGGCGTTGATTTTGTCAATTTACTTGTCGTTACTAGTCTTATCTTGATTCGGCGGCATCGTGGGATGAAGCGGCCCGGACCGACCTTACACGTACTCTTATGTGAGACTGGTTCCACCGACTGACATGCACTAGTTGCATAAGGTGGCTAGCGGGTGTCTGTCTCTCCCACTTTAGTTGGATCGGATTAGATGAAAAGGGTCCTTATGAAGGGTAAATAGCAATTGGCATATCACGTTGTGGTTTTTGCGTAGGTAAGAAACGTTCTTGCTAGAAACCCATAGCAGCCACGTAAAACATGCAAACAACAATTAGAGGACGTCTAACTTGTTTTTGCAGGGTATGCTATGTGATGTGATATGGCCAAAAGGATGTGATGAATGATATATGTGATATATGATATTGATCATGTTCTTGTAATAGGAATCACGACTTGCATGTCGATGAGTATGACAACCGGCAGGAGCCATAGGAGTTGTCTTTATTTATTTATGACCTGCGTGTCAACATAAACGTCATGTAATTACTTTACTTTATTGCTAACCGTTAGCTGTAGTAGTAGAAGTAATAGTTGGCGAGACAACTTCATGAAGACACGATGATGGAGATCATGATGATGGAGATCATGGTGTCATGCCGGTGACGATGATGATCATGGAGCCCCGAAGATGGAGATCAAAAGGAGCAATATGATATTGGCCATATCATGTCACTATTTGATTGCATGTGATGTTTATCATGTTTTTGCATCTTGTTTACTTAGAACGACGGTAGTAAATAAGATGATCCCTCATAATAATTTCAAGAAGGTGTGTCCCCCTAACTGTGCACCGTTGCGACAGTTCGTTGTTTCGAAGCACCACGTGATGATCGGGTGTGATAGATTCTAACGTTCACATACAACGGGTGTAAGACAGATTTACACACGCGAAACACTTAGGTTGACTTGACGAGCCTAGCATGTGTACAGACATGGCCTCGGAACACAGAAGACCGAAAGGTCGAGCATGAGTCGTATAGAAGATACGATCAACATGAAGATGTTCACCGACGTTGACTAGTCCGTCTCACGTGATGATCGGACACGGCCTAGTTGACTCGGATCATGTAATCACTTAGATGACTAGAGGGATGTCTATCTGAGTGGGAGTTCATAAGATGAACTTAATTATCCTGAACATAGTCAAAAGGTCTTCGCAAATTATGTCGTAGCTCGCGCTTCAGTTCTACTGTTTAGATATGTTCCTAGAGAAAATTTAGTTGAAAGTTGATAGTAGCAACTATGCGGACTAGGTCCGTAAACTGAGGATTGTCCTCATTGCTTCATAGAAGGCTTATGTCCTTTATGCACCGCTCAGTGTGCTTAACCTCAAACGTCGTCTATGGATGTTGCGAACATCTGACATACACGTTTTGATAACTACGTGATAGTTCAGTTAAACGGTTTAGAGTTGAGGCACCGAAGACGTTTTGAAACGTCGCGAAACATATGAGATGTTTTGAGGGCTGAAATTGAGATTTCAGGCTCGTGCCCACGTCAAGAGGTATAAGACCTCCGACGATTTTCTTAGCATACAAACTAAGGGAGAAAAGCTCAATTGTTGAGCTTGTGCTCAGATTGTCTGAGTACAACAATCATTTGAATCGAGTGGGAGTTGATCTTCCAGATGAGATAGTGATGTTTTCTCCGAAGTCATTGCCACCAAGCTGCTAGAGCTTCGTGATGAACTATAATATATCAGGGACATATGTGATGATCCTTGAGATATTCGCGATGTTTGACACCACAAAATTAGAAATCAAGAAGGAGCATCAATTGTTGATGGTTGGTGAAACCACTAGTTTCAAGAAGGGCAAGGGCAAGAAGGGATACTTCATGAAACGGCAATTCAGCTGCTGCTCTAGTGAAGAAACCCAAGGTTGAACCCAAACCCGAGACTAAGTGCTTCTGTAATAAGGGGAACAGCCACTGGAGCAGAATTACCCTAGATACTTGGTAGATGAGAAGGCTTGCAAGGTCGATAGAAGTATATTGGATATACATTGTGTTGATGTGTACTTTACTAGTACTCCTAGTAGCACCAGGGTATTAGATACTGGTTCGGTTGCTAAGTGTTAGTAACTCGAAATAAAAGCTACAGAATAAACGGAGACTAGCTAAAGGTGAGCTGACGATATGTTGGAAGTGTTTCCAATGTTGATATGATCAAGCATCGCACGCTCCCTCTACCATCGAGATTGGTGTTAAACCTAAATAATTGTTATTTGGTGTTTGCGTTGAGCATAGACATGATTGGATTATGTCTATCGCAACACGGTTATTCATTTAAGGAGAATAATGGTTACTCTGTTTATTTGAATAATACCTTCAATGGTCTTGCACCTAAAATGAATGGTTTATTGAATCTCGATCGTAGTGATACACATGTTCATGCCAAAAGATATAGGATAGTAATGATAGTACCACCTACTTGTGGCACTGCCACATAAGTCATATCGGTATAAAACGCATGAAGAAGCTCCATGCAAATGGACCGTTTGGACTCACTTGATTTTGAATCACTTGAGACATGCAAATCATACCACATGGGCAAGATGACTGAAAGCCTCGTTTTCAGTAAAATGGAACTAGAAAGCAACTTGTTGGAAGAAATACATTTTGATGTGTGCAGTCCAATGAGTGCTGAGGCATGTAGTGGATATCGTTACGTTCTTACTTCACAGATGATTTGAGTAGATGTTGAGTATATTTACTTGATGAATCACGAGTCTGAATTATTGAAAGGTTCAAGTAATTTCAGGGTGAAGTTGAAAGATCGTCGTGACAAGAGGATAAAAGATCTATGATATGATCATAGAGATGAATATCTGAATTACGAGTTTGGCACAGAATTAAGACATTGTGGAAATTGTTTCACAACTGATACAGCCTGGAACACCATAGTGTGATGGTGTGTCCGAACATCATAACTGCACCCTATTGGATATGATGCATACCATGATGTCTCTTATCGAATTACCACAATAGTTTATGGGTTAGGCATTAGAGACAACCACATTCACTTTAAATAGGGCACCACGTAATTCCGATGAGATGACACCGTATGAACTATGGTTTAGAGAAACCTAAGCTGTCATTTCTTAAAAGTTTGGGGCTGCGACGCTTATGTGAAAAAGTTTCAGGCTGATAAGCTCGAACCCAAAGCGGATAAATGCATCTTCATAGGACACCCAAAACAGTTGGGTATACCTCCTGTCTTAGATCCGAAAGCAATAGGGATTGTTTCTCGAATCGGGTCCTTTCTCGAGGAAAAGTTTCTCTCGAAAGAATTGAGTGGGAGGAAGATAGAACTTGATAAGGTTGTTGAACCTTTACTTCAACCAGAGAGTGGTGCAGCACAGGAAAAATGTTTCTGTGGCACCTGCCTCAGTTGAAGAGAAAGCTAATGATGATGATCATGGAGCTTCAGATCGAGTTACTATCGAACCTCATAGGTTGACAAGGGTGTCTACAACTTCTAAGTGGTAACCCTGTCTTGAAAGTCATGTTGCTAGACAACAATGAACCTATGAGCTATGGAGAAGCGATGGTGGGCCTGGATTCCAAAATGGCTCGAGGCCATATAATCCGAGAGAGGATCCATATATGAAAACAAAGTGTAGACTTTGGCAGAACAGCTCGATGGTCGTAAGGCTGTTGAGTACAGATGGATTTTAAAAGGAAGACGGACAACGATGGTAAATGTCACCATTAAGAAAGCTCGACTTGTCGTTAAGAAGTTTCTCGACAAGTTCAAGGAGTTGACTACGATGAGACTTTCTCACTCGTAGCGATGCTAAAAGTCTGTTGGAATTATATTAGCAATTACTGCATTATTTATGAAATCTTGCAGATAGGATGTCAAAACAATATTTCCTCGACGATTTTCTTGAGGAAAGGTTGTATGTGATACAACCGGAAGGTTTTGTCAATCCTGAAAGATGCTAATAAGTATGCAAAGCTCCAGCAATCCTTCTAAGGACTGGAGTAAGCATCTCGGAGTTGGAATGTATGCTTTGATGAGATGATCAAAGATTTTGGTGTATACAAAGTTTATGAGAAACTTGTATTTCCAAAGAAGTGAGTGGGAGCACTATAGAATTTCTGATGAATATATGTTGTCGACATATCATAGATCAGAAATGATGTAGAATTTCTGGAAAGCATATAGGGTTATTTGAAAAGTGTTTTTCAATGGAAAGCCTGGATTAAGCCACTTGAACATTGAGCATCAAGATCTATAAGGATAGATCAAAACGCTTAATGGTACTTTCAAATGAGCACATACCTTGACATGATCTTGAAGGTGTTCAAGATGGATCAGTCAAATAAGGAGTTCTTGCCTGAGTTGTAAGGTATGAAGTTAAGACTTAAAGCTCGACCACGGCAGAATAGAGAGAAAGGACGAAGGTCATCCCCTATGCTTAAGACGTAGGCTCTACAGTATGCTATGCTGTGTACTGCACCTGAAGTGTGCCTTGCCATGAGTCAGTCAAGGGGTACATGAGTGATCCAAGAATGGATCAAAGGACAGCGGTCAAAGTTATCCTTAGTAACTAGTGGACTAAGGAATTTTCTCGATTATGGAGGTGGTAAAAGAGTTCGTCGTAAAGAGTTACATCGATGCAAGCTTAACACCTATCCGGATAGCTCTGAGTAGAGATACCGGATACGTATAATGGAGCAACAATTTGGAATAGCTCCAAGTAGAACAGTTATTTGAAATGGCTCCAAATGTAGCGTAGTAGTTGCATCTACAAGATGACATAGAAATTTGCGAAGTACATACGGATCTGAATGTTGCAGACCCGTTGACTAAAACCTCTCTCACAAGCAACATGATCAAACCTAGAACTCATTGAGTGTTAATCACATAGTGATGTGAACTAGACTACTGACTCTAGTAAACTCTTGGGTGTTAGTCACATGGCGATGTGACCTGTGAGTGTTAATCACATGGCGATGTGAACTAGATTATTGACTCTAGTGCAAGTGGGAGACTGTTGGAAATATGCCCTAGAGGCAATAATAAATTGGTTATTATTATATTTCCTTGTTCATGATAATCGTTTATTATCCATGCTAGAATTGTATTGATAGGAAACTCAGATACATGTGTGGATACATAAACAACACCATGTCCCTAGTAAGCCTCTAGTTGACTAGCTCGTTGATCAATAGATGGTTACGGTTTCCTGACCATGGACATTGAATGTCGTTGATAACAGGATCACATCATTAGGAGAATGATGTGATGGACAAGACCCAATCCTAAGCATAGCACAAGATCGTGTAGTTCGTATGCTAAAGCTTTTCTAATGTCAAGTATCATTTCCTTAGACCATGAGACTGTGCAACTCCCGGATACCGTAGGAATGCTTTGGGTGTGCCAAACATCACAACGTAACTAGGTGGCTATAAAGGTACACTACGGGTATCTCCGAAAGTGTCTGTTGGGTTGGCACGAATCGAGACTGGGATTTGTCACTCCGTGTGACGGAGAGGTATCTCTGGGCCCACTCGGTAGGACATCATCATAATGTGCACAATGTGGTCAAGGAGTTGATCACGGGATGATGTGTTACGGAACGAGTAAAGAGACTTGCCGGTAACGAGATTGAACAAGGTATCGGGATACCGACGATCGAATCTCGGGCAAGTATCGTACCGATAGACAAAGGGAATTGTATACGGGATTGATTAAGTCCTTGACATCGTGGTTCATCCGATGAGATCATCATGGAACATGTGGGAGCCAACATGGGTATCCAGATCCCGCTGTTGGTTATTGACCAGAGAACGCCTCGGTCATGTCTGCATGTCTCCCGAACCCGTAGGGTCTACACACTTAAGGTTCGATGACGCTAGGGTTAGAAAGGAAGTTTGTATGTGGTTACCGAATGTTGTTCGGAGTCCCGGATGAGATCCCGGACGTCACGAGGAGTTCCGGAATGGTCTGGAGGTAAAGATTTATATATAGGAAGTCCTATTTCGGCCATCGGGACAAGTTTCGGGGTCATCGGTATTGTACCGGGACCACCGGAAGGGTCCCGGGGGCCCACCGGGTGGGGCCACTTATCCCGGAGGGTCCCATGGGCTGAAGTGGGATGGGATCCATCCCAAAGTGGGCTGGGGCGCCACTTTCCCCTAGGGCCCATGCGCCTAGTGTGGGGGAAACCCTAAAAGAAGAGTCCCAGAAGGGGAAGGCACCTCCTAGGTGCCTTGGGGAGGAGGGATTCCTCCCTTGGCCGTCACCCCCCTAGGAGATTGGATCTCCTAGGGCCGGCGCCCCCCCTTGGCCCCCCTATATATAGTGGGGGAGATGGAGGACTTCTTACCTTTGCCTTTGGTGCAGCCCTCCCCTTCTCCCTAGTCCTTCTCCTCTCCCGTGGTGCTTGGCGAAGCCCTGCAGGATTGCCACGCTCCTCCACCACCACCACACCATTGTGCTGCTGCTGGATGGAGTCTTCTCAACCTCTCCCTCTCTCCTTGCTGGATCAAGGCGTGGGAGATGTCACCGGGCTGTACGTGTGTTGAACGCGGAGGTGCCGTCCGTTCGGCACTAGGATCTCCGGTGATTTGGATCACGACGAGTACGACTCCATCAACCCCGTTCTCTTGAACGCTTCCGCTTAGCGATCTACAAGGGTATGTAGATGCACTCTCCTTCCCCTTGTTGCTGGTCTCTCCATAGATAGATCTTGGTGACACGTAGGAAAATTTTGAATTTCTGCTACGTTCCCCAACACCAAGTACCCATCACATACCCTTATCTCCCGCATTACATTATTTGCCATTTGCCTCTCGTTTTCCTCTCCCCCCACTTCACCCTTGCCATTTTATTCACCCTCTCTCTCTCTATCCTCCCTCTCTATTTGCCTGTTTTTACCCGCTTGCTTTCTGATTGCTTGTGTGTTAGTTTGCTTGCTTGTCACGATGGCTCAAGATAATACTAAATTGTGTGACTTCACCAATACCAACAATAATGATTTTATTAGCACTCTGATTGCTCCTCTTACCGATGCTGAATCTTGTGAAATTAATACTACGTTGCTGAATCTTGTCATGAAAGATCCGTTCTCCGGCCTTCCTAGTGAAGATGCCGCTACCCATCTAAATAGCTTCGTTGATTTGTGTGACATGCAAAAGAAGAAAGATGTGGATAATGATATTGTTAAATTGAAGCTATTTCCTTTTTCGCTTAGAGATCATGCTAAAGCTTGGTTTTCATCTTTGCCTAAAAATAGTATTGATTCATGGAATAAGTGCAAAGATGCTTTTATCTCTAAGTATTTTCCTCCCGCTAAGATCATCTCTCTTAGAAACGATATTATGAATTTTAAGCAACTTGATCATGAACATGTTGCACAAGCTTGGGAGAGAATGAAATTAACGATACGTAATTGCCCTACTCATGGTTTAAATTTGTGGATGATTGTTCAAATTTTTTATGCCGGATTGAATTTTGCTTCGAGAAATCTTTTAGATTCGGCCGCGGGAGGCACTTTTATGGAAATCACTTTAGGAGAAGCTACTAAACTCCAAGATAATATTATGGTTAATTATTCTCAATGGCATACTGAAAGATCTACTAATAAAAAGGTGCATGCGATAGAAGAAATTAATGTTTTGAGTGGGAAGGTGGATGAACTTATGAAATTATTTGCTAATAAGAGTGTTTCTTCTGATCCTAATGATATGCCCTTGTCTACTTTGATTGAGAATAATAATGAATCTATGGATGTGAATTTTGTTGTTAGGAACAATTTTCGTAACAACGCGTATAGAGAAAATTTCAATCCTAGGCCTTATCCTAGTAATTCCTCTAATAATTATGGTAATTCCTACAACAATTCTTATGGAAATTATAATAATATGCCCTCTAATTTTGAACCTAATATTAAAGAATTTATTACTTCGCAAAAGAATTTTAATGCTATGATTGAAGAAAAATTGCTTAAGATTGATGATTTGGCTAGGAACGTTGATAGAATTGCTCTTGATGTTGATTCTTTGAAACTTAGATCTATTCCACCTAAGCATGATATCAATGAGTCTCTCAAAGCCATGAGAATTTCCATTGATGAGTGCAAAGAAAGAACCGCTAGGATGCTTGCTAAGAATGATGCCTTTATAAGAGCGTGTTCTTCTAGTTGCTATGAAAATAATGATGAAGATCTAAAAGTTATTGATGTGTCCCCTATTAAATCTTTGTTTTGCAATATGAATCTTGATAATGATGGGGCTGAATATGATCCACCTTTACCTAGAAGGCGTTCCAAGAATTTGGAATTTTTTTATCTTGATGCTAAATTTGACAAAAGTGGGATTGAAGAAATTAAAACCCTAGATGTTGCTAAACCCACTATTATGGATTTCAAGGAATTTAAATATGAAAATTGCTCTTTGATTGATTGTATTTCCTTGTTGCAATCCATGATGAATTCTCCTCACGCTTATAGTCAAAATAAAGCGTTTACTAAACATATCGTTGATGCATTGATGCAATCTTATGAAGAAAAACTTGAATTGGAAGTTTCTATCCCTAGAAAACTTTATGATGAGTGGGAACCAACTATTAAAATTAAAATTAAAGATCGTGAATGCTATGCTTTATGCGATTTGGGTGCTAGTGTTTCCACGATTCCAAAGACTTTGTGTGATTTGTTAGGTTTCCGTGATTTTGATGATTGCTCTCTAAACATGCACCTTGCGGACCACTATTAAGAAACCTATGGGAAGAATTAATGATGTTCTTATTGTTACAAATAGGAATTATGTGCCTGTATATTTTATTGTTCTTAACATAGATTGCAATCCTTCATGTCCTATTATTCTTGGTAGACCTTTCCTTAGAACGATCGGTGCAATTATTGATATGAAGGAAGGAAATATTAGATTCCAATTTCCATTAAGGAAAGTCATGGAACACTTTCCTAGAAAGAAAATTAAATTAACTTATGAATCTATTATGAGAGCCACTTATGGATTGCCTACCAAAGATGGCAATACCTAGATCTATTCTTGCTTGTTATGCCTAGCTAGGGGCGTTAAACGATAGCGCTTGTTGGGAGGCAACCCAATTTTATTTTTATTCCTTGCTATTTGCTCCTGTTTAGTAATAAATAATTTATCTAGCCTCTGTTTTTGTTGTGTTTTTTGTGTTTAATTAGTGTTTGTGCCAAGTAGAACCATTGGGAAGACTTGGGGGAAGTCTTGTTGAACTTGCTGTAAAAAACAGAAACTTTAGTGCTCACGAGAACTACTGCCATTTTTATTTGGAAAGTGATATTTAGTTAATTATTTTTGCAGATTATTAGTAGATAAATGCCTCAATTTATTTTAGAATTTTTGGGGTTCCAGATCTTGCGCTAGCTACAGATTACTACAGACTGTTCTGTTTTTTGACAGATTCTGTTTTTCGTGTGTTGTTTGCTTATTTTGATGAATCTATGGCTAGTAAAATAGTTTATAAACCATAGAGAAGTTGGAATACAGTAGGTATATCACCAATGTAAATAAAGAATGAGTTCATTATAGTACCTTGAAGTGGTCTTTTATTTTCTTTCGCAAACGGAGCTCACGAGATTTTCTACTTTAAGTTTTGTGTTGTGAAGTTTTCAAGTTTTGGGTAAAGATTTGATGGATTATGGAACAAGGAGTGGCAAGAGCCTAAGCTTGGGGATTCCCATGGCACCCCCAAGATAATCTAAGGACACCTAAAAGCCAACGCTTGGGGATGCCCCGGAAGGCATCTCCTCTTTCGTCTACTTCTATCGGTAACTTTACTTGGAGTTATATTTTTATTCACCACATGATATGTGTTTTGCTTGGAGCGTCTTGTATTATTTGAGTGTTTATTTGTTAGTTTACCACAATCATCATTGCTGTACACACCTTTTGAGAGAGACATACATGATTTAGAATTTGTTAGAATACTCTATGTGCTTTGTTTATATCTTTTGAGTTATATAATCTTGCTCTAGTACTTCACTTATATCTTTTAGAGCACGGTGGTGAACTTGTTTTATATGAATTATTGATCTCTCATGCTTCACTTAGATTATTTTGAGAGTCTTAATAGCATGGTAATTTGCTTTAAATCCTAATATGCTAGGTATTCAAGAATAAAAAAAATTCTCTTATGAGTGTGTTGAATACTATGATAAGTTTGATACTTGATAATCGTTTTAAGATATAAAGATGGTGATATTAAAGTTGTGCTAGTTGAGTAGTTGTGAATTTGGGAAATACTTGTGTTAAAGTTTGTGATTCCCGTAGCATGCACGCATGGTGAACCGTTATGTGATGAAGTCGGAGCATGATTTATTTTTTGATTGCCTTCCTTATGAGTGGCGGTCGGAGACGAGCGATGGTCTTTTCCTACCAATCTATCCCCCTAGGAGCATGCGCGTAATACTTTGCTTTGATAACTTGTAGATTTTTTCAATAAGTATATGTGTTCTTTATGACTAATGTTGAGTCCATAGATTATACGCACTCTCACCCTTCCACCTTTGCTAGCCTCTCTAATACCGCGCACCTTTCGCCGGTATCATACACCCACCATATACCTTCCTCAAAACAGCCACCATACGTACCTATTATAGCACTTCCATAGGCATTCCGAGATATATTGCCATGCAACTTTCCACCATTCCGTTTATTATGACACACTCCATCACTGTCATATTGCTTAGCATGATCATGTAGTTGACATCGTATTTGTGGCAAAGCCACCATTCATAATTCTTTCATACATGTCACTCATGAGTCATTGCATCCCGGTACACCGCCGGAGGCATTCATATAGAGTCATATTTTGTTCTAAGTATCGAGTTGTAATTCTTGATTTGTAAGAAAAATAAAACTGTAATGATCATCATGATTAGAGCATTGTCCCAGTGAGGAAAGGATGATGGAGACTATGATTCCCCACAAGTCGGGATGAGACTCCGGACGAAAAATAAAAAAAATAAAAAAAAGGGAAGGAAAAGAGGCCATAAAAAATAGAAAAGGCCCAAATAAAAAAAATAAAAAAATGAGAGAAAAAGAGAGAAGGGACAATGTTACTATCCTTTTACCACACTTGTGCTTCAAAGTAGCACCATGATCTTCATAGTAGAGAGTCTCTCATGTTATCACTTTCATATACTAGTGGGAATCTTTCATTATAGAACTTGGCTTGTATATTCCAATGATGGGCTTCCTCTAAATTCCCTAGGTCTTCATGAGCAAGCAAGTTGGATGCACACCCACTTAGTTTCTTTTTGAGCTTTCATATACTTATAGCACTAGTGCATCCGTTGCATGGCAATCCCTACTCACTCACATTGATATCTATTGATGGGCATCTACATAGCCTGTTGATACACCTAGTTGATGTGAGACTATCTTCTCCCTTTTTCTCTTCTCCACAACCACCACTCTATTCCACCTATAGTGCTATATCCATGGCTCACGCTCATGTATTGCGTGAAGATTGAAAAAGTTTTGAGAATGTCAAAAGTATGAAACAATTGCTTGGCTTGTCATCGGGGTTGTGCATGATTTAAATATTTTGTGTGGTGAAGATAGAGCATAGCCAGACTATATGATTTTGTAGGGATAACTTTCTTTAGCCATGTTATTTTGAGAAGACATAATTGCTTTGTTAGTATGCTTGAATTATTATTATTTTTATGTCAATATGAACTTTTGTCTTGAATCTTTCGGATCTGAATATTCATACCACAATTAAGAAGAATTACATTAAAATTATGCCAAGTAGCACTCCGCATCAAAAATTCTGTTTTTATCATTTACCTACTCGAGGACGAGCAGGAATTAACCTTGGGGATGCTTGATACGTCTCCAACGTATCTATAATTTTTGATTGCTCCACTTCTATATTATTTTTGGGACTAACCTATTAACCGAAGGCCCAGCCCAGAATTGTTGTTTTTTTGCCTGTTTTAGGGTTTCGAAGAAAATGAATATCAAACGGAATGAAACCTTCGGGAACGTGATTTTCTCAACGAATAAGACCAGAGAGACTTGGACCCTACGTCAAGAAAAGAAACAGGAGGCCACGAGGTAGGGGGGCATGCCCACCCCCACCAGGCGCGCCCTCCACCCTCGTGAGCCCCTGTTGCTCCACCGACGTACTCCTTCCTCGTATATATACCCACGTACCCCCAAACGATCAAATACGGAGCCAAAACCCTAATTCCACCGCCGTAACTTTCTGTATCCACGAGATCCCATCTTGCGGCCTGTTCCGGAGCTCCGACGGAGGGGGCATCGATCACGGAGGGCTTCTACATCAACACCATAGCCTCTCCGATGAAGTGTCAGTAGTTTACCTCAGACCTATGGGTCCATAGTTAGTAGCTAGATGGCTTCTTCTCTCTTTTTGGATCTCAATACAATGTTCTCCCCCTCTCTTGTGGAGAACTATTCGATGTAATCTTCTTTTTGCGGTGTGTTTGTTGAGACCGATGAATTGTGGGTTTATGATCAAGTCTATCTATGAATAATATTTGAATCTTCTCTGAATTCTTTTATCTATGATTGGTTATCTTTGCAAGTCTCTTTGAATTATCAGTTTGGTCTGGCCTACTAGATTGATCTTTCTTGCAATGGGAGAAGTGCTTAGCTTTGGGTTCAATCTTCCGGTGTCCTTTCCCGGTGACAGTAAGGGAAGCAAGGCACGCATTGTATTGTTGCCATCGAGGATAAAAAGATGGGGTTTTCTTCATATTGCATGAGTCTATCCCTCTACATCATGACATCTTGCTTAAGGCATTACTCTGTTTTTAACTTAATACTCCAGATCCATGCTGGATAGCGGTCGATGAGTGCAGTAATAGTAGTAGATGCATGCAGGAGTCGGTCTACTTGTCTCGGATGTGATGCCTATATACATGATGATACCTAGATATTCTCATAACTATGCTCAATTCTGTCAATTGCTCAACAATAATTTGTTCATCCACCGTAGAATACTTATGCTCCTGAGGGAAGCCACTAGTGAAACCTATTGCCCCCGGGTCTATCTTTATCATATTGATCTCCTACCACTTAGTTATTTCCTTTGCTATTTACTTTGCCTTTATTTTACTTTGCATCCTTTATCATAAAAATACCAAAATTATTATCTTATCATACCAAAAATACTAAGAGTGTTTCTTCTGATCCTAATGATATGCCTTTGTCTACTTTGATTGAGAATAACAATGAACCTATGGATGTGAATTTTGTTGGTAGGAATAATTTTGGTAACAACGCTTATAGAGGGAATTTTAATCCTAGGCTATATCCTAGTAATCCTTCTAATAATTATGGGAATTCCTACAACAACTCTTATGGAAATTGTAATAAGATGCCCTCTGAATTTGAGAATAGTGTTAAAGAATTTATGAATTCACAAAAGAATTTTAATGCTTTGCTTGAGGAGAAATTGCTTAAAGTTGATGATTCGGCTAGGAACATTGATAGAATTTCTCTTGAGATTGATTCCATAAAGCTTAGATCTATTCCTCCTAAGCATGATATCAATGAGTCTCTCAAAGCCATGAGAATTTCCATTGATGAGTGCAAGGAAAGAACCGCTAGGATGCGTGCTTCCAAAGATGCCTTTATTAAAGCGTGTTCCTCAAATTCCTATGAAAATCAAGATGAAGATGTAAAAGTTATTGATGTGTCCCCTATTAAATCTTTGTTTCGCAATATGAATCTTGATGAAACTGAATATGATCTTCCTTTACCTAGAAGGCGTTCTAAAAATTCGGAGTATTTAGATCTTAATGATGAAATTGATGAAAGTGGGATTGAAAGAAATAAAAATCTAGATGTTGCTAAACCCACTATGTTGGATTTCAAGGAATTTAATTATGAAAGTTGCTCTTTAATTGATTGTATTTCCTTGTTGCAATCTGTGCTAAATTCTCCACATGCTTATAGTCAAAATAAAGCCTTCACCGAACATATTGTTGATGCCTTGATGCAATCTTATGAAGAAAAACTTGAGTTGAAAGTTTCTATCCTAGAAAACTCTATGATGAGTGGGAACCAATTATTAAAATTCAAATTAAAGATCATGAGTTTTATGCTTTGTGTGATTTGGGTGCTAGTGTCTCTACTATTCCCAAGACTTTATGTGATTTGCTAGATTTCCGTAATTTTGATGATTGCTCTCTAAACTTGCATCTTGCGGATTCCACTATTAAGAAACCTATGGGAAGGATTAATGATGTTCTTATTATTGCAAATAGGAATTATGTGCCCGTAGATTTTATTGTTCTTGATATAGATTGCAATCCTTCTTGCCCTATTATTCTTGGTAGACCTTTCCTTAGAACGGTTGGTGCGGTTATTGATATGAAGGAAGGGAATATTAGATTTCAATTTCCATTAAAAAGGGAATTGAACAATTTCCAATAAACAAAATAAAATTTCCATATGAAACTATCATGATAGCCACTTATGGATTGCCTACCAAATATGGCAATACTTAGATCTATCCTCGCTTTTATGCCTAGCTAGGGGCGTTAAACGATAGCGCTTGTTGGGAGGCAACCCAACTTTCTTTTTATTCCTTGATTTTTGCTCCTGTTTATTAATAAATAAATTATTTAGCCTCTGTTTTGGTTGTGTTTTTGTATTTAATTAGTGTTTGTGCTAAGTAGAACCATTGGGAATACTTGGGGAAAGTCTTGTTGAACTTGCTGTAAAAAACAGAAACTTTAGCGCTCACCAGAACTGCTGTCATTTTTATTTGAAGAGTGCTATTTAGTTAATTCTTTTTTCAGATGATTAAAAGATAAATTCCTCACGTCCATAAATTTATTTTAGAATTTTTGGGGTTCCATATCTTGTGCTAGCTACAGATTACTACAGACTGTTCTGTTTTTGACAGATTCTGTTTTTCGTGTGTTGTTTGCTTATTTTGATGAATCTATGGCTAGTAAAATAGTTTATAATCCATAGAGAAGTTGGAATACATTAGGTTTAACACCAATATAAATAAATAATTAGTTCATTGCATTACCTTGAAGTGGTCTTTTGTTTTCTTTCGCTAACGGAGCTCATGAGTTTTCTATTTTGAGTTTTGTGTTGTGAAGTTTTCAAGTTTTGGGTGAATTCTTTTGATGGATCATGGAACAAGGAGTGGCAAGAGCCTAATCTTGGGGTGGCCCATGGAACCCCCAAGATAATCCAAGGACACCAAAAAGTCAAAGCTTGGGGATGCCCCGGAAGGCATCCCCTCTTTCGTCCACTTCCATCGGTAATTTACTTGGAGCTATATTTTTATTCACCAACATGATATGTGTTTTGCTTGGAGCGTCTTGTATTATTTGTGTCTTTATGTCTTAGTATGCCACAATCATCCTTGCTGTACACACCTTTTGAGAGAGCCATACATGAATTAAAATTTGATAGAATACTCTATGTGCTTCACTTATATCTTTTGAGCTAAGTAGTTTTACTCTATGTGCTTCACTTATATCTTTTGAGCTATGTAGTTTTGCTATATGTGCTTCACTTATATCTTTTGAGCGTTATAATTTTGCTCTATGTGCTTCACTCAGATCTTTTAGAGCACGGTGGTGGATTTGTTTTAGAGAAACTATTGATCTCTCATGCTTCACTTAAATTATTTTGAGAGTCTCTTAATAGCATGGTAATTTGCTTAATAATAATATGCTTGGTATTCAAGATTTGTGAAACTTTCTTTTGAGTGTGTTGAATACTAAGAAAAGATTGAAGCATGATAAATGTTTTGAGATATGGAGGTGATAATATTAAAGTCATGCTAGTTGAGTAGTTGTGAATTTAAAGAATAATTGTGTTAAAGTTTGTGATTCACGTAGCATGCACGTATGGTGAACCGTTATGTGATGAAGTCGGAGCATGACTTATTTATTGATTATCTTCCTTATGAGTGGCGGTCGGGGACGAGCGATGGTCTTTTCCTACCAATATACCCCAATAGGTGCATGCACGTAATACTTTGCTTTGATAAATTCTAGATTTTTGCAATAAGTATATGAGTTCGTTATGACTAATGTTGAGTCCATGGATTATACGCACTCTCACCTTTCCACCTTTGCTAGCCTCTCTAATACCGTGCACCTTTCGCCGGTATCATACACCTACCATATACCTTCCTCAAAACAGCCACCATACCTACCTATTATGGCATTTCCATAGCCATTCTGAGATATATTGCCATGCAACTTTTCACCATCTAGTTCATCATGACACATTCATCATTGTCATATTGCTTAGCATGATCATGTATTGCGTAAAGATTGAAAAAGTTTTGGAAAAGTTAGAGTATGAAACAATTGATTGGCTTGTCATCGGGGTTGTGCATGATTTAAATACTTTGTGTGGTGAAGATGGAGCATAGCCAGACTATATGATTTTGTAGGGACAACTTTCTTTGGCCATGTTATTTTGAGAAGACATAATTGCTTTGTTAGTATGCTTGAAGTATTATTATTTTTATGTCAATATAAACTTTTGTCTTGAATATTTCTAATCTGAATATTCATACCACAATTAAGAAGATTTGCATTGAAATTATGCCAAGTAGCACTCCGCATCAAAAATTCTCTTTTTATCATTTACCTACTCGAGGACGAGCAGGAATTAAGCTTGGGGATGCCTGATACGTCTCCAACGTATCTATAATTTTTGATTGCTCCATGCTATATTATCTACTATTTTGGACTATATTGGGCTTTATTTTCCACTTTTATATTATTTTTGGGACTAACCTATTAACCGGAGGCCCAGCCCAGAATTGCTGTTTTTTGCCTATTTCAGTGTTTCGGAGAAACAGAATATCAAACGGAGTCCAAACGAAATAAAATCTTCGGGAACGTGATTTTCTCACCGAACGTGATCCAGGAGACTTGGAGCCTACTCCAGGGGGTCAAAGAGGAGGTCACGAGAGTGGGGGCACCCCCCTAGGGCGCGCCCCCTACCTCGTGGGCCCCTCGGTGCTCCACCGACGTACTCCTTCCTCCTATATATACACACGTACCCCCAAACGATCAGAACAGGAGCCAAAAACCTAATTCCACCGCCGCAACTTTCTGTATCCATGAGATCCCATCTTGGGGCCTGTTTCGGAGCTCCGCCGGAAAAGGGCCGTCATCACGGAGGGCTTCTACATCATCCTAGCCCCTCCGATGAAGTGTGAGTAGTTTACCTCAGACCTTCGGGGCCATAGTTAGTAGCTAGATGGCTTCTTCTCTCTCTTTGAATCTTAATACAAAGTTCTCCCCCTCTCTTGTGGAGATCTATTTGATGTAATCTTCTTTTTGCGGTGTGTTTGTTGAGATCGATGAATTGTGGGTTTATGATCAAGTCTATCTATGAATAATATTTGAATCTTCTCTGAATTCTTTTATGTATGATTGGTTATCTTTGCAAGTCTCTTCGAATTATCCGTTTGGTTTGGCCAACTAGATTGGTAGTTCTTGCCATGGGAGAAGTGCTTAGCTTTGGGTTCAATCTTGCGGTGTCCTTACCCAGTGACAGAAGGGGCAGCAAGGCACGTATTGTATCGTTGCCATCGAGGATAACAAGATGGGGTTTATTTCATATTGCATGAATTTATCTCTCTACATCATGTCATCTTGCTTAATGTGTTACTATGTTTTTAACTTAATACTCTAGATGCATGTTGGATAGCGGTCGATGAGTGGAGTAATAGTAGTAGATGCAGAATCGTTTCGATCTACTTGTCACGGACGCGATGCCTATATACATGATCATGCCTAGATATTCTCATAACTATGCTCAATTCTGTCAATTGCTCAACAGTAATTTGTTCACCCACCGTAGAATACTTATGCTCTTGAGAGAAGCCACTGGTGAAACCTATGGCCCCTGGGTCTATTCTCATCATATCAATCTCCATCACTTTAATCTTGCTTTGCTTTTTTACTTTGCCTTTACTTTTTACTTTGCATCTTTATACCAAAAATATTATATCTATCAGATCTCACTCTCGTAAGTGACCGTGAAGGGATTGACAACCCCTAATCGCGTTGGTTGCGAGTAGCTATCGTTTTGTGCAGGTACGAGGGACTTGAGCGTGGCCTCCTACTGGATTGATACCTTGGTTCTCAAAAACTAAGGGAAATACTTACGCTACTCTGCTGCATCATCCCTTCCTCTTCGGGGAAAACCAACGCAAGCTCAAGACGTAGCAGTAGCCTCCTACTGGATTGATACCTTTGTTCTCAAAAACTGAGGGAAATACTTACGCTACTTTGCTGCATCATCCCTTCCTCTTCGGGGAAAACCAACGCAGTGCTCAAGAGGTAGCAAAGATCTATGCAATTTATTTAGTTGAGTTGAGATGCAAAGATTAATGACATGATGGCATGATGACATGATGCAATGCACATGATGCAATGATGAATGCAACAAACCAACAACTCACCAGACGAAACTCGGAAAACATGGAAGGCGTCTGAAGCTCCGGTCTTGGGGCGTCACACACATCAATAACTTTTAGATCTTCATCTTTGTTATCATGGAAACTAGAAGAACACGCTTTTATAAAGCAATCTTTCTTAGCACGCATCCTAGCGGTTCTTTATTTGCACTCATCAATGGAAATTCTCATAGCTTTGAGAGACTCATTGATATCATGCTTAGGTGAAATAGATCTAAGTTTCAAAGAAACAACATCAAGAGAAATTCTATCAACCTTCCTGGCCAACTCATCAATCTTAAGCAATTTTTCTTCAATCAATGCATTGAAGTTCTTTAATATTAGATTCAAAATCAGAGGGCATCTTATTAAAATTTCCATAAGAATTGTTGTAGGAGTTACCATAATTATTAGAGGAATTACTTGGATAAGGCCTAGGAAAGTTTCCTCTATACGCGTTGTTACCAAAATTATTCCTACCAACAAAATTCACATCCAAAGATTCATTATTATTCTCAATCAAAGTAGACAAAGGCATATCATTAGGATCAGAAGAAACACTTTTATTAGCAAATAATTTCATAAGTTCATCCATCTTTCCACTCAAAACATTAATTTCTTCTATCGCGTGCACTTTCTTATTAGTAGATCTTTCGGTGTGCCATTGAGAATAATTAACCATAATATTATCTAGGAGTTTAGTAGCTTCTCCTAAAGTGATTTCCAAAAAAGTGCCTCCCGCGGCCAAATCTAAAAGGTTTCTAGAAGCAAAATTCAATCCGGCATAAAAATTTGTATAATCATCCATAAATTCAAACCATGTATAGGGCAATTACGTATCATTAATTTCATCCTCTCCCAAACTTGTGCAACATGTTCATGATCAAGTTGCTTAAAATTCATAATATCGTTTCTAAGAGAGATTATCTTAGCGGGAGGAAAATACTTAGAGATAAAAGCATCTTTGCACTTATTCCATGAATCAATACTATTTTTAGGCAAAGACAAAAACCAAGCTTTAGCACGATCTCTAAGCGAAAACGGGAATACCTTCAATTTAACAATATCATTATCCACATCTTTATTCTTTTGCATATCACACAAATCAACGAAGTTGTTTAGATGGGTAGCGGCATCTTCACTAGGTAGGCCGGAAAACGGATCTTTCATGACAAGATTCAGCAAAGCAGCATTAATTTCACAAGATTCAGCATCGGTAAGAGGAGCAATCGGAGTGCTAATAAAGTCATTGTTGTTGGTGTTAGTAAAGTCACACAATTTGGTATTATCTTGAGACATCATGACAAGCAAACAAGAGACAAGAAAAAAGAGGCGAATGGAGAAAGAGGAGGAGGACGGAGAGAGAGAGGGCGAATAAAACTGCAAGGGTGAAGTGGGGGAGAGGAAAACGAGAGGCAAATGGCAAATAATGTAGTGCGGAAGATAAGGGTTTGTGATGGGTACTTGGTATGTTGAATTTTGCGTAGACTCCCCGGCAACGGCGCCAGAAATCCTTCTTGCTACCTCTTGAGCACTGTGTTGGTTTTCCCTTGAAGAGGAAATGGTGATGGAGCAGAGCATCGCAAGTATTTTCCTCAGTTTTTGAGAACCAAGGTATCACTCCAGTAGGAGGCCACGCACGAGTCCCTCACACCTACACAAACAAATAAAATCCTCGCAACCAACGCGATAAAGGGGTTGTCAATCCATTCACAGTCACCTACGAGAGTGAGATCTGATAGATATGATAAGATAATGTTTTTGGTATTTTTATGATAAAGAGAAATAAAGATGCAAGTAAAATAAATGGCAAAGGAAATAACTAAGTATTCAAAGATTAATATGATGGAAAATAGACCCGGGGGCCATAGGTTTCACTAGTGGCTTCTCTCGAGAGCATAAGTATTACGGTGGGTGAACAAATTACTGTTGAGCAATTGACAGAATTGAGCATAGTTATGAGAATATCTAGGTATGATCATGTATATAGGCATCACGTCCGAGACAAATAGACTGACTCCTTCCTGCATCTACTACTATTACTCCACACATCGACCGCTATCCAGCATGCATCTAGAGTATTAAGTTCAAGAGAACAGAGTAACGCTTTAAGCAAGATGACATGGTGTAGAGGGATAAACTCATGCAATATGATATAAACCCCATCTTGTTATCCTCGATGGCAACAATACAATACGTGCCTTGCTGCCCCTACTGTCCCTGGGAAAGGACACCGCAAGATTGAACCCAAAGCTAAGCACTTCTCCCATTGCAAGAAAGATCAATCTAGTAGGCCAAACCAAACTGATAATTCGAAGAGACTTGTAAAGATAACCAATCATACATAAAAGAATTCAGAGAAGATTCAAATATTGTTCATAGATAATCTTGATCATAAACCCACAATTCATCGATCTCAACAAACACACCGCAAAAGAAGATTACATCGAATAGATCTCCACAAGAGAGGGGGAGAACTTTGTATTGAGATCCAAAAAGAGAGAAGAAGCCATCTAGCTAATAACTATGGACCCGAAGGTCTGAAGTAAACTACTCACACTTCATCGGAGAGGCTATGGTGTTGATGTAGAAGCCCTCCGTGATCGATACCCCCTCCGGTGGAGCTCCGGAAAAGGCCCCAAGATGGGATCTCGTGGATACAGAAAGTTACGGCAGTGGAATTGGGGTTTTGGCTCCGTATCTGGTAGTTTGGGGGTACGCAGGTATATGTAGGAGGAAGAAGTACGTCGGTGGAGCAACGTGGGCCCCACAAGGGTAGAGGGCGCGCCTGGGGGGGGTAGGCGGTCCCCTACCTCGTGCCTTCTTGGTTGATATCTTGACGTAGGGTCCAAGTCCTTTGGATCACGTTTGTTCCGAAAATCACGTTCCCGAAGGTTTCATTCCGTTTGGACTCCGTTTGATATTCTTTTTCTGCGAAACTCTGAAATAGGCAAAAACAACAATTCTAGACTGGGCCTCCGGTTAATAGGTTAGTCCCAAAAATAATATAAAAGTGTATAATAAAGCTCAATAATATCCAAAACAGGATATAATATAGCATGGAACAATAAAAAATTATAGATGCGTTGGAGACGTATCAGGGTGCAATAGCAACGATCTCATGTTTAACATAAGGAACTATAGCAAATTCATCTTCATAAATATTGGCATCATGGCCACAAGAATAGCAGGCATCATGTTCATCAAGGGATATTTCAATCAAATCATCGGAATCATAATTGTCTATAGATTCATGCATATCATTATTTTCTTCCGAAGCAACGGTCATTCTTTCAATAAATTATTTGACATAGACATTATGAGCATAGTTTTCATAGCAATATTTAAGTATGTCAAAAAAATTCAAATTCGTAGAGAGTAATATCATACTTTTCAATCAAAGAAGCAACTTCATAAGCACCCTTAAAAGCAAAAAATTCTTCAATTTGTTCGATATCATAGTAACTATAAACACCTTTTGCATAAGAAGATAAGATTTCATTATCATTAAACTCACATAGGTAGGGGAGGTGTTTTTTAGGGTTCTTAGAGCAACAAGTAAAATCACAGATTTCACAAATATTCCAAGCATAACATAGCAATTTGTTTATTTGATCCCATAAGAGTCTCCCTTTTTCAGACAAACGGTGACGCACAAAATGAGCATGCTCATCTAAGGATTTCCCATCAACTAGACTAGTTGGGGTTTCAGCACGAGTGCATAAGGATCGAAGATGATCCAAGTAGAGCACTTTAAGTGGATCCATATCAATAGATTTTTAGCAAGCAAAGATGCAAGCAAATAGAAGGCACATGGAAACACAAACAAAGATACATACGAGAAGAAGGGCAAACGGAAAAGAGGCAAATAAAACGGCAAGGGTGAAGTGGGGGAGAGGAAAACGAGAGGCAAATGGCGAATAATGTAATGCAAGGGATAAGAGTTGTGATGGGTACTTGGTATGTCTTGACTTGGCATAGATCTCCCCGGCAACGGCGCCAGAAATCCTTCTTGCTACCTCTTGAGCATGCGTTGGTTTTCCCTTGAAGAGGAAAGGGTGGTGCAGCAAAGCAGCGTAAGTATTTCGCTCAGTTTTTGAGAACCAAGGTATCAATCCAGTAGGAGACCACGCGCGAGTCACCTCGTACCTACACAAACAAATAAGAACCTCGCAACCAACGCGATAAAGGGGTTGTCAATCCCTTCACGGCCACTTGCAAGAGTGAGATATGATAGAGAAAATAATAATAAGATAAATATTTTTGTTATTTTTATGATATAAATTGAAAGTGAAGATTGCAAAATAAAATAGATTGGAAACTTGTATGATGGAAAATAGACCCGGGGGCCATAGGTTTCACTAGTGACTTCTCTCAAGATAGCATAAGTATTACGGTGGGTGAACAAATTACTGTCGAGCAATTGATAGAATTGAGCATAGTTATGAGAATATCTAGGTATGATCATGTATATAGGCATCACGTCCGTGACAAGTAGACCGACTCCTGCCTGCATCTACTACTATTACTCCACACATCGACCGCTATCCAGGATGCATCTAGAGTATTAAGTTCATAAGAATGGAGTAACACTTTAAGCAAGATGACATGATGTAGAGGAATAAACTCATGCAATATGATATGAACCCTGTCTTTTTATCCTCGATGGCAACAATACAATACGTGTCATTTCCCCTACTGTCACTGGGATCGAGCACCGCAAGATTGAACCCAAAGCTAAGCACTTCTCCCATTGCAAGAATGATCAATCTAGTAGGCCAAACCAAACTGAAATTCGAAGAGACTTGCAAAGATAACCAATCATACATAAAATAATTTAGAGAAGATTCAAATATTGTTCATAGATAATCTTGATCATAAACCCACAATTCATCGGATCTCGACAAACACACCGCAAAAGAAGATTACATCGAATAAATCTCCAAGAAGATCGAGGAGAACTTTGTATTGAGATCCAAAGAGAGAGAAGAAGCCATCTAGCTAATAACTATGGTCCCGAAGGTCTGAGGTAAACTACTCACACATCATCAGAGAGGATATGGTGTTGATGTACAAGCCCTCCATGATCAATGCCCCCTCCGGCGGAGCGCCGGAAATGGCCCCAAGATGGGATCTCACGGGTACAGAAGGTTGCGGCGGCGGAATTAGGTTTTCGTGGTGTCCCATGATGTTTTGGTATGTAGGTATATATAGGAGGAAGAAGTAGGTCGGTGGATCCACGAGGGACCCACGAGGGTGGAGGGCGCGCCCCCTGCCTCGTGGCTTCCTCGTTGGTTGCTTGACGTCCACTCCAAGTCCTTTGGATCACGTTTGTTCCAAAAATCACGCTCCCGAAGGCTTCATTCTGTTTGGACTCTGTTTGATATTCTTTTTCTGCGAAACACTGAAATAGGCAAAAAACAACAATTTGGGATGGGCCTCCAGTTAATAGGTTAGTCCCAAAAATAATATAAAAGTGTATAAATAAGCCCGTTAAACATCCAAAACAGAATATATAATAGCATGGAACAATCAAAAATTATAGATATGTTGGAGACGTATCAGCCCCCTAGTCCAATTCGATTTGGGCTCGGGGGCGTGCGCCCTGCCTCCTCTCTCCACCAGTTGGCCCATGAGGCCCAATACTTCTTCCCCGTATTCCCGTAACTCCCCGGTACTCCGAAAAATACCCGAATCACTCGGAACCTTTCCGATGTCCGAATATAGTCGTCCAGTATATCGATCTTTACGTGTCGACCATTTCGAGACTCCTCGTCATGTCCCCGATCTCATCCGGGACTATGAACTACCTTCGGTACATCAAATCACATAAACTCATAATACCGATCGTCACCGAACGTTAAGCGTGCGGACCCTACAGGTTCGAGAACTATGTAGATGATACGTCGCCAACGTATCTATAATTTTTGATTGCTCCATGCTATATTATCTATTGTTTTGAACATTATTGGGCTTTATTATCCACTTTTACATTATTTTTGGGACTAACCTATTAACCGGAGGCCTAGCCCAGAATTGTTGTTTTTTTTGCCTATTTTAGGGTTTCGAAGAAAAGGAATATCAAACGGAGTCCAAATGGAATGAAACCATCGGGAACATGATTTTCTCATTGAACATGATCCAGGAGACTTGGACCCTACGTCAATAAACAAAGGAGGAGGCCACAAGGTAGGGGGCGCGCCTACCCCCCCCCCCCCAGGCGCGCCCTCCACCCTCGTGGGCCCCCTGTTTCTCCACCGACGTACTCCTTCTTCCTATATATACCTACATACCCCCAGATGATAAAAAACGGAGCCAAAACCCTAATTCCACCGCCGTAACTTCCTGTATCCACGAGATGCCATCTTGGGGCCTGTTCCGGAGCTCCGCCGGAGGGGGTATCCATCACGGAGGGCTTCTACGTCAACACCATAGCCTCTCCGATGAAGTGTGAGTAGTTTACCTCAGACCTTCGGGTCCATAGTTATTAGCTAGATGGCTTCTTCTCTCTTTTTGGATCTCAATACAATGTTCTCCCCCTCTCTTGTGGAGATCTATTTGATGTAATCTTCTTTTTGCGGTGTGTTTGTTGAGACCGATGAATTGTGGGTTTATGATCAAGATTAGCTATGAACAATATTTGAATCTTCTTTGAATTCTTTTATGTATTATCGGTTATCTTTGCAAGTCTCTTCGAATTATCAGTTTGGTTTGGCCTACTAGATTGATCTTTCTTGCAATGGGAGAAGTGCTTACCTTTGGGTTCAATCTTGCAGTGTCCTTTCCAGTGACAGTAGGGGCAGCAAGGCACGTATTGTATTGTTGCCATCGAGGATAACAAGATGGGGTTTTTATCATATTGCATTAATTTATCCCTCTACATCATGTCATCTTGCTTAAGGCGTTACTCTGTTTTCATGAACTTAATACTCTAGATGCATGCTGGATAGCGGTCGATTAGTGGAGTAATAGTAGTAGATGCATGCAGGAGTCGGTCTACTTGTCTCGGACGTGATGCCTATATACATGATCGTACCTAGATATTCTCATAACTATGCTCAATTCTGTCAATTGCTCAACAGTAATTCGTTCACCCACCGTAAAATACTTATGCTCTTGAGAGAAGCCACTAGTGAAACCTATGGCCCCGGGGTCTATCTTCATCATATTAATCTTCCAATACTTAGTTATTTCCTCTGCTTTTTTTACTTTGCTTTTATTTTACTTTGCATCTTTATCACAAAAATACCAAAAATATTATCTTATCATATCTATCAGATCTCACTCTCGTAAGTGACCGTGAATGGATTGATAACCCCTTATCGCGTTGGTTGCGAGGAGTTATTTGTTTTGTGCAGGTACTAGGGACGCGCGCATGACCTCCTGCTGGATTGATACCTTGGTTCTCAAAAACTGAGGGAAATACTTACGCTACTTTGCTGCATCATCCTTTCCTCTTCAGGGAAATCCAACGCAGTGCTTAAGAGGTAGCAAGAAGAATTTCTGGCGCCGTTGCCGGGGAGGTTCGCGCAAGTCAAGATTTGACTCCCGACAACGAGCCATTTCTGGCACCGTTGCTGGGGAGTCTATGCAAAAGTCAACATACCAAGTACCCATCACAATCCTTATCTCCCGCATTACATTATTTGCCATTTGCCTCTCGTTTTCCTCTCCCCCACTTCACCCTTGCCATTTTATTCGCCCCCTCTCTCTCTATCCTCCCTTTCTTTTTCGTTTGCCTCTTTTCCGTTTGCTTGTCGTTATGGCGAGTCCTCTATCTTCTCCGTTGTCTCCTGAGAATGAAGTTCTAAATTTTAAGCAAAGGGAGGGAGAAAGTCTAAAAGACGCTTGGTATAGAATTTGCAATGCTCAAAATAGATCTACCAGGAATCAATCTACTTCCGTTCTTCTTCACAATTTTTATGTAGGCGTTGTAAATCCTTGGTACAGATATGTCCTTGATACCATTACCGGAGGAAATTTCTTGGGTAGCCACACTTTTGATTCTTATAATGCTATGATAGATTTATTTGGCTCACCACCTCTTTTGGTTAATGGAACTGTATTAACTTTGGAGCATGTAATGCAAAGGCTCGAAATTATTAAAAATAAGGTTGCTACCATAGAGTCAATTGAAAATTTGGATAAAAATATCCACAACCGAATCTCTCAATATGGATCTAAAGTAGGAGTCACTTTGAAAAATATTAAAGAGAAGGAACCCATAGTTAATGAGAAAATAAATCATGATTCCACTAAAATCGATAAACTTGAGGGTATCATTACCAACTTGGGAACCGCTTTTTCTTCCGTAAAGAATACTCCAAGTCCTCCGACTAAAATTGCCAAGCTTATGTATGTTCCTAAAAATAAGGGTGAATCCTCTAGTAAGGAAAGTGTGGATCTCAAATCTATAAGTATTCATCCCAATCTTGTTGCTAGCATTAAGGAACCATTTGTTACAAATGAATTCTTCGATCTTGTGCCTAAAAGTTTGATAATAACTAAAAATAAAGAAATTCCTAAGGATGGTAGATGCCTCATTGAAGAATTACCAACCAAAGATGGCAATACCTAGATCTATCCTTGCTTTTTATGCCTAGCTAGGGGCGTTAAACGATAGCGCTTGTTGGGAGGCAACCCAATTTTATTTTTATTCCTTGATTTTTGCTCCTGTTTAGTAATAAATAATTTACCTAGCCTCTGTTTTGGTTGTGTTTTTTGTGTTTAATTAGTGTTTGTGCCAAGTAGAACCGTTCGGAAGACTTGGGGAAAGTCTCGATATCTTGCTGTAAAAAACAGAAACTTTAGCGCTCACGAGAACTGCTGCCATTTTTATTTGGGAAGTGATATTTAGTTAATTATTTTTTAATATGATTAATAGATAAATTCCCCACGTCCATCAATTTATTTTAGAATTTTTGGGGGTCCAGATCTTGCGCCAGCTACAGATTACTACAGACTGTTCTGTTTTTGACAGATTCTGTTTTTCGTGTGTTGTTTGCTTATTTTGATGAATCTATGGGTAGTAAAATAGTTTATAAACCATAGAGAAGTTGGAATACAGTAGGTTTAACACCAATATAAATAAATAATGAGTTCATTATAGTACCTTGAAGTGTTCTTTTGTTTTCTTTCGCTAACGGAGCTCACGAGATTTTCTACTTTAAGTTTTGTGTTGTGAAGTTTTCAAGTTTTGGGTAAAGATTTGATGGATTATGGAACAAGGAGTGGCAAGAGCCTAAGCTTGGGGATGACCATGGCACCCCCAATATAATCTAAGGACATCTAAAAGCCAAAGCTTGGGGATGCCCCGGAAGGCATCCCCTCTTTCGTCTACTTCTATCGGTAACTTTACTTGGAGCTATATTTTTATTCACCACAAGATATGTGTTTTGCTTGGAGCGTCTTGTATTATTTGGGTCTTTATTTTCAAGTTTACCACAATCATCCTTGCTGTACACACCTTTTGAGAGAGCCATACATGATTTGGAATTTGTTAGAATACTCTATGTGCTTCGCTTATATCATTTCAGTTATATAGTTTTGCTCTAGTACTTCACTTATTTCTTTTAGAGCACGGTGGTGGATTTGTTTTATAGAAACTATTGATCTCTCATGATTCACTTAGATTATTCTGAGAGTCTTAAATAGCATGGTAATTTGCTTAAAAAGTCCTTATATGCTAGGTATACAAGATTAATAATAAAATTCTCTTATGAGTGTGTTGAATGCTATGAGAAGTTTGATGCTTGATAATTGTTTTGAGATATGTAGATGGTGATATTAAAGTTGTGCTAGTTGAGTAGTTGTGAATTTAGAAATACTTGTGTTAAATTTTGTGATTCTCGTATCATGCACGTATGGTGAACCGTTATGTGATGAAGTCGGAGCATGATTTATTTATTGATTGTCTTCCTTATGAGTGGCGGTCGGAGACGAGCGATGGTCTTTTCCTACCAATCTATCCCCCTAGGAGCATGCGCGTAATACTTTGCTTTATTAACTTGTAGATTTTTTGCAATAAGTATATGAGTTCTTTATGACTAATGTTGAGTCCATGGATTATACACACTTTTCTTCCTTCCACCATTGCTAGCCTCTCTAATACCGCGCACCTTTCGCAGATATCATACACCCACCATATACCTCCCTCAAAATAGCCACCATACCTACCTATTATGGCATTTCCATAGCTATTCTGAGATATATTTCCATGCAACTTTCCACCGTTCCGTTTATTATGACACACTCCATCATTGTCATATTGCTTAGCATGATCATGTAGTTGACATCGTATTTGTGGCAAAGCCACCATTCATAATTCTTTCATACATGCCACTCATGAGTCATTGCATATCCCGGTACACCGCGAGAGGCATTCATATAGAGTCATATTTTGTTCTAAGTATCGAGTTGTAATTGTTGAGTTGTAATAAAATAAAAGTGTGATCATCATCATTATTAGAACATTGTCCCAGTGAGGAAAGGATGATGGAGACTATGATTCCCCCACAAGTCGGGATGAGACTCCGGACGAACAATAAAAAAAGAGAAAGAAAAGAGGCCATAAGAAAAGAGAAAAGGCCCAAATAAAAAAATGAGAGAAAAAGAGAGAAGGGAAAATGCTACTATCCTTTTACCACACTTGTGCTTCAAAGTAGCACCATGATATTCATGATAGAGAGTCTCTCATTTCGTCACTTTCATATACTGGTGGGAATTTTTCATTATAGAACTTGGCTTGTATATTCCAATGATGGGCTTCCTCAAAATGCCCTAGGTCTTCATGAGCAAGCAAGTTGGATGCACACCCACTTAGTTTCTTTTGTTGAGCGTTCATATACTTATAGCTCTAGTGCATCCGTTGCATGGCAATCCCTACTCACTCACATTGATATCTATTGATGGGCATCTCCATAGCCCGTTGATACGCCTAGTTGATGTGAGACTATCTTATCCCTTTTTGTCTTCTCCACAACCACCATTCTATTCCACCTATAGTGCTATATCCATGGCTCACGCTCATGTATTGCGTGAAGATTGAAAAAGTTTGAGAATGTCAAAAGTATGAAACAATTGCTTAGCTTGTCATTGGGGTTGTGCATGATTTAAATACTTTGTGTGGTGAAGATAGAGCATAGCCAGACTATATGATTTTGTAGGGATAACTTTCTTAGGCCATGTTATTTTGAGAAGACATGATTGCTTTGTTAGTATGCTTGAAGTATTATTATTTTTATGTCAATATGAACTTTTATCTTGAATCTTTCGAATCTGAATATTCATACCACAATTAAGAAGAATTACGTTAAAATTATGCCAAGTAGCATTCCACATCAAAAATTCTGTTTTTATCATTTACCTACTCGAGGACGAGCAGGAATTAAGCTTGGGGATGCTTGATACGTCTCCAACGTATATATAATTTTTGATTGCTCCATGCTATATTATCTACTGTTTTGGACATTATTGGGCTTTATTATCCACTTTTATATTATTTTTGGGACTAACCTATTAACCGGAGGCCCAGCCCAGAATTGTTTTTTGCCTATTTTAGGGTTTCGAAGAAAAGGAATATCAAACGGAGTCCAACCGGAATGAAACCTTCGGGAACGTGATTTTCTCACCGAACATGATCCAGGAGACTTGGACCCTACATCAAGAAACAAAGGAGGAGGCCACGAGGTAGGGGCGCGCCTACCCCCCCCCCCCCAGGCGCGCCCTCCACCCTCGTGGGCCCCCTGTTGCTCCACCGACGTACTCCTTCCTCCTATATATACCTACGTACCCCCAAACGATCAGAAACGGAGCCAAAACCCTAATTCCACCGCCGTAACTTCCTGTATCCACGAGATCCCATCTTGGGGCCTGTTCCGGAGCTCCGCCGGAGGGGGTATCCATCACGGAGGGCTTCTACATCAACACCATAGCCTCTCCGATGAAGTGTGAGTAGTTTACCTCAGACCTTCGGGTCCATAGTTATTAGCTAGATGGCTTCTTCTCCCTTTTTGGATCTCAATACAATGCTCTCCCCCTCTCTTGTGGAGATCTATTCGATGTAATCTTCTTTTTGTGGTGTGTTTGTTGAGAGCGATGAATTGTGAGTTTATGATCAAGATTATCTATGAACAATATTTGAATCTTCTCTGAATTCTTTTATGTATGATTGGTTATCTTTGCAAGTCTCTTCGAATTATCAGTTTGGTTTGGCCTACTAGATTGATCTTTCTTGCAATGGGAGAAGTGCTTAGCTTTGGGTTCAATCTTGTGGTGTCCTTTCCCAGTGACAGTAGGGGCAGCAAGGCACGTATTGTATTGTTGCCATCGAGGATAACAAGATGGTTTTTTTATCATATTGCATGAATTTATCCCTCTACATCATGTCATCTTGCTTAAGGCGTTACTCTGTTTTCATGAACTTAATACTCTAGTGCATGCTGGATAGCGATCGATGAGTGGAGTAATAGTAATAGATGCAGGCAGGAGTCGGTCTACTTGTCTCGGACGTGATGCCTATATACATGATCATACCTAGATATTCTCATAACTATGCTCAATTCTGTCAATTGCTCAACAGTAATTCGTTCACCCACCGTAAAATACTTATGCTCTTGAGAGAAGCCACTAGTGAAACCTATGGCCCCCGGGTCTATCTTCGTCATATTAATATTCCAATACTTAGTTGTTTCCTTTGCTTTTTTACTTTGCTTTTATTTTACTTTGCATCTTTATCACAAAAATACCAAAAATCTTATCTTATCATATCTATCAGATCTCACTCTCGTAAGTGACCGTGAAGGGATTGACAACCCCTTATCGCGTTGGTTGCGAGGAGTTATTTGTTTTGTGTAGGTACTAGGGACGCGCGTGCAACCTCCTACTGGATTGATACCTTGGTTCTCAAAAACTGAGGGAAATACTTACGCTACTTTGCTGCATCATCCTTTCCTCTTCGGGGAAATCCAACGCAGTGCTCAAGAGGTAGCAGTAGACATGAACGAGACATGTCTCCGGTCAATAACCAGTAGCAGAACCTGGATGTTCATATTGGCTCCTACATATTCTACGAGGATCTTTATCGGTCAAACCGCATAACAACATACGTTGTTCCCTTTGTCATCGGTATGTTACTTGCCCGAGATTCGATCGCCGGTATCTCAATACGTAGTTCAATCTCGTTACCGGCAAGTCTCTTTACTCGTTTCCGTAATGCACTATCCCGCAACTAACTCATTAGTTGCATTGCTTGCAAGGCTTATAGTGATGTGCATTACCGAGATGGCCCAGAGATACCTCCCCGACAATCTGAGTGACAAATCCTAATCTCGATCTATGCCAACTCAACAAGTACCATTGGAGACACCTGTAGAGCACCTTTATAATCACCCAGTTATGTTGTGACGTTTGGTAGCACACAAAGTGTTCCTCCGGTAATCGGGAGTTGCATAATATCATAGTCACAGGAACATGTATAAGTCATGAAGAAAGCAATAGCAGTAAACTAAAATGATCAAGTGCTAAGGTAACGGAATGGGTCAAGTCAATCACATCATTCTCCTAATGATGTGATCCTGTTTATCAAATGACAACTCATGTCTATGGTTAGCAAACATAACCATCTTTGATTAAGCTAGTCAAGTAGAGGCATACTAGTGACACTCTGTTTGTCTATGTATTCACACATGTATTATGTTTCCGGTTAATACAATTCTAGCATGAATAATAAACATTTCATGAAATAAGGAAATAAATAATAACTTTATTATTGCCTCTAGGGCATATTTCCTTCAGAACTCACATATATTCATGAAAACATAATAGGTTCAGATTTGAAATCATGGCACTCGGGCCCTAGACAAGCATTAAGCATAGCAAAGTCATAGCAACATCAATCTCAGAACATGTGGATACTAGGGATCAAACCCTAACAAAACTAAGTCGATTATATGATAAATCTCATCCAACCCATCACCGTCCAGCAAGCCTACGATGGAATTACTCACACACGGCGGTGAGCATCATGAAATTGGTGATGGAGGAAGGTTGATGATGACGATGGGGACGGATTCCCCTCTCCGGAGCCCCGAACGGACTCCAGATTAGCCCTCCCGAGAGAGATTAGGGCTTGGCGATGGCTCCGTATCGTAAAACGCGATGAATCTTTCTCTCTTATTTTTTCTCCCCGAAAGTGAATATATGGAGTCAAGATGGACGTCAGTGGAGCATCAGGGGGCCCACGAGGCAGGGGGGCACCCAGGGGGGTAGGCACGCCCCCACCCTCATGGACAGGGTGTGCCCCCCTGACATGGATTCTTCTTCCAGTATTTTTTATATATTCCAAAAATAATCTCCGTTGATTTTCAGGTCGTTTCGAGAACTTTTATTTCTGCACAAAAATAACACCATGGCAACTCTGCTGAAAAAAGCATCAGTCCGGGTTAGTTCCATTCAAATTATGCAAGTTAGAGTCCAAAACAAGGGCAAAAGTGTTTGCAAAAGTAGATACGACGGAGACGTATCAACTCCCCCAAGCTTAACCTTTGCTTGTCCTCAAGAAATTCAGTTGCTAAACTGAAAGTGATAAAGAAAACTTTTACAAACTCTATTTGCTCTTGTTGTTGCAAATATGTAAAGCCAACATTCAAGTTTTCAGCAAATATTATGAACTAACCATATTTACAATAACATTTAGGTCTCATGGTTACTCATATCAATGGCATAATCAACTAGCGAGCAATAATAATAAATCTCGGATGACAACACTTTCTCAAAACAATCATAATATGATATAACAAGATGGTATCTCGCTAGCCCTTTCTGAGACCGCAAAACATAAATGCAGAGCACCTTTAAAGATCAAGGACTGACTAGACATTGTAATTCATGGTAAAAGAGATCCAGTCAAGTCATACTCAATGTAAACTAACAATAATACATGCAAATGATAGCGGTGCTCTCCAACTGGTGCTTTTTAATAAGAGGATGATGACTCAACATAAAAGAAAATAGATAAGCCCTTCGCAGAGGGAAGCGGGGATTTGTAGCGGTGCCAGAGGTCGATTTTGAAATAGAGATGAACAATATTTTGAGCGGTATACTTTCATTGTCAACATAACAACCGAGAGATCTCGATATCTTTCATGCTACACACATTATAGGCAGTTCCCAAGCAGAATGGTAAAGTTTATACCCCCCACCACCAACAAGCATCAATCCATGGCTTGCCCAAAACAACGGGTGCCTCCAACTAACAACAATCCTGGGGGAGTTTTGTTTGCAATTATTTTGATTTGATTTGAGCATGGGACTGGGCATCCCGGTGACCAACCATTTTCTCGTGAGTGAGGAGCGGAGTCCACTCCTCTTGAGAATAACCCGCCTAGCATGGAGGATACAGACAACCCTAGTTGATACATGAGCTATTCGAGCATACAAAACAGAATGTTTATTTGAAGGTTAGAGTTTGGCACATACAAATTTACTTGGAACGGCAGGTAGATACCGTATATAGGAAGTTATGGTGGACTTATATGGAATAACTTTGGAGTTAATGGAATTAGATGCACAAGCAGTATTCCCGCTTAGTACAAGTGAAGGCTAGAAAGAGACTGGGAAGCGACCAGCTAGAGAGCGACAACGGTCATGAACATGCATTAAAATTAATCAACACCAAATGCAAGCATGAGTAGGATATAATTCACCATGAACATAAATATCATAGAGGCTATGTTGATTTTGTTTCAACTACATGCGTGAACATGTGCCAAGTCAAGCCACTTGAATCGTTCAAAGGAGGATACCACCCTATCATACCACACCACAACCATTTTAATAGCATGTTGGCACGCAAGGCAAACCATTATAAACTCCTAGCAAATTAAGCATGGCATAAGCAACTATAATCTCTAATTGTCATTCCAAACATGTTTCATTCATAATAGGCTGAATCAGGAATGATGGACTAATCATATTTACAAAAACAAGAGAGATCGAGTTTATACCAGCTTTTCTCATCTCAATCAGTTCATCATATATCGTCATTATTGCCTTTCACTTGCACGACTGAACGGTGTGGATAATAATAATAGTGCACGTGCATTGGACTAAGCTGTAATCTGCAAGCATTCAACTCAAGAGAGAAGACAAAGTAATATGGGCTCTTTGTTAGATCAACAATAATGCATATGAGATCCACTCAACAATTTCATCATGGTCTTCCCTCTCGACCCCCAAAGAAAAGAAATAAAACTATTTACACGGGAAAGCTCCCAACAAGCAGAAGAAGAACGGGAAATCTTTTTGGGTTTTCTTTTTAATTACTACTACTACATGCATGGAAAGTAAACTAGCTAAAAGCTACAACTAATTTTTTGGTTTTTCTTAAGGTTTTTCAAACACACAAGAAGAAAGCTTAAAAAGAAAATAAACTAGCATGGATGATACAATGAAAAAGTATGAGCAACGACAACTGGCATGAGTGTGTGAACATAAATGTAATGTCGGTGAGAAATACGTACTCCCCCAATCTTAGGCTTTTGGCCTAAGTTGGTCTATGCCCATGGATCAAAGTTGTAGTTGGGTCGTACTGAGATGCGTCCTCAGGTTGCCACTGGTTGGCGATCTCCTCCAGATTCCACTGATAAACAGACTGACAGTGAGGATCAGATGGTGGCTCCAGCTCTGCGGCTGACATCTGGCCCCGGTACACATGAATGGCTTCAGACAAAATGAGGTACGTACCTGAAAATATGTTAAACAAAGAGGGTGCAAGCAAGGTAATAATCTCACAATAATTTTTACCAAATATTAATTTGTGCTTAAGTATCTTATTCTTATCCTTAACAATAAACTCATGTGCTACCATAATCTTATAACCTAGAACAATAGGAAGCATCAACTTTTCCTCTTTCTCAAAATGCCTGATAGGAATGTTAAAGTGTGCAGCAAGGCGCAAGGCAAAGATACCTCCGAGGACGGGGCCCTTTGTATGGTTCAGATTTAACCGTTTAGCAACAATAGCGCCTAAACTAAAAGTAGTATCATGAAACATGGCATGGCTCAAAATAATAATATCAGGGCACTAAGGTTTCTGCAGTTCCCACGACCAATTAAACATCTACTAGCAAATATTGCGAAGTAACGCAGAACAGGAAAATGCATGCTAGTGATTCTTGCATCGGAAACCTTTCTAGTTTCCCCTACAGCAATCGTATCAATAAATCCCTCCACATCATTACAATGTGGTTCCTCTATGATGCCCTCAAAGGGTATCAAACAGACCTGGCAAAAATCATAAAGTGACATCTCCTTATGCTCATCATATAAATAAAATTCCACCGAGGGTGGTGATCTTCTAGCATGGAAATGAAAATTTTGCACAAAAATATTGGTGAGTAAGAGATATTGTTCATGCCGGTTGTGGAGGAAGTCGGTGAGGCCTGCATTCTCAGCCAATTGATAAAAATCTTAATAAATCATGGCCTCTTTCAAGAACTCATCACAAGGCCATTCACACGGCCGAACCTCCGCAGTACGAGGGGGATTATACTTGGGCTTCTTATTTTCTTCACTTTGCTTATCCTCAGAGCTTCGGCTCGATGGGCCCCTAAAAAATCTCTTCATCGTTTTCTGAAAATTTCTGATTTTTTTAGTAATTTCAAATAAAAGTGAACCAAACTCAACAAAATTGATAGCAACTACTCCTACAAGTGCCTAGAGGCTATATCATGCATTAAAACTACTTTTGACCACATAAATTTGACATGCAAGCTCAAGAATAGGGTCACCTAAGCAGCAAAAATTTGCAATGAATAAAGCACTAGAACAAAAACTAATTGGACCATTGGAGGAGTCACATACCAAAGAACAATCCCCCAAAGCAGTTTTGTGAATGGAGCTTTGAGCAAGGAGATCGAAAATGGCAGCAAGAGGAGCAAGAACTCGGGTTTGAGCTGGCTAGTGATTTTTTTCTAGAGCAAGACGAAGTGTGTGGGTGCAAGGATAAGTGGAGGGGACCCACGTGGGGTCCATGAGGCAGGGGTGCACCCAGGGGGTCGGAGCGCCTTCCACCCTGGTGGGCACGTGGCTGCTCCTCTGCCGTGTTCTCAGTGCCTAAATCCTCAAATATTCTAGAAAAAACATATTTCATTTTCAGGGCATTTGGAGAACTTTTATTTTGGGGGTATTTTTTTATTGCATGGATAATTCAGGAAACAGACAGAAAATACTATTTTTTTCTTTATTTAATATAAATAACATAAAGTAAAAAGAGGGTACATAGAGTTGTGCTTTCTAACTTCATCCATCTCATGCTCATCAAAAGGAATCCACTAACAAGGTTGATCAAGTCTTGTTAACAAACTCAATTCGAATAACATGAAACCGGAGAATTTTCGAATAACACTAGGTTACCTCAACGGGGATATGCATGTCCCCAATAATAAGAATATCATATTTCTTCTTGACAGTAGGAAGAGGAAATTCAAAACCTCCAATAGTAATTGTTGAAAATTTTCCAATAGAATTGATACTGTGGACTTGAGGTTGTTTCCTCGAAAAGTGTACCATATGCTCATTACCATTAACATGAAAAGTGACATTGCCTTTGTTGCAATCAATAACAGCCCCTGCAGTATTCAAAAAGGGTCTACCAAGAATAATAGACATACTATCGTCCTCGGGAATATCAAGAATAACAAAGTTTGTTAAAATAGTAACGTTTGCAACAACGACAGGCACATCCTCACAAATACCGACATGTATAGCAGTTGATTTATCAGCCATTTGCAAGGATATTTCAGTAGGTGTCAACTTATTCAAATTAAGTCTACGATATAAAGAGAGAGGCATAACACTAACACCGGCTCCGAGATCACATAAAGCAATTTTAACATAGTTTCTTTTAATGGAGCATGGTATAGTTGGCACTCCTGGATCTCCTAGTTTCTTTGGTATTCCACCCTTAAAAGTGTAATTAGCAAGCATGGTGGAAATTTCAGCTTCCGGTATCATTCTTTTATTTGTAACAATTTCTTCCATATATTTAGCATAAGGGTTCATTTTAAGCATATCAGTCAAACGCATACGCAAAAATATAGGTCTAATCATTTCAGCAAAGTGCTCAAAATCCTCATAATCCTTTTCCTTGGATGGTTTAGGAGGAAAAGGCATGGGTTTCTGAACGTATGGTTCTCTTTCTTTATCGTGCTTCCTAGCAACGAAGTCTCTATTATCATAACATTGATTCTTTGATTGTGGGTTATCAAGATCAATAGCAGGTTCAATCTCTACATCATTATCATTGCTAGGTTGAGCATCAGCATGAATATCATCATTTAACATTATCACTAGGTTCATGTTCATTAACAGATTGTGTTTCAGCATCAGAAATAGAAATGTCATTGGGATTCTCGGGTGTGTCAACAACAGGTTCACTAGAAGCATGCAAAGTCCTATCATTTTTCTTTTTCTTCCTTTTAGAAGAACTAGGTGCATCAATATTAGTTCTCTGAGAATCTTGCTCAATTCTCTTAGGGTAGCCCTCAGGATACAAAGGTTCCTGAATCATTTTACCCCCTCTAGTCATAACTCTAACAACATTATCATTTTTCTTATTATTTAATTCATTGAGCAAATCATTCTGAGCCTTAAGTACTTGTTCTACTTGAGTGGTAACCACAGAAGCATGTTTACTAATAAGTTTAAGTTCACCTTTAACTCTAGACGTATAATCACTCAAGTGTTCTAGCATATCAGCATTGTGTTTCAATTGTCTACCAACATAAGCATTGAAGTTCTCTTGTTTAACCATAAAGTCATCAAACTCATCCAAGCATTGGCTAGCGAACTTACTAAATGGAATTTCACATTTATCAAATCTATAGAGAGAATTTACCTTTACTACCTGTGTCGGGTTATCAAGACCATGTATTTCTTCAATAGGTGGTAAATTCTTAACATCTTCAGCTTTAATACCTTTTTCTTTCATAGATTTATTTGCCTCTTGCATATCTTCAGGACTGAGAAATAGAATACCCCTTTTCTTCGGAGTTGGCTTAGGAGTTGGTTCATGAAGTGTCTAATTATTTTCATTACTCAACATATTATTCAATAGAAATTCGGCTTGATCAACAGTTCTTTCCCTGAAAACACAACCAGCACAACTATCCAGGTAGTCTCTGGAAGCATCGGTTAGTCCATTATAAAAGATATCAGGTATTTCATTTTTCTTAAGAGGATGATCAGGCAAGGCATTAAGTAATTGGAGAAGCCTCCCCCGAGCTTGTGGGAGACTCTCTTCTTCAATTTGCACAAAATTATATATTTCCCTTAAGGCAACTTGTTTCTTATGAGCGGGGAAATATTTAGCAGAGAAGTAATAAATCATATTCTGGGGACTACGCACACAACCAAGATCAAGATAATTAAACCATGTTTTAGCATCGCCCTTTAATGAGAACGGAAACAACTTAAGGATAACGTAATAGCGAGTTTTCTCATCATTAGTGAACAGGGTGGCTATATCATTTAATTTAGTAAGATGTGCCACAACAGTTTCAGATTCATAGCCGTAAAAAGGATTGATTCAACCAAAGTAATTAACTCAGGATCGACAGAGAAATCATAATCCTTATCAGTAATAAAGATAGGTGAAGTAGCAAAAGCAGAGTCCTATTTCATTCTAGCATTCAAAGACTTTTCTTTAAGCTTAGCTAATAATTTCTAAAGATCAGATCTATCATTGCAAGCAAGCAAGTCTCTAGCAGTTTCTTCATCCATAACATAACCCTCAGGCACAACAGGCAATTCATATCTCGGGGGAGAATCTTCATCATCACTTTCATCAATATTATCAGTTTCAATAATTTCATTCTCTCTAACCCTAGCAAGTTGTTCATCAAGAAATTCACCTAGTGGCATAGTAGTATCAAGCATAGAACTAGTTTCATCGTAAGTATCATGCAAAGCAGAAGTGGCATCATCAATAACATGCGACCTATTAGAATCAATAGCATGTGTAGGTGTCGCAAGTTTACTCAAAATAGAAGGTGAATCAAGTGCAGAGCTAGATGGCAGTTCCTTACCTCCCCTCGTAGTTGAGGGAAAAATATTGGTTCTTTGATCTTTCAAGTTCTTCATAGTGATCAGTAGATATAAATCCCAAGTGACTCAAAGAATAAAGCTATGCTCCCCGGCAACGACGCCAGAAAATAGTCTTGATAACCCACAAGTATAGGGGATCGCAACAGTTTTCGAGGGTAGAGTATTCAACCCAAATTTATCGATTCGACACAAGGGGAGCCAAAGAATGTTCTCAAGTATTAGCAGCTGAGTTGTCAATTCAACTGCACATGGAAACTTAATATCTACAGCAAAGTGTTTAGTAGCAAAGTAATATGATCAAAAGTAATATTTTTGGTTTTATAGTGATTGTAACAGTAGCAACGGAAAAGTAAATAAGCGAAGAACAATATATGAAAAGCTCGTAGGCAATGGATCAATGATGGATAATTATGTCGGATGCGATCAATCATGCAACAATTGTTGAAGGAAATATGCCCTAGAGGCAATAATAATGTTATTATTTTATTTCCTTATATCATGATAAATGTTTATTATTCATGCTAGAATTGTATTATCCGGAAACATAATACTTGTGTGAATACATAGACAAACCAAACGTCACTAGTATGCCTCTACTTGACTAGCTCATTAATCAAAGATGGTTATGTTTCCTAACCATAGACATGTGTTGTCATTTGATTAACGGGATCACATTATTAGGAGAATGATGTGATTGACATGACCCATTCCATTAGCTTAGCACCCGACCGTTTAGTATGTTGCTATTGCTTTCTTCATGACTTATACATGTTCCTATGACTATGAGATTATGCAACTCCCGTTTGCCGGAGGAACACTTTGTGTGCTACCAAACATCACAACGTAACTGGGTGATTATAAAGGAGCTCTACAGGTGTCTCCAAAGGTAAATGTTGGGTTGGCGTATTTCGAGATTAGGATTTGTCACTCCGATTGTCGGAGAGGTATCTCTGGGCCCACTCGGTAATGCACATCACATAAGCCTTGCAAGCATTGCAACTAATGAGTTAGTTGCGAGATGATGTATTACGAAATGAGTAAAGAGACTTGCCGGTAACGAGATTGAACTAGGTATTAATATACCGACGATCGAATCTCGGGCGAGTAACATACCGATGACAAAGGGAACAACGTCTGTTGTTATGCGGTCTGACCAATAAAGGTCTTCGTAGAATATGTAGGAGCCAATATGAGCATCCAGGTTCCGCTATTGGTTATTGACCAGAGACGTGTCTCGGTCATGTCTACATTGTTCTCGAACCCGTAGGGTCCGCACGCTTAAGGTTTCGATGACAGTTATATTATGAGTTTATGAGTTTTGATGTACCGAAGTTAGTTCGGAGTCCCGGATGTGATCACGGACATAACGAGGAGTCTCGAAATGGTCGATACATAAAGATTGATATATTGGACGGCTATATTCGGACACCGGAAGTGTTCTGGGTGATTTCAGAGAAAACCGGACAGCCGGAGGGTTACCGGAACCCTGCCGGGAGAAGTAATAGGCCATATGGGCCTTAGTGGAGAGAGAGAAGGGCAGCCAGGGTGGGCCGCGCGCCTCCTTCCCCCCTGGTCCAAATTGGACTAGGAGAGGGGGCGGCGCCCTCCTTTCCTTCTCCCTCCCCACTTCCTTCCCCCTCCTAGTAGGAGTCCTACTCCTACTAGGAGGAGGACTCCTCCTTGGCGTGCCTATAGGGCCAGCCGGCCTCCTCCCCTTGATCCTTTATATACGGGGGGCAGGGGGCACCCCTAGACACACAAGTTGATCCACGTGATCATATTCTTAGCCGTGTGTGGTGCCCCCTTCCACCATAATCCTCGATAATATTGTAGCGGTGCTTAGGCGAAGCCCTGCGACGGTAGTACGTCAAGATCGTCACCACGCCGTCGTGCTGACGGAACTCTTCCCTGACACTTTGCTGGATCGGAGTCCGGGGATCGTCATCGAGCTGAACGTGTGCTAAAACTCGGAGGTGCCATAGTTTCGGTGCTTGATCGGTCGGGCCGTGAAGACGTACGACTACATCAACCGCGTTGTGCTAACGCTTCCGCTGTCGGTCTACAAGGGTACGTAGATTGCACTCTCCCCTCTCGTTGCTATGCATCACCATGATCTTGCGGGTGTGTAGGAATTTTTTTGAAATTACTACGTTCCCCAACAATTGTAACATAGGGTGACACAGAACTAGCTCCAGTTCATCAATGTAATGTAGGCATGTATTCCGAATATAGTCATACGTGCTTATGGAAAAGAACTTGCATGACATCTTTTGTCCTACCCTCCCGTGGCAGCGGGGTCCTATTGGAAACTAAGGGATATTAAGGCCTTCTTTTAATAGAGTACCGGACCAAAGCATTAACACATAGTGAATACATGAACTCCTCAAACTACGGTCATCACCGGTAAGTATCCCGATTATTGTCACTTCGGGGTTAACGGATCATAACATATAATAGGTGACTATAGACTTGCAAGATAGGATCAAGAACTCACATATATTCATGAAACCATAATAGGCTCAGATCTGAAATAATGGCACTCGGGCCCTAGTGAAAAGCATTAAGCATAGTAAAGTCATAGCAACATCAATCTCAGAACATAGTGGATACTAGGGATCAAACCCTAACAAAACTAACTCGGTTACATGATAAATCTCATCCAACCCATCACCGTTCAGCAAGCCTACGATGGAATTACTCACGCACGACGGTGAGCATCATGAAATTGGTGATGGAGGAAGGTTGATGATGACGATGGCGACGGATTCCCCTCTCCGGAGCCCCGAACGGACCCCAGATCAGCCCTCCCGAAAGAGATTAGGGCTTGGCGGCGGCTCTGTATCGTAAAACGTGATGAATCCTTCTCTCTTATTTTTTTCTCCGCGAAAGTGAATATATGGAGTCAAGATGGACGTTGGTGGAGCATCAGGGGGCCCACGAGGCAGGGGGCGCGCCCAGGGGGTAGGCGCGCCCCCACCCTCGTGGACAGGGTGTGGGCCCCCTGACGTGGATTCTTCTTCCAATATTATTTATATATTCAAAAAATAATCTCCGTTGATTTTCAGGTCATTCCAAGAACTTTTATTTCTGCACAAAAATAACACCATGGCAATTCTGCTGAAAACAACGTCAGTCCGGGTTAGTTTCATTCAAATTATGCAAGTTAGAGTCCAAAATAAGGGCAAAAGTGTTTGGAAAAGTAGATACGACAAAGACGTATCATAAGCAGATGGCAACTCTCTCTTTACCTGAACATATTATTTTTGCCATGTCTTTTTGTAGTGCTACATGGCAACTGCCTAGTGTTAGTAGGTGGCAACTCCTAAAGTTTTTTAAATCATGACATCTGTACTAGGCCAGACCACACATGGCAATAGCTGTAGTTGTTCAAAAAATGGCATCTGGCACTTGACCTGAGATGGCAACTGCAGTTGAGCAACCATGGCAACTATATGTGTCCGACATGGCAACTTTAGTTCAGCAACATGGCAACTGCAGTTAAACGAACATGGGAGAGGGTCCGGGCCATGGCAACTGTGGGGACACGTGGTGACTGTTGCGCGGGGCGTGCGGGACCATGAGGTAGGAGGCCTGACGTACGGGCGTGTGGGCGTTATCTATTTTGCCCATACATAAACGTGTGGGAGGGACCGCGAGGCAGAAAAAGAGGCATGTGGGCATTACTTGTTTTGCCCACACGTAGACGTGTGGGCTGATTCTCTTAGACACCACACAGAACATGTGGCTAGACCCCTTAATGCCCACACGTGTGGGCGTTATCGGCGTCCAAAATTATTGAGGCGTCTCAATAGTCAGCTCCATCTCTCGCAATATATTGGGAATTTTTGGCCCACCCAATACTTCTTCTCGTAATTTCAATGTCTCATTTTTCAAAAAATTATTGCGATGTCTCACTAATCACCTCCATCTTTCCCAATATATTGGGATTTTTTGGCCTGCCTAGTACTTCTTCTGATAATTGCCACGTCCGAGGGACATCACCAGAGACCACCACGCCGCGGTCGAAGACCACCGTGGCCATCACCGCTTGCCCGCACACCGCTGCTCCACCGCCGTCGGTCGACGAAGACCATCACCACCGTCGCCATGCTTCCGGAGTCCGCCGAGCCACCACCAGAAGAGAGAATGTCATCACATTGACAAGTGGGGCCTCGAAGTCAGATTAATATTGGGAAAGAAATTATTGGGTCAATGAAAAAGCATCTCACATTCATATTTTCCCAAAATTATATGGAGAGCCGAAAAAATGCTTATGGGGGGGGGGGGGGGTGGGGGGAGGTGGGGCTCGGGAGGTTGTTAGAGATGCTCTACGATTGGAGATTAGTGAGGATGAGGACATGTACATGCGTAATCCCTACCGTAAGTTTTTTTACATTTAATCCCTCCTAAAGGGTTAATGTTGTCTTTTAAACATATTACATGATGCAAAAATATAGGGTTTACCTATTGAAAAGTTTTCTAAAAGGTTCCTCAATTTAAATAAATTTGTTCGTCACTTCAATATATATATTCATATACTTTCGGAAAATGACTACATATTAGTAAGAAAGCAAAAACATAACCAATAATAGTAACATCAAAAGGAAAATTTTGAAAAATATAATAATGAAATTAAAAATAAAAATAAAATGCATGGAAGAGAAAATGAAAACACTAAAAAAGCAAGCAAGCATAGAAGTTTTTTTAACATGGGCCCTGCCCGTGTAGCTCCCGTTGTACAGCACCCCACTGGCAAGTCCTATTCACCGCCTTTAGCACCATTTTGCCGCTGAAACAACCCATGGACCTGCCTAGGTAGTGCTTTTGTTGCCTAAAAAAAATCAGACACCACTCGGTATAAAGGGAAATTCGGCAGGAGATGGCTCCCAAAATACTAGTTATAGTATTATTTAAATTTTCCTAAAAAGGCTATTATTTAAATTTGCCTAAAATAGGCTATTATTTATATAATTTATTATTTGAAAATATATTCATGAATTTTAAAAAATGCCTAGGAATTAAAATGTTCATGATTTATTTTAAATGGTAGTGAATTTAACAAATGTTCACAATTTTATTTAAAAAAACACAAATTTGAAAGCTAATTAAAAACATGTATTTTAGAACTACATGTTTTAAACATTATTCACGTATGAGGAAAACAACAATTAAAAATGTAATAAATATAAAAAAATAAAAATGAATAACGAAATGATTAATAAAAGAAAAACCATGGAAAACCTGTAGAGAAATAAACAGAAAAACCTAGAATATAGATCGATTGAACCTGCTACATTCTTAGGCATGGTAGCAACATTCCCCACATTAGTCGGGCCTAACACAACAACAACTATCCTTCACCATGACCGAGGGTAAGGTGCTAGTTTTTGCTAGATAACCGACCAAATCAAGAGACCAATCAAGAATACCTGAGGATGAGACGTGGGCTGGGCTAGCGAGCAAGTGCATTGTGCGTGCGTATGGCACATGTAACAAGGGTGCATGGGATAATATTGTTTTGTGGGAGCTCCTAATCGGCCCCTTCAGCACTGGTTAGAAGAAAGGGAGCATGCGTGACATCCCTCATAGGCCGCCAACGGGAGGCCTTATCTTCAGTCCGCTCGTTCCCCCAAAAAAACTGCGTCCAGTCATGATTGACCAGTCCACCATTTGATCGTTGAATATTGAAAAATTAGAAAAAGAGAATTCAAAAAAGTTCATCAAGTTTTTATAAAAGAAATCACCAAATTGTAAGGGGTTCAATGATTTTAATTTTTTTATAAACTTCATTGCTTTCGGAAGAAGTCATTAAATTTTGAAAAAAGTTCATAGAACCATTTTTTAAAAAATTCCATCGTTTTTGAGAAAAAGTTCACAAAAAACTGAAATAAGATCATCAATTTTGAATTTTTTTTGCTCCATTTGAAAAAAGAAAGAAGGAAAAAACGCCAAGGAAACCTAGATAGAAACACAGAGAAAAAACAAATGGAAAACATAAATGGGACGGCCCGCTACTCGAGCTAGTGTGTATAGGATGGTGTGCGCCCGGTACCGAATAGACTTTAAACGGAGCCTTAATCACCATATAGGAAATGCCTTGTTTTGGGAGCTCCTAATTGGAGCTCTATACGTCAGTTGGCACTACCCGCCCACGCTCATGGGCCGGCCCATGTAAAAGGCGACTCCTCGGTTGCATTTCACCGGTTTCCCCTAGCCGCTCGATCACATTTGACCGGTCGCGATGGACCAGTTGATCGGTCAACCAAACACTTTACAAGTAGATAAGGAAAAAATAATTGTTTTTGCAGAAAATCGAAAAAGTTCATGAATTAAAAATGTTAAGGGATTTAAAAAAAGTTTAGAAACTCCAAAAAGTTCATAGATTTGATAAAATAATGATTTTCAAAGAAATTACACAATTTTTAATAAAATATTCAAATTAAAAAAACATCAATTTTGAAAAAAAATCATCGAATTTGGAAAACTGTTCAAAAATATTGAATTTTTTTTATTCATTTCGGAGTAGGTTTATACAACTTGGAAAAATTTCATAAATTTTGAAATAAAGTTTGTGGAAATTGGAAAAATTTCATTGAATTTTTAGAAAAGTTCATGTATTTTCAAATAACTAGTTCATGAATTTGGAAAAAATCATGGATTTGCTAAAACTTTGTTGATTTTGATAAAAAAGTTCACGCATTTTCAATAAATTGAAAAAGAAAAGGAGAAAAAAGAAGAAGAAAGAAGTGAACAATAAGAAGATGTAACTAATCAAATTCAGTTGGGTTGCCTGGTTGCCTGCTCTAGACGAGGAGGTCATGAGTTTGAATGATCCACCACTCGCACACTTTTTGGGGGTTTAGAACAAAAAAGGTGAGACGAGCAGCGGCAAGGGTTGCCGGGGGGAGGGGGGGAGGTGTGCGCCCGTTTGTAAATAATACTGCAACGGGCGAAAATGCCCTTGTCTTGTGCCTTCGGTAATCGTAAATTACAAACACTACGGGTTGGCTCATGTACGACTTTATTATATTTGGCTTTCATCTTGAGGAACCTTCTAGAAGCTTCCCAACGGTCATTTTTTTCTTTCATTTGCTTGTTTCTAGTTTACTGGTTTCCTATGTGTTTTTCAATTATTTTTTCTATTCTCCTTTTTCATTAACTTTCTTTTACAATTCATGAGCATTTTTTCTAGTTCGTGAATATTTTTTTCTAATTCTCGGACACTTTTCAAAATTTGAAACATTTGTTAAAATACATTTTCTATTTTCCATCGTTCTAAGAATAATATCCATAAAATAATTTAAAAGTAGTCTAAAACTGGTTGGTCCGAGAGGATGCGACTTATATTTTTTCCTCAATGGTAGGGCCGGTTTTGCTATACAGTCACTAGAGAAATCATGCAGAAATCAATAGGGATGTGGGCTGGCCCCACTGAGCCAATATGTTGTGTGGTTTGCTTCTTATTCGGTCTGTAGGACTATCTCTATTTGTTGCTCACTGCGAGTAAAAATGTAGGTAAAATGCACTGTTGGCGAGCCTGATTAGCTTGTACATGATTTTGATTTTATCAGTTTATGGAACTTGTACAATAAGATTTCTTTTCCCCTCTTTGTTTCCTGTATTGGTTTACCTTTTTGGTTTATTTTATTATTTCTTATTTTTTTCCTTAAATAAATGTTCTTAGTTTTCAAAAATGTCCTAAAAATGTGCTTTATTTTGATTTTTTTGAAAAATAAAGTATTTTAGGAAAAATTGCAATTTTTAAAATATTTGCAAATTTAAGAAAATATTTGATTTTTGAAAGATCTGCGAGATTTTTAAATGTTCGAAGAAACAAAATATGTTATTTTTGTACAAAATTTTATTGTAAATATAATTTTCGTACATTTTTTGGAACAACCCAAATAAAGCACCAACTGAAAACTAATAAATCAAATGAAAAAATGTAGGAAAGCTGCTCACTACCGAAAGTCATTTCAAGCTACTGCTAAACGGGCTGGCTTAGTCATACGGGCTGGCTTAGGGCATCTCTAGCCGCGCCCCCAGAAAGGCCTTCCCAGACATTTTTTTTTGCGCCGACGCCGAAAAAACGGCCCAGTCGCGTCCCCAGCAGCCCGATTTTCGCCGGCCTGGGTCGAAAACAGCGCCGGCGGACCCAGACCGAACCCGGCGCGCTGGGGGGGCGCCCGGGGGCGCCGGGGCGAACTGTTTTGGCGCGAAAAGGCCGCGGGCCAGCCGCGTCAGGGACACGGCGGCTCGTCTTCCCCCCAACCGCCTTGGTTCCCGCGGGGAATCAATGGCAAGGCTGCCGCCAGTCAGCCTTGCCATTGATTCCTCACGGGCGGCGCGTCTCGGGACGGCGCGCCGACGCCTCCCCTCCCTCGCACGCGTACACACGGGCGCGGAGCGGCTATAAAAGCCGGCGGTTCTCGCCGGTGCCCACACCAGACTCGCCCCTCGCCGCCGCCCTGCCCCTCTCTCTCCGTCTCCGTCTTCCTCTCCCGAGCGCCACCGGCAGCCCCTCTCTCTCCCTTTCTACCACCGCCGAGCCCGTCGCCATGGCAGAGCGCTTCCCCGGAGACGAGGCGGCGGCGAACGGCTTCGGCCGGCGTTCGCTCCGCGAACAGCAGTCCTAGCTCCTGTTCCAGGCGAACATCCCGGTGCCGCCGGACATGCGCGCCGGGCCGACGGGGTGGCGGCTCAGCGACGGGGGAGTGCCCGCTCCCCCGTTACCCGATGCCATAGCGAAGCCCACGTACTTCGCCGAGGAGGTCGAGGTCGCGCGCGCCTCCCTGACCGACGACGAGCGCTCCCTCCCCCAGTACGCCGCCGGCAATCACGCGGCTTGGGTGGCGTACTTCCAGCGCCGCCAGCAGCAGCGCCTGGCCTCCACCAACGGCGCGCCGGTGGTCGGCGGCGTGAACAACAGCATGGGGCGCCACCTGTGGTGGGGCGTCCCGGGCCGCACGCTGGAGGGCGTGCTGACGCACCTCGACGGCGGCAACAACCCGCCGTTGACCTATCCTACGACCGGGGCCGCCCCGTCGCAACACCGACGCGCATGGGCGCCAAGGAGGTTCGCCTCCTCCTCGTCTTCCTTCTCTCGCTCATCTTCCCACTCCTCCGATTCTCCGGCACTTCTCGGCGTCAAGGCCGAGCCCGCGGCGGAGACGCCAATCGGTCGGCGCACTCGCAGCGTCGGCATCGTCATCAACGAGGGCGGCCGGCGCGCCCCCTCCTCGTCGGCTCCTCCGCGCTTCGTCAAGCCGAAGATGGAGCCGGGGCTGGCGCCGGTGGAGGCGGAGTTCGATGACGACGACGCGGTCCTAGAATGGGCGCGCTAGGACTCCATTGCGATGGAGAAGGCGCGCCGGGAGAAGGAGAAGGAGCGCCAGTGTGCCGCCCTGCGCCGCTTCGAGGAGCACCGACGCGGCCGCGTTGAAGACGGGGTCGTCGTCTTATGCGACAGCGATGACGACGACGACGCGCCGCCGCCAGTCCGCCATGGCGACGCCGGGCAGGGGTCCAGCAGGGGCGCCTGCGTCAAGGAGGAGAAGGCCGACGACGACGATGGCGGCGACGACTTCACCCCTTTTCTTTTTTAGATTAGGTTAATGTAATGAAAATGCGTGAATTTCACCGAAAATTGCCATGTTTGGCCAAAATTTAACTAGTTTTATCATAACTTCGCCGAACGGTTCTTTTTTTTAAATACGCGCCTGGGGGCGGCCCTGGGGGCCGACGGCTGGGGACCGACTCACCCCAAGGCCATTTTTTGCGCCGGCTCACCCCCAGGCGGCGCTTTTAGACGCCCCCTGAGGGGCAACGGCTGGAGATGCCCTTAATTGTACGACATTTAATGACCGATACGCAGGCGTTTCCTAAACGGCGCCCGTAGCGTCGTTTCTTTGTTATTTACAAACTGGCACACACCCCTTTTGCCATGTTGGGCTGGCCTAGCTTCACTTTTTTTTCTGCTTCTAAACTGCAAAAAACTGCGACATCCCAGATTTAGTGATTGACCCGATAGCCACCCCACAACCACACATGGTGTGATTACGTTCAGGCCTATAATTCTTTTCTTCTTTCTTCATTTTCTTTTTCTTTTTTCTCTGTCCATTTTTTATTTCTTTTTTCAAATTCGTGAACTTTTTCTTCCAATAGACAACTTTTTTCAAAATACACAAACGGTTTTTCAAACTCGTAAACTTCTTTTCCAAACCGATGAACTTTTTTCAAATCTTTGTGAACATTTTTCAAAATTGATGAACAGTTTTCAAAGTCGATGAACTTTTTTCAAATTCGTGAACTTTGTCCAAAATAAGATGAACTTTTAAAAATATCTATGAGCATTTTTTCGAATTTCTTGACAAAATGATGACTTTATCCAAATATGATGAACTTATTTCAAATTCGATGAACTTTTGTCTTCCCAATATCGATGAACTTTTTTCAAAATTAATGAACTTTTTTTCAAATTCGATGAAGTATTTTCAAATTCAATGAAGTATTTTCAAATTGATGAACTTTTCTTAAAATCCATGAACTTTTTTTTATTTTTTATGAACTTTCTTTTATAAATGAAGTTTTTTTAGATGCACGAATATTTTCAAATTCATGAACTTTTTTTAATGCGCAATGTTTTTTCTAAATTCGTGAAATTGTTTTTATTCGTGATTTTTTCTAAACTCATGAACTTGTTTCAATGATTTGAAAAGTCAACCGTGCATTGTTCAAACGATGAGTGGTCAGGTCACGCGAACGACCGTGTGATGCTCTCCCGAAAAAAAGACCGTGCGATGCAACCATCGATCGAGGCGTTTGGAGCGAGTTGCGTGTAGAACGAATGGCACAGATACGCACGGCAAGACATACATCAAGTGTTCAAAAATCTTTAAAGACTCAATCCGATAAGATTACTTCAAGGGGAAAACTCAATCCATTACAAGAGAGTAGAGGGGGAGGAGAAACATCATAGGATCCAAATATAATAACAAAGCTCGCGATACATCAAGATCGTATCATCTCAAGAACACGAGAGAGAGAGAGAAGAGAGAGAGATCAAACACATAGCTACTGGTACATACTGTTGGGGAACGCAGTAATTTCGAAAATTTTCCTACGCGCACGCAAGATCATGGTGATGCACAGCAACGAGAGGGGAGAGTGTTGTCTACGTACCAACGCAGACCGACTGCGGAAGCGATCACACAACGTAGAGGAAGTAGTCGTACGTCTTCTTCCTGATCCGACCGATCCAAGCACCGTTACTCCGGCACCTCCGAGTTCTTAGCACACGTTCAGCTCGATGACGTTCCTCGGGCTCCGATCCAGCAAAGCATCAAGGAAGAGTTCCGTCAGCACGACGGCGTGGTGACTATCTTGACGTACTGCCGACGCAGGGCTTCGCCTAAGCACTGCAACGGTATGATCGAGGTGGAATTTGGTGGCAGGGGGCACCGCACACGGCTAAGGAACGATCTCAAGGATCAACTTGTGTGTCTTGGGGTGTCCCCTGCCCCCGTATATAAAGGTTGGAGGGAGGGGGGCTGGCCGGCCAAAGAGAGGGAGGCGCAGGAGGAGTCCTACTCCTACCGGGAGTAGGACTCCCCCCTCCAATCCTAGTCCAACTAGGAATCCTTTAAAGGGGAGAGAGAGAGAGGTGGCCGGCCCCTCTCCTAGTCCTAATAGGACTAGGGAGAGGGGGGGAGGCGCAGCCCTATGTGGGCTGCCCTCTCACCTTTCCACTAAGGCCCATGTTGGCCCATTTGGCCCCCGGGGGGTTCCGGTAACCCTCCCGGTAATCCGGTAAAATCCCGATTTCACCCGGAACACTTCCGATGTCCAAACATAGGCTTCCAATATATCAATCTTTATGTCTCGACCATTTCGAGACTCCTCGTCATGTCCGTGATCTCATCCGGGACTCCGAACAACCTTCGGTACATCAAAATGCATAAACTCATAATAACTGTCATCGTAACGTTAAGCGTGCGGACCCTACGGTTCGAGAACAATGTAGACATGACCGAGACACGTCTCCGGTCAATAACCAATAGCGGGACCTGGATGCCCATATTGGCTCCTACATATTCTACGAAGATCTTTATCGGTCAGACCGCATAACAACATACGTTGTTCCCTTTGTCATCGGTATGTTACTTGCCCGAGATTCGATCGTCGGTATCCAATACTTAGTTCAATCTCGTTACTGGCAAGTCTCTTTACTCGTTCCGTAATACATCATCTCATAACTAACATCTTAGTTATTATGCTTGCAAGGCTTATGTGATGTATATTACCGAGAGGGCCCAGAGATACCTCTCCGACAATCGGAGTGACAAATCCTAATCTCGAAATACGCCAACCCAACATCTACCTTTGGAGACACCTGTAATGCTCCTTTATAATCACCCAGTTACGTTGTGATGTTTGGTAGCACCCAAAGTGTTCCTCCGGCAAACGGGAGTTGCATAATCTCATAGTCATAGGAACATGTATAAGTCATGAAGAAAGCAATAGCAACATACTAAACGATCGGGTGCTAAGCTAATGGAATGGGTCATGTCAATCAGATCATTCAACTAATGATGTGACCTCGTTAATCAAATAACAACTCTTTGTTCATGGTTAGGAAACATAACCATCTTTGATTAACGAGCTAGTCAAGTAGAGGCATACTAGTGACACTCTGTTTGTCTATGTATTCACACATGTATTATGTTTCCGGTTAATACAATTCTAGCATGAATAATAAACATTTATCATGATATAAGGAAATAAATAATAACTTTATTATTGCCTCTAGGGCATATTTCCTTCACATACCCTCAGCCCTGAGGGAGAACTACTCCCTCCTCGTCATGGAGAGCACTGGGATGATGAAGATGGCCACCGGGAAAGGATTGCCCCCTCCGGCAGGGTGCCGGAACGGGTCTAGATTGGCTTTCGGTGGCTACGGAGACTTCTGGCGGCGGAACTCCCGATCTATTGTGCTCACGGATGTTTTTAGGGTATATGGAGATATATTGGCGGAAAACGTACGTCAAGGGGGCCACGAGGGGCTCACGAGGGTGGAGGGCGCGCCCCCTGCCTTGGGGCCTCCTCGCAGGTCCCCCGACGTACACTCCAAGTCTTCTCGGCTTCTTTCCTTCCAAAAATGAGTTCCGTGATGTTTCAGGTCAATTGGACTCCGTTTGATTTTCCTTTTCTTCGAAACCCTAAAACGGGGTAAAAACAGAAACTGGCACTCGGCTCTGGGTTAATAGGTTAGTCCCAAAAATGATATAAAAGTGTATAATAAAGCCCATAAACATTCAAAATAGTAGATAATATAGCATAGAGCAATAAAAAATTATAGATACGTTGGAGACGTATCAGCATCCCCAAGCTTAATTCCTGCTCGTCCTCGAGCAGGTAAATGATAAAAACAGAATTTTTGATGCGGAGTGCTACTTGGCATAATTTTAATATAATTCTTCTTAATTGTGGTATGAATATTCAGATCCGAAAGATTCAAGACAAAATTTCATATTGACATAAAAATAATAATACTTCAATCATACTAACTAAGCAATCATGTCTTCTCAAAATAACATGGCCAAAGAAAGTTCATCCCTACAAAATCATATAGTTTAGTCATACTCCATTTTCGTCACACAAGAATGCTCTCATCATGCACAACCCAGATGAGAAGCCAAGCAATTGTTTCATACTTTAGTAATCTCAAACCTATAAACTTTCACGCAATATATGAGCGCGAGTCATGGACATAGCACTATGGGTGGAATAGAATATAGTGAGGGGGTTATGTGGAGAACACAAAAAAGGAGAAAGTCTCACATCAAAGAGGCTAATCAATGGGCTATGGAGATGCCCACCGATTGATGTTAATGCAAGGAGTAGGGATTGACATGCAACGGATGCACTATAGCTATAAATGTATGAAAGCTCAACAAAAGAAACTAGTGGGTGTGCATCCAACTTGCTTGTTCACGAAGACTTAGGGCACTTGAGGAGATCCATTGTTGGAATATACAAGCCAAGTTCTATAATGAAAAATCCCACTAGTATATGAAAGTGCTAACATGAGTGAGGGAGTCCTGGATTAGGGGGTCCCCAGACAGCCGGATTATATCCTTTGGCCGGACTTTTAGACTATGAAGATACAAGATTGAAGACTTCGTCTCGTGTCCGGATGGGACTCAACTAGGCAATATGGATATGTATATCTCCTCCTTTGTAACCGACCTTGTGTAACCCTAGCCCCCTCCAGTGTCTATATAAACCGGAGGGTTTTAGTCCGTAGAATAACATACAATCATACCATAGGCTAGCTTCTAGGGTTTAGCCTCTCTGATCTCGTGGTAGATCTACTCTTGTGCTACCCATATCATCAATATTAATCAAGCAGGACGTAGGGTTTTACCTCCATCAAGAGGGCCCGAACCTGGGTAAAACATCGTGTTCCCTGCCTCTTGGTACCATCCGCCTTAGACGCACAGTTTGGGACCCCCTACCAGAGATCCGCCGGTTTTGACACCGACATTGGAGCTTTCATTGAGAGTTCCTCTGTGTCGTCGCCGTTAGGCTTGATGGCTCCTACTATCATCGATAGCGATGCAGTCCAGGGTGAGCCTTTTCTCCCCGGACAGATCTTTGTGTTCGGCGGCTTCGCACTGCGGGCCAACTCGCTTGGCCATCTGGAGCAGATCGAAAGTTACGCCCCTGGCCACTAGGTCAGGTTTGGAAGCTTAAACTACACGGCCAATATCCGCAGAGACTTGATCTTCGACGGATTCGGGCCCCTGCCTTGTGCGTCACGCGGTCACGATGAGTACGATTTAGCTCTGCCATCGGATAGTGTTCAAGAAATCACACCGACAGCCGCTCCGACCCTTAATTCGGAGCCAGTCGCGCCTCCCATGGACGGGTGGATAGACCCCGCCACAGAGGCCGCATCCCCAACGGCGATCGAGCCGAATATCAATCTTACCCTTCACGAGAGTCGTGTTGTTAAACTGCCGGATACTTCTCCGGCCACGGACTCCGAACCGCATGTGCCCGTTCCTATCGAATCCGGTTGGGCGCCGATCATGGAGTTTACCTCCGCGGATATCTTTCAGCACTTGCCCTTCGGCGACATAATGAATTCATTGAAGTCTCTCTCCTTATCAGGAGAGTCCTGGCCGAAATATGTCTGGCAGGATTGGAATGCGGATGACGAAGAAATTCGCCGCCCACCCACCACCCACTTAGTAGCCACTGTCGATGACTTAACTGACATGCTCGACTCCGACTCCGAAGACATCCATGGTATGGACGACGATGCAGGAGACGAACAGGAACCACTGCCCACAGGGCACTGGACGCCCACTTCATCACATGACGTATACATGGTGGACACACCAAAAGAAGACGACGACGAGGAACGGAAGGATGCAACGAAGGGTTGTCCCCTCGAGAAGCAGTCAAAGCGGCGATGTAAGCGCCGCTCCAAATCCCGCCTCGGCAGAAACAACGATCATATAGACCCAGCGTTAGAGCAGGGTGAACCATCGCAGGACCACGGCAACACAGAGAATCAAACCGAACAACCCGACTCTGTCAAAGATAATAGTCCGGACGACATCACACCGGACAGACACCCGGAGCAAAAGAATGCCCATCAAAGGCTCGTTGCCCCCGCGAGGAGTCTAAAAAAGCAGAAGCAAAGGCTCAAGGTTGCGCAAGACACACTCAGAATTAGATGGAGTAAAGTGTTCAACACAGCAATGAAGTACGGCGGTAATCACCCCACCAAGAGCTACCCGAAGCGGAAGTTGCTACCCGAATTCGATGAGGAGGCCTTAGATCCCCCGCAACCAAAAATTAAAACGACCATCTGGCCGGATAAACGACCTCACGGCCAACATAGAGCGGCAAACAACGCCGCACGTAAGCCAATACGCGATCCACGCGAGGGCTCGCATCAAAAGGACGGCGCAACCAGATCCATCTATGGACCACGCAAGCGCGCTCCAGCATACGATGCAACACAACAAACATTCGAACAACGCGGTACACCCAGATACAGGGGTGTTGCACACCCCCTATGTTTCACCGACGAGGTGCTGGACCATGAATTTCCAGAGGGATTCAAACCCGTAAACATAGAGGCATACGACGGAACAACAAACCCAGGGGTCTGGATTGAGGACTATATCCTCCATATCCATATGGCTCGAGGAGATGATCTCCACGCCATTAAGTATTTACCCCTCAAACTCAAAGGGCCAGCTCAGCACTGGCTTAAAGGCCTCCCTGAAAGCTCCATTGGAAGCTGGGAAGAGCTCGAAGACGCTTTTCGGGCAAATTTTCAAGGGACTTATGTCTGACCTCCAGACGCGGACGATTTGAGTCATATAACTCAACAGCCCGGAGAGTCAGCCCGAAAGCTTTGGAACAGGTTTCTTACTAAAAAGAACCAAATAGTCGACTGTCCGGACGCCGAAGCCTTGGCAGCTTTTAAGCATAGCGTCCACGACGAATGGCTTGCCAGACACCTCGGCCAAGAAAAGCCGAGAACAATGGCAGCATTAACAAGCCTCATGACCTGCTTTTGCGTGGGTGAGGACAGCTGGCTAGCCAGATGCAGCAACAGCGACCCAAGTACATCCGAAGTTAGAGATGGAAATGGGAAATCACGACGCAGCAAAAATAATACGCGCCGGAATAAAGAAGAAAGCCCGAAGAGCACGGCAGTAAATGCCAGATTCAGAAGCTCTCGGCCAGGTCAGGAAAAGCCGCCCTCTAAAGGCATCAGGGACGAACTGTCCAGCTTAAACAAAACTCTGGACCAAATATGTCAGATCCATAGCACCCCTGGTAAACCCGCTAATCATACCCATAGAGAATGTTGGGTCTTCAAGCTGTCCGACAAGCTTAACGCCGTACACAAGGGGGAGGATACACCAAACGAAGACGAGGATGAGCCTCTTAAGCAAGACACTCGGGAACAAAAGAAATTTCCACCAGAAGTCAAAACAGTGAACGTATTACACATGATCAAGGGGAGAAACAAAGCGGCACTCCCAGAGAAATATGCCCAAGGGCCTATCACCGCGGAGTCCTGCCACTGGTCGTCTCAACCGATCACTTTTGACCATCGGGATTACCCAGCAAGTATCCGGCGTGCAGGATGGGCTGCCTTGGTATTAGACCCAATAATTGACAGATACCATTTCACACGAGTCCTGATGGACGGTGGCAGCAGTCTAAACCTGATATATCAGGACACAATCCGCAAAATGGGGATAGACCCAACGAAAATTTGCCACAGCAATAGTACCTTTAAAGGAGTAACACCAGGCCCAGGGGCTCATTGCACGGGCTCCCTGCTACTAGAGGTTATATTTGGCTTCCCCGATAACTTTCGTAGTGAAAATTTAACATTCCACATTGTTTCGTTCCAAAGTGGCTATCAAGCACTACTTGGACGCGAAGCTTTCGCTCGCTTTAATGCAATACCGCATTACGCTTCCCTCATGCTTAAGATGCCCGGTCCACATGGCATCAGCTCCGAATCATGTCTTTGGTCAAATGTTGGGTTTACCCGGCTCCTGTGTTTTGCTGCCTTACGTTCCGCTCTATCGGCTAAGGCGGCACCAGGAGAACTGCTGCGATTGTGCCCTGATTCATCCGGACGAGCACCTCAGTAGAGAAAGTCGAAAACTGACTGTCATGATATAGCGTGAGACTGGTCAACCACTCGATGACCTATTGGAATGTTAGAATTCCTCCGCCTTAACGAAGGGCCGTTTCCCGGCCAGGCACGTACGCACCCCGAATTCGGATGAGTGCGGAGCCACCAGGGGCTATATAGTAGCCCCACTGTCAAACTCCTATGGCTAAGTGAAAGTGTTAACGCATTATAGTCCGGTTGCCTAGTTCGCTGCGCCATCACCTCCTTATTAGGACCAAGACATTGGATTAAGTGTGAATACGCGTCTTCTGCGAACACCCCTGCATTATATGTGTGGGGGTTGAAGCCAACGACTGCAATCTTTCAGGTTATACGCATGTATACATAAACGGCCGCATAGGAGGCATCATATTACTTTCGGGCAAAAGTATAAATACAACCTTGATAAATTTCATAAAAACATTGTTTTTACAATTGGAATACATGTCACTCAAACATAATATTCTTCGAGCACTGGGTCTCTATCAAACGAGCACCCTCAAGAACTTCTTCAAAATAGTGCTCGGCAGCCACTCGGCCTATGGTCGAACCCTGCGCTGCAACAGTGGTAGCATCCATCTCCGCCCAGTATGCTTTGACACAGGCAAGGGCCATCCACGAGCCTTCTATACACGCCGACCTCTTCATCGCATTGATGCGCGGCACCGCTCCAAGGAACTGTTGCACTAACCTGAAATAGCTGTTCGGCTTCGGTTTTTCTGGCCACAGATGATCTACGACGGACCTCATGGCGAGTCCGGACAATCTATTGAGTTCGGCCCATTCGGCTAGCCGATCAGTCAAGGGAAGCGGACGCTCTGGAACGTTAAATTGCGACCAGAATAGCTTGTCCACTTCACGATCTGTCTGATCTCGGAAGTATTCGGCCGCATCGACAGCACTCGCCATCAAATCTAGATATGCGTCTGCCGAACTCCACAGCCGATCTAGAGGGGCATACCGCAGATCTCCGAACTTCCTCCGCAGCAAAAAGGGCTTCCCAGCCACAATATCACCAGCTTCACGCATCTCTTCCTTCTTTGCCCTCATGGCAGAGCGGGTGTCTTTGGCCGCCATCGTGGCCTTTTTGAGGTCCGTCGCCTTCACTTGGTTTTCTTCTTCAAGGAACCGGCAACGGTCGGCACTGTCTTTTAACTTTACAACCATCTTGGCCATCTTTTCTTTGCACTCGCAATGCGCGGCCTTCTCGGCTCTTAACTCTTCGGCCGCCTTTAAAGCGGCCGCATTACTAATCCTTGTTTGTTCGTTGGCTCAGGCAAGTTCCGCCCGAAGGGTCTCCACAGTGGCAGCTCCATCTACAGTCACAACATATTAAAGATACTGGCATCATGCTGCTCTTACTATGTGACATTGACCGGAAAAACATTACTTACCCTGTGCCTCGTCAAGCCGTTTGTTAACAAGCTCGATGTCAGCATCTGCCACATCCAGTTGCCGCTTTAGTTCGGCAAACTCATTAGTCCAGCCAGCCACCGGAGCTCCCATCACCTGCACATAAAGTGGTATGGTTATTACCTGGGACTATGATCCTCTGTTCGCCACCGTTCTCAACGACGACCAGAGTCTCAGGGGCTACTATCTACACAGGGCACACCTAAAAATGTGTGGTACTATCAAAAAGTATATCATTTCACGTACCTCAAAGTCCGTCAGTAGACTCATAAAGGCTTCATGCAATCCGCTTTCGGCAGACGAAATTCTTTCCATCACTGTACCCATCAACGTACGGTGTTCTTCTGAGATGGCCGCTCGCTCTAACAGCTCCCTCAGTACGTCCGACCGCATACCAGACGATGCCGGAGTCTTTTGTTTGCTCTCTTCAAGAGCCGGACGCTGGGGACTTCGGGTGACTATAGGATTATCTTCTGGCCTCACCGGATCCGGAGAGGCCCTCCGCGACGACACTTCAAGGTCGCTCGCTTCTTGAGCGGGGGAGTCCGGGGGAGGCGTTTCGCTCTCCATCATCTCCGGAAGAAGATCCCCCGAAGACGAGCTCTGTTAAGAAGGGCTAAGATCCGAACTGCAAGATAAACGCTTCGGTTATTTTCCTTAGAGGTAACGTAGTATATCTCCACTATTAAAGTACTTTTTGATTACTTACAGCTCGTTGGAGGGCTGATCCTCGCGCGGACCTTGTGCGGCAAAAGCACCCTCCAAGGCAGGACCCTCTGGTGGAGACTTCTTCTCCCGTTTGGAAGCCTCGGTTTCCGGATCTTCAGAGGCAGTCCTCTTCCTTCCCCGAAGTGAGAGAAGGTCAGATTCTTCCCCTTCGTTATCCTCCTTCACGGAGGCGCTCATTCCCTCGGTTGGAATTGGTAGCGATGGGGGCCCGCTTTCGACCTCATTATTCCCCCTTTATCTTCCTTTGAGGGCTCCGGGCAAGGTGCTAGCTCGAGCATCTTTTCCAGTACCGGATTCTCCAAACCCTCAGGAAGGGGGGCCGAACACCGAATCATCTTCGCCCTTGTTAGCCAGTGCTGGTCAAAGAGCGATTTCCCAGAATGATGTCATGGTAAATGAAAGACGGTGTGTTCGGCTAAAGGATTACTTACCTGGTCGGCAGTACGGTTGCTGCTCAGGCCCACGTCCTCGGTAGTATCCGGACACTCTATTTGGGGTCCAAAGAATGATTTGTACATCTCCTCGTGCGCCAGGCTAAGGAAATTCTGAATAGTGCGCGGCCCTTTTGGGTTGAACTCCCACATGCGGAGGGGCCGGCGTTTGCAAGGCTGGACTCGATGAACCAACATGACTTGCACCACCATAACCATACTGAAATATCCTTCGAAGAGATCTTGAATGCGGCTCTGCAGTATAGGCACGTCCTTGGCTGGACCCCAGCTCAATCCTCTGCTAATCCATGACATCAGTTGTGGTGGAGGGCCCGAGCGGAAAGCAGGGGTAGCCACCCACTTGGCACTTCTGGGAGCTGAGATGTAAAACCACTCCCGCTGCCATAATCCGGACACCTCTGGAACGGAACCTTTTGACCACGGAGCTCCTGCTATCTTGCTTATTAATGTGCCTCCGCACGCTGTATACTGCCCCTCGACCATCTTCGGCTTCACGTCAAAGGTCTTGAGCCACAGGCCGAAGTGAGGGGTAATGCGGAGGAAGATCTCACACACGACAATGAATGCCGAGATGTGGAGAAAGGAGTCCGGGGCTAGATCGTGGAAATCTAGCCCGTAATAGAACATCAAACCCCTAACAAAGGGATCCAGGGTGAGGCCTAGGCCTCGGAGGAAGTGGGAGATGAACACAACGTTCTCGTTGGGTTCGGGAGTAGGGACGACCTGCCCTCGGGCAGGCAACCGATGCGAAACCTCGGCGGTCAGGTATCTGGCCTCCCTCAACTTCTTGATGTCCTCTTCCGTAACGGAGGTGGGCATCCACCGGCCTTGAAGGCTAGATCTGGACATGATTGAAGGTCCGAAGCACCTGACCTGGGCTTTGGGTGTTAGAACTCGAGGCAGGGGAAGGATTCGATTGAGCACGGGAGGGAAAAAAGTAAAATCCTTGTCCCTTTATAAAGAGGGTGAATATCAAGCATCCTCTCCGTAGCCGTTTGGGACTTGCCTATAATCTAGGAGTCCTAGACACGGTTGGGTTACCCACAATCGTATTGATGAGAATCCCGTAATTAGGGGAACACGATCTCTGCTTTGACAAGACGTGTCAAGAAACCGCCTCGCGTTATGTGCGGGGCTAGTTAAAGGAAACGGTTCGAATAATCACCGGGCCATGGCATAATGTCGTGTTGCCAAAACAAGTCAGCAAATTGGATTTGTGGAAATATTATTCTCTCTATGGTGGTATGTGGAACTTATTTTGCAGGGTCGGACACTATCCTTGTATTCAAATTCCTCCATGGTGTATTCGGAGGAGGAACCCGCCTTGCAATGCCGAAGACAATACTGTGCGCCGGACTCATCGTCATTGAAGCCTGGTTCAGGGGCTACCGAGGGAGTCCTGGATTACGGGGTCTCCGGACAACCGAATTATATCCTTTGGCTGGACTGTTAGACTATGAAGATACAAGATTGAAGACTTCGTCTCGTGTCCAGATGGGACTCTACTTGGCGTGGAAGGCAAGCTAGGCAATACGGATATGTATATCTCCTCCTTTGTAACCGACCTTGTGTAACCCTAGCCCCCTCCGGTGTCTATATAAACCGGAGGGTTTTAGTCCGTAGAATAACATACAATCATACCATAGGCTAGCTTCTAGGGTTTAGCCTCTCTGATCTCGTGGTAGATCTACTCTTGTACTACCCATATCATCAATATTAATCAAGAAGGACGTAGGGTTTTACCTCCATCAAGATGGCCCGAACCTGGGTAAAACATCGTGTTCCCTGCCTCCTGTTACCATCTGGCTTAGAAGCACAGTTCTGGACCCCCTACCTGAGATCCGCCGGTTTTGACACTGACAACGAGAGACTCTCTACTATGAAGATCATGGTGCTACTTTGAAGCACAAGTGTGGTAAAAGGATAGTAACATTGTCCCTTCTCTCTTTTTCTCTCGTTTTTTGGGCCTTCTCTTTTTATGGCCTTTCTCTCCTTTTCTTGGGCCTTCTCTTTTTTTATGGCCTTTCTCTTTTTTTATTCCTCACTTGGGACAATGCTCTAATAATGATGATCATCACACTTATATTTATTTACAACTCAATGATTACAACTTGATACTAGAACAAAGATGACTCTATATGAATGCCTCCGGAGGTGTACCAGGATATGCAATGAACTAAGAGTGACATGTATGAAAGAATTATGAATGGTGGCTTTGCCACAAATACTATGTCAACTACATGATCATGCTAAGCAATATGACAATGATGAATGTGTCATGATGAACAGAATGATGGAAAGTTGCATGGCAATATATCTCGGAATGGCTATGGAAATGCCATAATAGGTAGGTATGGTGGCTGTTTTGAGGAATATATAAGGAGGTTTATGTGTTAAAGAGTGTATCATATCACGGGGTTTGGATGCACCGACGAAGTTTGCACCAACTCTCAATGTGAGAAAGGGCAATGCATGGTACCGAGGAGGCTAGCAAGGATGGAAGGGTGAGAGTGTGTATAATCCATGGACTCAACATTAGTCATAAAGAACTCACATATTTATTGCAAAAATCTACAAGTCATCAAAAACCTCGGCACTACGCGCATGCTCCTAGGGGGATAGATTGGTAGGAAAAGACCATCCCTCGTCCCCGACCGCCACTCATAAGGAGGACAATCAAATTACACCTCATGTTTCAAATTTGTTACACAACGTTTACCATACGTGCATGCTACAGGACTTGCAAACCTCAACACAAGTATTTCTTAATTTCACAACTACTCATCTAGCATGACTTTGATATTATTACCTCCATATCTCAAAACAATCATCAAGCATCAAACTTCTCTTAGTATTCAATACTCTATATGAAAGTTTTTACTAATCTTGTATACCTAGCATATTAGGATTATTTAAGCAAATTACCATGCTATTTAAGACTCTCAAAATAATATAAGTGAAGCATGAGAGTTCATCTATTTCTTCAAAATAAAACTACCACCATGCTCTAAAAGATATAAGTGAAGCACTAGAGCATCGACAAACTACTCCGAAAGATATAAGTGAAGATTAATGAGTAGTTGAATAATTATGAAACTATGTGAAGACTCTCTAACATTTAATAATTTCAGATCTTGGTATTTTATTCAAACAACATGCAAGACAAAATAAAATAAAGTGACGCTCCAAGCAGAACACATATCATGTGGCGAATAAAAATATAGCTCCAAGTAAAGTTACCGATGAACGAATACGAAAGAGGGGATGCCTTCCGGGGCATCCCCAAGCTTAGGCTCTTGATTGTCCTTGAATATTGCCTTGTGTTAGCAACCCTCCAAGGGTGGGCCTTGGGCCGACATGAGAGAGCCAGGCCTAGCATCCAGGCCATGGAGGCCAGTGACTACAAATACCTGAAGGAGTTGATCGAGGAAGTCATCCGGTTGGATCATGGCTGAAATGGCACGGCGGCTTCCTCTCCCACCTCTGGCTCTCCTCTGAATCCCCCTGTTCTTTCTTGTTCATGTAATCTAGATATCTAAATCCTTGTGTCCAAGAGTAATTCATGTGCTATTAGTGAGATCACAAGAGGTCCCTAACACTTGGTATTCAGAGCCAAAAATTTCCCCACCACCCCCCACCCGATCGAGCAATGGAGCCGGCGACCAAGCAGGACCTGAAGGATCTCCTGAAGGAGTTCCAAGAGAGCATGAAGAAGAGCATCAGGGAGGCCATCGCAGTTGGGTTCGGCAACTCGAAGCCGGCGCTTGAGCAGGCGACCACATCGACCTCTTCTCAGCTCATCGCCATGGACACCATGGACGCCTCTGACGATGAGGTTCTGGCATCTACGTACTCCAGCCCTGACCAGGGCACGCCCGCCCTCGACCTTGCCCCAACGACCACCATCGACATCCTTCCCGAGCTTGACATCGATGCTACGGGTGTCACTGCAACGACGCCCGCGACCTGCTCGGTGGATGGCCATGGCAACGACACTGGTGGAGACGGCTTCGTGGGCATGTCCGTGTTGGTGTGGGACACGATTCAGCCATTCACTGCATCCCCGGAGGCCTCACCGACCCTGCCATGCCAGTTGTTTATCGCCATCAAGCTTGACACCAAGGTGCCTCCAAGGTGTTCGAAAAAAAGACACAACAACGACACCTTGCCGTTTAGGACCAAGTCTCATGGCTCTTGCCCGAACGTCCTAGGTCAGTACATCAACTCCTATGCAGAACCACCACCACGGCTACCAGGATTGATATCAACTAGTCTGTGCATGATGAGTGAGTGGAAATGGCTATTATATGCGCCATCTCGGCCGCTGGATCCGTTGTACTCTACTCGAAGATGACTTTCTCCTTGGCATTCACTTCTACCTGCCCCAGCTCCGAAGCCACCGTGGCCGCTACCTGGACATGACCTTGCAGGAGAATCTTATAGCCACATGCTACCAAGCCGGCGAGGCCTTGTTGTTTGCGAGTTGATAATTTGCAATGGATTCTCAGAAAGAACTACTACAACAAAATCCAAGGTGATTCAGGGTAATCTCTCCATCTCTCCTAATAGCATCAATGTGAATGGTCTGTGCAATGTCTATGTGATGTGGTGCATAGATCGTGGGTTCTTAAGGATTAAGAAATGGTGGTTAAATATTCATTGTTCTCAGCTTGTCAATGGAAGTTTTGAAGCTTCTTTTTGGCCTGAGCAACACATCACTGGGAATTATTTGCAAGTCCTAGTTACAGGCTCACTATTGCAATTGTTTTTGTCTAGCTCTACATCCATATCCCTTTTGGAAGATATCCTAGTACTGACCTGCATATCAATTGGACTGTCAGTTGAGGAATTATCTGAGGCAACTTACTCTCGTGCTATTTCGTTATATGTTGCATATCGACAATGGATAATATCTTGGTTAGAGGGGAGCTTTTGGTTAACTACAACATGCTCTTCCTTACAAGAGGAGTGAATCACCTATTCCTGTGCAAAGATTGTCACAACTCAGCTATTGGTTTCTGCTAAAACTGAATGTTTGGATTCCCTGTTGCTTATTCATGCATATCCTGGAGGGGTCTGTGGGCTCAAATGGGACATTCACATTACACTTGTGCATGCGAGTAAGTGGTCTAGTAGCTTGCAGTCTGAGAAGTTGTATAATCCAAGTTCCTTTTGGTCTGAATCAACTCTGCACAACTATCAGTTCAAAGAACTATTTTTCTGCCATATGGATATTCTCTTGGCTTATATGTCTGGTCAGAAAACAATTCTGTTGCTGCCAGATCGTTGGTTTGTGCGGAGCGTGGAGCATTTACAAGTGTTGCAGGATACCAGTGGTTTTCCTTGGTACTACTATGTGGGATCTCTTGAGAACTCATGCCATTATCTTGCAACTGAAGTACAACAGGATTCCCTGCATCTTGCTCAAATTGGATGTCGGAGATCAAGAACTTGGTTAGCTATGGAGTACAATTGTACACTGTCATTGATTTTTTTGAGCGGCATCTATGTGGATCTGCAGCAAGTTACCCTGTTTTGATTAACTTTTGGGCCATGGGGACTAGGTACCTTCAAATTCTACAACAACTTGGTAATATTGAAATGAGGGAAAATCAAATAAGCAACAATATAGATGAGTAGTCGCCTGGCCAGCTAGTGTTCTTATGCTCAATCAGTGATATTGTGGCTTATTGTTTATGCCTGGTTCACACTCAGTCGGATTAGTGCTTTCGTCTGTGATTTGTGAGGATGTGGTAGCACCTGTACACTATGCTCCTAGGCTGCTACGTATGCAACCTATTACTCACTGCATGGATACTGATAGAACAGAATGTTGGGGTGCATTATTGCATATTATACAATATATTGACCAACTGGCTGATACTATGTTCGAGGAGATTGAGCCGCAGCTTGCGTTGTATTGGAAGAAATTTGTTGTTCATTGCAAGGCTATTGTCTTGTGCAAGATAAGCAAGCCTACTATGGCTTCCTCCCAGCCTAGTACAGAGAGACCTCAAGTTGTGATTACATCAATTATTTTGGTGCCCACATGCTTTGATGGCGAAGCTGCTCCACACTAGACGATTATGTGGGATCCAGGTGACTGCTTGATGGGAGCATGGGACATGGATGACGTGTTGTTCTCTGTCCATTGCAAGAAAGCTTGTTTTCAAGGAGGGAGGAGTATCATGGTCCTCGCCACCTTCGTCAACCACAGCTCTTACCTCGACGTCGTCCTCAACCTCATTCCTGTCGGCAATGATGACTACTTTGACCTTGTTCGAGTTAACTCGGGCCATGGCTGCGATCATGAAGGCTACTTCGGCAACCCAGGCAAGCAAGCTTACTACTTTGGTCGAGACTACACTAACATTGGCATCTATCATGAAGACTACCACGGCCACCGTAGCAAGCTCAAGGAACTTCAAGCGCTGTGGGATCCCGGCAAGTCAGCCTTTCAGTCTTCTCCTGAGCTTCGGCTTGGGGTCAAGCCGAGTTTCAAGGAGGGAGGGATGTTAGCAACCCTCCAAAGGTGGGCCTTGGGCCGACATGAGACAGCCAGGCCTAGCATCCAGGGCATGGAGGCCAGTGACTACAAATACCTGAAGGAGTTGATTGAGGAAGTCATCCGGTTGGATCACAGCTGAAACGGCACGGCGGCTTCCTCTCCCACCTCTGGCTCCCCTCTCAATCCCCCTATTCTTTCTTGTTCATGTAATCTAGATATCTAAATCCTTGTGTCCAAGAGTAATTCCTGTGCTATTAGCGAGATCACAAGAGGTCCCTAACACTTGGGGTGCCTTGGGCATCCCCAAGCTTAGGCTCTTTCCACTCCTTATTCCATAGTCCATCGAATCTTTACCCAAAACTTGAAAACTTCACAACACAAAACTTAACAGAAAACTCGTAAGCTCCGTTAGTATAAGAAAATAAATCACCACTTCAAGGTAATGTAATGAACTCATTCTATATTTATATTGGTTTTAAACCTACTGTATTCCAACTTCTCTATGTTTTATAAACTATTTTACTAGCCATAGATTCATCAAAATAAGTAAACAACACATGAAAAACAGAATCTGTCAAAAACAGAACAGTCTGTAGTAATCTGGATCAAACGTATACTTGTGGGACTCATAAAATTCTCAAATAAATTGCTGGACCTGAGGAATTTATTTATTAATAACCTGAAAAAATAATTAACTAAATAGCACTCTCCAAATAAAAATGGCAGCAATTCTCGTGAGCGCTAAAGCTTCTATTTTTTACAGCATGATCAACAAGACTCTCCCCAAGTCTTCCCAAAGGTTCTACTTGGCACAAACACTAATTAAAAGCATAAAACCACATCTAAGAAGAGGCTAGATGAATTATTTATTACTAAACAGGAGCAAAAAGCAAGGAACAAAAATAATATTGGGTTGCCTCCCAACAAGCGCTATCATTTAACGCCCCTAGCTAGGCATGATGATTTCAATGATGCTCACATAAAAGATAAGAATGGTAACATAAAGAGAGCATCATGAAGAATATGACTAGCACATTTAAGTCTAGCCCAATTCCTATGGATAGGGATTTTGTGAGCAAACAACTTATGGGAACAAGAATCAACTTGCATAGGAAGGTAAAACAGGCATAACTTCAAAACTTTAAGCACATAGAGAGGAAACTTCATATTATTGCAATTCCTACAAGCATATATTCCTCCCTCATAATAATTTTCAGTAGCATCATGAATAAATTCAACAATATAGCCAGCATCTAAAGCATTCTTTTCATGATCTACAAGCATAGAATTTTTATTACTCTCCACATAAGCAAATTTCTTCTCATGAATAGTAGTGGGAGCAAACTCAACAAAATAACTATCATGTGATTGAAAATTAAGATCAAGATGACAAGTTTCATGGTTATCATTATTCTTTAAAGCATACGTGTCATCACAATAATCATCATAGATAGGAGGCATGCTTTCATCATAATAAATTTGCTCATCAAAACTTGGGGGACAAAAAATATCATCTTCATCAAACATAGCTTCCCCAAGCTTGTGGCTTCGCATATCATTAGCATCATAGATATTCAAGGAATTTGTACTAACAACACTGCAATCATGCTCATCATTCAAAGACTTAGTGCCAAACATTTTATAGATTTCTTCTTCTAGCACTTGAGCACAGTTATCCTTTCCATCATACTCACGAAAGATATTAAAAAGGTGAAGCGTATGAGACAAACTCAATTCCATTTTTTATAGTTTTCTTTTATAAACTAAACTAGTGATAAAACAAGAAACTAAAAGACTCAATTGCAAGATCTAAAGATATACCTTCAAGCACTAACCTCCCCGGCAACGGCGCCAGAAAAGAGCTTGATGTCTACCACCCAACCTTCTTCTTGTAGACGTTGTTGGGCCTCCAAGTGCAGAGGTTTGTAGGACAGTAGCAAATTTCCCTCAAGTGGATGACCTAAGGTTTATCAATCCGTGGGAGGCGTAGGATGAAGATGGTCTCTCTCAAGCAACCCTGCAACCAAATAACAAAGAGTCTCTTGTGTCCCCGACACACCCAATACAATGGTAAATTGTATAGGTGCACTAGTTCGGCGAAGAGATGGTGATACAAGTGGTATATGGATAGTAGATAAAGGTATCTGTAATCTGAAATTATAAAAACAGCAAGGTAACTAATGATAAAAGTGAGCGTAAACGGTATTGCAATGATAGGAAACAAGGCCTAGGGTTCATACTTTCGCTAGTGTAAGTTCCCTCAACAATACTAACATAATTGGATCACATAACTATCCCTCAACATGCAACAAAGAGTCACTCCAAAGTCACTAATAGTGGAGAACGAACGAAGAGATTATGGTAGGGTACGAAACCACCTCAAAGTTATTCTTTCCAATCAATCCGTTGGGCTATTCCTATAAGTGTCACAAACAGCCCTAGAGTTCGTACTAGAATAACACCTTAAGACAAAAATCAACCAAAACCCTAATGTCACCTAGATACTCCAATGTCACCTCAAGTATCCGTGGGTATGATTATACGATATGCATCACACAATCTCAGATTCATCTATTCAACCAACACAAAGGACTTCAAAGAGTGCCCCAAAGTTTCTACCGGAGAATCGCGATGAAAACATGTGCCAACCCCTATGCATAGGTTCATGGGCGGAACCCGCAAGTTGATCACCAAAACATACATCAAGTGAATCACGTGGTATCCCATTGTCACCACAGATACGCACGACAAGATATACATCAAGTGTACTCAAATCTTTAAAGACTCAATCCGATAATATAACTTCAAAGGGGAAACTCAATTCATTACAAGATAGTAGAGGGGGGGAAGAAACATCATAGGATCCAAATATACTAGCAAAGCTCGCGATACATCAAGATCGTATCATCTCAAGAACACGAGAGAGAGAGATCAAACACATAGCTACTGGTACATACCCTCAGCCCTGAGGGAGAACTACTCCCTCCTCGTCATGGAGAGCACCGGGATGATGAAGATGGCCACCGGGGAAGGATTGCCCCCTCCGGCAGGGTGCCGAAACGGGTCTAGATTGGCTTTCGGTGGCTATGGAGGCTTCTGGCGGCGGAACTCCCGATCTATTGTGCTCACGGATATTTTTAGGGTATATGGAGATATATAGGTGGAAGAAATACGTCAGGGGGGCCACGAGGGTGGAGGGCGCGCCCAGGGGGGTGGGTGCGCCCCCTGACTCGTGGCCTCCTCGGAGGTCCCCGGACGTGCACTCCAAGTCTTCTGGGCTTCTTTCCTTCCAAAAATGAGTTCCGTGAAGTTTCAGGTCAATTGGACTGCATTTGATTTTCCTTTTCTTCGAAACCCTAAAACATGGTAAAAACAGAAACTGGCACTGGGCTCTGGGTTAATAGGTTAGTCCCAAAAATGATATAAAAGTGTATAATAAAGCCCATGAACATTCAAAATAGTAGATAATATAGCATGGAGCAATCAAAAAATTATAGATACGTTGGAGACGTATCAAGTCTCATCCGGACTTGTGGGGGAATCATAGTCTCCATCATCCTTTCCTCACTGAGACAATGCTCTAATAATGATGATCATCACACTTTTATTTTTCTTACAACTCAAGAATTACAACTCGATACTTAGAACAAAATATGACTCTATATGAATGCCCCCGGCGGTGTACCGGGATGTGCAATGATGCATGAGTGACATGTATGCAAGAATTATGAATGGTGGCTTTGCCACAAATACGATGTCAACTACATGATCATGCAAAGCAATATGACAATGATGAAGCGTGTCATAATAAACGGAACGGTGGAAAGTTGCATGGAAATATATCTCGGAATGGCTATGGAAATGCCATAATAGGTAGGTATGGTGGCTGTTTTGAGGAAGATATATGGTGGGCTTATGGTACCGGTGAAAGTTGCGCGGTACTAGAGAGGCTAGCAATGGTGGAAGGGTGAGAGTGCGTATAATCCATAGACTCAACATTAGTCATAAAGAACTCACATACTTATTGCAAAAATCTATTAGTTATCGAAGCAAAGTATTACCCGCATGCTCCTAGGGGGATAGATTGGTAGGAAAAGACCATCGCTCGTCCCCGACCGCCACTCATAAGGAAGACAATCAATAAATAAATCATGCTCCGACTTCATCACATAACGGTTCACCATACGTGCATGCTACGGGAATCACAAACTTTAACACAAGTATCTCTCAAATTCACAACTACTCACTAGCATGACTTTGATATTATTACCTCCATATCTCAAAACAATCATCAAGCATCAAACTTCTCTTAGTATTCAATACACTCATAAGAAAGTTTTATTAATCTTGAATACCTAGCATATTAGGATTAAGCACACTACCATGCTGCTTAAGACTCTCAAAATAATATAAGTGAAGCATGAGAGTTCATCTATTTCTTCAAAATAAAACTACCACCATGCTCTAAAAGATATAAGTGAAGTACTAGAGCAAACAACAAACTACTCCGAAAGATATAAGTGAAGATCAATGAGTAGTCGAATAATTATGCAACTATGTGAAGACTCTCTAACATTTAAGAATTTCAGATATTGGTATTTTATTCAAACATCAAGCAAAGCAAAATAAAATGACATTCTAAGAATGGCAAACATCATGTGAAGAAGCAAAAACTTAGGATCAACCGAGACTAACCGATAGTTGTTGAAGAAGAAAGGTGGGATGCCAACCGGGGCATCCCCAAGCTTAGACACTTGAGACTTCTTGAAATATTATCTTGGGGTGCCTTGGGCATCCCCAAGCTTGAGCTTTTGTGTCTCCTTAATTCCTCTCATATCACGGTCTCCCTAAATCTCAAAAGCTTCATCCACACAAAACTCAACAAGGACTCGTGAGATAAGTTAGTATAAACCATTGCAAAAACCTTATCATACTCTACTGTAGAAAATCACTAAAATTATTATTCAACATTGCATACTAAATGCCTCTGCATATTTAATAGTCCTATCCTCAAATAGAATCATTAAAGAAGCAAACATATGCAAACATAACAGAAATCTGCCTAAACAGGATAGTCTGTAAAGAATGCTGCAACATCCATACTTTCCTAGCTCCAAAAATTATGAAAGAAAATTCCCACTGTAGTAAATTTATCAGAGCTTAATATTCAAAAGGTTTCAACATTTTATCACATTCTCAATTTTCTAGGGAATTATTGCAACAGCGGTAAACTTTCTGTTTTCAAACAGCAACATGTATACTTGTAACATAGGCATAGTAAAGGCTATCAATGACACTTTTATTGAAATAAAAGATGAACAATATTTTTCTAAATAACAGCATGAAAATCCTAACAAAATAAATTGACGCTCCAAGCAAAACACATATCATGTGGTGAATAAAAATATAGCTCCAAGTAAAGTTACCGATGAACAAAGACGAAAGAGGGGATGCCTTCCGGGGCATCCCCAAGCTTAGGCTCTTGGTTGTCCTTGAATATTACCTTGGGGTGCCTTGGGCATCCCCAATCTTAGGCTCTTATCACTCCTTGTTCCATAGTCCATCGAATCTTTACCCAAAACTTGAAAACTTCACAACACAAAACTTAACAGAAAACTCGTAAGCTCCGTTAGTATAAGAAAGTAAATCACCACTTCAAGGTACTGTAATGAACTCATTCTTTATTTGTATTGGTGTTAAAACTACTGTATTCCAACTTCTCTATGGTTTATAGACTATTTTACTAGCCATAGATTCATCAAAATAAGTAAACAACCCATGAAAAACAGAATCTGTCAAAAACAGAACAGTCTGTAGTAATCTGGACCAAACGTATACTTATGGAACTCATAAAATTCTCAAATAAATTTCTGGACCTGAGGAATTTATCTATTAATCATCTTAAAAAATAATTAACTAAATATCACTCTCCAAATAAAAATGGCAGCAATTCCCGTGAGCGCTAAAGTTTCTGTTTTTTTACAGCATGATCAACAAGACTTTCCCCAAGTCTGCCCAAAGGTTCTAATTGGCACAAAAACTAATTAAAAGCATAAAACCACATCTAAACAGAGGCTATATAAATTATTTATTACTAAACAGGAGCAAACAGCAAGTAACTAAAAAAAAATTGGGTTGCCTCCCAACGAGCGCTATCGTTTAACGCTCCTAGCTAGGCATGATGATTTCAACGATGCTTACATAAAAGATAAGAATTGAAACATAAAGAGAGCATCATGAAGAATATTACTAGCACATTTGAGTCTAACCCACTTCCTATGCATAGGGATTTTTTGAGCAAACAACTTGTGGGAACAAGAATCAACTTGCATAGGAAGGTAAAGCAAGCATAACTTCAAAATTTTAAGCACATAGAGAGGAAACTTGATATTATTGCAATTCCTATAAGCATATGTTCCTCCCTCATAATAATTTTCAGTAGCATCATGAATGAATTCAACAATATAACCAGCACCTAAAGAATTCTTTTCATGATCTACAAGCATAGAAATTTTATTACTCTCCACATAAGCAAAATTCTTCTCATTCGTAATAGTGGAAGTGTCATAAGAGACTCGAATACTATAAATTGTTTCCACATTAAAAGAGTAATTTTCAAAGAAGGGATAATCATAATCATGACAAGATTTATAAATATAATCACTACTTTTTATAGCATAAGTATCATAACAATAATCATCATAGGAAGGAGGCATGCTATCATCATTATAAATTTGCATATCAAAACTTGGGAGACTAAAAATATCATATTCATTAATCATAGCATCCCCAAGCTTGGGGCAAACATTAATTGCAGCAAATATATTCTCAAAAACATCATCTTCATCAAACATAGCATCCCCAAGCTTGGGCATTTTCATATCATAAGCATAATCACTCTCATCATCAATAGTATGGATAGCACCAATAGTATAGCAATTATCATATTCTTCCAAGCAAGTGCCAAAAAGATTTTCAAGATCATAAGAAGTATCATTATCTTCCACAATTATATTTTCATGAGGCACAATAGTAATAGGAGCAGCATTATTTGAGAGAGATATCTTTTTACCTCTCTTCCTTTTTCTTTTCTTCTTATTCTTCACCACATCCTGTGTGGGTTCAATCCTCTTTTTGGAGCTCCTTATTAATGAGATTGGTTGAATAGGAGGCACCTCCTCGTTACCTGATTCATCATAAGAAATAATAGGAGGATATTGGGAAGTCTCTTCCCTTTCATTAGTATTCTCTTCGTCTTCTATTTCTTTTCTTTTCGTTATGTAATTGGCAATATAAGGATTTTCAATGCAATTCACCGCACAATACATATACATTTCCTCTAGGTCAAAATGAAGAACTCTATCAAGGGCAAATTTTGGAATATCCTTAGTTATACGTTTCATTTCTTCATAGCCCATAAGCAAACTAAGTTCATTATAATGTGCAAGGGAAATCAAGTCATCACAATTTTTGGACACGATTAGATCATGAAACAATTTGCATTGGATAATTAAATGACCACGTTCATTACAAAGCTCACAAGTATGGCCAAGAAAAATTAAATTTTCAGCACAATCATCTAGCTCTTCTTGCAACAATTTAGTTTCTAAGTACTTATGCTTCTTGCAATATCTATCTTCTCTATTTGGTGAGTACTTACAAACCCAATGCACTCCACAAAAATTGACATGTTTATAGGAGACATTTTCATCATAACTAGTGCACTCATCATTAGTATTATGGATATTCAAAGAATTCGTACTAACAACATTGCAATCATGCTCATCATTCACATATTTTATGCCAAGCATTCTATGTAATTCTTCTTCTAGCAGTTGAGCACAATTTTCCTTTCCATCATACTTACGAAAGATATTAAAAAGGTGAAGCGTATGAGACAAACTCAATTCCATTTTTTTATAGTTTTCTTTTATAAACTAAACTAGTGATAAAACAAGAAACTAAAAGACTCGATTGCAAGATCTAAAGATATACCTTTAAGCACTCACCTCCCCGGCAACGGCTCCAGAAAAGAGCTTGATGTCTACTACACAACCTTCTTCTTGTAGACGTTGTTGGGCCTTCAAGTGCAGAGGTTTGTAGGACAGTAGCAAATTTCCCTCAAGTGGATGACCTAAGGTTTATGAATCCGTAGGAGGCGTAGGATGAAGATGGTCTCTCTCAAGCAACCCTGCAACCAAATAACAAAGAGTCTCTTGTGTCCCCAACACACCCAATACAATGGTAAATTGTATAGGTGCACTAGTTCGGCGAAGAGATGGTGATACAAGTGCAATATGGATAGTAGATAATAGTTTTTGTAATCTGAAAATATAAAAACAGCAAGGTAACAAATGATAAAAGTGAGCATATACGGTATTGCAATGTGCTGAAACAAGGCCTAGGGTTCATACTTTCGCTAGTGCAAGTTCCCTCAACAATAATAACATAATTGGATCACATAACTATCCCTCAACATGCAACAAAGAGTCACTCCAAAGTCACTAATAGCGGAGAACGAACGAAGAGATTATGGTAGGGTATGAAACCACCTCAAAGTTATTCTTTCAAATCAATCCGTTGGGCTATTCCTATAAGTGTCACAAACAGCCCTAGAGTTCGTACTAGAATAACACCTTAAGACACAAATCAACCAAAACCCTAATGTCACCTAGATACTCCAATGTCACCTCAAGTATCCGTGGGTATGATTATACGATATGCATCAAACAATCTCAGATTCATCTATTCAACCAACACAAAGGACCTCAAAGAGTGCCCCAAAGTTTCTACCGGAGAATCACGACGAAAACGTGTGCCAACCCCTATGCATAGGTTCATGGGCGGAACCCGCAAGTTGATCACCAAAACATACATCAAGTGAATCACGTGGCATCCCATTGTCACCACAGAACGATCGATCGAGCGATCGCTGGTTTTTGATGGGCCGGCCCAATACACCAGGCGCGTGAGCGCCGGCTGGTCAAGTGGCGCTTACGGCCCCCCTTTAGGAGCTTATTGTGTCATTTCGTTGTGATTTTCTACAGACCGGACAAAGTGGGATAGGGCCAGCCCAAGTCTATAGAAATCCGGTTTGCAACATTCTGGAAGCTTTTGACCTTTTTTTTCTCCTTTTTCTTGTTTTTACAGTTATTTTGGTCTATTTATTTATCTCCCTTTTTAGATTACTTTATTTTTGTATATGTGCATGAAATATATATTTTTTAACATTTTTTAAAGTATTCTAATTGTAAAAATGTTCCCTTTTCAACAAAATGTTGCAAAATGCAGAAAATACAGAATCTTATAAATGACCGCATTTTCAAATGTTCAACTTTCCTGGTAGGCAATTAAAGAGAAGTTCCAAATTAATCGTTTTCATGATACGCAAATGTGGGAACACCAAGAAGCAGGTTAAGTTGCAACTCAGCCATGCCACCTCGCTTCCCTGAGCGGAACACAAACGCTAACCGAACTGAAAATTGTAACTAAAAGTGGAGCAAAAGCCCTCCCACTAGCAAGGGATGGTGTCCACCATGCCTTCATGTCCCTAAGGCCACCGCAGATGAGACAGGTTGATGGCGACGCCGACAGAAGACATGGATGTTGGGGGAACGTAGTAATTTCAAAAAAAAATCCTACGCACATGAAGGATCATGGTGATGCATAGCAACGAGAGGGGAGAGTGCTGTCCACGTACCCTCGTAGACCAAAAGCGGAAGCGTTAGCACAACGCGGTTGATGTAGTCATACGTCTTCACGATCCGACCGATCCAAGTACCGAACGCACGGCACCTCCGAGTTCAGCACATGTTCAGCTCGATGACGTCCCGCGAACTCCGATCTAGCAGAGCTTCACGGGAGAGTTCCGTCAGCACGACGGTGTGATGACGGTGATGATGTTGCTACCGACGCAGGGCTTCGCCTAAGCACCGCTACGATATGACTAAGGTGGAATATGGTGGAGGGGGGCACCGCATAGGGGTGGGCATAAAAACCGATGAACCAAAGACCGAACAAATGCCGAAACCGAATAACCGAACTTTCGGTTTTTTCTACTGGTGCGGACAAATTCGGTTTTCACTTCAACTAACCGAACATGAATTGGTAGGTTCGGTTTTAGTCCCGGTTAACCGAATAGAAACCGAAAAACGAGGAACAACACGCTTCTCCTGCGAGTCCCGCCTGCGTAGCTGAGGGACTAGCGCGCTTGTCCCGCGAGTCCACCTCTTTGTCGCTAGCGAGCGCCACGTGCATGCCAACCCGACAAGCCCATGTAATGTACGAGGCCCAATTTCAAGTGGGCTTTCTGGTGAGGTTTCTATCGTGGTGTACTAATTAGAGTTTGTGCCCATGTCAAGTGCGCGGACAACCGGCTACTCATTCCTTTTAGTCCCACCTCGCGTGGCTGTGAAGCTCAGGCTAAGATTTTCAGGTATATAATAGTGTGCCGCTGCTGCACTCAAAGCAGAATAACGCAAAGCATGCTCTTTCGGTATTAACCGAATACCGCACCGATTTTCTCGGTTAACCAAATTTTCGGTTACCTATTTTGAGTTGCAATTTTAGGTTTTAAGTTTTGTTAACCGAATTAAAGAAAAAACCGAACGGTAGAAACCGAAATTTCGGTTTATACCGAATGCCCAGCCCTAGCACCGCACATGGCTAGGAGAGATCAACAGATCAACTTGTGTGTCTAGAGGTGCCCCCTTGCCCCCGTATATAAAGGAGCAAGGGGGAGAGGTGGCCGGCCAAGGAGGGCGCGCCAAGGGGGGAGTCCTACTCCCATTGGGAGGACTCCTCCTTTCCTAGTAGGAGTAGGAGAAGGGAGGAAGCAGGAGGTGGAGAGAAGGAAGGAGAGGGGGTCGCCGCCCCCTTCACTTGTCCAATTCGGACTGGGGCAAGGGGGCCACGTGCCACCTCCTGGCTGCCCTCTCTCTTCTCCACTAAGGCCCAATAGGCCCATTACTTCCCCCCCCCCCCGGGGGGGGGGGTCCGGTAACCCCCGGTACTCCGGTAAAATCCCGATTTCACCCGGAACACTTCTGATATCCAAATATAGGCTTCCAATATATCAATCTTTATGTCTCGACCATTTCGAGACTCCTCGTCATGTCCGTGATCACATCCGGCACTCCGAACTACCTTCGGTACATCAAAACACAAAAACTCATAATACAATTGTCACAGAACTTTAAGCGTGCGGACCCTACGGGTTCGAGAACTATGTAGACATGACCGAGACATGTCCCTGGTCAATAACCAATAGCGGAACCTGGATGCTCATATTGGCTCCTACATATTCTACGAAGATCTTTATTGGTCAAACTGCATAACAACATACGTTGCTCCCTTTGTCATCGGTATATTACTTGCCCGAGATTCGATCGTCGGTATCTCAATACCTAGTTCAATCCGTTACCGACAAGTCTCTTTACTCGTTTAGTAATACATCATCTCGCAACCAACTCATTAGTTACAATGCTTGCAAGGCTTATAGTGATGTGCATTACCGAGTCAGCCCAAAGATACCTGTCCGACAATCGGAGTGACAAATTCTAATCTCGAATTATGCCAACCCAACAAGTACCTTTGGAGACACCTGTAGAGCACCTTTATAATCACCCAGTTATGTTGTGACGTTTGGTAGTACACAAAGTGTTCCTCTGATAAACGGGAGTTGCATAATCTCATAGTCACAGGAACATGTATAAGTCATGAAGAAAGCAATAGCAACATACTAAACGATCAAGTGCTAAGCTAACGGAATGGGTCAAGTCAATCACATCATTCTCCTAATGATGTGACCCCGTTAATCAAATGACAACTCATGTCTATGGCTAGGAAACATAACCATCTTTGATCAACGAGCTAGTCAAGTAGAGGCATACTAGTGACACTCTGTTTGTCTATATATTCACACAAGTATTATGTTTCCGGTTAGTAAAATTCTAGCATGAATAATAAACATTTATCACGATATAAGGAAATAAATAATAACTTTATTATTGCCTCTAGGGCATATTTCCTTCAGTCTCCCACTTGCACTAGAGTCCATAATCTAGATTACACAGTAATGATTCTAACACCCATGGAGCCTTGGTGTTGATAATGTTTTGCTCGTGGAAGAGGCTTAGTCAACGGGTCGGCAACATTCAGATCCGTATGTATCTCGCAAATCTCTATGTCTCCCACCTGGACTTGATCCCGGATGGAGTTGAAGCGTCTCTTGATGTGTTTGGTTCTCTTGTGAAATATGGATTCCTTTGCCAAGGCAATTGCACCAGTATTGTCACAAAAGATTTTCATTGGACCCGATGCACTAGGTATGACACGTAGATCGGATATGAACTCCTTCATCTAGACTCCTTGATTTGCTGCTTCTGAAGCAGCTATGTACTCCGCTTCACATGTAGATCCCGCCATGACACTTTGTTTAGAACTGCTCCAACTAACAGCTCCACCGTTTAATATAAACATATATCCGATTTGCGATTTAGAATCATCCGGATCAATGTCAAAGCTTGCATTAACGTAACCATTTACGATGAGCTATTTGTCACCTCCATAAACGAGAAACATATCCTTAGTCCTTTTCAGGTATTTCAGGATGTTCTTGACCGCTGTCCAGTGATCCACTCCTGGATTACTTTGGTACCTCCCTGCTAAACTAATTGCAAGGCACACATCAGGTTTGGTACACAGCATTTACTACATGATAGAGCCTATGGCTGAAGCATAGGGAACATCTTTCATTTTCTCTCTATCTTCTGCAGTGGTCGAGCATTGAGTCTTGCTCAATCTCACACCTTGTAACATAGGCAAGAACCCTTTCTTCGCTTGATCCATTTTGAACTTCTTCAAAACTTTGTCAAGGTATGTGCTTTGTGAAAGTCCAATTAAGCGTCTTGATCTATCTCTATAGATCTTGATGCCCAATATGTAAGCAGCTTCACCGAGGTCCTTCATTGAAAAACTCTTATTCAAGTATCCTTTTATGCTATTCAAAAATTCTATATCATTTCCAATCAACAATATGTCATTTACATATAAGATTAGAAATGCTACAGAGCTCCCACTCACTTTCTTGTAAATACAGGCTTCTCCAAAAGTCTGTATAAAACCATATGCTTTGATCACACTATCAAAGCATTTATTCCAACTCCGAGAGGCTTGCACCAGTCCATAAATGGATCGCTGGAGCTTGCACACTTTGTTAGCACCCTTTGGATCGATAAAACCTTCAGGTTACATCATATACAACTCTTCTTCCAGAAATCCATTCAGGAATGCAGTCTTTACATCCATTTGCCAAATTTCATAATCATAAATGCGGCAATTGCTAACATGATTCGGACGGACTTAGGCATCGCTACGGGTGAGAAGGTCTCATCGTAGTCAACTCCTTGAACTTGTCGAAAACCTTTCGCAACAAGTCGAGCTTTATAGACAGTAACATTACCGGCAGCGTGTGTCTTCTTCTTGAAGATCCATTTATTCTCGATGGCTTGCCGATCATCGGGCAAGTCAACCAAAGTCCATACTTTGTTCTCATACATGGATCCCATCTTAGATTTCATGTCCTCAAGCCATTTTGTGGAATCTGGGCTCATCATTGCTTCCTCATAGTTCATAGGTTCATCATGGTCTAGTAACATGACCTCCAGAACAGGATTACTGTACCACTCTGCTGCGGATCTCACTCTAGTTGACCTACGAGGTTCGGTAGTAACTTGATCTGAAGCTTCATGATCATCATAATTTGCTTCCTCACTAATTGGTGTAGGTGTCACAGGAACCGGTTTCTGTGATGAACTACTTTCCGATAAAGGAGCAGGTATAGTTACCTCATCAAGTTCTACTTTCCTCCCACTCACTTCTTTCGAGAGAAACTCCTTCTCTAGAAAGAATCCTAATTTAGCAACAAAATTCTTGCCTTCAGATCTATGATAGAAGGTGTACCCAACAGTTTCTTTTGGGTATCCTATGAAGACACATTTCTCCGATTTGGGTTAGAGCTTATCAGGTAGAAGCTTTTTCACATAAGCATCGCAGCCCCAAACTTTAAGAAATGACAACTTTGGTTTCTTGCCAAACCATAGTTCATATGGGTCGTCTCGACGGATTTAGATGGTGCCCTATTTAACGTGAATGCAACTGTCTCTAGAGCATAACCCCAAAACGATAGCGGTAAATCAGTAAGAGACATCATAGATCGCACCATATCTAGTCAAGTGCGATTACGACGTTCGGACACACCATTACGTTGTGGTGTTCCGGGTGGCGTGAGTTGTGAAACTATTCCGCATTGTTTCAAATGAAGACCAAACTCGTAACTCAAATACTCTCCTCCACGATTAGATTGTAGATACTTTATTTTCTTGTTACGATGATTTTCAACTTCACTCTGAAATTCTTTGAACTTTTCAAATGTTTCAGACTTATGTTTCATTAAGTAGATATACCCATATCTGCTCAAATCATCTGTGAAGGTGAGAAAATAACGATACCCGCCGCGAGCCTCAACATTTATCGGACCACATACATCAGTATGTATGATTTCCAACAAATCTGTTGCTCGCTCCATAGTTTCGGAGAACGGCATTTTAGTCATCTTGCCCATGAGGCATGGTTTGCAAGTACCAAGTGATTCATAATCAAGTGATTCCAAAAGTCCATCGGAATGGAGTTTCTTCATGTGCTTTACACCAATATGACCTAAATGACAGTGCCACAAATAAGTTGCACTATAATTATCAACTATGCATCTTTTGGCCTCAATATTATGAATATGTGTATCACTACTATCGAGATTTAATATAAATAGACCACTACTCAAGGGTGCATGACCATAAAAGATATTACTCATATAAATAGAATGACCATTATTCTCTGATTTAAATGAATAACCGTTTCGCATCAAACAAGATCCAGATATAATGTTCATGCTCAACGCTGGCACCAAATAACAATTATTCATGTCTAAAACTAATCCCGAAGGTAGATGTAGAGGTAGCGTGTCGACCGCGATCACATCGACTTTGGAACCATTTCCCACGCGCATCATCACCTCGTCCTTAGCCAATCTTCCCTTAATCCGTAGTCCCTGTTTCGAGTTGCAAATATTAGCAATAGGACCAGTATCAAATACCCAGGTGCTACTATGAGCATTAGTAAGGTACACATCAATAACATGTATATCACATATACCTTTGTTCACCTTGCCATCCTTCTTATCCGCCAAATACTTGGGGCAGTTCCGTTTCCAGTGACCAGTCTGCTTGCAGTAGAAGCACTCAGTCTCAGGCTTAGCTCCAGATTTGGGTTTCTTCTCCTGAGCAGCAACTTGTTTTCCGTTCTTCTTGAAGTTCCCCCTTTTCTTCCCTTTGCCATTTTTTTTGAAACTTGTGGTCTTGTTAACCATCAACACTTGATGCTCCTTCTTGATTTATACCTCCGCAGCTTTTAGCATTGCGAAGAGCTCGGGAATTGTCTTATTCATCCCGTCCATGTTATAGTTCATCACGAAGCTCTTATAGCTTGGTGGCAGCAACTGAAGAATTCTATCAATAACACTATCATCCGGAAGATTAACTGCCAGTTGAATCAAGTGATTGTTATACCCAGACATTCTGAGTATATGCTCACTGACAGAACTATTCTCCTCCATCTTGCATCTGTAGAACTTATTGGACAGTTCATATCTCTCAATCCTGGCATTTGCTTGAAATATTAACTTCAACTCCTGGAACATCTCATATGCTCCATGACGTTCAAAACATCGTTGAAGTCCCGGTTCTAAGCCCTAAACATGGCACACTGAACTATCGAGTAGTCATCAGCTTTGCTCTGCCAGACGTTCATAACATCTAGTGTTGCTCCTGCAGCAGGTCTGGCACCTAGCGGTGCTTCCAGGACGTAATTCTTTTTTGCAACAATGAGGATAATCCTCAAGTTACGGACCCAGTCCGTGTAATTGCTACCATCATCTTTCAATTTTGCTTTCTCAAGGGACGCATTAAAATTCAATGGAACAACAGCACGAGCCATCTATCTACAACAACATAGACATGCAAAAAACTATCAGGTACTAAGTTCATGATAAATTTAAGTTTAATTAATCATATTACTTAAGAACTCCCACTTAGATAGACATCCCTCTAATCCTCTAAGTGATCACGTGATCCATATCAACTAAACCATGTCCGATCATCACGTGAGATGGAGTAGTTTCAATGGTGAACATCACTATGTTGATCATATCTACTATATGATTCATGCTCGACCTTTCGGTCTCAGTGTTCCGAGGCCATATCTGCATATGCTAGGCTCGTCAAGTTTAACCTGAGTATTCCGCGTGTGCAACTGTTTTGCACCCGTTGTATTTGAACGTAGAGCTTATCACACCCGATCATCACGTGGTGTCTCAGCACAAAGAACTTTCGCAACGGTGCATAATCAGGGAGAACACTTATACCTTGAAATTTAGTGAGAGATCATCTTATAATGCTACCGTCGATCTAAGCAAAATAAGATGCATAAAATCAAACATCATATGCAATCAATATAAGTGATATGATATGGGCATTATCATCTTGTGCTTATGATCTCCATCTCTGAAGCACCGTCATGATCACCATCATCATCGGCGCGACACCTTGATCTCCATCGTAGCATCGTTGTCGTCTCGCCAACTATTGCTTCTACGACTATCGCTACCGCTTAGTGATAAAGTAAAGCAATTGCAGGGCGATTGCATTGCATACAATAAAGCGACAACCATATGGCTGCTGCCAGTTGCCGATAACTCGGTTACAAAACATGATCATCTCATACAATAAAATATAGCATCATGCCTTGACCATATCACATCACAACATACCCTGCAAAAACAAGTTAGACGTCCTCTACTTTGTTGTTGCAAGTTTTACGTGGCTGCTACAGGCTGAGCAAGAACCGTTCTTACCTACGCATCAAAACCACAACGATAGTCCATCAAGTTAGTGTTGTTTCAACCTTCTCAAGTACCGGGAATAGCCACACTTGGTTCAACTAAAGTTGGAGAAACTAACACCCGCCAGCTACCTGTGTGCAAAGCACGTCGGTAGAACCAGTCTCGCGTAAGCGTACGCGTATTGTCGGTCCGGGCTGCTTCATTCAACAATACGGCCGAACCAAAGTGTGACATGATGGTAAGCAGTATGACTTGTATCGCCCACAACTCACTTGTGTTCTACTCATGCATATAACATCAACGTATAAAATCAGGCTCTGATACCACTGTTGGGGAACGTAGTAATTTCAAAAAAAATTCCTAAGCACACGAAGGATCATGGTGATGCATAGCAACGAGAGGGGAGAGTGTTGTCCACGTACCCATGTAGACCAAAAGCAGAAGCGTTAGCACAACGCGGTTGATGTAGTCGTACGTATTTCATGATCTGACCGATCCAAGTACCGAACGCACGGCACCTCCGAGTTCAGGACACGTTCAACTCGATGACGTCCTGATATGTCCATTTTGCATCATGCTTTTATATCAATATTTATTGCATTATGGGCTGTTATTACACATTATGTCACAATACTTATGCCTATTCTCTCTTATTTTACAAGGTTTACATAAAGAGGGAGAATGCCGGCAGCTGGGATTCTGGCTGGAAAAGGAGCAAATATTAGAGACCTATCTTGCACAGCTCCAAAAGTCCTGAAACTTCACGGATGATGTTTTCCAAATATATAAAAACATTGAGCGCAAGAACTTCACCAGGGGGCCACACCCTGCCCACGAGGGTGGGGGCGCGCCCTACCCCCCTAGGCGCGCCCCCTGCCTCGTGGGCCCCCTGGTGGCCCTCTGGTGACCATCTTCTGCTATATGGACCCTTTCGATGGTAAAAGATCATAAGCCATCTTCTCGGACGAAACTCTGCTGCCACGAGGCGGAACCTTGGCGGAGCCAATCTAGGGTTCTGGCGGGGCTATTCTGCCGGGGAAACTTCTCTCCCGGAGGGGGAAATCGTCGCCATCATCATCACCAACGCTCCTCTCATCGGGAGAGGGCAATCTCCATCAACATCTTCATCAGCACCATCTCATCTCAAAACCCTAGTTCATCTCTTGTATCCAATTCTTGTCTCCAAGTCCGGAATTGGTGCTAGTAGGTTGCTAGTAGTGTTAATTACTCCTTGTAGTTGATGCTAGTTGGTTTAATTGGTGGAAGATCATATGTTCAGATCCTATATGCATATTAATACCCCTCTGATTATGAACATGTTTATGCTTTGTGAGTAGTTACTTTTGTTCCTAAGGACATGGGAGAAGTCTTGCTATTAGTAGTCATGTGAATTTGGTATTCGTTTGATATTTTGATGAGATGTATGTTGTCTCTCCTCTAGTGGTGTTATGTGAACATCGACTACATGACACTTCACCATTGTTTGGGCCTAGAGGAAGGCATTGGGAAGTAATAATTAGATGATGGGTTGCTAGAGTGACAGAAGCTTAAACCCTAGTTTATGCGTTGCTTCATAAGGGGCTGCTTTGGATCCATATGCTTCATGCTATGGTTAGGTTTATCTTAATACTTTTGTTGTATTTGCGGATGCTTGCAATAGAGGTTAATCATAAGTGGGATGTTTGTCCGAGTAAGGGCTGCACCCAAGCACCGGTCCACCCGCATGCCAAATTATCAAAGTACCGAACGTGATCATATGAGCGTGATGAAAACTAGCTTGACAATATTCCCATGTGTCCTCGGGAGCGCTTTACATCATATAAGAGTTTGTTCAGGCTTGTCCTTTGCTACAAAAAGGATTGGGCCACTTTGCTGCACCTTATTTACTTTTGTTACTTGTTGCTCGTTACAATTATTTTATCCCAAAACTATCTGTTACCACTTATTTTAGTACTTGCAGAGAATACCTTGTTGGAAACCTCTTATCATTTCCTTCTGCTCCTCGTTGGGTTCGACACTCTTACTTATCGAAAGGACTATGATAGATCCCCTATACTTGTGGGTCATCAAGACTCTTTTCTGGCGCCGTTGCCGGGGAGTGAAGCGCCTTTGGTAGGTGGAATTTGGTAAGGAAAAATTTATATAGTGTGCTGAAATTTACTATCACTTGTTACTATGGAAAGTAATCCTCTGAGGGGCTTGTTCGGGGTATCTTCACTCCGACCAGTAGAGCAAAGAGTTGATCCTCAACCTACTGAAATTGAAAATGCTTGCTTCGGAATTCCTTTGGGTATGGTAGAAAAACTGCTAGCTAATCCTTTTTTAGGAGATGGAACAAAACATCCTAATGAGCATCTAATATATGTGGATGAAGTTTGTGGATTATTTAAGCTTGCAGGTGTACACGGGGATGCTGTTAAGAAGAAGGTCTTCCCTTTATCTTTGAGGGGAGATGCATCGACATGGTATAGGCTATGTGATGATATGGAGTCTTGGAACTACAAACGATTGAAATTGGAATTTCATCAAAAGTTTTATCCTATGCATCTTGTTCATCGTGATCGCAATTATATATATAATTTTTGGCCTCGCGAAGGAGAAAGCATTGCTCAAGCTTGGGGGAGGCTTAAATCAATGTTATATTCATGCCCCAATCATGAGCTCTCAAGAGAAATGATTATTCAAAATTTTTATGCTCAGCTTTCTGGTAACAATCGCACCATGCTTGATACTTCTTGTGCTGGCTCTTTTATGATGAAGACTATTGAATTCAAATGAGATTTATTGGAAAGAATTAAACACAACTCTGAAGATTGGGACCTCAACAATGGTAAGGAGTCATGTATGACACTTAGTTTTGATTGTGTTAAATCTTTTATGGATACCGATATTTTCCGTAAGTTTAGCACTAAATATGGACTTGACTCTGAGATAGTAGCTTCTTTCTGTGAATCTTTTGCTGCTTATGTTGATCTCCCCAAGGAGAAGTGGTTTAAGTATCATCCTCCCATAGAAGTAAAAGTAGCTGCACCTATTAAAGTTGAAGAAAAGACTATTACTTATAATGATCCTATTGTTCATACTTCTTATGTTGAGAAACCGCCTTTCCCTGTTAGGATCAAGGATCATGCTAAAGCTTCAACTGTGGTTCGTAAAAGCAATATTAAAACATATACACCTCCTGAGCAAGTTAAAGTTGAACCTAATATTGCTATTGTTAAAGATCTCTTGTCTGATAATATAGATGGGCATGTTATTTATTTCTGTGATGAAACTGCTAGAATTGCTAAACCCCGTGATACAGATAAACCTAGACGTGTGGTAGGTATGCCTGTTATTTCTGTTAAAATAGGAGATCATTGTTATCATGGCTTATGTGATATGGGTGCTAGTGCTAGTGCAATACCTATTGACTTATACAAAGAAATCATGCATGACATTGCACCTGTTGAGTTAGAAGATATTGATGTCACAATTAAACTTGCTAATAGAGATACTATTTCACCAATGGGAATTGTTAGAGATGTTGAAGTCTTGTGTGGGAAAACTAAATATACTGCTGATTTTCTTGTTCTTGGTTCCCCACAAGATAGCTTCTGTCCCATTATATTTGGTAGACCCTTCTTAAATAATGTTAATGCTACCATAGATTGCAAAAGAGATGTTGTTACTATCGGTTTAGATGATATGACTCATGAATTTAATTTTTCTAAATTTAGTAGACAACACCGTGAAGAAGAATTACCTAGTAAAGATGAAATTATTGGTCTTGCTTCTATTGTTGTACCTCCTAGTGATCCTTTAGAACAATATTTGCTAGACCATGAAAATGATATGTTTATGAATGAAAGAAGAGAATTAGATGAAGTATTCTTTAAACAAGAACCTATTTTGAAACACAATTTACCTGTTGAAATCCTAGGAGATCCTCCTCCACCCAAGGGTGATCCCGTGTTTGAGCTTGAACCTTTACTGGATACTCTTAAATATGCTTATCTTGATGAGAAAAAGATATATCCTATTATTATTAGTGCTAACCTTTCAGAACATGAAGAAGAGAGATTATTGAAAATTCTCAAGAAGCACTGTGCTGCTATTGGGTATACTCTTAATGATCTTAAGGGCATTGGTCCCACTCTATGTCAACATAAAATTAATTTGGAAGAAGATGCTAAACCAGTTCATGATCATCAACGCCGTCTGAATCCTAAAATGAAAGAAGTGGTAAGAAAGGAGATACTAAAGCTCCTTGAGGCAGGTATAATTTACCCCGTTGCTAATAGTCAGTGGGTAAGCCCTGTCCATGTGTCCCTAAGAAGGGAGGCATTACTGTTGTTCCTAATGACATAGATGAATTGATTCCTCAAAGAATTATTACTGGTTATAGGATGGTAATTGATTTCCGCAAATTAAATAAGGCTACTAGAAAGGATCATTACCCCTTATCTTTTATCGATCAAATGCTAGAAATATTATCCAAACATACACATTTTTGCTTTCTAGATGGTTATTCTGGTTTCTCTCAAATACCTGTGTCAGCCAAAGATCAATCAAAGACTACTTTTACATGCCCTTTTGGTACTTTTGCTTATAGATGTATGCCTTTTGATTTATGTAATGCACCTACTACCTTTCAAAGATGCATGACGGCTATATTCTCTGACTTTTGTGAAAAGATTTGTGAGGTTTTCATGGACAACTTTTTCGTCTATGGATCTTCTTTTGATGATTGCCTGAGCAACCTTGATCGAGTTTTGCAGAGATGTGAAGAAACTAATCTTGTCTTGAATTGGGAAAATTGCCACTTTATGGTTAATGAAGGTATTGTCTTGGGGCATAAAGTTTCTGAAAGAGGTACTGAAGTTGATAAAGCCAAGGTTGATGCTATTGAAAAGATGCCATGTCCCAAGGACATCAAAGGTATAAGAAGTTTCCTTAGTCATGCTGGTTTTTATAGGAGGTTCATTAAGGACTTCTCAAAAATCTCTCGGCCTCTTACTAATTTATTACAAAAAGATATACCATTTGTCTTTGATGATGATTGTATAGAAGCATTTGAAATACTTAAGAAAGCATTGATCTCTGCACCCATTGTTCAGCCACCTGATTGGAATTTACCCTTTGAAATTATATGTGATGCTAGAGAATATGTTGTAGGTGCTGTTCTAGGACAAAGAGTTGATAAGAAACTAAATGTTATTCAATATGCTAGTAAAACTCTAGACAATGCTCAAAGAAATTATGCTACTATTGAAAAGGAATTCTTAGCAGTTGTATTTGCTTGTGATAAGTTTAGACCTTATATTATTGATTCTAAGGTAACTATTCACACTGATCATGCTGCTATTAAATATCTTATGGAAAAGAAAGATGCTAAAACTAGACTTATTAGATGGGTTCTCTTGCTACAAGAATTTGATTTACATATTGTTGATAGAAAAGGAGCTGAGAACCCCGTTGCAGACAACTTGTCTAGGTTAGAAAATGTGCTTGATGACCCACTACCTATTGATGATAGCTTTCCTGATGAGCAATTAAATGTCATAAATATTTCACATACTGCTCCATGGTATGCTGATTATGCTAATTACATTGTTGCTAAGTTTATACCACCTAGTTTCACATACCAGCAAAAGAAAAAGTTCTTTTATGATTTGAGGCATTACTTTTGGGATGACCCACATCTTTATAAAGAAGGAGTAGATGGTGTTATTATACGTTGTGTACCTGAGCATGAACAGGAACAGATCCTACGCAAGTGTCACTCCGAAGCTTATGGAGGACACCATGCTGGAGATAGGACTGCACATAAGGTACTACAATCTGGTTTTTATTGGCCTACTCTCTTCAAGGATGCCCGTTGTCGGTGTCAAAACTGGCGGATCTCGAGTAGTGGGTCCCGAACTATGCGTCTAAGGCGGATGGTAACAGGAGGCAGGGGACATGATGTTTTACCCTGGTTCAGGCCCTCTTGATGGAGGTAAAACCCTACATCCTGCTTGATTGTTCTTGATAATATGAGTAGTACAAGAGTAGATCTACCACGAGATCAGAGAGGCTAAACCCTAGAAGCTAGCCTATGGTATGATTGTATGTTGCCCTACGGACTAAAACCCTCCGGTTTATATAGACATCGGAGGGGGCTAGTGTTACACAGAGCCGGTTACAAGGAAGGAGATCTACATATCCGTATTGCCAAACTTGCCTTCCATGCCAAGGAGAGTCCCATCCGGACACGGGACGAAGTCTTCAATCTCGTATCTTCATAGTCCAACAGTCTGGCCAAAGGATATAATCCGGCTGTCCGGATACCCCCTGATCCAGGACTCCCTCAGTAGCCCCTGAACCAGGCTTCAATGATGATAAGTCCGGCGCGCAGATTGTCTTCGGCATTGCAAGGCGGGTTCCTCCTCCGAATACTTCATAGAAGATCTTGAACACGAGGATCGTGTCCGGCTCTGCAAAATAAGTTCCACATACCACCGTAGAGGGAATAATATTTACACAAATCTAATCTGCTGACGTACCCCGTAGTGTGACATCACACCATAGCCGGGTCTTTATTCGAATCGTTTTTCATAACCTATCTCAGTGTGTTTCGCGAGGTGGTTTCCTTGGCACGTCTTGTCGAAGCAGAGATCATGTCCCCTTATTACGGGATTCCCATCAATACGGATGTGGGTAACCCAACCGCACCATCAATTACGATGCTTGGGGGATAAGCGAGTTTTACCAGGATGGTGGGGGCGCATAGTTTCGTCCGCCCTTATAAAGGGATAAGGTTTCACATTTTTCTACCCACGCCTTCTTCCTCCTTGCTCATCCATTCTCGTGCACTCGAGCTCCAGCGCTCAAGTCCACATCCTTCTCCTCAACTCTCTCCAAACATTTCTGGAGCGGGAGGCAAGTGGATGGTCTCCTCCGTCACGGAGGGACACATCAAAAAACTACGTGGGGCTGGATACTTAGCTGCGGATATCGCGCACCGGCTGCCAGCCGCGGGGCAGATCGTCCCTACCCCGGAACCTCACGAAAGGGTGGTTTTCCTCCCCCACTTCGTCCGTGGACTGGGGTTTTCCCTCCATCCATTCATTTGCGGCCTTATGTTCTATTATGGGCTGGACTTTCATGATCTGGCCCCGAATTTCATCCTCAACATCTCGGCGTTCATCATCGTGTGCAAGGCTTTCCTCCGCATCCGGCCCCACTTCGGCCTGTGGCTGAAGACCTTCAATATCAAGCCGAAGGTAGTAGGCGGCCAACAAGCGGAATGCGGCGGAGCCATGGTGGGCAAAATGCCCAACGTTACATGGCTCGAGGGCTCCTTCATGGAGACCATAAAGGGGTGGCAATCGGGGTGGTTCTACATCACCGAGCCACGCGACACCAACTGGGTGGCGGCCCCCAAGTTTCGATCCGGAATCCCCACGCGGCTCACTTCCTGGAAGGAGAAGGGCCCGTCCTGGGGTTCATCGGTAGAGCTGGACGGACTCCAGAAGTGTATCTGGAACATGATAAGCAAGAAACTTAAGCTTGTCAACATAGTCCAGGTCATGCTCTTCCGCAGGATCCTCCCGTGTCAACAACGGGCTTTCAACTTATGGGAGTGCGACCGGCCCAACACCAAACTCTATGCGAGCTCTTCGACACGATGCATAAGGACGTCTGGAAGGTGCTGTTCAAGGGCGCCGAGGTCCCTCCTTCTCTTACCGAGGACCGCAGGCTAAGCGCGAAGCGCCCTAGGAATCTGGTAAGTTCTGTACATCCGGTAGGGTATTTATTTTCCATAGCATAACCATGTGTGGGGTCTGAGCTCCCATGCCTTTGACAGTACTGGGTCAAGATATCGGAGCAGATTAACTGTCCGACCCCTCTGCCCGAAGACCCCTTGAACGCTCTCCTGATGGAGATGTAGACTCCGGCTCCTTATGAGGTGCCGTAGAAGACCAAGAAGAAGGCCAAGGGAACCCGAAAGAGTTCCCGGCACCAGGTGGTATCGGACTCATCATCCGATAACTCCGAGACGCACTCCTCCCGTGAAAATGAGGAGGAGGAAGATGAAGACTCTCCCCCTCCAGTTGAGGGAGACAAGAAAAGGAAGGCCGCCCCAACCGGGGAGGCCGAAGGGTCCAAGAAGGGATGGACTCTCCTTCTAGACTGTTCCACCACCGCCGCCGACGGTGAAGACGAGTGGTTACTCAGGGCCAAGCCCCTGGCTAAGTCGTAAGTATTCGGATACCAGAGTAACTCATCGCATACGTTTATTGCACTGCTTCTCCTAATCGTCGAATATGATCATGAAGTCCGCGCCGAGCCTGTATCGACGTATCCTCGTCGTATGGTTCCTTGGACTCGTCGGATATGGATAGTGATGCACTTCCAACCGCCTCCTCTCCTCGCCCTATGGACAATGTCGAGGTACTGTCTCAAGGGGCACCGAGCCGGGGGGGAGACAGTCCCGGAGGCGCCTCAAGGCGACCTTCCGGACTCCAGGCACGAAGGGAGCAAGACTCCCAAGGGCTCCAACTTCGGCCCCCAGCCGAACGCCGCGCCGGAACCTCCAGTGGTTCCGAACTCTGGCAGGCGGCCCCCTACCAAGAGGGGCAAGCCGCCCGTGCCGGTGACCTCTATCCATCCAGAGGCACCGGACAACCTACTGGGAGCGCTTCGCGGCGCTTCCATCGACGAAGAGCACCGCACTATTATGAGTGCGGTGATCAAGACGGTTCAGTCCTTCAAGGGCGGACTGACTGAAGCCTGTGCCAGCCTTCTAGCAGGCTTTGAGGTAAGTATTTAAAATATAGGAAAATATTACCGCATAGACAGTAGCCCCTGATGCTCTGTTTGGTGTTCACAAAGAAAAGCCGAATAGAGGATCAAATAATATCTGCAGGAGTCTAATATAAGTATATCTGTATGCGTATACAGGCTTCGCTACTGACCTCTGCTGCACTGACTGTGGAGGTTGCTGCACTGAGGCAGAGCCTCGAGCGGTCCAAGAAAGAGCTCGGTCTTGCAAGAGGCAGCTCGAGGAGAACAAAGGTAAGTAATGCCTTGTCCATATATATATATATATATATATATATATAAGATGCGGTTGCAAAATGATAGGGTCATCATGGATGTGCCAGGGGCCACGACTGAAGTGGCGGCCCTGAAGCAAGCGTTGTCCGAGGCCGAAAACAAAGCGGCCAAGGAGCGCACCGAGCGGGAAAAACAAGAGGCACGGGTGGGCGAGGTGCAGCAAGAGCTCCAGGCTCTCGTGAAGAAGCACGAGGCTTTGGAGCTTGACTCGAAGATGCGAGAGTCCGAGCTTGCCGCGGCCCTCGAGAGCACAAGGCATGCCAAGGCTGAAGCCCAAAAGTCCCTCCAGGAAATTGAGGCGATGAGGAAGATAGCGGCGGGTAAGGCCTTCAATATGCAAAGCAAGCATGTGAAAGTAAATTACTTGTTACTTACCCGAGTCCGGAGCTCTCCAGGAGCATTCGCAGATTTGCCCCGCAGCGTGTCGGATGCCGCGAAGTATTACTAGGCCGAGGAGGGAAGCTCGACGGAGAAGTTGTTCTGGTCTCAGTATACTAGGACCGAACACCCGATGCCTATGAGCGACCAGCTGAAGCAACTGGTCGAGCTGCACAAGGCGGCCGAACAGGCCATGAGGGGCGTTATAGTTCGGATGTGGCCTGGCGACTCCCTTCCCAACAGCTACTTCGGCCTGGTGAGGCGGCTTGTGGATGCCCGCCCACGGCTGGAAGTCATAAAGTGGTCCGTCTGCATCGAAGGTGCATGCCGGGCTTTTGCCCGTGCGAAGGTGCACTGGGCCAAGATGGACGCCGAGAAGCTGGTGAAGGAGGGGCCGCCGCAGGGCAAGGAGCATCGCCACCCTGAAATGTATTATGAGGGTGTCCTGGAGGGTGCCCGTCTTGTGGAGGACGAGTGTGCGAAGGATGTAATTTTTTAATGAACTTGCTCGTGTGATCCTGTATTATGAAAACTTGTTCATATGCACTATGCAACGCTTGCTTGAATTTAAAATATTACCTTCTATGCGGCTGTTTATTAAATCTGAGAGATGGCTAGTCGTTGGCTTCTGCCCCCATGCCACGAGTGCTGGGGTGTTCGGGATGAATCTGAGCACTCTTGTTCCCATTGTTGGGTCCTTCCAGGGAGGTGCTCAGCGCAACGAACAAGGTAATCAGACTATAATGCTTTATCACTCTCACTTAGCCATAGAAGTCTACAATTTTAAATTTTGGCGAAGCCCCTAGTATTCAGAAGGCCGAATTCGGGGCGCTATACACGCCTTAAGCCAGACAAAGCCGACTCCTCACTTTGAGCGGCATAAGTCTTTAGGGACTCGAGACCTCTCGAACAGCGACCAGCTCTTGCCTTATCATGACAGTCAGTTTTAGATTTCTCTACTGAGGTGCTTAGCCCAGATGAACCGGGGCACAATCGCAGTAGTTCTCCCAGTGCTACCTTAGCCGATATAGCGGAATGTAAGGTACCAAAACATGGGAGCCGGGCAAACCCAACTATTGACCAAAGACATGATTCGGAGCTGATGCATATAATGCTATAAGTTTGGGGTGCCGCACTGTCGAAAGTGTTCGGACTTCTCATGACGTATTATGGGGTACACTTAATCCCCTGGCGTATGGGCCGTACCAGAGTGTACGGGTGCTGAATGTCATGAATGAACACACACACACACACACACACACACACACACACACACACATATATATATATATAAGGAAGAATAGAGAATGCGGTAATAGTCTAGTGCTATGCATTGTTTATTCAAAAAGGTGTGTCGAAGCAGAATGATACAAGTAGTGCGATAAGCAAAAAGTAGGACTATTTGACATGTCCCCTCCAAGGGCAACCTGAGGAATGGTATTTAAAGCAAGTATTTCACTCGTTATCAGAGACCACCTGGGAGTTCCGTGGTGCGACATAGCTTTCTGCCTCCTTGGTTGTTGCATCGTGTGTTCGGCAATCGTACTGCCGGATGGGGTTTCCAGAGATTAAAGTCCTGAAAGAGAGAAAAATAACAAAGCGGGAAGCCCCTAGTGCGGTTGAGCCGCGTCTTGGGGCGTGCCGTAGTCGTGCCCCCCTCCCCACCTGTGCCCATGGTATTTTCAATGCGTAATTATGTACGCGTGGCACGGATTTCGCGGTTTGGCTGGTACTGGGGTGTGGGCCGCATTGCTATGTGAGCTCGGAACGTGCCAGGCGGTCTTGTTGCCGATTACTCCGGGCGCGCTTGAAGGTGTCCGGATCTTTAATCGCCGAACTGGTGGATTGCCTTAAGAGGCTGTTTTGCGCTTCTACCGCGAGGGCCTCAGTGTGCTCCTACGTGTGGAGAGAGCGCTCTGTGTTTCCATTGACTGTGATGACCCCCCGAGGTCCTGGCATCTTGAGCTTGAGATATGCATAGTGCGGTACCGCATTGAATCTCGCAAGTGCGGTTCGCCCGAGCAGTGCATGATAGCCTCTGCGGAACGAGACTATATCAAAGATTAACTCCTCGCTCCGGAAGTTATCCGGGGATCCGAAGACCACTTCCAGTGTGACTGAGCCTGTGCAATGGGCCTCTACACCTGGTATGATGCCTTTGAAGGTCGTTTTTGTGGGATTGATCCTTGAGGGGTCTATACCCATTTTGCGCATTGTGTCCTGATAAAGCAGGTTCAGGCTGCTGCTGCCATCCATAAGGACTCGACTGAGGTGAAATCCGTCGATGATTGGGTCTAGGACCAGTGCGGCGAATCCGCCGTGATGGATACTAGTGGGATGGTCCCTGTTATCGAAGGTGATCGGACAGGAGGACCATGGGTTGAACTTTGGGGCGACTGGCTCCAACGCATATACATACCTTAACGCATGCTTCCGCTCCCTCTTGGGGATGTGGGTTGCGTATATCATGTTCACCGTCCGCACTTGTGGGGGGAACCTCTTCTACCCTCCGGTGTTTGACTGCTGGGGCTCCTCCTCGTCATCGCTATGTAGCCCCTTATCTTTGTTTTCGGCATTTAACTTGGCGGCCTGCTTGAACACCCAACATTCCCTGTTGGTGTGGTTGGCTGGCTTGTCGAGGGTGCCATGTATTTGGCACGAGCGATCGAGTATACAGTCCAAACTAGACAGGCCCGGAGTGCTTCTTTTGAATGGCTTTTTCCGCTGACCGGGTTTAGAGCCTCTGAATCCGGCATTGATTGTCGTATCCTCGGTATTGTCGCTATTGACGCGGCGCTTATGTTTGTTGCAACGTGACCTGCCATTGCTATCCTTGGTATCTGAAGTACCGCGGTTCTTTGATATGTTATTGTTGCGAGCCAGCCAGCTGTCTTCTCCCGCGCAAAAGCGGGTCATGAGTGTTGTGAGGGCTGCCATGGATTTCGGCTTTTCCTGGCCAAGGTGCTGGGCGAGCCACTCGTCGCGGATGTTGTGCTTAAAAGCTGCTAGGGCCTCTGCATCCGGACATTCGAGGATTTGATTTTTCTTTGTCAGGAATCATGTCCAGAATTGCCCGGCCGATTCCTCTGGCTGCTGAATTATGTGGCTCAAGTCATCGACATCTGGTGGTCGCACATAAGTGCCCTAGAAGTTGTCGAGGAATGCGGCTTCTAGATATTCCCAACAGCTATAAGCCAGCGCTTGAAGCGCTCTTGCTCGGCGGGATCCTCCGGCACGACAAATTCGTCGTTGTCGAGGCTTGCCTTGTCTGCGGAGGGAGGCATGTAATTATCATCCTCTGCCTCTCCATCTGCCGCTCTCTCGGGAAGGCTGGCTTCTCCATCCTCCTGCTCTAAATCTTGCTGGAGGGGATTGTTGTCGTCTTCGGCACTGTCCGGAGTGCTATTATCTCCTGTGCCGGTGTCATCGCTTTTGCTTTGGCGAGACTTAGAGCAGCGCCGCTGACATCGGCGCTTGGGTTGCTTCTTGGAGGGGTCATCCTCCACTGTCTCATCGCCATTGCCTTCTTTGGGTGTGTCCACCATGTATATATATCATATGATGAGATGGTTGTCCAGTGCCCTGTGGGCAGTGGTTCCTCTTCGTCTCCCGCATCGTCGTCCATACCGTCGATGTCTTCGGAGTCGAAGTCGAGCATGTCGGTCAAATTGTCGACAGTGGCTACTAAGTGGGTGGTGGGTGGGCGGCGAATTTCTTCGTCATCCGCATCCCAATCTTGCCGAACATAGTTCGGCCAGGACTCTCCTGACAGGGAGAGAGACCTTGATGAGTTCAGTATGTCGCCGAAGGGCGAGTGCTGAAAGATATCCGCAGAGGTGAACTCCATGATCGGTGCCCAGTCGGGTTCGATAGGCACGGGCGCAGGTAGTTCGGAGTCCGTGGCTGGGGAAGAATCCGGCAGTTTGGCGTCACGGCTCCCGTGAAGGGTAAGGTCGATACTCGGCTCGATCGCCGCTGAGAATACGGCCTCCGTGGCGGGGTCTATCCACCCGTCCATGGATGGCGCAATTGGCTCCGAATTGAGGGTCGGAGCGGTTGCCGGTGCGGTCTCCCGAACACTGTCCAATGGTAGAGCTAAATCATGCTCATCGTGACCGTGCGGCGCACTCGGCAGGGGCTCGAATCCGTCGAAGATCAAGTCTCCGCGGATGTCGGCCGTGTAGTTTAAGCTTCCAAACCTGACTTGGTGGCCAGGGGCGTAACTCTCGATCTGCTCCAGATGGCCAAGAGAGTTGGCCCGCAGTGCGAAGCCGCCGAATACAAAGATCTGTCCGGGGAGAAAAGTCTCACCCTGGACTGCATCACTATCGATGATCGAAGGAGCCATCAAGCCTAACGGTGACGACACGGAGGAACTCTAAATGAAAGCACCAATGTCGGTGTCAAAACCGGCGGATCTCGGGTAGGGGGTCTCGAACTGTGCGTCTAAGGCGGATGGTAACAGAAGGGAAGGGACACGATGTTTTACCCAGGTTCGGGCCCTCTTGATGGAGGTAAAACCCTACGTCCTGCTTGATTGTTCTTGATAATATGAGTAGTACAAGAGTAGATCTACCACGAGATCAGAGAGGCTAAACCCTAGAAGCTAGCCTATGGTATGATTGTATGTTGTCCTACGGACTAAAACCCTCCGGTTTATATAGACACCGGAGGGGGCTAGGGTTACACAGAGTCGGTTACAAGGTAGGAGATCTACATATCCGTATTGCGAAGGATGCCTTCCATGCCAAGGAGAGTCCCATCCGGACACGGGACGAAGTCTCCAATCTCGTATCTTCATAGTCCAACAGTCCGGCCAAAGGATATAATCCGGCTGTCCGGATACCCCCTAATCCAGGACTCCCTCACCCGTAAGTTTTTCTTATCTTGTGATGAATGTCAAAGAATTGGTAATATTAGTAGACGTCAAGAAATGCCTATGAATTATTCACTTGTTATTGAACCATTTGATGTTTGGGGCTTTGACTATATGGGACCTTTTCCTTCCTCTAATGGTTATACATATATTTTAGTTGCTGTTGATTATGTTACTAAGTGGGTAGAAGCTATTCCAACTAGTAGTGCTGATCATAACACTTCTATTAAAATGCTTAAAGAAGTTATTTTTCCAAGGTTTGGAGTCCCTAGTTTTTTAATGACTGACGGTGGCTTACATTCTATCCATGGTGCTTTCTGTAAAATGCTTGCTAAATATGATGTTAATCATAGAATTGCATCCCCTTATCACCCTCAGTCTAGTGGTCAAGTAGAATTGAGTAATAGAGAACTCAAAATAATTTTGCAAAAGACTGTTAATAGGTCTAGAAAGAATTGGTCCAAGAAGCTTGATGATGCATTATGGGCCTATAGAACTGCATATAAAAATCATATGGGTATGTCTCCGTATAAAATGGTCTATGGAAAAGCATGTCACTTACCTCTCGAACTAGAACACAAGGCTTATTGGGCTATTAAAGAACTTAATTATGACTTTAAACTTGCCGGTGAGAAGAGGTTATTTGATATTAACTCACTTGATGAATGGAGAACCCAAGCCTACAAAAATGCCAAGTTGTTTAAAGAAAAAGTTAAAAGATGGCATGACAAAAGGATACAAAAGCGTGAGTTTAACGTAGGTGATTATGTATTGCTATACAACTCTCGTTTAAGATTTTTTGCAGGGAAACTTCTCTCTAAATGGGAAGGCCCTTACGTTATCGAGGAGGTCTACTGTTCCGGTGCCATAAAAATCAACAACTTCGAAGGCACAAATCCGAAGGTGGTGAACGGTCAAAGAATCAAACACTATATCTCAGGTAATCCCATAAATGTTGAAACTAACATTATTGAAATCGTAACCCCGGAGGAGTACATAAAGGACACTTTCCGGAACGTTTCACACTCTGAAAAGGAATAGGTATGTGGTATGGTAAGTAAACCGACTCCAAAACAGTTTTAAGGCAATATTTCTCCGTTTTGGAATATTTAGAAAAATAGAAAAGAAGCAGCAGTCCGGAAAGGACACGAGGGCCCCACGAGGGTGGAGGGCGCACCCTACCCCCTGGGCGTGCCCCCTACCTCATGGGCACCTCATGTGCTCTCCGGACTCCGTTTTCTTACATGACACGTATTTTGGTCGGTAAAAAATCATTATATAACCTCCCGGGGGTTTTGACTCCCGTATCACGCAAATATCTCTTGTTTTTGTTTTGAGCTGTTGCTGGTGCAGATTAGAGCAAGATGTCTTCTCAAGAGTCAGTCGGGTAGAGCCGGGTGTCTCATCCGGCATCGGAACCAAGGGCAAACAACAATGCTGACCACTTTGGGCCAGCAACGGAGGAAGAGATGGAGGCTGATTTGATGAGGATAGATGCCACGGAGGATCAAGAAGTCACTTCCCGCCTCCAAGCTGGATTCACAATGGGAGAACTGCAGAGCTCAGCTATTCCAAACTCGGTTATCCCTTCCAATGTCAGATTTCTTTCTTATGAGAATATGAAAAAGAGTGTCACTCGTTCTCCCGCAGCTATGCAGCACCCTTGGGTGCAGGGAGCTTTGGCTGTTACAGGAAAACTCCGGAAGGAAATAATGGACCTCAAGCAGCAAGTCAACAAGCTTGAGGAAGAGAATCGTATCCCGAGGGGCATCATCGCCAAGAACATCACATCACCATCCCCAAAAAGAGAGACATAACCACCTGGGTATGGGCACTCCACTTGGCAACTGCCAAGCTTGGGGGAGTGCCCCGGTATCGTATCACCATCACTTTTATCTTTACCGTTTTTCTTAATTCGATCCTTTTGGTAATATCTTGATCTAGTAGAATGAAAGTTCTTAGTATGATCTAGTTGTGAGTTTTGCTTTATTATCCTTCTATGTAATTGAGTCCATGAGCTATATAATAAAGATTAGTGTTGAGTCAAGGGCTTGATTATTTTTGCCATGATCCCAAGTGAATAAAAGAAAAGAGAAAGAAATAAAAAGAAACAAAGATATCATGTGACTCTTATGGAGAGTAATGAGCTCACATAGAAAGAGTATGATGAATAAAGTTATTGAGGGTTGACAAACATAGTTTTGGTCATCATTGCAATTAATAGGAAGTAATAAAGAAAGAGAGGTCTTCACATATAAATATACTATCTTGGACATCTTTTATGATTGTGAGCACTCATTAAAATATGACATGCTAAAGAGTTGACATTGGACAAGGAAGACAACGCAATGGGTTATGTTTTCTTACATCTAAGATAAATTATATTGTCTTGGATCCTCCAACATGTTGAGCTTGCCTTTCTCCCTCATTGCACCAAGTATAAATACTACTTGTGCTTCCAAATACCCTCAAACCAGTTTTCATCGGTGCAAGCAATAAAAATTGCTCTCTAAATATGTATGATTGATTGGTGTGGAGGAAATAAGCTTTATACGATCGTGTGATATGGAAGTAATAAAAGTGACAGACTGCATAATAAAGGTCCATATCACAAGTGGAAATATAAAGTGACATTCTTTCGCGTTAGGATTTTGTGCATCCAACCATAAAAGTGCATGACAACCTCTACTTCCCTCTGCGAAGGGCCTATCTTTTACTTTTATCTCCTATACTGCAAAAGAATCATGGTGATCTTCACCCTTCCTTTTTACATTTTATCCTTTGGCAAGCACAATATGTTGGAAAGATCTTGGTATATATGGCTAATTGGATGCGAGTTTTCATGAACTATTACTATTGACATCACCCTTGAGGTAAAACGTTAGGAGGCAAAAACTATAAGCCCCTATCTTTCTCTGTGTCCGATTAAAACTCCGTACCCATAAGTATTGTGTGAGTGTCAGCAATAGTGAAAGATTATATGATAGTTGAGTATGTGGACTTGCTGAAAAGCTCTTATACATTGACTCTTTCCTATGTTATGATAAATTGCAATTGCTTCAATGACTGAGATTATAGTTTGTTAGTTTTCAATGAAGTTTACGATTCATACTTGATATTGTGATTGAATTATTACTCTAGCATAAGAAATCATATGGCAAGAATTATATAAGTTGCTGTTCTAAGAATGATCATGATGCCCTCATGTCCGTATTTTATTTTTATCGACACCTTCATCTCTAAACATGTGGACATATTTTTCGATTTTGGCTTTTCGCTTGAGGACAAGCGAGGTCTAAGCTTGGGGGAGTTGATACGTCCATTTTGCATCATGCTTTTATATCAATATTTATTGCATTATGGGATGTTATTACATATTATGTCACAATACTTATGCCTATTCTCTCTTATTTTACAAGGTTTACATAAAGAGGGAGAATGCCGGCAGCTGGGATTCTGGCTGGAAAAGGAGAAAATATTAGGGACCTATTCTGCCCAGCTCCAAAAGTCCTGAAACTTCACGGATGATGTTTTCCAAATATATAAAAAACATTGAGCGCAAGGACTTCACCAGGGGGGCCACTCCCTGCCCACGAGGGTGGGGGCGCGCCCCCTACCTCGTGGCCCCCTGGTGGCCCTCCGGTGACCATCTTTTGCTATATGGACTCTTTTGATGGGAAAAAATCATAAGCCATCTTGTCGGATGAAACTCCGCCGCCACGAGGCGGAACCTTGGCGGAGCCAATCTAGTGTTCTGGTGGGGCTGTTCTGCCGGGGAAACTTCCCTCCCGGAGGGGGAAATCGTCACCATCGTCATCACCAACGCTCCTCTCCTCGGGAGAGGGCAATCTCCATCAACATCTTCATCAGCACCATCTCATCTCAAAACCCTAGTTCATCTCTTGTATCCAATTCTTGTATCGGGAGTTCCACCGCCAGAAGCCTCCGTAGCCACCGAAAACCAATCTAGACCTGTTTCGGCACCCTGCCGGAGGGGGCAATCCTTCTCCGGTGGCCATCTTCATCATCCCGGCGCTCTCCATGACAAGGAGGGAGTAGTTCTCCCTCGGGGCTGAGGGTATGTACTAGTAGCTATGTGTTTGATCTCTCTCTCTCTCTCTCTCTCGTGTTCTTGAGATGATACGATCTTGATGTATCGCGAGCTTTGCTATTTTAGTTGGATCCTATGATTTTTTTCTCCCCCCTCTTCTCTCTTGTAATGAATCGAGTTTCCCCTTTGAAGTAATCTAATCGGATTGAGTCTTTAAAGACTTGAGAACACTTGATGTATGTCTTGCCGTGGATATCTGTGGTGACAATGGGATACCACGTGCCACTTGATGTATGTTAAGGTGACCAACTTGCGGGTTTCGTAACATTGGGAACCTATGCATAGGGGTTGGCACACGTTTTCGTCATGATTCTCCGGTAGAACTTTGGGGCACTCTTTGAGGTCCTTTGTGTTGGTTGAATAGATGAATTGAGATTGTGTGATGCATATCGTATAATCATGCCCACGGATACTTGAGGTGGCATTGGAGTATCTAGGTGACATTAGGGTTTTGGTTTATTTGTATCTTAAGGTGTTATTCTAGTACGAACTCTAGGGTTGTTTGTGACACTTACAGGAATAGCCCAACAGATTGATTGGAAAGAATAAATTTGAGGTGGTTTCGTACCCTACCATAATCTCTTCGTCGTTCTCCTCCAATAGTGACTTTGGAGTGACTCTTTGTTGCATGTTGAGGGATAGTTATGTGATCCAATTATGTTAGTATTGTTGAGAGGACTTACACTAGTGATAGTATGAACCCTAGGCCTTGTTTACCATCATTGCAATACCGTTTACGCTCACTTTTATCACTTGCTACCTTGCTGTTTTTATTATTTCAGATTACAAAAACTATTATCTACCATCCATATACCACTTGTATCACCATCTCTTTGCCGAACTAGTTGTAGCGACCAGACCTCAAACGGTCCATTCTCTGTGCTCTGGTGTCATCCCTGGATCAGTAATGCTGACACCACACAGTACTTGAAGGATTTATAACGGAGTAGCAATCACACACTTATTACATCGAGTGTCTCAATAGAGAACTTATTACAATAAATAAGGCTTAAGGCCATCTAATAACGATAACAGCGGAAGGCTTGGAAGATAAGTGAGTCCATCAACTCCAACGGCATCACTGAGTATAGAACCACGACCTAAAACTCCTTAATCGTCGTTTGAAAAGTCTGCAACATTAACGTTGCAGCCCGAAAACGGGCCAGCACATAGAATATGCTGGCAATGTAACACATAGAGAGTAATGGAATGAAACAGCTATACTATATGCATATTTGGCTGGTGGAAAGCTCTATGGTTATAGTTTTGCGAAAAGCCAATTTTTCCCTACTGCAAAGGAATAAATTTATTTAACTGTCTTGGTGGTTGTTAAACATTGAGAATGGTTAACAACATTCTCAATCCCAATTAAACATCATTAAACAGACCCATCAAGCTTAATTTTTATAGTAACATGTTGAGATTCACATGATAATCCAGGTACTAGATACTCAAGATGTCCATAACCGGGGACATGGCTAACCATGATTAGTTTATACACTCTGCAGAGGTTTGCGCACTTTTCCCCACAAGACTCGATCTCCTCCGTTGGATTTCTCGCACTACATGGTGTTTGAGAAACGGATGACCGAGACATAGTCTTTCAGAAGCGCTAGCACCTTACGATCGGGTAGACCGTACCACCTACATCCCCTACATCTGCTAGTCTACCACTGTAAGAGTTCGCACGACTTAGTCAACTATGCTAGAGCCCATAATAGCTTGTGGCTGCACACGGAAGTTTCTAGCATGAAAAATCTCATGATCCCTTTGAGCCTGGGTGGCGGTCCAAAAGAAAACAGGCAATCCTGGCATACCCAGGTACCTCAATCCACCCAGATGTGTATTTAAATTGACACCTTAGATAAACCATTGATCTAAAAGAAATCTCACATCTGTCATGGATATCACTCACCCAATCCACGTCTACTAGCATAGCATAGCAATAATAGAAGTAACTCCCAAAAGTTTGAAAATAAACAGGTAATAGGTACTACCTCAACTACTTCCAAAACCAACAATTTAATTAGATCCTAATCATGCAATGTGTGAGGATTGATCTAATGCAATAAAACTGGGTAGTAGAAGGTATGATCAAAGTGTTACTTGCCTTGCTGATGATCCGCGAAACCTAGAGATTCGAAGTAACAAGCGGCGCACTCCGGGTACTCTATCGCAAACAAACAAGCATACAATAAATACTCAACTAATGCACAGGTAAAACTCAAATAAAAGATTTAACCAGAAAGTTCAACTTAAGAACTCCATTTTGCAAAAAGAATCAAATCAAATGAAGCAACGGAAGACAAACAGCAAAAGAAATAGGCTTCCATTACTATTCTGGATCTAGAGCAATTTTTAAAGAAACAAAAACTTGTTTGAGTTGGTTAAACGGAAAGAGGGTTTTGAGACGAAACTCCAGGCGCTTGAATCGCTTGATTCTGATAAACGAGCGAAAAGTTATACTAAAACGAAAATCGGATCAGAAATCGCGATAAAAAAATCACGGATTTAGTCCAAGAAAAAGAAAACGATGAACAGTTTAACGAGCGACCGTTCGTTAACTGGATCTAAACGACGAACACGTTCATTAAAACGAACGAACGAGACAACGCTCGCTAATTAGGCTAAACCAAAAAAAACCGATCTAAAAAAACGGATATAAAAAAATAAACCACGGCTTTTAAAAAAAATCAGGCGGTTTTAGAAAACCGCCGGCGACGGTGGCTACCTCGGGCGGCGGGGCGGCTCCGGCGAGCGGTGCGGGCGGCGGGGCAGCGGTGCGGGGCGGCGGCAGCAGCGGCGCTGGGCGGCGCGCCAGCGGCGGCGGCGGGGCGGCGGCTAGGGTTAGGGTGAGGGCGCGGGTGGGCTGGTGGGCTGCGGCGGGGCTCGGGTGGCGCTATTTAAAGGCTGCCCCGGGCGGAGTTCCGCTCGGGTACGACCCGGAGTCGGTTCGTGTTTTTTTAAATAATAACGCGAAGAAAAACAAATAAAAGAAATACTAAACGGACTCCAAAAATCCCGAAATAAATTTTTCCCGGCTTCTAAAATCAAGCCGCACAGGATGAACATTTATTTGGAGCCTAAATGCAATTTTGAAAAACGTGCATTTTTTTTTCTAAATTCAAATAAAATAGCAAATAAACCAAATAAAATCTTATTTGATTTTTATTATTAAATCCTCAATATTTCTTTATTTTGGGAAAGTCATTTTATTCCGTCTCTCATATTTTTGCAAATGGAAATTATTGAAGATAAAATAAATAAAATCAAATGATCCTATTTTCAAAATTTGAGACAACTCAAATATGAAAATAACAAAATCCCCAACTCTCTCCGATGGTCCTTGAGTTGCGAAAAATTTCTAGGATCAAACAAAATGCAATAAATATGATATGCAATGATGATTTAGTTTATAACATTCCAAATTGAAAATTTGGGATGTTACAAACCTACCCCCCTTAAGATGAATCTCGCCCTCGAGATTCGGATTGGCTAGAAAATAGGTGAGGGTGGTCCTTCAGCAAATCTTCCTCTCGTTCCCAGGTGGCTTCATCCTCCGTGTGGTGGCTCCACTGAACCTTGCAAAACTTGACAACCTTGCTGCGGGTGACTCGACTGGCATACTCTAGAATCTTAACTGGTTTCTCCTCATAGGTCAAATCACTGTCCAACTGAATTGCTTCCAGTGGTACCGTATACCTTAGCGGTATGTCAGCCATCTCTGCATGGCACTTCTTCAACTGGGATACATGACACACGTCGTGAACTCCTGACAGTCCTTCGGGTAATTCCAACTTGTAGGCTACTTCTCCCATACGTTCCAACACTTTGTATGGGCCTACAAAATGTGGCGCTAGTTTTCCCTTAACTCCAAAGCGCTTAACTCCTCGAAGTGGTGATACTCGAAGATAAACTCGGTCTCCGACTTCGTAACCTGTCTCCTTGCGTTTAGAGTCTGCATAACTCTTCTGCTCGGATTGAGCTACCTTTAGTATGTCGCGAATTAATTTCACTTTCTGTTCAGATTCCTTTATCAGATCCGGTCCAAACAACTGGCGATCTCCAACTTCATCCCAGGACAATGGGGTCCTGCACCTCCGTCCGTACAAGGCTTCAAAAGGGGCCATCTTCAAACTAGATTGGTAGCTATTGTTGTAAGAGAACTCTGCATATGGCAAATTCTCATCCCAACTAGATCCGTAATCTAGCGCACAAGCTCTTAGCATATCCTCCAAGATCTGGTTGACTCTCTCAGTCTGTCCATCTGTCTGCGGTGGAAAGCTGTGCTAAACTCTAGTCAGGTTCCCAAAGTCTCATGCAACTGATTTCAGAACTTTGAAGTAAAATGGGTTCCTCTATCTGATACAATGCTCCTTGGAACTCCATGCAGACATACGATCCTGGTCATGTATATCTTTGCCAACTTTGCACTGGTATAGGTAGTCTTCACTGGAATGAAATGAGCTACCTTTGTCAAACGATCGACTACAACCCATATTGAGTCGTAGCCTGAACATGTTCTGGGCAATCCTGTAATAAAATCCATTCCTAGCTTATCCCACTTCCATTCGGGTATCGGCAATGGTTGTAGCAATCCTGCTGGCTTCTGATGCTCTGCCTTCACTCTCTGACATACATCACAAACTGCTACGTACTCTGCAATATCCTTCTTCATTCCGGTCCACCAGAAAATATCCTTCAAATCCAAATACATCTTGGTATTTCCTGGGTGAATCGAATATGGTGAATCATGGGCCTCTTGCAGAATTAGATTTCTAATCTCTGGATCATTTGGTACATAGACGCGGTCTTCAAACCATAGGGTATCGTGATCATCCTCACGAAATCCCTTAGCTTTTCCTTTGCTAATTTTCTCCTTAATAGAAGCAATCTCCTTGTCAGTCCTTTGGGCTTCTCTGATTTTATCTATCAATGTAGACTGAATCTCCAATGCTGCTACATAGCCTCTCGGGACTATTTCTAAACACAACTCTCGAAGATTTTCGGCTAACTCCCTTGGTAATTCTCCCGTCATTAGGGTGTTGACATGACTCTTATGGCTTAATGCGTCAGCTACTACATTAGCCTTTCCAGGGTGATAATGCAATTTCATATCATAATCCTTGATGAGCTCCAACCATCTCCTTTGTCTGAGATTCAACTCCTTTTGTGTGAAAATATACTTCAAACTCTTGTGATCCGTGTACACCTCGCAATGGTTTCCAATCAGAAAATGTCTTCAATGCATGCACTACGGCTGCTAACTCCAAATCATGCGTAGCATAATTCAACTCATGAGGCTTAAGCTGTCGTGAGGCATATGAAACAACTCTCCCTTCCTGCATAAGCACTGCTCCAAGTCCTCGACGTGAAGCGTCGCAATACACCTCATAATCCTTGGTCTGGTCTGGCAAAATCAACACTTGTGAAGTAACCAAACGTTTCTTCAACTCCCGAAAACTAGCCTCACATTCCTCCGTCCATATGAACTTGGTATACTTCTTCAACAACTCCGTCATAGGCTTTGCAATCTTTGAGAAATTCTCAATAAACCTCCGGTAGTATCCTGCGAGTCCAAGAAAACTTCGGATCTCTCCCACAGTGGTTAGTGCTTCCCACTTGGTCACGGTATCAACTTTAGTGGGATCTACTGCTATACCTTCTCCGGATATAACGTGTCCGAGAAATCCAACTTCCTTCAACCAAAACTCACATTTGATAAACTTGGCATATAATTGGTGTTCTCTGAGCTTTCCAAGAACCAAACGCAAATGTTCCTTATGCTCCTCTTCATTCTTCGAGTAAACCAGGATATCATCAATGAACACTATGACGAACTTATCCAAGAACTCCATAACCACCTTGTTCATCATGTTCATAAAATATGCAGGTGCAATAGTCAGACCAAATGACATAACGGTATACTCGTACAGCCCATGCCTGGTGGTAAAAGCCATCTTGGGTATATCCTGTTCCCGAATCTTCAACTGGTGGTATCCTGATCGCAGATCGATCTTGGAAAATACCTTAGCTCCTTGCAATCGATCAAACAGATCATTGATCATCGGTAGTGGGTACTTGTTCTTGATGGTTACTTCATTCAATCCTCGATAATCGACAGCCATCCTTAACGATCCATCCTTCTTCTCCACTAGAAGTACTGGCGATCCCCAAGGTGAAGAACTTGGGCGAATATATCATTTATCCAGTAACTCCTTAATTTGCTTCTTAATTTCCACCAAATCCTTTGCAGGCATCCTATATGGTCTCTTTGATATTGGCCATGTGCCTGGCAATAGCTCAATCAAAAACTCAATATCTCTATCCGGTGGCATGCCTGGCAACTCTTCTGGAAATACTTCGGGGAAATCCTTTACTACTGGTACTTCCTCCTACACAACTACTGGTACTTCCTCCTACACAACTACATGTCGGGATACATACTTGATCCTTCTCCCTTCTCGGGTGGTAAGAAAAATTGACTTACTAGCACATTCAATATTCCCTTCATACTTTGATAACCAATCCATGCCTAATATCACATCCAATCCTTGGGATTCCAATACTATTAGGTCTGAGGGAAAAACATAGTTACCAATCCTTAATGGTAACCGATCACACCATAGACTAGCCATATATTCTTCTCCAGGCGAGGTTACTAACATGGGTGACCTAAGGGCTTGGGTTGGCAGTTTATACTTGTCCACAAATCCCCTGGATATGTATGAATGCGATGCACCAGTATCAAAAAGAACGAGTGCAGTAAATGACTTAACCAAAAACTTACCGATTACTGCATCCGGCTGTTCTTCAACCTCCTCCACACTAATGTGGTTCACCTGTCCCCTGTTGAAAGGGTTCGGCTTCTTCCCAGAGCTTCCATTGCCATTTCCATTTTGTGATTCAGGTCATTCATTGGCATAATGTCCGGTCTTCTGGCACTTAAAGCAAGCGACTTGGCTCAGGTCTTTCTTGGCTGGGGTTGATGGGTTGGTACGGTTCTGGCCGTTGCTTCCTCCATTACCATTACCATTCCTGGGGCCATTGTGATTGTGCGAGCTACCTCCTCCATGGGTATGCTGAAAATGTCCTCCCGGTCTAGGGGTAAATCGTGGTTTCTGTTGAGCTCCTGAATTGTACTTTCCTGGTGCATACTTCCTCCTGCGATTTTCAATTTGCTGCTGCTTCCCTTCAATCATAAGAGCACGATCTACCAACTCCTGGTAGTTGTTGAAGGTTGCTACCATCAACTGCATGCTCAGCTCGTCATTTAGTCCTTCCAGAAACTTCTCCTGCTTAGCTGCATCCGTAGCAACGTCATCTGGGGCATAACGTGCTAATTTACTGAAGTCCTCCACATACTGGCCAACTGTCCGTCCTCCTTAGCGCAAGTTGCGAAACTCTCGCTTCTTCAAGGCCATAGCTCCTGCTGAAACATGGGCAGTTTGAAAAGCCTGCTGAAACTGGTCCCATGTGATAGTGTCGACAGGGAAAGTGGCTGTGAAATTCTCCCACCATGATGTTGCGGGTCCTTCAAGCTGATGTGCAGCAAACTTCACCTTCTTCGCATCTGTGCATCCTGCCGTGGTGAACTCTCTAGCTGTCTTGCGGAGCCAATCATCTGCTACTATCGGCTCAGTGCTACTGGAAAACACCGACGGATTCAGCCTAAGAAAATGGGCTAAGTGATCAACAGGCGGTGGTGGTGGTGGTGGGTTGTTGTTGTTGTTCCCCTGATTCTGATTCTGGACTAGCAACTGCATCAATGTGTTATGCTACTGGATCAACTGAGTGAGCTCCGGTGGAAAGGTAAATTCGGGGTCACGTCTCAGAGGCATCTGAGGGTTTAGAAAAGATGAGATTTAAGAATAGAGGGGGTCTAAAGAGAAAACACTACCCATATGCACATGAGGCAAAAGCAAACAATTCACTTCATTCAATCAAACAAGGGCATACAATCGATCTAACTATCGCAAAAGTGCTCGGACTACTATATTTACATGGTGGACTACTACTATTGATGAGGTGGTCTACTAGAAATATTCTTCGGTTGCAGACTCCATGATATCTGCTCCGGCTTCATCAACATAGTCATCATCGCTATCATCTGGATCCGAGTCGGTGTCGATGATGATGATGTAGTCTTCCGGGCGAATTTCCTTGGGTTCTTCGTCTTCATCTACTGGTGTAGGGCCTCCCATAAATATCCTGATCTTCATTGTTAGGTCGGCATTCTTATCAACTAATACTTCAATTTCTTCTTCATAATCTTCACGTGTAACCTTGAGTTCTTCCTCCAGTTCCTTGAATCTTGTCCTTGCCTTCTTCAGGTCTATCATGTTGGCGCACATCTGGTTCTCCTGACGTCGAATGTGCTGGTTTAATTCCTGGATAAAAGCTGCAATTGATCTATCCTTTCTGGTGCTGATCATCTCCCAGTGCTCACCTCGGTGCCCACAAATCTGGTAGATAGTATCCTTGAGATCATTGCGGTAGACTTCTCCAATGCGTCCCATGGCGATGTGAGCTGCCATGCTCTTTCCTAGACTCCAAGTTGGTGCATCAAAAGAAAACTCTATGGGGTCAGTGACTGGCATGAGCGTCCTTCTTAGAACTTGAACTCGAATCATCCAGCGCTCTTCCTCAGGTAAAGTGGCGTTGTAGGTTCCGGTGAAGCTTGGTACTCCTATGTTCAGGTATCTTGTGACTTCCTTCAAGTGACGTCCAAAGGGTGTATCTTCATCCGGTTGCGTGAACTTGTTCCTTGCATCCGACATCCTAAAGAGTAGAAAAGATGAGAGGTCAGAAGAGAAGAGAGTGAGTAGTGATCTAGGTCTTTAGCTTAGTGGTCGTGTCCTACAGTCAGCATGTGCTCTGATACCATCTTGTAGCGACCAGACCTCAAACGGTCGAATCTCTGTGCTCCGGTGTCATCCCTGGATCAGTAATGCTGACACCACACAGTACTTGAAGGATTTATAACAGAGTAGCAGTCACACACTTATTACATCGAGTGTCTCAATAGAGAACTTATGACAATAAATATGGCTTAAGGCCATCTAATAACGATAACAGCGGAAGGCTTGGAAGATAAGTGAGTCCATCAACTCCAACGGCATCACTAAGTATAGAACCACGACCTAAAACTCCTTAATCGTCGTCTGAAAAGTCTGCAACATTAATGTTGCAGCCCGAAAACGGGCCAGCACATGGAATATGCTGGCAATGTAACACATAGAGAGTAATGGAATGAAACAACTATACTATATGCATATTTGGCTGGTGGAAAGCTCTATGGTTACAGTTTTGCGAAAAGCCAATTTTTCCCTACTGCAAAGGAATAAATTTATTTAACTATCTTGGTGGTTGTTAAACATTGAGAATGGTTGACAGCATTCTCAATCCCAATTAAACATCATTAAACAGACCCATCAAACTTAATTTTTATAGTAACATGTTGAGATTCACATGATAATCCAGGTACTAGATACTCAAGATGTCCATAACCGGGGACACGGCTAACCATGATTAGTTTATACACTCTGCAGAGGTTTGCGCACTTTTCCCCACAAGACTCGATCTCCTCCGTTGGATTTCTCGCACTACATGGTGTTTGAGAAACGGATGACCGAGACATAGTCTTTCAGAAGCGCTAGCACCTTACGATCGGGTAGACCGTACCACCTACATCCCCTACATCTGCTAGTCTACCACTGTAAGAGTTCGCACGACTTAGTCAACTATGCTAGAGCCCATAATAGCTTGTGGCTGCACACGGAAGTTTCTAGCACGAAAAATCTCATGATCCCTTTGAGCCTGGGTGGCGGTCCAAAAGAAAACAGGCAATCCTGGAATACCCAGGTACCTCAATCCACCCAGATGTGTATTTAAATTGCCACCTTAGATAAACCATTGATTTAAAATAAATCTCACATCTGTCATGGATATCACTCACCCAATCCACGTATACTAGCATAGCATAGCAATAATAAGCAAACGTAGAAGTAACTCTCAAAGGTTTGAAAATAAACAGGTAATAGGTACTACCTCAACTACTTCCCAAACCCACAATTTAATTAGATCCTAATCATGCAATGTGTGAGGATTGATCTAATGCAATAAAACTGGGTAGTAGAAGGTATGATCAAAGTGTTACTTACCTTGCTGATAATGCGTGAAACCTAGAGATTCGAAGTAACAAGCGGCGCACTTCGGGTACTCTATCGCAAACAAAGAAGCATACAATAAGTACTCAACTAATGCAGAGGTAAAACTCAAATAAAAGATTTAACCAGAAAGTTCAACTTAAGAACTCCGGTTTGCAAAAAGAATCAAATCAAACGAAGCAACGAAAGACAAACGGCAAAAGAAATAGGCGTCGATTACTATTCTGGATCTAGGGTCTGATTCCGATAAACGAGCGCATAGTTATACTAAAACGAAAATCGGATCAGAAATCACGATTGGAAAAATCGCGGATTTAATCCGAGAAAAAGAAAACGATGAACAGTTTAACGAACGAACGTTCGTTAAAACGAACGAATGAGCGAACACTCGCTAATTAGCCTAAACCGAAAAAACCGACCTAAAAAACGGATCTAAAAAAATAAACCATGGCTTTTAAAAAAACAGGCGGCGGGAGGCTCCGGCAAGCGGGCGAGGCGGTGGCGGCGGCTCCAGCGAGCGGCGCGGGTGGCGGGGCTGCGGCAGCAGCGGCGCGGGGCGGTGCAGCGGCGGCGGCGGGGCGGCGGCTAGGGTTAGGGTTAGGGCGCGGGTGGGCTGCGGCGGGGCTCGGGCGGCGCTATTTAAATGCTGCCCCGCACGGAGTCCCGCTCGGGTACGACCCGGAGTCGGTTCGCATTTTTTTATAAAAATAAAACGCACAGAAAAACAAATAAAAGAAATACTAAACGGACTCCAAAAATCCCAAAATAAATTTTCCCCGGCTTCTAAAATCAAGCCGCACAGGATGAACATTTATTTGGGGCCTAAATGCAATTTTAAAAAACGCGCATTTTTCCTAAATTCAAATAAAATAGCAAATAAATCCAAATAAAATCTTATTTGATTTTTTATTAAATCCTCAATATTTCTTTATTTTGGGAAAGTCATTTTATTCCCTCTCATATTTTTGCAAATGAAAATTATTGAAGATAAAATAAATAAAATCAAATGATCCTATTTTCAAAATTTGAGACAACTCGAATATGAAAATAACGAAATCCCCAACTCTCTCCGAGGGTCCTTGAGTTGCGAAAAATTTCTAGGATCAACCAAAATGCAATAAATATGATATGCAATGATGATCTAGTGTATAACATTCCAAATTGAAAATTTGGGATGTTACACTAGTGCACCTATACAATTTACCATTGTATTGGGTGTGTTGGGGACACAAGAGACTCTTTCTTATTTGGTTGCAGGGTTGCTTGCGAGAGACCATCTTCATCCTACGCCTCCTACGGATTGATAAACCTTAGGTCATCCATTTGAGGGAAATTTGCTACTGTCCTACAAACCTCTGCACTTGGAGGCTCAACAACGTCTACAAGAAGAAGGTTGTGTAGTAAACATCAAGATCTTTTCTGGCGCCGTTGCCGTGGAGGTGAGTGCTTGAAGGTATATCTTTAGATCTTGCAATTGAGTCTTTTAGTTTCTTGTTTTATCACTAGTTTAGTTTATAAAAGAAAACTATAAAAAAATGGAATTGAGTTTGTCTCATACGCTTCATCTTTTTAATATCTTTCGTGAGTATGATGGAAAGGATAATTGTGCTCAAGTGCTAGAAGAAGAGATCTCTAAAATGTTTGGCACTAAATATTTGAATGATGAGCATGATTGCAATGTTGTTAGTATGAATTCCTTGAATATCCATGATGCTAATGATATGCAAAGCCACAAGCTTGGGGAAGCTACGTTTGATGAAGATGATATTTTTTGTCCCCTAAGTTTTGATGAGCAAATTTATTATGATGATAGCATGCCTCCTATTTATGATGATTATGTTGAATAAAGTGGTTTCGGAGAGGTCGTGACTTTATTTTGTGATGAATCCACTATTCCGGAAGAGATTCCAATTGATTATGAGAACAAAGTTGCTATCTATGATGATTATCGTGATGACTTATACGCTATAAAGAATAATGATATCCATGAAACTTGTCATCATGATTTTAGCTTTCAATTGGATTACGCCTCACATGATAATTATTTTGTTGAGTTTGCTCCCACTATGATTCATGAGAAGAATTTTGCTTGTGTGGAGAGTAATAAAATTTCTATGCTTGTAGATCATGAAAAGAATGCTCTAGGTGCTGGTTATATTGTTGAATTCATTCATGATACTACTGAAAATTATTATGAGGAAGGAACATATGCTTGTAGGAATTGTAATAATATCAAGTTTCCTCTTTATGTGCTTAAAGTTTTGAAGTTATGCTTGTTCTACCTTCCTATGCAAGATGATTATTGTTCTCATAAGTTGTTTGCTCACAAAATCCCTATGCATAGGAAATATGTTAGACTTAAATGTGCTAGTCATATTCTTTATGATGCTCTCTTTATGTCACAATTCTTATTTTTTATGTGAGCATCATTGAAATCATCATGCCTAGCTAGGGGCATTAAACGATAGCGCTTGTTGGGAGGCGACCCAATTTTATTTTTTCCCTTGCTTTTTGCTCCTGTTTAGTAATAAATAAATCATCTAGACTCTGTTTAGATGTGGTTTTATATGTTTAATTAGTGTTTGTGCCAAGTAGAACCTTTGGGAAGACTTGGGGGAAGTCTTGTTGATCATGCTGTCAAAAACAGAAACTTTAGCGCTCACGAGAACTGCTGCCATTTTTAGTTGGAGAGCGCTATTTAGTTAATTCTTTTTTCAGATGATTAATAGGTAAATTACTCAGGTCCAGCAATTTATTTGAGAATTGTATGGGTTCCAGGAGTATACGTTTGATCCATATTACTACAGACTGTTCTGTTTTTGACAGATTCTGTTTTCATTGTGTTGTTTGCTTATTTTGATGAATCTATGGCTAGTAAAATAGTTTATAAACCATAGATAAGTTGGAATACAGTAGGTTTAACACCAATATAAATAAATAATGAGTTAATTACAGTACCTTGAAGTGGTGATTTATTTTCTTATACTAACGGAGCTTACGAGTTTTCTGTTAAGTTTTGTGTTGTGAAGTTTTCAAGTTTTGGGTAAGGATTCGATGGACTATGGAATAAGGAGTGGCAAGAGTCTAATCTTGGGGATGCCCAAGTCACCCAAAGGTAATATTAAAGGATAGCCAAGAGCCTAAGCTTGGGGATGCCCCGGAAGGCATCCCCTCTTTCGTGTTCGTTCATCGGTAACTTTACTTGGAGCTATATTTTTATTCGCCACATGATATGTGTTTTGCTTGGAGCATAAATTTATTTTGTTAAGATTTGCTTACTGTTATTTAGAACAATGTTTTGCATTTTTTATTTCAATAAAAGTGGCATTGATAGCCTTTACTATGCCTATGTTACAAGTATATATGTTGCTGTTTGAAAACAGAAAGTTTACCGCTGTTGCAATAATTCCCTAGAAAAGTCAGAATGTGATAAAATATGGAAACCTTTTGCATATTAATCTCTGATAAATTTACTACAGTGGGAATTTTCTTTCATAATTTTTGGAGCTAGGGAAGTATGGATGTTGCTGCATTCTTTACAGACTATCCTGTTTAGGCAGATTGCTGTTATGGTTGCATTGTTTGCATATGTTTGCTTCTTTAATGATTATATTTGAGGATAGGACTATTAAATATGCAGAGGCATTTAGTATTCAATGTTGAATAATAATTTTAGTGATTTGCTACCGTAGAGTATGATAAGTTTTTTGCAATGGTTTATACTAACTTATCTCACGAGTCCTTGTTGAGTTTTGTGTGGATGAAGCTTTTGAGATTTAGGGAGACCGTGATATGAGAGGAATTAAGGAGACACAAAAGCTCAAGCTTGGGGATGCCCAAGGCATCCCAAGATAATATTTCAAGAAGTCTCAAGCATCTAAGCTTGGGGATGCCCCGGTTGGCATCCCACCTTTCTTCTTCAACAATTATCGGTTAGTATCGGTTGATCCTAAGTTTTTGCTTCTTCACATGATGTTTGCTATTCTTAGATGTAATTTTATTTTGCTTCGCTTGCTGTTTGAATAGAATACCAAGATCTGAAATTATTAAATGTTAGAGAGTCTTCACATAGTTGCATAATTATTCGACTACTCATTGATCTTCACTTATATCTTTTGAGCGTTATAATTTTGCTCTATGTGCTTCACTTAGCTCTTTTAGAGCACGGTGGTGGATTTTTTTAAAGAAACTATTGATCTCTCATGCTTCACTTAAATTATTTTGAGAGTCTCTTAAAAGCATGGTAATTTGCTTAATAATAATATGCTTAGTAGTCAAGATTTGTGAAACTTTCTTTTGAGTGTGTTGAATACTAAGAAAAGATTGAAGAATGATAATTGTTTTGAGATATGGAGGTGATAATATTAAAGTCATGCTAGTTGAGTAGTGGTGAATTTAAAAAAAATACTTGTGTTAAAGTTTGTGATTCCCGTAGCATGCACGTATGGTGAACCGTTACGTGATGAAGTCGGAGCATGATTTATTTATTGATTGTCTTCCTTATGAGTGGCGGTCGGGGACGAGAGATGGTCTTTTCCTACCAATCTATCCCCCTAGGAGCATGCGCGTAATACTTTGCTTTGATAACTTCTAAATTTTTGTAATAAGTATATGAGTTCTTTATGACTAATGTTGAGTCCATGGATTATACGCACTCTCACCCTTCTACCTTTGCTAGCCTCTCTAATACCGCGCACCTTTCGCCGGTATCATACACCTACCATATACCTTCCTCAAAACATCCACCATACCTACCTATTATGGCATTTCCATAGCCATTCTGAGATATATTGCCATGCAATTTTCCACCGTTCCGTTCATGACACACTCCATCATTGTCATATTGCATATCCCGGTACACCGCCGGATGCATTCACATAGAGTCATATTTTGTTCTAAGTATCAAGTTGTAATTGTTGAGTTATAAGAAAAATAAAAGTGTGATGATAATCATTATTAGAGCATTGTCCCAGTGAGGAAAGAATGATGGAGACCATGATTCCCCCATAAGTCGGGATGAGACTCCGGACGAAAAAAAAGAGGCCATAAAAAAAGAGAAAAGACCCAAACAAAAAAAACAAAAAGAATAAAAAATAAAAATTAAAATGAAAAAATGAGAGAAAAAAAGAGAAGGGACAATGCTACTATCCTTTTACCACACTTGTGCTTCAAAGTAGCACCATGATCTTCATGATAGAGAGTCTCCTATGTTATCACTTTCATATACTAGTGGGAATCTTTCATTATAGAACTTGGCTTGTATATTCTAATGATGGGCTTCCTCAAATTTCCCTAGGTATTCGTGAGCAAGCAAGTTGGATGCACACCCACTAGTTTCTTTTGTTGAGCTTTCATACATTTATAGCTCTAGTGCATCCGTTGCATGACAATCCCTACTCACTCACATTGATATCTATTGATGGGCATCTCCATAGCCCGTTGATACGCCTAGTTGATGTGAGACAATCTTCTCCTTTTTGTCTTCTCCACAACTACCATTCTATTCCACCTATAGTGCTATGTCCATGGCTCACGCTCATGTATTGCGTGAAGATTGAAAAAGTTTGAGAACATCAAAAGTATGAAACAATTGCTTGGCTTGTCATCGGGGTTGTGCATGATTTAAATATTTTGTGTGGTGAAGATGGAGCATAGCCAGACTATATGATTTTGTAGGGATAGCTTCCTTTGGCCATGTTATTTTGAGAAGACATAATTGCTTAGTTAGTATGCTTGAAGTATTATTATTTTTATGTCAATATGAACTTTTGTCTTGAATCTTTCGAATCTGAATATTCATATCACAAGTAAGAAGAATTACATTGAAATTATGCCAACTAGCATTCCACATCAAAAATTATCTTTTTATCATTTACCTACTCGAGGACGAGCAGGAATTAAGCTTGGGGATGCTTGATACGTCTCCAACATATCTATAATTTTTGATTGCTCCATGCTATATTATCTACTGTTTTGGGCAATATTGGACTTTATTATCCACTTTTATATTACTTTTGGGACTAACCTATTAACCGGAGGCCCAGCCCAGATTTGCTGTTTTATGCCTATTTCAGTGTTTCGAAGAAAAGGAATATCAGACGGAGTCGAAACGGAACGAAATCAACTGGAGAAGTTATTTTTGGAAGGAAACACACCTGATGGACTTGGACCCCACGCCAGGGGAGACACAAGGTTCTCACGAGGGTGGGGGGTGCCCCCCCTAGGGCGCACCCCCCTGCCTCGTGGGGCCCCCGTGGCTCCTCCGACGTCCTCCCTGCACCCATATATATCCACGTACCCTAAAACTTCCAGAACGCAACAATAGATCGGGAGTTCCACCGCCAGAAGCCTCCGTAGCCACCGAAAACCAATCTAGACCTGTTCCGGCACCCTGCCGGAGGGGGCAATCCTTCTCCAGTGGCCATCTTCATCATCCCGGCGCTCTTCATGACGAGGAGGGAGTAGTTCTCCCTCGGGGCTGAGGGTATGTACCAGTAGCTATGTGTTTGATCTCTCTCTCTCTCTCGTGTTCTTGAGATGATACGATCTTGATGTATCGCGAGCTTTGCTATTTTAGTTGGATCCTATGATGTTTTCTCCCCCTCTTCTCTCTTGTAATGAATCGTGTTTCCCCTTTGAAGTAATCTAATCGGATTGAGTCTTTAAAGACTTGACAACACTTGATGTATGTCTTGCCATGGATATCTGTGGTGACAATGGGATACCACGTGCCACTTGATGTATGTTAAGGTGACCAACTTGCGGGTTTCGTGACATTGGGAACCTATGCATAGGGGTTGGCACACGTTTTCGTCGTGATTCTCTGGTAGAACTTTGGGGCACTCTTTGAGGTCCTTTGTGTTGGTTGAATAGATGAATTGAGATTGTGTGATGCATATCGTATAATCATGCCCACGAATACTTGAGGTGACATTGGAGTATCTAGGTGACATTAGGGTTTTGGTTGATTTGTATCTTAAGGTGTTATTCTAGTACGAACTCTAGGGCTGTTTGTGACACTTATAGGAATAGCCCAACGGATTGATTGGAAAGAATAACTTTGAGGTGGTTTCATACCCTACCATAATCTCTTCGTTCGTTCTTCTCTATTAGTGACTTTGGAGTGACTCTTTGTTGCATGTTGAGGGATAGTTATGTGATCCAATTATGTTAGTATTGTTGAGAGGACTTACACTAGTGAAAGTATGAACCCTAGGCCTTGTTTACCATCATTGCAATACCGTTTACGCTCACTTTTATCACTTGCTACCTTACTGTTTTTATTATTTCAGATTACAAAAACTATTATCTACCATCCATATACCACTTGTATCACCATCTCTTTGCCGAACTAGTGCACCTATACAATTTACCATTGTATTGGGTGTGCTGGGGACACAAGAGACTCTTTGTTATTTGTTTGCAGGGTTGCTTGAGAGAGACCATCTTCATCCTACACCTCCTACGGATTGATAAACCTTAGGTCATCCACTTGAGGGAAATTTGCTACTGTCCTACAAACCTCTGCACTTGGAGGCCCAACAACGTCTACAAGAAAAATGTTGTGTAGTAGACATCAGATGTTTGTCCGAGTAAGGGCAGCACCCAAGCACCGGTCCACCCACATACCAAATTATCAAAGTACCGAACGCGAATCATATGAGCGTGATCAAAACTAGCTTGACGATATTCCCATGTGTCCTCGGGAGCGATTTACATCATATAAGAGTTTGTCCAGGCTTGTCCTTTGCTACAAAAAGGATTTGGCCACCTTGCACCTTATTTACTTTTGTTACTTGTTGCTCGTTACAATTATTTTATCCCAAAACTATCTGTTACCACTTATTTCAGTACTTGCAGAGAATACCTTGCTGGAAACCGCTTATCATTTCCTTCTGCTCCTCGTTGTGTTCGACACTCTTACTTATCGAAAGGACTACGATAGATCCCCTATACTTGTGGGTCATCACGTCCTGCGAACTCCGATCCAGCAGAGCCTCACGAGAGAGTTCCGTCAGCACGATGGCGTGATGATGGTGATGATGTTGCTACCGACGCAGGGCTTCGCCTAAGCACCGCTACGATATGACCGAGGTGGAATATGGTGGAGGGGGGCACCGCACACGGATGGCAGAGATCAATAGATCAACTTGTGTGTCTAGAGGTGCCCCTGCTCCTGTATATAAAGGAGCAAGGGGGGAGAGGAAGCCGGCCAAGGAGGGCGCGCCAAGGGGGGAGTCCTACTCCCACTGGGAGTAGGACTCCTCCTTTCCTAGTAGGAGTAGGAGAAGGAGGGAAGGAGGAGGTGGAGAGAAGGAAGGAGAGGGGGTCGCCGCCCCCTTCCCGTGTCCAATTCGGACTGGGGCAAGGGAGGCCGCGCGCCACCTCCTGGTTGCCCTCTCTCTTCTCCACTAAGACCCAATAGGCCTATTATTTCCGGGGGGGGGGGGGGTCCGGTAACCCCCGATACTCCAGTAAAATCCCGATTTCACCCGGAACACTTCCGATATCCAAATATAGGCTTCCAATATATCAATCTTTATGTCTCGACCATTTCGAGACTCCTCGTCATGTCCGTGATCACATCCGAGACTCTAGACTACCTTCGGTACATCAAGACACAAAAACTCATAATAGAATTGAAGGAAATATGCCCTAGAGGCAATAATAAATTTATTATTTATTTCCTTATATCATGATAAATGTTTATTATTCATGCTAGAATTGTATTAACCGGAAACATAATACATGTGTGAATACATAGACAAACAGAGTGTCACTAGTATGCCTCTATTTGACTAGCTCGTTAATCAAAGATGGTTATGTTTCCTAACCATGAACAAAGAGTTATTATTTGATTAACGAGGTCACATCATTAGTTGAATGATCTGATTGACATGACCCATTTCATTAGCTTAGCACCCGATCGTTTAGTATGTTGCTGTTGCTATTCTTCATGACTTATACATGTTCCTATGACTATGAGATTATGCAACTCCCGTTTACCGGAGGAACACTTTGGGTGCTACCAAATGTCACAACGTAACTGGGTGATTATAAAGGAGTACTACAGGTGTCTCCAAAGGTAGATGTTGGGTTGGCGTATTTCGAGATTAGGATTTGTCACTCCGAATGTCGGAGAGGTATCTCTGGGCCCTCTCGGTAATGCACATCACATAAGCCTTGCAAGCACTGCAACTAATAAGTTAGTTGTGAGATGATGTATTACGGAACGAGTAAAGAGACTTGCCGGTAATGAGATTGAACTAGGTATTGGATACCGACGATCGAATCTCGGGCAAGTAACATACCGATGACAAAGGGAACAACGTATGTTGTTATGCGGTCTGACCGATAAAGATCTTCGTAGAATATGTAGGAGCCAATATGGGCATCCAGGTCCCGCTATTGGTTATTGACCGGAGACGTGTCTCGGTCATGTCTACATTGTTCTCGAACCGTAGGGTCCGCACGCTTAAGGTTTCGATGACAGTTATATTATGAGTTTATGAGTATTGATGTACCGAAGGAGTTCGGAGTCCCAGATGAGATCAGGGACATGACGAGGAGTCTCGAAATGGTCGAGACGTAAAGATCGATATATTGGACGACTATATTCGGACATCGGAAAGGTTCCGAGTGATTCGGGTATTTTTCGGAGTACCGGGTAGTTACGGGAGAAGTAATGGGCCTTGATGGGCTTTAGTGGGAAGAGGAAAAGGCTGCTGCGCCCCCCTCCCCTTTGGTCCGAATTGGACTAGGGAAAAAGGGGCCGGCCACCTCTCCTTCTCCTCCTATTCCTTCTCCCTTCCTCCCCTTTTGGTGGACTCCTACTAGGACTTGGAGTCCTAGTAGGACTCCCTATCCTGGCCGCACCTTTGCCTTGGCCGGCCTCCTCCTCCTCCATCCTTTATATACAGGGGTAGGGGGCACCCAATAGACACACAAGTTGATCCTTGAGATCGTTCCTTAGCCGTGTGCGGTGCCCCCTGCCACCAAATTCCACCTCGATCATACCGTTGTAGTGCTTAGGCGAAGCCCTGCGTCGGTAGTACATCAAGATCGTCACCACGCCGTCGTGCTGACGGATATCCTCCCCGAAGCTTTGCTGGATCGGAGCCCGGGGATCGTCATCGAGCTGAACGTGTGCTAAGAACTCGGAGGTGCCGGAGTAACGGTGCTTGGATCGGTCGGATCGGGAAGAAGACGTACCACTACTTCCTCTACGTTGTGTCAACGCTTCCGTTGCGATCTACAAGGGTACGTAGATCAGACTCTCCCGCTCGTTGCTATGCATCACCATGATCTTGCGTGTGCGTAGGAATTTTTTTTGAAATTACTACGTTCCCCAACAGTGGCATACGAGCCTAGGTTTTATGGTTTGATGTCATATGCACGAGTAGAACACAAGTGAGTTGTGGGCGATATAAGTCATACTGCCTACCAGCATGTCATACTTTGGTTCAGCGGTATTGTTGGATGAAGCGGCCCGGACCGACATTACGCGTACGCTTACGCGAGACCGGTTTCCCCGACGTGCTTTGCACATAGGTGACTTGCGGGTGACTGTTTCTCCAACTTTAGTTGAACCAAGTGTGGCTACGCCCGGTCCTTGAGAAGGTTAAAACGGAGTCTATTTGACAAACTATCGTTGTGGTTTTGATGCGTAGGTGAGGTGAGTTCTTACTTAAGCTCGTAGCAGCCACGTAAAACTTGCAACAACAAAGTAGAGGACGTCTAACTTGTTTTTGCAAGGCATGTTGTGATGTGATATGGTCAAGGCATGATGCCAAATTTTATTGTATGAGATGATCATGTTTTGTAACCGAGTTATCGGCAACTGGCAGGAGCCATATGGTTGTCGCTTTATTGTATGCAATGCAATCGCGATGTAATGCTTTACTTTATCGCTAAGCGGTAGTGATAGTCGTGGAAGCATAAGATTGGCGAGACGACAACGATGCTGCGATGGAGATCAAGGTGTCACGCCGGTGACGATGGTGATCATGACGGTGCTTCGGAGATGGAGATCACAAGCACAAGATGATGATGGCCATATCATATCACTTATATTGATTGCATGTGATGTTTATCCTTTTATGCATCTTATCTTGCTTTGATTGACGGTAGCATTATAATATGATCTCTCACTAAATTATCAAGAAGTGTTCTCCCTGAGTATGCACCGTTGCGAAAGTTCTTCGTGCTGAGACACCACGTGATGATCGGGTGTGATAGGCTCTACGTTCAAATACAACGGGTGCAAAACAGTTGCACACGCGGAATACTCAGGTTATACTTGACGAGCCAAGCATATACAGATATGGCCTCGGAACACGGAGACCGAAAGGTCGAGCGTGAATCATATAGTAGATATGATCAACATAACGATGTTCACCATTGAAAACTACTCCATCTCACGTGATGATCGGTCATGGTTTAGTTGATTTGGATCACGTGATCACTTAGAGGATTAGAGGGATGTCTATCTAAGTGGGAGTTCTTAAGTAATATGATTAAATTGAACTTAAATTTATCATGAACTTAGTCCTGGTAGTATTTTGCAAATTATGTTGTAGATCAATAGCTCGCGTTGTTGCTTCCCTGTGTTTATTTTGATATGTTCCTAGAGAAAATTGTGTTGAAAGATGTTAGTAGCAATGATGCGGATTGGATCCGTGATCTGAGGTTTATCCTCATTGCTGCACAGAAGAATTATGTCCTTGATGCACCGCTAGGTGACAGACCTATTCAGGAGCAGATGCAGACGTTATGAACGTTTGGCTGGCTCAATATGATGACTACTTGATAGTTTAGTGCACCATGCTTAATGGCTTAGAATCGGGACTTCAAAGACATTTTGAACGTCATGGACCATATGAGATGTTCCAGGAGTTGAAGTTAATATTTCAAGCAAATACCCGAGTTGAGAGATATGAAGTCTCCAACAAGTTCTATAGCTAAAAGATGGAGGAGAATCGCTCAACTAGTGAGCATGTGCTCAGATTGTCTAGGTACTACAATCGCTTGAATCAAGTGGGAGTTAATCTTCCAGATAAGATAGTGATTGACAGAATTCTCTAGTCACCATCACCAAGTTAGTAGAACTTCGTGATGAACTATAATATGCAAGGGATGACGGAAACAACTCTCAAGCTCTTCGTGATGCTGAAATCAACGAAGGTAGAAATCAAGAAAAACATCAAGTGTTGATGGTTGACAAGACCACTAGTTTCAAGAAAAGGGTAAAGAGAAGAAGGGGAACTTCAAGAAGAACGGCAAGCAAGTTGCTGCTCAAGTGAAGAAGCCCAAGTCTGATCCTAAGCCTGAGACTAAGTGCTTCTACTGCAAAGGGACTGGTCACTGGAAGCGGAACTACCCCAAGTGATTGGCGGATAAGTAGGATGGCAAAGTGAACATAAGTATATTTGATATACATGTTATTGATGTGTACTTTACTAGTGTTTATAGCAAACCCTCAGTATTTGATACTAGTTCAGTTGCTAAGATTAGTAACTCGAAACGGGAGTTGCAGAATAAACAGAGACTAGTTAAGGGTGAAGTGACGATGTGTGTTGGAAGTGGTTCCAAGATTGATATGATCATCATCGCACACTCCCTATACTTTCGGGATTAGTGTTGAACCTAAATAAGTGTTATTTGATGTTTGCGTTGAGCATGAATATGATTTGATCATGTTTATTGTAATACGGTTATTCATTTAAGTAAAAGAATAAATTGTTGTTCTGTTTACATGAATAAAACCTTATATGGTTACACACCCAATGAAAAATAGTTCATTGGATCTCGATCATAGTGATATACATAATCATAATATTGAAACCAAAAGATGCAAAGTTAATAATGATAGTGCAACTTATTTGTAGCACTGCCGTTTAGGTCATATTGGTGTAAAGCACATGAAGAAACTCCATGATGATGGACTTTTGGAATCACTTGATTATGAATCACTTGATGCTTGCGAACCATGCCTTATGGGCAAGATGACTAAAACGCCGTTCTCCAGAACAATGAAGCAAGCAACAGATTTATTGCAAATCATACATACTGATGTATGTGGTCCGATGAATATTAAGGCTTGCAGCAAGTATCATTATTTTCTGACCTTCACAGATGATTTGAGCAGATATGGGGATATCTACTTGATGAAACATAAATCTGAAACATTTGAACAGTTCAAAGAATTTCAGAGTGGAGTGGAAAATCATCGTAACAAGAAAATAAAGTTTCTACGATCTGATCGTGGAGAAGAGTATTTGAGTTACGAGTTTGGCCTTCAGTAAAAACAATGTGAAATAGTTTCACTGCTCATGCCACCTGGAACACCACAGCATAATGGTGTGTCCGAACGTCATAACCGTACTTTATTGGATATAGTGCAATCTATGATGTTTCTTACCGATTTACCACTATCGTTTTGGGGTCATGCATTAGAGACAACTGCATTCACGTTAAAAAAGGGGCACCATCTATATCCGTCGAGACGACGCCTTATGAACTATGGTTTGGCAAGAAACCAAAGTTGTCGTTTCTTAAAGTTTGGAGTTGCGATGCTTATGTGAAAAAGTTTCATCTCGATAAGCTCAAACTCAAATCGGAGAAATATGTCTTCATAGGATACCCAAAGGAGACTGTTGGGTACACCTTCTATCACAGATCCGAAGGAAAGACATTCGTTGCTAAGAATGGATCCTTTCTAGAGAAGGAGTTTCTCTCGAAAGAAGTGAGTGGGAGGAAAGTAGAAAACTTGATAAGGTAATTGTACCTTCTCCTTTATTGGAAAGTAGTTCATCACAGAAATCTGTTCTTGTGACTCCTACACCAATTATTGAGGAAGCTAATGATGATGATCATGAAACTTCGGATCAAGTTACTACCGAATCTCGTAGATCAACCAGAGTAAGATCCGCGCCAGAGTGGTACGGTAATCCTGTTCTGAAAGTCATGCTACTAGATCATGATGATCCTACAAACTATGAAGAAGCGATGGTGAGCCCAGATTCCGCAAAGTGGCTTGAAGCCATGAAATCTGAGATATGATCCATGTATGAGAACAAAGTATGGACTTTGGTTGACTTGCCCGATGATCGGCAAGCCATAGAAAAATGGATCTTCAAGAGGAAGATGGATGCTGATAGTAGTGTTACTATCTACAAAGCTAGAATTGTCGCAAAAGGTTTTCGACAAGTTCAAGGTGTTGACGACGATGAGATTTTCTCACTCGTATCTATGCTTAAGTCTGTCCGAATCATGTTAGCAATTGCCGCATTTTATGAAATCTGGCAAATGGATAAACAAAACTGCATTCCTTAATGGATTTGCTAAAGAAGAGTTGTATACGATGCAACTAGAAGGTTTTGTCGATCCTAAAGGTGTTAACTAAATATGCAAGCTCCAGCGATCTATCTGTGGACTGGTGCAAGCATCTCGGAGTTGGAATATACGCTTTGATGAGTTGATCAAAGCATATAGTTTTATACAGACTTGCGGTGAAGCCTGTGTTTACGAGAAAGTGAGTGGGAGCACTATAGCGTTTCTGACAAGTATATGTGAATGACATATTGTTGATCGGAAATAATGTAGAATTATTCTGTAAAGCATAAAAGGAGTGTTTGAAAGGAGTTTTTCAAAGAAAGACTTCGGTAAAGCTGCTTACATATTGAGCTTCAAGATCTATAGAGATAGATCAAGACGCTTGATAAGTTTTTCAATAAGTACATACCTTGACAAGATTTTGAAGTAGTTCAAAATGGAACAGTCAAAGAAAAGGTTTCTTGCCTGTGTTACAAGGTGTGAAGTTGAGTAAAGACTCAAAGCCCGACCACGGCAGAAGATAGAAAGAGAATGAAAGTCATTCCCTATGCCTCATTCATAGGTTCTATAAAGTATGCCATGCTATGTACCAGATCTATTGTATGCCCTGCACTGATTTGGCAAGGGAGTACAATAGTGATCTAGGAGTAGATCACTGGACAACGGTCAGAATTATCCTTAGTGAAATAAGGATATGTTTCTCGATTATGGACGTGACAAAAAGGTTCGTCGTAAAGGGTTACGTCGATGCAAGTTTTTGACACTGATCCAGATGAATCTAAAAGTCTCAATCTGGATACATATTGAAAGTGGGAGCAATTAGCTAGAGTAGCTCCTTGCAGAGCATTATAGACAAAGAATTTTGCAAAATACTTACGGATCTGAATGTGACAGACCCGTTGACTAAAATTATCTCACAAGCAAAACATGATCACACCTTAGTACTCTTTGGGTGTTAATCACATAGAGATGTGAACTAGATTACTGACTCTAGTAAACCCTTTGAGTATTGGTCACATGACGATGTGAACTATGGGTGTTAATCACATGGTGATGTGAACTATTGCTGCTAAATCACATGGCGATGTGAACTAGATTATTGACTCTAGTGCAAGTGGGAGACTGAAGGAAATATGCCCTAGAGGCAATAATAAAGTTATTATTTATTTCCTTATATCATGATAAATGTTTATTATTCATGCTAGAATTGTATTAACCGGAAACATAATACATGTGTGAATACATAGACAAACAGAGTGTCACTAGTATGCCTCTACTTGACTAGCTCGTTAATCAAAGATGGTTATGTTTCCTAACCATGAACAAAGAGTTGTTATTTGATTAACGAGGTCACATCATTAGTTGAATGATCTGATTGACATGACCCATTTCATTAGCTTAGCACCCGATCGTTTAGTATGTTGCTGTTGCTATTCTTCATGACTTATACATGTTCCTATGACTATGAGATTATGCAACTCCCGTTTACCGGAGGAACACTTTGGGTGCTACCAAACATCACAACGTAACTGGGTGATTATAAAGGAGTACTACAGGTGTCTCCAAAGGTACATGTTGGTGTTGGGGAACGCAGTAATTTCGAAAATTTTCCTACGCACACGCAAGATCATGGTGATGCACAGCAACGAGAGGGGAGAGTGTTGTCTACGTACCAACGCAGACCGACTGCGGAAGCGATCACACAACGTAGAGGAAGTAGTCGTACGTCTTCTTTCCGATCCGACCGATCCAAGCACCGTTACTCCGGCACCTCCGAGTTCTTAGCACACGTTCAGCTCGATGACGTTCCTCGGGCTCCGATCCAGCAAAGCGTCGAGGAAGAGTTCCGTCAGCACGACGGCGTGGTGACGATCTTGATGTACTACCGACGCAGGGCTTCGCCTAAGCACTATAACGGTATGATCGAGGTGGAATTTGGTGGCAGGGGGCACCGCACACGGCTAAGGAACGATCTCAAGGATCAACTTGTGTGTCTTGGGGTGTCCCCTGCCCCCGTATATAAAGGTTGGAGGAGGGGGGCCGGCCGGCCAGGGAGAGGGAGGCGCAGGGGGAGTCCTACTCCTACCGGGAGTAGGACTCCCCCCTCCAATCCTATTCCAATTAGGACTCTCGGGGAAAAGGAGAGAGAAGGGGGGGCCGGCCCCTTATCCTAGTCCTACTAGGACTTGGGGAAAGGGGGGCGCCGGCCAGCTATGGGCTGCCCCTTTTCTCTTTTTCCACTAAGGCCCAATAGGCCCATTAGTCTCCCGGGGGTTCCGGTAACCCTCCCGGTATTCCGGTAAAATCCCGATTTCACCCGGAACACTTCCTATGTCCAAACATAGGCTTCCAATATATCAATCTTTACGTCTCAACCATTTCGAGACTCCTCGTCATGTCCGTGATCTCATCCGGGACTCCGAACAACCTTCGGTACATCAAAATGCATAAACTCATAATAACTGTCATCGTAACGTTAAGCGTGCGGACCCTACGGTTCGAGAACAATGTAGACATGACCGAGACACGTCTCCGGTCAATAACCAATAGCGGGACCTGGATGCCCATATTGGCTCCTACATATTCTACGAAGATCTTTATCGGTCAGACCGCATAACAACATACGTTGTTCCTTTTGTCATCGGTATGTTACTTGCCCGAGATTCGATCGTCGGTATCCAATACCTAGTTCAATCTCGTTACCGGCAAGTCTCTTTACTCGTTCCATAATACATCATCTCACAACTAACATATTAGTTGCAGTGCTTGCAAGGCTTATGTGATGTGCATTACCGAGAGGGCCCAGAGATACCTCTCCGACAATCGGAGTGACAAACCCTAATCTCGAAATACGCCAACCCAACATCTACCATTGGAGACACCTGTAGTACTCCTTTATAATCACCCAGTTACGTTGTGACGTTTGGTAGTACCCAAAGTGTTCCTCCGGTAAACGGGAGTTGCTTAATCTCATAGTTATAGGAACATGTATAAGTCATGAAGAAAGCAATAGCAACATACTAAACGATCGGGTGCTAAGCTAATGGAATGGGTCATGTCAATCAGATCATTCAACTAATGATGTGACCTCGTTAATCAAATAACAACTCTTTGTTCATGGTTAGGAAACATAACCATCTTTGATTAACGAGCTAGTGAAGTAGAGGCATACTAGTGACACTCTGTTGGTCTATGTATTCACACATGTATTATGTTTCCGGTTAATACAATTCTAGCATGAATAATAAACATTTATCATGATATAAGGAAATAAATAATAACTTTATTATTGCCTCTAGGGCATATTTCCTTCAGTCTCCCACTTGCACTAGAGTCAATAATCTAGATTACACTGTAATGATTCTAACACCCATGGAGCCTTGGTGCTGATCATGTTTTGCTCGTGGAAGAGGCTTAGTCAACGGGTCTGCAATGTTCAGATCTGTATGTATCTTGCAAATCTCTATGTCTCCCACCTGGACTAAATCCCGGATGGAGTTGAAGCGTCTCTTGATGTGTTTGGTCCTTTTGTGAAATCTGGATTCCTTTGCCAAGGCAATTGCACCAGTATTGTCACAGAAGATTTTCATTGGTCCCGATGCACTAGGTATGACACCTAGATCGGATATGAACTCCTTCATCCAGACTCCTTCGTTTGCTGCTTCCGAAGCAGCTATGTACTCCGCTTCACATGTAGATCCCGCTACGACGCTTTGTTTAGAACTGCACCAACTGACAGCTCCACCGTTTAAAGTAAACACGTATCCGGTTTGTGATTTAGAATCGTCCGGATCAGTGTCAAAGCTTGCATCAACGTAACCTCTTACGGTGAGCTCTTTGTCACCTCCATATACGAGAAACATATTCTTAGTCCTTTTCAGGTATTTCAGGATGTTCTTGACCGCTGTCCAGTGATCCATTCCTGGATTACTTTGGTACCTCCCTGCTAAACTTATAGCAAGGCACACATCAGGTCTGGTACACAGCATTGCATACATGATAGAGCCTATGGCTGAAGCATAGGGAACATCTTTCATTTTCTCTCTATCTTCTGCAGTGGTCGGGCATTGAGTCTGACTCAACTTCATACCTTGTAACACAGGCAAGAACCCTTTCTTTGCTTGATCCATTTTGAACTTCTTCAAAATCTTGTCAAGGTATGTGCTCTATGAAAGTCCAATTAAGCGTTTTGATCTATCTCTATAGATCTTTATGCCTAATATGTAAGCAGCTTCCCCGAGGTCTTTCATCGAAAAACATTTATTCAAGTATCCCTTCATGCTATCCAGAAATTCTATATCATTTCCAATCAGCAATATGTCATCCACATATAATATTAGAAATGCTACAGAGCTCCCACTCACTTTCTTGTAAATACAGGCTTCTCCAAAAGTCTGTATAAAGCCAAATGCTTTGATCACACTATCAAAGCGTTTATTCCAACTCCGAGATGCTTGCACCAGTCCATAAATGGATCGCTGGAGTTTGCATACTTTGTTAGCTCCCTTTGGATCGACAAAACCTTCTGGTTGTATCATATACAACTCTTCTTCCAGAAATCCATTCAGGAATGCAGTTTTGACATCCATCTGCCATATTTCATAATCATAAAATGCGGCAATTGCTAACATAATTCTGACGGACTTAAGCATCGCTACGGGTGAGAAGGTCTCATCGTAGTCAACTCCTTGAACTTGTCGAAAACCTTTCGCGACAAGTCGAGCTTTATAGACAGTAATATTACCGTCAGCGTCAGTCTTTTTCTTGAAGATCCATTTATTCTCAATTGCTTGCCGATCATCGGGCAAGTCAACCAAAGTCCATAGTTTGTTTTCATACATGGATCCCATCTCAGATTTCATGGCCTCAAGCCACTTTGCGGAATCTGGGCTCACCATCGCTTCTTCATAGTTCGTAGGTTCATCATGATCTAGCATCATGACTTCCAGAACTGGATTACCATACCACTCTGGTGCGGATCTCACTCTGGTTGATCTACGTGGTTCAGTAGTATCTTGTTCTGAAGCTTCATGATCATTATCATTAGCTTCCTCACTGATTGGTATAGGTGTCGCAGAAACAGTTTTCTGTGATGTACTATTTTCCAATAAGGGAGCAGGTACAGTTACCTCGTCAAGTTCTACTTTCCTCCCACTCACTTCTTTCGAGAGAAACTCCTTCTCTAGAAAGTTTCCGAATTTAGCAACAAAAGTCTTGCCTTCGGATCTGTGATAGAAGGTGTATCCAATAGTTTCCTTTGGATATCCTATGAAGACACATTTCTCCGATTTGGGTTCGAGCTTATCAGGTTGAAGCTTTTTCACATAAGCATCGCAGCCCCAAACTTTAAGAAACGACAACTTTGGTTTCTTGCCAAACCATAGTTCATAAGGTGTCGTCTCAACGGATTTTGATGGTGCCCTGTTTAACGTGAATGCGGCCGTCTCTAAAGCATAACCCCAAAACGATAGCAGTAAATCAGTAAGAGACATCATAGATCGCACCATATCTAGTAAAGTACGATTACGACATTCGGACACACCATTACGTTGTGGTGTTCCGGGTGGCGTGAGTTGCGAAACTATTCCACAATTTTTCAAATGTACACCAAACTCGTAACTCAAATATTCTCCTCCACGATCAGATCGTAGAAACTTTATTTTCTTGTTACGATGATTTTCAACCTCACTCTGAAATTCTTTGAACTTTTCAAATGTTTCAGACTTATGTTTCATTAAGTAGATATACCCATATCTGCTTAAATCATCTGTGAAGGTGAGAAAATAACGATATCCGCCACGAGCCTCAATATTCATCGGACCACATACATCGGTATGTATGATTTCCAATAAATCTGTTGCTCTCTCCATAGTACCGGAGAACGGTGTTTTAGTCATCTTGCCTATGAGGCACGGTTCGCAAGTACCAAGTGATTCATAATCAAGTGGTTCCAAAAGCCCATCAGTATGGAGTTTCTTCATGCGCTTTACACCGATATGACCTAAACGGCAGTGCCACAAATAAGTTGCACTATCATTATTAACTTTGCATCTTTTGGCTTCTACATTATGAATATGTGTATCACTATCTTCGAGATTCAACAAGAATAGACCACTCTTCAAAGGTGCATGACCATAAAAGATATTACTCATATAAATAGAACAACCATTATTCTCTGATTTTAAATGAATAACCGTCTCGCATTAAACAAGATCCAGATATAATGTTCATGCTCAACGCTGGCACCAAATAATAATTATTTAGGTCTAATATTAATCACGAAGGTAGATGTAGAGGTAGCGTGACGACCGCGATCACATCGACTTTGGAACCGTTTCCCACGCGCATCGTCACCTCGTCCTTTGCTAGCGTCCGCTTATTCCGTAGTCCCTATTTCGAGTTGCAAATATTAGCAACAGAACCAGTATCAAATACCCAGGTGCTACTGCGAGCTCTAGTAAGGTACACATCAATAACATGTATATCACATATACCTTTGCTCACTTTGCCATCCTTCTTATCCGCCAAATACTTGGGGCAGTTCCGCTTCCAGTGACCAGTCTGCTTGCAGTAGAAGCACTCAGTTTCAGGCTTAGGTCCAGACTTGGGTTTCTTCTCCTGAGCAGCAACTTGCTTGCTGTTCTTCTTGAAGTTTCCCTTCTTCTTCCCTTTGCCCTTTTTCTTGAAACTAGTGGTTTTGCTAACCATCAACACTTGATGCTCCTTCTTGATTTCTACCTCCGCAGCTTTCAGCATTGCGAAGAGCTCGGGAATAGTCTTGTTCATCCCTTGCATATTATAGTTCATCACGAAGCTCTTGTAGCTTGGTGGCAGTGATTGGAGAATTCTGTCAATGACGCAGTCATCTGGAAGATTAACTCCCATCTGAATCAAGTGATTATTATACCCAGACATTTTGAGTATATGCTCACTGACAGAACTGTTCTCCTCCATCTTGCAGCTATAGAACTTATTGGAGACTTCATATCTCTCAATTCGGGCATTTGCTTGAAATATTAACTTCAACTCCTGGAACATCTCATATGCTCCATGATGTTCAAAACGTCGTTGAAGTCCCGATTCTAAGCCGTAAAGCATGGCACACTGAACTATCGAGTAGTCATCAGCTTTGCTCTGCCAGACGTTCATAACATCTGGCGTTGCTCCAGCAGCAGGCCTATCACCCAGCGGTGCTTCCAGGACGTAATTCTTCTGTGCAGCAATGAGGATGATCCTCAGGTTATGGACCCAGTCCGTGTAATTGCTACCATCATCTTTCAACTTTGCTTTCTCAAGGAACGCATTAAAATTCAACGAAACAATAGCACGAGCCATCTATCTACAATCAACATAAACAAGCAAGATACTATCAGGTACTAAGTTCATGATAAGTTTAAGTTCAGTTAATCAAATTACTTAGGAACTCCCACTTAGATAGACATCCCTCTAATCTTCTAAGTGATCACGTGATCCAAATCAACTAAACCATAACCGATCATCATGTGAGATGGAGTAGTTTTCAATGGTGAACATCGTTATGTTGATCATATCTACTATATGATTCACGCTCGACCTTTCGGTCTCCGTGTTCCGAGGCCATATCTGTATATGCTTGGCTCGTCAAGTATAACCTGAGTATTCTGCGTGTGCAACTGTTTTGCACCCGTTGTATTTGGACGTAGAGCTTATCACACCCGATCATCACGTGGTGTCTGGGCACGACGAACTTTGGCAACGGTGCATACTCAGGGAGAACACTTCTTGATAATTTTTAGTGAGAGATCATCTTATAATGCTACCGTCAATCAAAGCAAGATAAGATGCATAAAAAGGGATAAACATCACATGCAATCAATATAAGTGATATGATATGGCCATCATCATCTTGTGCTTGTGATCTCCATCTCCGAAGCACCGTCATGATCACCATCGTCACCGGCGCGACACCTTGATCTCCATCGTAGCATCGTTGTTGTCTCGCCAATCTTATGCTTCCACGACTATCACTATCGTTTAGTAATAAAGTAAAGCATTACATCGCGATTGCATTGCATACAATAAAGCGACAACCATATGGCTCCTGCCAGTTGCCGATAACTCGGTTACAAAACATGATCATCTCATACAATAAAATCAGCATCATGCCTTGACCATATCACATCACAACATGCCCTGCAAAAACAAGTTAGACGTCCTCTACTTTGTTGTTGCAAGTTTTACGTGGCTGCTACGGGCTTAAGTAAGAACTCATCTCACCTACGCATCAAAACCACAACGATAGTTCGTCAAATAGACTCCGTTTTAACCTTCTCAAGGACCGGGCGTAGTCACACTTGGTTCAACTAAAGTTGGAGAGACAGTCTTCCGCAAGCCATCTATGTGCAAAGCACGTCGAGGGAACCGGTCTCGCGTAAGAGTACGCGTAAGGTTGGTCCGGATCGTCTCACCCAACAATACCGCCGAACCAAAGTATGACATGCTGGTAGGCAGTATGACTTGTATCGCCCACAACTCACTTGTGTTCTACTCGTGCAAATAACATCAAACCATAAAACCTAGGCTCTGATGCCACTGTTGGGGAACGCAGTAATTTCGAAAATTTTCCTACGCACACGCAAGATCATGGTGATGCACAGCAACGAGAGGGGAGAGTGTTGTCTACGTACCAACGTAGACCGACTGCGGAAGCGATCACACAACGTAGAGGAAGTAGGCGTACGTCTTCTTTCCGATCCGACCGATCCAAGCACCGTTACTCCGGCACCTCCGAGTTCTTAGCACACGTTCAGCTCGATGACGTTCCTCTAGCTCCGATCCAGCAAAGCGTCGAGGAAGAGTTCCGTCAGCACGACGGCGTGGTGACGATCTTGATGTACTACCGACGCAGGGCTTCGCCTAAGCACTATAACGGTATGATCGAGGTGGAATTTGGTGGCAGGGGGCACCGCACACGGCTAAGGAACGATCTCAAGGATCAACTTGTGTGTCTTGGGGTGTCCCCTGCCCCCGTATATAAAGGTTGGAGGAGGGGGGCCGGCCGGCCAGGGAGAGGGAGGCGCAGGGGGAGTCCTACTCCTACCGGGAGTAGGACTCCCCCCTCCAATCCTATTCCAATTAGGACTCTCGGGGAAAAGGAGAGAGAAGGGGGGGCGGCCCCTTATCCTAGTCCTACTAGGACTTGGGGAAAGGGGGGGCGCCGGCCAGCTATGGGCTGCCCCTTTTCTCTTTTTCCACTAAGGCCCAATAGGCCCATTAGTCTCCCGGGGGGTTCCGGTAACCCTCCCGGTATTCCGGTAAAATCCCGATTTCACCCGGAACACTTCCTATGTCCAAACATAGGCTTCCAATATATCAATCTTTACGTCTCGACCATTTCGAGACTCCTCGTCATGTCCGTGATCTCATCCGGGACTCCGAACAACCTTCGGTACATCAAAATGCATAAACTCATAATAACTGTCATCGTAACGTTAAGCGTGCGGACCCTACGGTTCGAGAACAATGTAGACATGACCGAGACACGTCTCCGGTCAATAACCAATAGCGGGACCTGGATGCCCATATTGGCTCCTACATATTCTACGAAGATCTTTATCGGTCAGACCGCATAACAACATACGTTGTTCCTTTTGTCATCGGTATGTTACTTGCCCGAGATTCGATCGTCGGTATCCAATACCTAGTTCAATCTCATTACCGGCAAGTCTCTTTACTCGTTCCGTAATACATCATCTCACAACTAACATATTAGTTGCAGTGCTTGCAAGGCTTATGTGATGTGCATTACCGAGAGGGCCCAGAGATACCTCTCCGACAATCGGAGTGACAAACCCTAATCTCGAAATACGCCAACCCAACATCTACCATTGGAGACACCTGTAGTACTCCTTTATAATCACCCAGTTACGTTTTGACGTTTGGTAGTACCCAAAGTGTTCCTCCGGTAAACGGGAGTTGCATAATCTCATAGTTATAGGAACATGTATAAGTCATGAAGAAAGCAATAGCAACATACTAAACGATCGGGTGCTAAGCTAATGGAATGGGTCATGTCAATCAGATCATTCAACTAATGATGTGACCTCGTTAATCAAATAACAACTCTTTGTTCATGGTTAGGAAACATAACCATCTTTGATTAACGAGCTAGTCAAGTAGAGGCATACTAGTGACACTCTGTTGGTCTATGTATTCACACATGTATTATGTTTCCGGTTAATACAATTCTAGCATGAATAATAAACATTTATCATGATATAAGGAAATAAATAATAACTTTATTATTGCCTCTAGGGCATATTTCCTTCAGTTGGGTTGGCGTATTTCGAGATTAGGATTTGTCACTCCGAATGTCGGAGAGGTATCTCTGGGCCCTCTCGGTAATGCACATCACATAAGCCTTGCAAGCACTGCAACTAATATGTTAGTTGTGAGATGATGTATTACGGAACGAGTAAAGAGACTTGCCGGTAACGAGATTGAACTAGGTATTGTATACCGACGATCGAATCTCGGGCAAGTAACATACCGATGACAAAGGGAACAACATATGTTGTTATGCGGTCTGACCGACAAAGATCTTCGTAGAATATGTAGGAGCCAATATGGGCATCCAGGTCCCGCTATTGGTTATTGACCGGAGACGTGTCTCGGTCATGTCTACATTGTTCTCGAACCGTAGGGTCCGCACGCTTAAGGTTTCGATGACAGTTATATTATGAGTTTATGAGTATTGATGTACCGAAGGAGTTCGGAGTCCCGGATGAGATCGGGGACATGACGAGGAGTCTCAAAATGGTCGAGACGTAAAGATCGATATATTGGACGACTATATTCGGACATCGGAAAGGTTCCGAGTGATTCGGGTATTTTTCGGAGTACCGGGTAGTTACGGGAGAAGTAATGGGCCTTGATGGGCTTTAGTGGGAAGAGGAAAAGGCTGCTGCGCCCCCCCTCCCCTTTGGTCCGAATTGGACTAGGGAAAAGGGGGCCGGCCACCTCTCCTTCTCCTCCTATTCCTTCTCCCTTCCTCCCCTTTTGGTGGACTCCTACTAGGACTTGGAGTCCTAGTAGGACTCCCTATCCTGGCCGCACCTTTGCCTTGGCCGGCCTCCTCCTCCTCCATCCTTTATATACAGGGGCAGGGGGCACCCAATAGACACACAAGTTGATCCTTGAGATCGTTCCTTAGCCGTGTGCGGTGCCCCCTGCCACCAAATTCCACTTCGATCATACCGTTGTAGTGCTTAGGCGAAGCCCTGCGTCGGTAGTACATCAAGATCGTCACCACGCCGTCGTGCTGACGGAACTCCTCCCCGAAGCTTTGCTGGATCGGAGCCCGGGGATCGTCATCGAGCTGAACGTGTGCTAAGAACTCGGAGGTGCCGGAGTAACGGTGCTTGGATCGGTCGGATCGGGAAGAAGACGTACGACTACTTCCTCTACATTGTGTCAACGCTTCCATTGCGATCTACAAGGGTACGTAGATCAGACTCTCCCCCTCGTTGCTATGCATCACCATGATCTTGCGTGTGCGTAGGAATTTTTTTGAAATTACTACGTTCCCCAACAAGAATTGTCACAGAACTTTAAGCGTGCGGACCCTACGGGTTCGAGAACTATGTAGACATGATCGAGACACGTCTTCGGTCAATAACCCATAGTGGAACCTGGATACTCACATTGGCTCCTACATATTCTACGAAGATCTTTATCGGTTAAACTGCATAACAACATACATTGTTCCCTTTGTCATCGGTATGTTACTTGCCCGAGACTCGATCGTCCGTATCTCAATACCTAGTTCAATATCATTACCGGCAAGTCTCTTTACTCGTTCCGTAATACATCATCTCGTAACCAACTCATTAGTTACAATGCTTGCAAGGCTTATAGTGATGTGCATTACCGAGTGGGCCCAGAGATACCTCTCCGACAATCAGAGTGACAAATCCTAATCTCGAATTACGCCAACCCAACAAGTACTTTTGGAGACACCTGTAGAGCACCTTTATAATCACCCAGTTACGTTGTGACGTTTGGTAGCACACAAAGTGTTTCTCCGGTAAACGGGAGTTGCATAATCTCATAGTCATAGGAACATGTATAAGTCATGAAGAAAGCAATAGCAACATACTAAATGATCAAGTGCTAAGCTAACGGAATGGGTCAAGTCAATCACATCATTCCCCTAATGATGTGACCCCGTTAATCAAATGACAACTCATGTCTATGGCTAGGAAACATAACCATCTTTGATCAACGAGCTAGTCAAGTAGAGGCATACTAGTGACACTCTGTTTGTCTATATATTCACACAAGTATTATGTTTCCGGTTAATAAAATTCTAGCATGAATAATAAACATTTATCATGATATAAGGAAATAAATAATAACTTTATTATTGCCTCTAGGGCATATTTCCTTCAATGGAAACCCTAATCACCTTGTGATCTAGAGACATGAGACACAAGTAGCATACCTCTAGCCTATATAAACCTCTCCATGAAAGAGTCATTTGTCAAACACACATAACTCATTCACTCTCACTTGAATAAACTCAAGGGGAGACGGTTAAAGCTCTAGTTTGTATCCGAGGGGTTAGGCTTGCCCTCGCCCTAAGACAGAGGATGAAGATCCATCAGAAAGAAGGCACAAGAATGCTCGAGGATGGTTAAACATAGATCAAGCTTCATCAAAAGGCAGAGAAATTTACGTGGATGGTCAAATTGTTGCAATTTTGTGCTGGTTTCTCGGTAACCAAACAATAATCCTAGACTTACCAAAGGTGAGCAGACTTCCTTTTAAGATACAAATTTTTGAGGATCTTGTGGCGCGGTGATTCATGATCATGCAGGAACTTTCTTAGCAGCAACAATCGCAAAGTTATCGCATGTTCATGATGTTGTTTCAGTCGAGGCCGTAGCATTTTATGAACGGTTGAAGCTTGCTGCTCGGATGGACAATACCATAGTGGTTTGATACGTCTTCGTCGTATCTATAATTGTTGATGGTTCCATGCTAATATTCTACAACTTTTACATACTTTTGGCAACAATTTATATGATTTTCTTGGACTAACATATTGATCCAGTGCCCAGTGTCAGTTTCTATTTGTTGCATGTTTTTTGTTTCGCAGAAAATCCATATCAAACGGAGTCCAAATGGGATAAAAACTCACAGACATTTTTTTAGAATATATGTGAATTTTGGGAAGTGGAATCAATGTGAGACTATGCTCGAGGGGCCCACAAGGGTGAGGGGCGCGCCCCAGGGGGTAGGGTGCGCCATGGGCCCTTGTAGTCACCCCGTAAGGCGGTTGGTGCCTTTATTTTGCCGCAAGAAATATAATATCCGGATAAAAATTGTGTTAAAATTTCAACCCAATCGGAGTTACGGATCTCCAGTAATTTAAGAAACGGTGAAAGACCAGAAACAGGGAGCGCAGAAACAGAAGGAAATAGAGAGAGATATCCAATCTCGGAGGGGCTCCCGCCCCTCTGCCGCCATGGAGGCCATGGACCAGAGGGGAAACACTTCTCCCATCTAGGGGGGAGGTCAAGGAATAAGAAGGAAGGGGGCTCTCTCCCCCTCTCTCCCGGTGGCGCCGGAACGCCGCCGGAGCCATCATCGTGACGACGATCTACACTAACAACTTCGCTGCCGTCATCACCAACTCTCTCCCCCTCTTTGCAGCGGTGTAATACCTCTTCTCCCCGCTGTAATCTCTACTTAAACATGGTGCTCAATGCTATATATTATTTCACAATGATGTATGGCTATCTTTTGATGTTTGAGTAGATCTGTTTTGTCCAATGGGTTGATTGATGATCGTGATTGGTTTGAGTTGCATATTTTATTATTGGTACTGTCCTATGGTGCTCTCTGTGTCGCGCAAGCGTGAGGGATCCCCGCTGTAGGGTTTGCAATATGTTCATGATTTGCTTATGATGGGTTGCTAGAGTGACTGAAATTTAAACCCGTGTAAGTAGGTTGTTTGCGTATGGGAGTAAAGGAGAATTGATATCTTATAATGTTATGGTTGGGTTTTACCTTAATGGTGTTTAGTAGTTACGGATGTTTGCTAGAGTTCCAATCATAAGTGCATATGATCCAAGAAGATAAAGTATGTTAGCTTATGCCTCTCCCTCATATAAAATTGCAATAATAATTATCGGTCTAGTTATCGATTGCCTAGGGACAGATAACTTTCATGTGACAAAAAGCTCTCTACTAAAACTAATTTAGTTGTTTCTTTATCTAAACAACCTCTATCTTTTATTTACGTGTTCTTTATTATCTTGCAAACCTATCATATAACACCTACAAAATACTTCTAATTTTATACTTGTTTTAGGTAAAGCGAACGTTAAGCGTGCGTAGAGTTGTATCGGTGGTTGATAGAACTTAAGGAAATATTTGTTCTACCTTTAGTTTTTTGTTGGGTTCGACACTCTTACTTATCGAAAGAGTTTACAACTGATCCCCTATAGTTGTGGGTTATCATGATTCAACCTTTTAATCGGGATGAAGGATATTCTATGGTGGCACCCCCTATATTAGATGATTGTTGTCGTGATTTATGTAAATTCGGGAAGGCCTGCATTGGTTATTGCATTAGGGAGTCGAATATAATAGTACATGTGCTAGCTGAATGGGGTCGCGAAAACCCAGCCTCGGCTTGGTTTGAGTCACCCCAAACTTTATCACTAATTTCTTAACAGATGATGTAGCAGTGATTTAAGTATTAATAAAGCTAGTCATTATGGCTTCCACTCATAAAAAATTACACCCCTTCCCCTCGATTTCACAGGGTGGACTCCTTCTACCCTAGTCTCCAATAAAAAAATACAGGCACATTACTAGTCCTGGCCATGGGCAGCCTGGCCCGGCCCTAATAAGCCCGACCGGGCCTGGTCCGACGCTGCTCCCGGGCCGGGCTCGGGCCCAGGTTTTTTGGCTCGGGCTTGGCTAGGCCCAGCCCGAAGCCTGGCCCGGCCCGAGGTTTGGACAGGTATACACCTTACTACAATTGAAGAACCCGTAGAACCTGTTCGTGAGTCTAGCATCTCATTTACCAACATAGCCCTTGTTTATTCACACAAGCCTTTGCCATTTTTTCTCAGCTAATTAATTACCATTTTGTGTGACTATTCATAATGATAGGTTGAAAAGTAGTATTTCCTCGGTCTCAAAATGTAAGATCATTTTTGACATCATATGGTGTAAAAAAATGATCTTACATTTTGAGGCAAAGGGAGTATAATAAACGAAGCAACAAAGAGCAAAAATTACAGTGATGTGCATAACTTCAGGGGCAGCGGACGTACGTGTACGTAGTCTCTACATCTATGTAACGGTGACGTCCTGGTAGATTTGCTGCATGACCCCTCGGAAGCGATTGATGTCAAGGGTGACGTTCTGGCCATCGAGGAAGATCTTCCACAGCTGGTCGAACCCCTGCTTGTGTATGGAGACGGGGTTGGTGAAGACGGGGTGGTCCCTCGGGTACACGTCCTTGAGCGTCGTCTCCTCGGCGGTGGCCTCGTACTCGACGTACCGGAGCCCCATGTCGGGCACCGTCTCGCCGAAGATGCTCCAGCACGGCCACTTCATCTCGCCCCACGGGATGATCTGCATCGCCGTGCCGTTGTGCGGGAGGAAGACCATGTTGGTGAGCCCGGCGCCGTGCACGCCCACCATCACGTCGCACGAGTTCACCACCTCCGCGAAGTGGGCCATGTCGCGCACGGCCTCCGGCCCCGCCGCCACCACCTCGAAGCCGACCTCCGCGGCGGCCGCGACGGCCTCCCCCTCGTTCGTGAGCGCCCTCGAGTGGCGCCGCAGCAGCATCACGAGCCGAGGCCTGCCGCCGGAGGTCCGGTTGACGGGCGTCGACCACGCGCGCTTCAGCGAGTAGGCCGACCGCAGGAAGTCCCGGAAGTCCATCAGCGTGTAGCCCCTGTGGGAGAGGACGGGGTTGATCCCTAGCTCCTTGTGGCTCTCGATCCCGACGTGCACCTTCGGGAAGCAGCGCACGTCGTCGTCGGCGTCGAAGTCGATGACCGGGTAGGCGGAGAGCGCGGCGAGGACGTGCCGGTACTTGGCGATCCACTTGCGGCTGTAGTCGGTGACCACGAGCTGGACGCGGCCGTCGTACTCCCGCGCCGTGTTGTAGAGAGGGATGACGATGTCCGTCACGGCGTGGAAGAAGTTGCTGCTGTAGCCGCCGGTGGAGAAGACCACCGCGGGGACGTCGTGCGTCACCGTGCACCGTGGCGGGGCCGTGTCCGCGGCACCCGGGCCGCTCGAGCGGATGGTCACCTCTCGGGCCAGCTGCATCGTCGGCTTCTCCCACTTGCGGGGGTACGGGCGGATCGTGACCGTCCCGTTCTCCGGCCGGTAGCTGTCGTCGGACGCCGAGACCACGTAGACGGTGCCGGCCTTGCCGTGCGTACGGACGTCGCCTTCCATGGCGCAGATGTTCATGCGATAAAAGCTGAAGTTGCAACTCAACCTGCTTCTTGGCGCTGCCACATCTGCGTAGCATGCATGCACACAATTAATTTGAAACTTCTCTTTCGTTGTCTGCCAGAGTGCCTGCCCCAACCAAGTCGTGAATGCCAATCGTGCTTGAATAGGCAGTGGTTTGTTACCTGAATTTACCCCAAAACCGTCTCTCTCACCGTTCATGGCAAGCAACTCCGTTTGGTTTTTGAGATCTGCAACGAGTTACATTTGATCAACACTATCAGCTTAAAAAAAAATACCATCAGCTTTACGAAAAGCTAGGCTCTACTTCACTATCAGCAGTTGATCATGCTCTATTTCAGTAACTTCACTACGGCACCGTAGCTCAAAACATAAGGAATGCTGTAAATGCTAGTAAATCCACACCAAGAAGGAATGGTTGAGCCTAACATGGTTGACATGTGCACAAAACGCCAGATTATACAGGACTGTTTGACGTTGAGCAAGGTCGCTAGTGGCAAGAGTCGGAAGTCCAATTTGATGTGGATTCTACTGATTCTGTTTTTGTATTATTTGTTTTTGGCGGTGGATCCGGATCCGCTGACTCCTTAGTTATAGCTTGTATTAGTATAGTGTGTGTAGCAGGCACGTGCACTGCACATGAGCCAAACCTGACTCCCGAACAAGTTAGTCTAACTTCAACCTCCGTTCTGCAGGGAGAGTCAATTAATTACCTCCGTTGGCATCGGCGACGCCGGCGGCCGTCTCGTCGCTTGATGCGGGAGGAGGTGGCGCTCCGACGACCGGATCTGAATTCGATGAAGGTTCGACCACATGGCACATATTGTTGTTAAAGCAAATCGATGATCTCATTATCATTAGAGTAATGAAGCTTCTCTAGCTAGGTTAAAGAATGTGAGTTTTGTGGCGTACCATGCGCGGCTTTTAACCCGGCTACGTCAACTGCTTCTTGCTGCGTTGCGTTCTCTGTGCCTGGGACAAGGAAAGAGGACGTGGCGGCCAAGTTAATTCCCAGGATTTCAGCTTAATTAGACGCGCCTGCCATGCAGGAGAGTTAAAGCTAGGCATGCATGCAGGTGCAGGCTTACCTGAAGACGGAACCTTGTTAACCGATCCAGGTTGGGTGAAGCTGAACTGTGCAACTGCGAAACATGGAACGCATGCAGGTCATGTCGCTGTGATTGTTGGTTTTACATTTGTCACCGCAAACATATTACTTATTATCGAAACGAGGAAATAGTACTATCTCTCAACAGATGGACCAACAAGCTCTCAAGACCTATGCGCGCTGCAGGATGAATGAGTGAAGTGAAACGATGTCAAACCCCGATATCTAAAGAGGTGAGCTTAAAGTATCACTAATATAATGCTGATCCCTGATCGATATTGTGATCGAACCTCAGAGTGAGGGGTCGATTTCATTGAGTATAGAAAAATCAGTACTAATCTCTACTCCTCGAGAGCTACGCGCTGCAACAAATATGGTACTGTAGTACTCTCTTCGTAAAGAAATATAAGAGTGTTTACAGAGTGAATACAAATCATTGTTACGGCTCAATTCTCATATGGATCAAGATTTTGACAAAAGCATTTGAACATAAGCACTTTTTTCCATTTGGACTGACGGGTATGTTTTACGTCTAGCTAACACACAAACTCTGCAATGTGCGTATCAAGTAAACCAAAAAAGGCAATTTCACACACGAAATCCTAATCATTCACTACGCGTATCAGGCGAAATCAAGGTGTGTTAAAATTGCCTCCACGAAATTAAGAATCATATATTCTCCAGAGAAGACAGTTAATGCGGAAAGATCCAACCCCCATTGGAGAGCTGCATGCAAGCAGGTTTGGTGAAAATTACGACACCGCACCCGCAAAATTGAGAACAGAAAACCAAAAACCCAATGATGAATCCAAGAAGAACATATGCACCAGTCTGTCAGATCAAGAGAGTTGTCGATCGTACTGTAACTTGGGGGACTTACAGAGTTGTCGAACTGTAACCTGCGGCAGGCAATCGGTCTTGAGCACGACGAGGACGACGAGAGGGAGCAGGAGCCACACCGCGAGCGCCCATCCGCTCACGAGCTTCTTACTGCTCTCGTTGCTCCCGGCTTTCATGTCGCATCCGGCTGCTGCTCTCGCACCGGCTTTGATTTTGGCCAGCTCTGCTTGCCACCGATCGCCGGCGAGTTGGTTGCTCCGGAGCTATGTGTGCCGTCCGAACTCTTCTTACAAGTGAAAGTGAAGCATACTACTCCGGAGTACGTGTGTGATCTCTCCTTTTCAAACGCGCCTTAACGCGCGGGATTAGTTTAATCAACGATTCTCATATCCCGTTGTGTGCTCTGCGCAGGGTTCGTTGACCTACGGTGTCATTAAATCTCATGCATGCACATGTATATACTCGCTCTGATTCTAAATATTTGTCTTTCTAAAGATTTCAACAAATGACTACATACGAAGCAAAATGAGCGAATCTATACTCTAAAATATGTCTACATGCATCTATATGTTGTGTCCATTTAAACTGTCTAGAAAAACAAATATTTAAAAACAGAGAAAATACTATGCACTCTAATGGCATCATTGCCGCTGATCGGACAGAGAGCCCCTTGCAAGGCTAAGTATAGGTGTACCATGTTCTACTATCATATTAGTATCATACTATAGTAGGAGTATCAAAATGCATAACACGAAGTAAATAAATAGCGGAAATTTTATCTGTGCCGCTGTGCGCATCCCCACACAAAGCAAATGCAAGGAAAAACATAGAGATTGTCTAGAAACCACGGAACGGCAAATATCTTTTTTTTAAGAGCAAAGCAAAGCTTTATAATTTAACGGTGTCCAGGTAAATTCCTGGAGACACAAACAACCACTTGGGCGGGTACATCATTCTTCCACTCGACAGCCGAGTTTGCAAGGCACATACGGCCGAGGCCTGCTAGTTCATGGGCTGCGGAGTTTGCGCTGCTACGTCTACACCATTTTATTACAAATTTAGAAAACCACAGTTTGAGCTGGTATTTAGTATCCTTAATCACGGCAGCATACGCCGAGGAATCGACCTTGCGCACGTCCATTACTTCTGCCAACAGCTGCGAGTCCGTCTCGAACTCCACTTGGGTGATCCCCCGATCGGCAGCAAAGGAGACTGCGTTTGAAAAAGCCATTACTTCGGCCGCAAACGCATCTTGGATGAGTTCCTGTCGACCGGCCCGCGTGCCCACCACGGCGCCATCGCTTGTCCTTGCCACTGCTCCCCACCCTGCATGGTTTTCTTCCGGGACAAAAGATCCATCAATATTGAACTTCACCATGTCTCCCTCAGGCGGCCTCCAACAATCAGTGTTCTGTGCCTAAGGAGCCGGGAGAAACATCTATTAGTACCAGTAATTTAAGATTTAAGTGTCAAGGTTTAATTAAATTAGGCTCGCGCAGCACAAAGCGATTCAGGTAAAACCTTCCCCACTAAGATGCCTGTGATATATATAATCTTTTTGGATTTCGCTAAAAAATTGACATCAGATTTTTAGGCATGACAAATTGAACGTCCGAGATGAAGTGAGCATGGCACATCCAACAATACTCAGTGTTTTGCCAGGACATGCCATATTTCCTCGCAACAACCTAAATTGCCATCTTGTGGGTATGATTTGCCATGCCTCGAGCCTAGTTGAGCGAGTCGATGGCTCTTCTCTCCCCCTCCCCTCCCTCTTCCCCGGTCCTTCCCTCCCCGTTCGCCCTCCGACCCCATGGCTCGTCGCTTCCTGCGTCCCCTGTCCTCTCGTCGCCGGCCCTCTTCCCCGCCTCCCCTTCCTCCTCGCCCTGCGCGGCGCTCCTCTCTCGATCCAGTCCTGTCTCTAGGCCTCGGAACAAGTTCTGGGCTCTGTCGTCGGAAGAGGCGGATTCGGATCTCGATGTTGAGGATGTCCCTTCCCCTCTCCCCCTGGTCTCTCTCCCGGTGGACCCGCCTCTGGTTGGTGCGCCGGCGGCTGCCAGGGTCCGAAAGTTCGCTCCGGGCGGCCGGGGCTGCCCGGTGATCTGCACTGAGGCTGGGAGCTCTGGTTGGTTTCAGGTGCGGCGCGGACGGCGTGGGAAGCGCTCGGAGGCGTTCTCCTCGCCGGGCTGCGTGGCCCCTGGGGGTGCGGCCCCCCGTTCGGGTGGTCCGGCTCGCTCTTTGCGCTCCCTGTCGCCTTCGTCGCCGGCGGCTGCGGCGGGGACGGCGTCGAGCTTGGCTCTGGCGCTTCCCCCCTAACCCTAGATCTGGCTCCGGTGCGGGAGGCTCGTGGCCCCCCCGCTCCGCCTCAGTTGGGTTGTTCTGGGTCGGCTGCGGTTGCTGGGCCTCCGGTGCTTCCGTCCTCTTCTGATTTCCCCCCTCTTTCTGGCTTAGGTCCTGGGCCTGGCTTGGCCCATTTTTCTCGGCCCGTCTTGACAGGCCCGGCCCTCGCCTCCCTCCCGGCCGGCCTGGCCTCCTCGGGGTATTTATGGGTTTGTAAGGGCTCGCACCCCCCATTTCTAGGGTTTCCTCCCTCTCCTGCTGACCTACGCCGCTATCGCTTTCGCATCCCCTCCTTTCGCAGATCCCCTCCTCCTCCACCTCTCTCCATCCCCTTCGTGGAGGTTGTCGCCATGGATCACTCGCGTGGGTCGTCCAGCGAGGCGATCTCTGGCCAGAACCGGCGGCGGGAGGACGCGGGCGATGGGGCCGCCGATCTGGAACTCGAGGCTTCCCTTCGCTCCAAGCTCTAGGCCGAGCAGGCGGCTCGTCTCCATGTGGCCCGTGAGCGCGAGGCCTGGTCGTCGGGGCCGGCGGGGCTCCAGGGAGACGGGCGGGCTGGGGCTCTGACGCTGGCTGCGGCCGGATCTGGATCTGAGGCCCCTAGATCGGGCGGATCTGGGACCGATCCATGGGAGGCCGTGGTGGCGGCCTGTGGCTCTGGCCTTGCGGCCCGTCCTCCCCCCTGCATGGCCCTGGTCCCATGGCTCGCGGCGGCGGCCGTGCTCCGTCCTCGTCTTCTGGATTTGGCGGGCGTTCGTTGGGACGTGGGGGCGGCGGCTCCGGCGGCCCTGGCCATCGGTTCCCTTCGTCGGGCCCGGGCTCGTCCTCTGGTGCTCTGGGCGATGGTATCCTTCCCCCTCCTCCTCCTCCTCCCCTTCCGTCTCGCCCTCCTCCTCCGTCTAGCCAACCACCTAACCCTAATCTCACCTGCTTCGCTTGCCACCAACCTGGGCACTTCCAGTCGCGCTGCTTTAATCCCCCCTTCTGCTTGATCTGCCATGAGGATGGACATCTCACTGTGAACTGCTACAACCGCCGTAAACCTGCGTTGTTTGTGCACTTTGGCCAAGGGCTCCCTGGATGTTCTTTCTTCGCGCTAGACTGTGAGGCCCCACAAGTCGCAGTGGCCCCTGCTCTCTCTAATGCTGCCATCATCTCGGTCAAAGACCACAAGATCTCTCCCCAAACCCTCCAGGATGAACTGCAGCTATGGGATGAAGGAGGGTGGGACTGGCAGATCCGACAGCTCTCTGACTTCGATTTTGCAGTGGTCTTTCCTTCTAAAAGCAGTCTCAAGATGATCTCTTCTTGCACAAGCTTCACCCTCCCTCTGAATCAACTGGTCATTTCGGTTAAAGCTGTTGCCAATGGGGCGAAGCCTATATCCCCTCTCTCTGAGATCTGGGTGTTGGTTGATGATATCCCTCCTTCCCTCTGCTCTACCGAATTTGTCATGGCATTTGGCGTTCTCATTGGTAAAACAATCTTGGTGGATCAGGATTCCTTGGCTGTTCTTGGACCAGTGCGTCTCAAGATCTGGGCGGTTGACCCCTTGTGTGTTCATGGTAGTGTCGATGTGTTCCCTGCTGCGGATGGATTCAGGTTCCGGGTGCGCGTGGAGGGGGCTGCTTCTTCCCGTTCCCCACCACCGCCCCCTCCTCCCGCTGCTGATCGTCATGCTGGGGATGCTGATAATGTTGGCAACCTTAGCGGGGGGTCGCTTCCTCACTTTACTACGTCTGAGTGGGATGGCATGGGCTCAGAAAGTCGCGAGCTTTTCAAGGAGAATGCCCCTAAGAACGGGAATGGTGGGAAGGATCAGTTGGAGTCCGCGCTTGTTCAGTCTGCTCCTGTCGCTCCGCCTGCGGGTACCCCTATGTCGGGAGTCTGTTCCAACCTCCCTGCTCGACCGGGCTCCCCGTCTCTCTCAGGCATTGAAGACCTCCCTGCCTTCCCGCGTTGTGTGGCGTCGGTCCCTTCCTCCAAGCGCAAATCCTCTGTCCGCAAGTTCTCTGCTCGAAGTCGGGCCTCCTCGGGGACGAAGCTCTCTGCAGCGGGTCTGTGTCGCCGTCTTGACGGTGATATGGGTGATGCGGCGGGCTTGTCCTCTCCGGCTGCGGTGCGGTCCTCTCCGATCTGGTCCCCATCTTCTACGGCTCGCAAGAGTGGCCGGATCCGGGACAGTGGCATGAGGGTGGTCGACAAGGCGGCTTGACGCGCGGCGGCTCGGGACCTTCCCGCTTCAGGTATTCCTCCTTCCCCTGCACAGTTGGTTCATGTTTCTTCCTCACCTACTAGGCTTGTCCTACCTGCCCTCTCGGATGATCACCTGACTAAGGTACTCGCGGACGCGGGTATTGCTCTAGATCACAACCATGGCTCTCCCTCCTCTTTGATTGCTATCATTAGGGCTAATGAAGTGGCCTAGGCGGCCTTGGCTAAGGCTAAGGAAGTGGCCGCAACACCTTCTGCCCCTCCAGTTGTGGCTGGTGGGAGCTCGGAGGCGGTGGCCGCTGGTGGTGGGGCTGGGACCCAAGTAAAAAAAAGGGCTTCTAAATAGGCTAAATCCTGCTTGGCCCCCTGCAGGTCTAGTTTGCGCATCAAAAACCTTTCTTATAAATGAAAGCCCTCTTCTGGAACATCATAGGTTTCGGCGCTCGGGGATGCCGAGACCAAATTAAAGACTTGGTCAGGGGGGCAATATTGACTTGATAGGCTTGATTGAAACCTTTAAATCCTCCTTTTCTCCTCATGAGCTTTCCTCTATCGCGGGGGCGGATCGGTTTGACTGGAACTTCCTGCCCTCCTCGGGCCATTCTGGTGGCATTCTGCTAGGTTTGAAACGGGATGTTTTTGATTTTGTTGCTTTTGATCATGGTATATTTTGGGCTAGCACTGTGCTTTTCCATCGAGAGCTTAACTCTCTCTGGGAATTTATAGTTGTGTATGGCCCCGCCGACCACGCCCTCTCTCCCATTTTTCTGGACGAAATCTCCAATAAAATAGAAGCTTGTTCGCTCCCCTTGGTGATTGGTGGTGATTTTAACTTGCTTCGCACCCCCGCGGATGTAGGACCTTGAAGTAGATGTGTCTAGAGGGGGGTGATTAGACACTTCATGCCAAAGTTGCAATTTTTAAGCTTTTTCGGTTTGAGTGGAGTTTAAGCATAATTTCAGCACTCACAATACATATCAAGAAAGTATGCAAAGTGTATATAGGCAGCGGAAAGTGAAGCATGCAACTTGCAAGAATGTAAAGGGAAGGGTTTGGAGAATTCAAACGCAATCGGAGACACGGATGTTTTTCCCGTGGTTCGGATAGGTGGTGCTATCCTACATCCACGTTGATGGAGACTTCAACCCACGAAGGGTAACGGTTGCGTGAGTCCACGGAGGGCTCCACCCATGAAGGGTCCATGAAGAAGCAACCTTGTCTATCCCACCATGGCCATCGCCCACGAAGGACTTGCCTCACTAGCGGTAGATCTTCACGAAGTAGGTGATTTCCTTGCCCTTACAAACTCCTTGGTTCAACTCCACAATCTTGTCGGAGGCTCCCAAGTGACACCTAGCCAATCTAGGAGACACCACTCTCCAAGAAGTAACAAATGGTGTGTTGATGATGAACTCCTTGCTCTTGTGCTTCAAATGATAGTCTCCCCAACACTCAACTCTCTTTCATATGATTTGGATCTGGTGGAAAGAAGATTTGAGTGGAAAGCAACTTGGGAAAGGCTAGAGATCAAGATTCATATGGTAGAAATGGAATGTCTTGGCCTCAACACATGAGTAGGTAGTTCTCTCTCAGAAATAGGATGCTGGAAGTATAGGTTTAGTCTGATGGCTCTCTCAACGAGTGAAGAGGAGGTGGAGGGGTATTTATAGCCTCCACACAAAATCCAACCGTTACACACAATTTATCAATCTCGGTGGGACCGAATCAGAAAACTCGATCGGACCGAAATGGTAAACCTAGTGACCGTTATGAATTTCGGTGGGACTGACATGCAACTCGGTAGGACCGATTTGGTTAGGGTTTGGGCATAACGTAATCTCGGTGAGACCGATTGCACAAACTCGGTGAGACCGAGTTTGGCAATAAGCTAACCAGAGAGTTGGTCAGGCAAACTCGGTGGGACCGACTTGCTCTTTCGGTGAGACCGAAAAGTTACAAGAAGGAAACATAGAGTTTACCTTGCATTCTCGGTGGGACCGATTCGCTCTTTCGATGAGACCGAAAAGTTACGAAAGGGAAACAGAGAGTTTGCAAGCCCATCTCGGTGAGACCGAGATCCTTATCGGTAGGACCGAATTGCTAGGGTTTGGCAGTGGCAAATGACAAGTGAAACTCGGTGGCGCCGGAATGAAGGAATCGGTATGACCGAGTTTGGCTTAGGGTTTAGGTCATTTGTGGATATGGGAAAGTAGCTGAGGATTTTGGAGCATATCATTAAGCACATAAAGCAAGAGGCTCATTAAGCAACACCTCATCCCTCCTTGATAGTATTGGCTTTTCCTAAAGACTCAATGTGATCTTGGATCACTAAAACATAAAATGAAGAGTCTTGAACTTCAAGCTTTAGCCAATCCTTTGTTCTTAGTGTCTTGGAGACCTTCCCACACCCTTTAGTCCATGTCACTCCATTGGTGAACTTATCTGAAACATACTAGGTGAAAACATTAGTCCAACAAGAGATATGTTGTCATCAATTACCAAAACCACCTAGGGAGCACTTGTGCTTTCAATCTCCCCCTTTTTGGTAATTGATGGCAACATACATCAAAGCTTTAGATAAAGATACAAAGAATAGTAAGTAAAGCTTTGGAAGGACATGTAACAAACATAGGCTCCCCCTACATGTATGCAACCATGTGAATATAAAATATAGAAGCATGTGAGAGCATAATCATGACAGAGTAGGCAATGTGTTACATGTATCTTGGCCATATGCATCAGAGCAAACGATTATTAAGGAAAATACCTTCATGCTCATGAGTCCTTCTTGCAAACAGTATGTACATAGGCAAGAATTCCTCATACTCATGATTTTGATGCATACACTTACCTTGTAGTCTTAAGTTGGCTTAGGATGGAATGAACCTGCACAAACAAGGTTAGATAACACAGGTACATCCACTAGCCAGAGCAAACAAAAGAAACCACAAGAATGCCAAGACTGGGATGACATGTAGAAAGTAAGTACTAGGTACTTCATTGAATTCAACATGTCCCCAAGGGTAAAGATATGCAATGAATTTGACTGATTTCTTTCCCATGGGTGTCTTGATCCCACTGAATCTTTCATGGGATATTGGGAGAAGATAGGGAACAGAAAATCAGAGCTGAAAGATACAAATGAATATGTCTTTCCCCCTAAAAAGACATGTGACATCTCTCCTCTTGAACATCAAGCATCTGGGATCCTTGAGTATTGTCTCTCCCCCTAGAGATCTCTTTCTCCCCCTTAATACATTATCTGGGACGTCTGGGATCCTTGAGACTTTCTCTCCCCCCTTTAGTATTGTGATGTGATCTTTCTCTCCCCGAAGATAGCCTTTGATGTGATCTCTCTCCCCCTTTGACATCAATTTCGAAGAAGGGATCTTCTAGAGTGTGAGTCAAGAGGTTTGGTCCTTGAGATTCAGCATGAAGCAAAGAATAAAATTGTGATGCTTGTAGAGGACAAGATTCATTGAGTGGAGCTGGAGAGTAGAAATGTAGAACAAATGGCAAACTGTTTTTCTGACTGCAAAGTCGGTGGCACCGAGTGGCATATTTCGGTGGTACCGAAAAGATTCGGTTGGACCGAAGATTGCAAGTCGGTGAAACCGAGTTTACACAGAGAAAAACACTTGTCACCTCATCTCACTAGACATGTAAGATCTCACAAAGATTTGCAATGAATTAAATGCAGAAAATGCAGAACAAAAACAAAAAGTAAAGAAAAAGGACTGAAAGATCTCGATGAAGTGAAAAAGAGAAAGGGAACAACTACACAAGCATGAAACAAATGCAATAACACAAAGAAGGAACACAAGAGAACTTCATCTAGAGTTGGGCGGTGACATAGTCACCTATGTTAGAGTATATTGACTTGGGAGTCAAGTGAGAACACTTGATCATAGGTCATACTCATCGTTTAAGCTCAAAATGGGGTTACTATTTTTCGTTTAAGCATCTTGATGTATTCACATCTTGTTGAGTTGCTTTGACTCATGTCTCGGAGTAAAGCTTCTCTAAGATGGAACAACATACCTTGGGTGGTGGTGTGGTTCTTTCTCATGTAGTTGAACTTGCGTGGGTGCTCATGGTTGATGTAGCCCATCAAGAGCTTGGAGCACCGCTTGGAGTTTGAGTTCATCTACCTACATGGATTAGTTCTAGCAAGGAAAAGCACTTGTGTATCAACAAAGGAATGACATTCATGAAGCTCAACATAGGATTTGTCAAAGGATATGTTTGAGTGATTTTGTGCTTCCTTGTCTTCAACCATCATTGTGTAGAGTCTTGGTGATGTAAAGATTGCTCAAGATGTGAGTGAATCACAATCTCATGGAATTAGATTCAACCAAGCACCTACATGGGTTAGACAACATGCAAGGCACAAATATATCCAAGACATAAGATAGTCATCATAAGAGATATATCATGGATTAGTCATAAGCTCATGTCTTGCATGTATCCAATGGAGTTCCTACTCCAAGTTCGAAGCATCAATGATGTTCAATTCTCCTCTCAACCTGCAAAACACTTTCTCATCAAGTGGTTTAGTGAATATATCCGCTAATTGCTTATCAGTGCGAACATGCTTAAGATCTATGTCACCCTTAGCAACATGATCTCGAATGAAATGATGACGAACTTCAATATTCTTAGTTCGAGAATGTTGTACAGGATTATGACCAATTTTGATAGCACTTTCATTGTCACAAAGCAGTGGAACATGTTTCACATAGATCCCATAATCTTTAAGAGTTTGGGTCATCCAAAGTAATTGAGCACAACATGAACCAGCGGCAATGTATTCCGCTTCGGCGGTGGATAAGGATACTGAGTTTTGTTTCTTGGAGGACCAAGACACAGGGGATCTACCAAGAAATTGACAAGTACCCGAAGTTGACTTTCTATCAACCTTGTCTCCGGCATAATCCGAGTCGGAATAGCCAACAAGATCAAAAGAAGACCTCTTAGGGTACCAAATGCCAAAATTTGGTGTATGAATTAAGTATCTAACTATCCTTTTCACAGCCTTAAGATGACATTCTTTAGGGGCAGCTTGATATCTTGCACACATGTACACACTTAGCATAATATCGGGACGTGAAGCACATAGGTATAACAATGAACCAATCATAGAGCGATAAACCTTTTGATCAACCGGTTCACCATCTTTGGTCAAATCATTATGTCCACTAGTAGGCATGGGTGTAGACATACCTTTGCATTCTTGCATATTGAACTTCTTGAATAAGTCCTTGGTGTACTTTGTTTGAGAGACAAATGTACCTTCTTTAGTTTGCTTGATTTGCAAACCGAGAAAGAATTTGAGTTCACTCATCATAGACATCTCAAACTTTTCTGACATTAGCTTTCCAAACTTTTCAGTAAAGAGAGGATTGGTAGAACCAAATATGATATCATCAACATAAATTTGGCATACAAATAGTTCTCCATTAACCCTTTTAGTAAAAAGAGTAGAATCAATTTTACCAATTTCGAAACCACTTGTAATAAGGAACTTGGTCAAGCATTTATACCATGCTCTAGGAGCTTGTTTAAGACCATAAAGGGCTTTGTGAAGTTTGTAGACATGATTAGGTTTCTTAGGATTGACAAAGCCGGGAGGTTGTTTGACATAAAATTCCTCCTCTATTTCACCATTTAGAAAAGCACTTTTAATGTCCATTTGGTACAAGGTGATGTTATGGTGATTAGCATAGGCAAGTAAGATGCGAATGGACTCAAGTCTAGCAACGGGAGCATATGTCTCACCATAGTCCATACCTTCGACTTGTGTGTACCCTTGGGCGACGAGACGTGCTTTGTTGCGAACCACTTGTCCATCTTCATCTTGCTTGTTGCGAAACACCCATTTGGTACCAATGATGTTGTGGTTGTCGTCGGGCTTCTCAACCAATGTCCAAACTTGATTTCTCTCAAAGTTGTGTAGTTCTTCATGCATGGCGTTTATCCAATCCAGATCTTCCAATGCTTCTTCAACCTTCATAGGTTCAATGCTAGAGATGAATGAATAGTTTTCACAAAAGTTAGCTAAACGAGTCTTTGAGCGAGTGATTCTCCCGGTTTGTATATCATTGAAGATTTGCTCGATGGGATCATCTTTGGCAATTCTTGCTCGAACTCATGAGAGCTTTTGCTTGGGTCTTCGTTGAACATTTTCTTCATCTTGTTTTTCTTCTTGGCCTTCTTCATTGTTGACGTTGTCATTGTTTTGTCGTGGTGGAGAAGGAGGTTGTTGATGTTCGTCTTGATGCATTTCCTTGTCTTCTTCATCTTGGTGTGTCCCACTTGTGGATGCTTCCGTATCAATTCTTGGTCCACCTTGTTGTGAAGTAGAAGCCTCCACTTGGACGGATGAAGTACTCTCCTTCACCTCCGTTGGACGAACTTTGCCTATGGGCAAGTCTTGGATTGCTTCTGAAGGGTCTTTGTCTCCTACATCAATTGGCAATTGCTCTACTTGCGAGCCATTAGATTCATCAAACTTCACATCTACCATCTCTTCAACCTTTCGGGTGAAATTGTTGTAGACACGGTAAGTTTGAGAGTTTGAGCCATAACCAAGTAGGAAACCTTCATGAGATTTAGGAGCAAACTTTGAACGACGATGCTTATCAAGAATGTAGCACTTTGAGCCGAATACTCGAAAGTATCCAACTTGGGGTTTGTTACCGGTGAGGAGCTCGTATGCCGTCCTGCCGAGTAGCTTGTGAAGATACAAGCGATTTGTTGCATGACAAGCTGTCTCAACCGCTTCTGCCCAAAAATGCTGTGGCGTCTTGTATTCATCAAGCATTGTTCTTGCCATTTCGATGAGCGTCCGGTTCTTCCTCTCAACAACTCCATTTTGTTGAGGTGTGTACGTAGCCGAGAACTCGTGTGAAATCCCTTCTTCATCAAGAAAGGTGTCCACTTTTACGTTCTTGAACTCCGTTCCGTTGTCACTTCGAACCTTCTTGATCTTCACGTCAAACTGGTTTTGGGCCTTCCTAGCGAAGTTTTTGAAGATCTTCTGGACCTGCGACTTGTCATTAAGAAAGGACACCCACGTAAATCTTGAAAAATCATCAACTATAACTAGACCAAAAGAATTTCCACCGAGACTCTTGTAGGCGTTGGGACCAAAAAGGTCCATATGAAGTAGCTCGAGTGGCCTCCTTGTGGTCATGATGTTCTTCACGGGATGTCTTCCTCCAACCTGTTTACCTGCTTGACAAGCACAGCAAAGTCTATCCTTATCAAAAATGACATCGTTAACTCCAAGGATATGATTTCCTTTAATAAGCTTGTCAAGATTTCTCATGCCAACGTGACCTAGTCGTCTATGCCACAACCAACCTTTTGAGGATTTAGCAATAAAGCAAGTTTTAGGTTGTGCCTTTTTAGAGAAGTCGATAATGTAAAGGTCACCTTTACGCCTACCGGTAAAGACCATTTTATGGTTGTCTCGATGAAACACTTGGCAATCTACCTTAGTAAATAGGACATTTAAACCGAAATCAGCAAGTCTAGATACTGAAAGTAAATTGTAGCCGAGAGATTCAACGAGCATGACATTTTGAATGGAACTATCATGTGAGATGGCCACCTTACCAAGGCCAACTACTTTACCCTTTGAATTATCACCAAAGGTGACATATTTTCGAGGGCCGTCGTTTTCAGCAATCTCACAGAACATCTCCTCATCTCCGGTCATATGATCAGTACATCCACTATCAAGTACCCACTCCTTTCCTCCTGATTCATATCCCCGAAGATTTGCCGTAAGACCAAAGTGTCTCATTGCATCATCAAGATTGAAGTCACTATCATCATCATCATCATAGTATTCATGTTCACCATGATCTTGTGACTCATCATTTCCTAGAGAGGGTAATTCATTAGATAAATGATCATTAAAATGGTCACTTTTATGAATTCTTATAGCTTCGAATATAATATCACTAATGATTCCAACATCCCCCTTAGCTCGCTTGAGATTGGCAAGCTCAAGTAGACAATCACCAAGGTTAGGATCACTAGAGTTCATCTTACTCGAGGCAATAGATTTATGGAGAATTTTATCCAATTTTTTTAAGGAATGGTCGGGAAATCATTCCTCAAGAAATTTCCATATAGTATAAGCACAATCAAGAGTAGGCAAACTAGCAATCAAGTTTTTGGGCAATCCTCTAATGATGAGCTCAATAGTTCTAAGATTGCGAATCATGTCAATATCTTCATCTAGGGTAGGATGCAAAGGATCAATGTGAGGTGCACAAGGGCTAGCAATATACTTGTTCAAATGATATTGGTTGAAGATTACAAGCATCTCATTTTTCCACTCATGAAAATATTCTCCATCAAGGATAGGCACTCTATGTCTAAGACTCCCTAAAGTAGACACATCCATCTTCCTCCAATGATGATTAAACCAAGGCAATGGAGACCAAAGCTCTGATACCACTTGTAGGACCTTGAAGTAGATGTGTCTAGAGAGGGGTGATTAGACACTTCATGCCAAAGTTGCAATTTTTAAGCTTTTTCGGTTTGAGTGGAGTTTAAGCATAATTTCAGCACTCACAATACATATCAAGCAAGTATGCAAAGTGTATATAGGCAGCGGAAAGTGAAGCATGCAACTTGCAAGAATGTAAAGGGAAGGGTTTGGAGAATTCAAACGCAATCAGAGACACGGATGTTTTTCCCGTGGTTCGGATAGGTGGTGCTATCCTACATCCACATTGATGGAGACTTCAACCCACGAAGGGTAACGGTTGCGTGACTCCACGGAGGGCTCCACCCACGAAGGATCCACGAAGAAGCAACCTTGTCTATCCCACCATGGCCATCGCCCATGAAGGACTTGCCTCACTAGCGGTAGATCTTCACGAAGTAGGCGATCTCCTTGCCCTTACAAACTCCTTGGTTCAACTCCACAATCTTGTCGGAGGCTCCCAAGTGACACCTAGCCAATCTAGGAGACACCACTCTCCAAGAAGTAACAAATGGTGTGTTGATGATGAACTCCTTGCTCTTGTGCTTCAAATGATAGTCTCCCCAACACTCAACTCTCTTTCATATGATTTGGATCTGATGGAAAGAAGATTTGAGTGGAAAGCAACTTGGGAAAGGCTAGAGATCAAGATTCATATGGTAGAAATGGAATGTCTTGGCCTCAACACATGAGTAGGTAGTTCTCTCTCAGAAATAGGATGCTGGAAGTGTAGATTTAGTCTGATGGCTCTCTCAACGAGTGAAGAGGAGGTGGATGGGTATTTATAGCCTCCACACAAAATCCAACCGTTACACACAATTTATCAATCTCGGTGGGACCGAATCAGAAAACTCGGTCGGACCGAAATGGTAAACCTAGTGACCGTTATGAATTTCGATGGGACTGACATGCAACTCGGTAGGACCGATTTGGTTAGGGTTTGGGCATAACGTAATCTCGGTGAGACCGATTGCACAAATTCGGTGAGACCGAGTTTGGCAATAAGCTAACCAGAGAGTTGGTCAAGCAAACTCGGTGGGACCGACTTGCTCTTTCGATGAGACCGAAAAGTTACAAGAAGGAAACATAGAGTTTACCTTGCATTCTCGGTGGGACCGATTCGCTCTTTCGGTGAGACCGAAAAGTTACGAAAGGGAAACAGAGAGTTTGCAAGCCCATCTCGATGAGACCGAGATCCTTATCGGTAGGACCGAATTGCTAGGGTTTGGCAGTGGCAAATGACAAGTGAAACTCGGTGGCGCCGGAATGAAGGAATTGGTATGACCGAGTTTGGCTTAGGGTTTAGGTCATTTGTGGATATGGGAAAGTAGCTAAGGATTTTGGAGCATATCATTAAGCACATAAAGCAAGAGGCTCATTAAGCAACACCTCATCCCTCCTTGATAGTATTGGCTTTTCCTAAAGACTCAATGTGATCTTGGATCACTAAAACATAAAATGAAGAGTCTTGAACTTCAAGCTTTAGCCAATCCTTTGTTCTTAGTGTCTTGGAGACCTTTCCACACCCTTTAGTCCATTCCACTCCATTGTTGAACTTATCTGAAACATACTAGGTGAAAACATTAGTCCAACAAGAGATATGTTGTCATCAATTATCAAAACCACCTAGGGAGCACTTGTGCTTTCAGCGGACAAGAATACTAGTAAGTTCTCGTGGGCTCTGGCTGACGCCTTCAATGACTTCATAAGTTCTTGCGCCTTGTGTGAGATCCCTAGGGTGGGATCTAGGTACACTTGGACCAACCACCAGCCTTCTCCTATTCGCTCCGTCCTAGACCACGTTCTTGTTTGCTCAAATTGGGATTCTCTTTTCCCGCTCGCGACACTCAAATCTAAGGCCATTGTGGGCTCGGATCATGCCCCTCTTATTCTTGATGCTGGAATTCACTCTACTTCCTCCCCCTCTAGATTTCAGTTTGACGCCTCTTGTCTCCTTATTGAGGGTTTCCGTGACCTCCTGGGCTCCAAAATTAATACGATTCTTTCTGTCCCTCATCGTTCTTTTGGACCCATGGATGATTGGCATAACTGTTCGGCTTTGCTTCGCAAATTCCTTCGGGGCTGGTCCCGGAACTACGCGGCACATGAGCGCAGGGAGAAGGCCCTTCTTTTGTCCCAGATTGAGGCCCTTGATGCTCAGGCGGATGCCTCTGGCCTTTCTGACTCTGACTGGTCCCTCCGGTTCTCCCTTGAACGTGCGTTGATGCACCTGCATCGGCTTAACGAGATTTATTGGCGCCAGAGGGGCGCCACCAATTGGCTACTTAAAGGGGATTCCCCCTCTGCCTATTTCTTTGCGATTGCGAATGGGAGATGGCGCAGATGTCTAATTGATAGCCTGCTCATAGATGGGGTTCGTACTTCCGACCAGGGCATCATCCTTAACCACGTGGTCTCTTTCTTTTCTTCCCTTCTCTCCGCCAAGCCTGATCAGGGTTTCAGGCTTGCTGCTAACTTCTGGTACCAGGAACTTTGGTCTCTCAGGAGGAAAATTCGGACTTGATGATTCCCTATTTTGAAGAGGAAATTTTGTCTGCTATCACGAAGGCTAACCCTAATTCTGCCTCTGGCCCGGATGGGTTTTCTATCCCCTTCTTTAAAAAGTTTTGGCCTATTCTTAAAAATCTTATTTGCCAAGTGAATCAAGGGTACTGCCTGGGCACAGTTGATATCTCCAGGCTGAATTATGCGGTGATCTCTCTTATTCCCAAGATTAAGGGTGCTGACTTAATTTCCCAGTTTAGACCTATCACGCTCATTAATAACTTTGCCAAGTTCCCTGCCAAGTGTCTGGCCACTCGCCTCACCCCGGTGGCCCACCGCACCCTATCTCACACTCAGTCGGCTTTTATCAAGGGGCGCTTCATTCTGGACGGAGTTCTCTGCCTCCACGAAATCGTTCATGATATTCACAAATCTGGGAAGAAGGCAGTTATACTCAAATTAGATTTTGAAAAGGCCTACGATTCGATTAGTTGGGGTTTCCTAAGACAAGTCCTACTTGCGAAAGGGTTTGACAATGGGGTGGTACACCGTATCATGCAGTTGGTCATGGGGGGCCACACTGCTGTTAATGTTAATGGGCATATTAGTAACTTCTTTAAAAATTCTAGGGGCCTGCGGCAAGGCGACCCGGCCTCGCCCATTCTTTTTAACTTCGTTGCGGACACCCTTTCTAATATCCTTTCTAGAGCTACAGAGGCCGGTCATATTTCCCCTGTTAGTTCCCACCTCATCCCGGAAGGAATCACACATCTTCAGTATGCTGACGATACTATTATCTTGGTGGAACTTAATGATCTTTGCATTGGCAATCTCAAGTTTCTCCTCCTCTGTTTCGAAGCTCTCTCGGGGCTCAAGATTAATTTTTCTAAAAGCGAAGTTATTGTCATGGGTGTGTCTGACGTCGAAGCTCAAAGGGTGGCACGCCTATTAAATTGCTCTCTGGGCTCCTTTCCTATTAAGTATTTGGGCTTGCCTATCACTTCTGACAAGCTCTATGCCAAGGACTTTGCTCCTGTGGTGACCAAGGTCGGTAATCGTGTGATGCCCTGGAGGGGCAGATATAACACTCAGGCGGGCAAAGTGGCCTTAATTAATGCCTGTCTCTCCTCCCTCCCTATGTTCTTGATGGGGTTCTACCTTCTTTCTATGGGTACTCATGCTGGTTTTGACAAACACAGAGGGGCCTTCTACTGGAACGCGACCGATAACAAGCGGAAGTATCGCCTGGTTAAATGGGACACCATATGTAAGCCCAAAAGCCTTGGGGGGCTGGGCATCATTAACACTCTGGTTATGAACAAATGTCTGATCATTAAATGGTGGTGGAAGATCATGAACACTCCCCAAGACAAACCTTTGTGGTTCTCCATCTTAAAGGCGAAATACTTCCCTTCCTGTAGCTCAATGTTTGCCCGAGCTTCTGGGGCATCTCAATTTTGGCGCGATCTTGTTAAACTTCGGCCTACCTTTCAAGGCCTAGTCAAATATGTTGTTGGCAATGGGAAATCTACTAGGTTTTGGCTCGACTGGTGGTGTGGGGCCTCTCCGTTGGCCTCTACTTTCCCTGTTTTATTCTCCTACTGTCCAAACCCTCAGATCTCTATCTCGGAGCTTGCGTCGAATAACTGGGACCTTCAGCTGCGCCGCTCCCTCTCTCCTGCAGATTTGGAAGACTGGCAGCGTCTTGCTGCCCTATTCCCTTCGCTCTCGGAGGAGGAAGACACAGTTGTGTGGCCCCATTCTGCTTCTGGCCGCTTCTCGGTTAAATCCTTGTATAGCAAACTTATTGAGGGATCAACTACCTCTAAATTTAAGTGGATATGGAAAGCTCGTATCCCCCCTAAGATTAGAGTGTTTCTCTGGCAAGCCTCTCGTGGGTGTCTTCCTACGGGTGACCAAATTCGTAAACATAATGGCCTGGGTTCTGACAGCTGTGTTCTATGTGGGATGAGAGAAGATACTCCTCATATTTTTTCTAACTGCGTCTTGGCTAAGCTCTTTTGGTGTTGTATCAGATCTTGGTTGCATGTCTCCTGGGCTCCGACCTCCTTTGCGGACTTACGAGCCTTGGCTAATTCTTTGGTTGGGGCCCAAAGGAGATTGTTTTGGGTCGGCTTTGCTGCCATGTGTTGGTCCTTATGGACGACAAGGAACAAATTTACTATCGAACATGTTTTTCCTGCTAAGCCTGCTGATTGCTTATTTAAGACCTGTATATTCCTGCAGCAGTGGAGATTATTGACTAAGGAGGAGGACAGGGATGCATTTGACACCATGTTGGCCAAGATCCGATATTCTGCTATCTTCATCCTTCCAAACCAAGCGGACCCGTAGACATTGCTGCGTTGCTTCGTTATCTTATCCTCTTTCGGCATGCGTGCCGTGTTGGCCTGGGAGCCATGTACTTAGACATTCCTCTTCATGTTCTGGCTTGATACTCTGTTATTCTTGTGCTGGTTCTCTGGATCCTTGTTAACTCTGCCTGGTGGCTTTATTTATAAAGTCGGGCTGTGGCCTTTTATCTAAAAAAAAATTGAACGTCACATTTTAACATTTCCATCTTCTTTTATTCAAGTTTCTAATATGTGTCTCGTTTCCTTAAAAAAACAATGTCTGTCACGGCATTTTCTCTTCCAGTTGTACTTTGTTTGTTACCGGGAAAATTACATTAGTCTCATAAAATTCAGACAGTTATATTGGAAATTACTTAAACCCACATGTTTATGACACTTTTTTTGCGGGAATGTTTATAACACTTATTTATATAACTCTCGGAATAACATTTATTTATATCATGGTTGCATGGAAACAAATCATGTGCTTTGCTAAAGGTCGAGTTGGTATATCGCAATGAGTGAATATTCGTCCTCTGCAAAAAAAGATGCGGACAACCAACAAGCCGAGTGAAAATTAAAAAAACAATTTTTTCAAAGGAGGCTCATCCCCGGCCTCTCCATCTGAAAAATGCATGTGGCCATATTATTAAAAAGTACGAATAAAACAAAGTCTTAGCTCCATTACAGCTCGTAAATGGAGAAAATAAAAAAATAAAAAGGGAAACTCATTGCCACAACCGACTGGATAAATGGGACTAGAACACTAGACGCATATCCTATTATGAGACCGCTATCCAAACCGGTTGAATATAGCTCGTGCTACCATCTCCCACTAGGTACACACAGTAACCAAAGGCTCCCTGGAGTCCATAGGAGTGAGTAAGGACCACATACAGATACATGCCGAGCTCTGAAGACAACCTGCCAGAAAGTTAAAGTATGTTGTCTGTTAAAAATTATATCATTTCTGCAATTTCATATAGCCCAAATAAGTGCACATATTCCAATTCGAATACGAGATGCAGTAATATGATGTACTCCCTCCGTTCCTAAATAATTGTCTTTCTAGACATTTCAAATGACTACTACATACGGATGTATGTAGACATATTCTAAAGTGTAGATTCACTCATTTTGCTCCGTATGTAGTCACTTGTTGAAATGACTAGAAAGACAAGTATTTAGGAACGGAGGGAGTAAATAAGAGTTGGCTAAGACGTAGGAGGTCCTATCGGAAAAACTACACCAACACCCATAATGGTATGAAATCTCCCTCGCCGTGTGCCCTAACCAGGTAGACGTCAACATAAGTCTATGTCCGTTAGCCTATGGAGGATAGTCCAAGTACATAGCCAATATGGACATGCATGAATAATCTACACAGGAGCATGGACACACTTTTCTAGTAAAAACACATAATTCCTGGAAAGCATTAGAGCCAAACATAAGGTTGTCGCTCTATGAGGATATGTGAAGAATTTTTTTATGAACCTCGCTCAATCAGTTGCCAAATATATTACACACCTATGGTAGGGCACATGTTAGAAGCTACAACAAACCACGTCACACGATCAAACTAACACTTAAAAAATAGGTGTTCAATTGACTTGTCATGGTGACAAAAGACACAATGCTTACTATCATGCCAAATTCGCCGTGTAAGATTATTTCTATTCAAGACCAATCCCCTGAAATCAAAGGAAAATCTTCACTTGAAGGGGTATTTCAGCTTCCATAGTTTTATTATTGTGCATGGGGACATCATTATGGCCGAGTGGCGTGTATAAAAAATGTATAGAAAACTTTTCATTCTGTTGTAAATTCCATCTAAATACATGGATATTATGTGGATACTAGTCTGGTGCAAATTCTATCTAAATACATGGATATTAGTGAAAATAAAGCATATACTACAAAATCTTTCAAACAATGAAAATATCGCACCGATAATTATTTGGATATTAGTGTAATACACGTGATAGGTCTTCATGCCCAATGTTTCAAAATAATTCACAGTTTGGTTTTCTCTTAAGTCAAACTTAGAAAAGTTTATTCCACAAATTTTTTTAAAAGTTTGATCAGGTTTATAGAAAATATCAACATCGACAATATCAAATCAGTATCGTTAAATCAATCATGTAATATATTTTTACATTGTATTTATTTTGTATTATAGACGCTAATTTTTTAAACATGAGTTTGACTTAAAATAAAACTAATATGCAAAGTAAATTAATACTGCCAATTGATCTACTAGCCCTATTGTTAACAATGGACCATATTTGACATATATTTGATAAGTTAACTAAATATTGAATCATTCAAAATATTTTTAGATTACTCCAATGACAATGGTATGTTACTATTCCAATTTAAATTGATTATTCCTCCCAAAACAATGTTCGAGTACAAATACTTATAACAATACCTGTTGGGGAACGTAGTAATTTCAAAAAAATTCCTACGCACACGCAAGATCATGGTCATGCATAGCAACGAGAGGGGAGAGTGTTGTCCACGTACCCTCGTAGATCGAAAGCGGAAGCGTTAGCACAACGCGGTTGATGTAGTCGTGCGTCTTCACGATCCGACCGATCAAGTACCGAACGCACGGCACCTCAGAATTCAGCACACGTTCAGCCTGATGACGTCTCTAGAACTCCGATCCAGCCGAGTGTTGAGGGAGAGTTTCGTCAGCACGACGGCGTGGTGACGATGATGATGTTCTACCGACGCAGGGCTTCGCCTAAGAACCGCTACAGTATTATCGAGGTGGACTATGGTGGAGGAGGGCACCGCACACGGCTAAAAGATCAAACGATCAATTGTTGTGTCTCTAGAGTGCCCCCTTGCCCCGTATATGAAGGAGCAGGGGGGTGCGGCCGGCCAGGAGAGGGGGCGCGCCAGGAGGAGCCCTACTCCCGGTCCCACCGGGAGTAGGACTCCGTCCCTTTTCCTAGTTGGATTAGGACTTGGGGGGAAAGAGGTGGAGGAGAAGAAGGAAAGGGGGGGGGGCGCCCCCCTCTCCTTGTACTATTCAGACTAGGGGGAGGGGCGCGTGGCCCTTGCCCTGGCCGCCTCTCCTCTCTTCCACTAAGGCCCACTATGGCCCATTAACCTCCGGGGGGGGGGGGGGGTTCCGGTAACCTCCCAGTACTCCGGTAAAATCCCGATTACACCCGGAACACTTTCGATATCCAAACATAGGCTTTCAATATATCAATCTTCATGTCTCAACCATTTCGAGAATCCTCGTCATGTCCGTGATCAAATCCGGGACTCCGAACAACCTTCAGTACATCAAAACATATAAACTCATAATATAACTGTCATCGAAACGTTAAGCGTGCGGACCCTACGGGTTCGAGAACTATGTAGACATGACCGAGACACGTCTCCGATCAATAACCAATAGCGGAACCTGGATGCTCATATTGGCTCCCACATATTCTACGAAGATCTTTATCGGTCAGACCGCATAACAACATACGTTGTTCCCTTTGCCATTGGTGTGTAACTTGCCCGAGATTCGATCGTCGGTATCTCAATACCTAGTTCAATCTCGTTACCGGCAAGTGTCTTTACTCGTTCCGTAATACATCATTCCGCAACTAACTCATTAGTTGCAATGCTTGCAAGGCTTAAGTGATGTGCATTACCGAGAGGGCCCAGAGATACCTCTCCGACAATCGGAGTGACAAATCCTAATGTCGAAATACGCCAACCCAACAAGTACCTTCGGAGACACCTGTAAAGCACCTTTATAATCACCCAGTTATGTTGTGACGTTTGGTAGCACACAAAGTGTTCCTCCGGTAAACGGGAGTTGCATAATCTCATAGTCATAGGAACATGTATAAGTCATGAAGAAAACAATAGCAACATACTAAATGATCGGGTGCTAAGCTAACGGAATGGGTCAAGTCAATCACATCATTCTCTTAATGATGTGATCCTATTAATCAAATGACAACCCATGTCAATGGCTAGGAAACTTAACCATCTTTGATCGACGAGCTAGTCAAGTAGAGGCATAATAGTGACACTTTGTTTGTCTATGTATTCACACATGTATTATATTTCCGGTTAATACAATTCTAGCATGAATAATAAACATTTATCATGAAATAAGGAAATAAATAATAACTTTATTATTGCCTCTAGGGCATATTTCCTTTAGTCTCCTACTTGCACTAGAGTCAATAATCTAGATTACACAGTAATGATTCTAACACCCATGGAGCCTTGGTGTTGATCTTGTTTTGCTCGTGGAAGAGGCTTAGTCAATGGGTCTGCACATTCAGATCTGTATGTATCTTGCAAATTTCTATGTATCTCACTTGGACTAAATCCCGGATGGAATTGAAGCGTCTCTTGATGTGCTTGGTTCTCTTGTGAAATCTGGATTCCTTCGCCAAGGCAATTGCACCAGTATTGTCACAAAAGATTTTCATTAGACCCGATGCACCAGGTATGACACCTAGATCAGATATGAACTCCTTCATCCAGACTCCTTCATTTGCTGCTTCCGAAGCAGCTATGTACTCCGTTTCACATGTAGATCCCGCCATGACGCTTTGTTTTGAACTGCACCAACTGACAGCTCCTCCGTTTAGTAAAAATACGTATCCGGTTTGCGATTTAGAATCGTCCAGATCAGCGTCAAAGCTTGCATCAGTGTAACCATTTACGATGAGCTCTTTGTCACCTCCATAAACGAGAAACATATCCTTAGTCTTTTTCAGGTATTTCAGGATGTTCTTGAGCGCTGTCCAGTGATCCACTCCTGGATTACTTTGGTACCTCCCTGCTAGACTTATAGCAAGGCACACATCAGGTCTGGTACACAACATTGCATACATGATAGAGCCTATGGCTGAAGCATAGGGAACATCTTTCATTTTCTCTCTATCTTCTGCAGTGGTCGGGCATTGAGTCTTACTCAACTTCACACCTTGTAACACAGGCAAGAACCCTTTCTTTGCTTGATCCATTTCGAACTTCTTCAAAACTTTGTCAAGGTATGTGCTTTGTGAAAGTCCAATTAAGCGTCTTGATCTACCTCTATAGATCTTGATGCCCAATATATAAGCAGCTTCACCGAGGTCTTTCATTGAAAAACTCTTATTCAAGTATCCCTTTATGCTATCCAGAAATTCTATATCATTTCCAATCAACAATATGTCATCCACATATAATATCAGAAATGCTACAGAGCTCCCACTTACTTTCTTGTAAATACAGGCTTCTCCAAAAGTATGTACAAAACCAAATGCTTTGATCACACTATCAAAGCGTTTATTCCAACTCCGAGAGGCTTGCACCAGGCCATAAATGGATCGCTGGAGCTTGCACACTTTGTTAGCTCCCTTTGGATCGACAAAACCTTTCGGTTGCATCATATACAACTCTTCTTCCAGAAATCCATTCAGGAATGCAGTTTTGACATCCATTTGCCAAATTTCATAATCATAAAATGCGGCAATTGCTAACATGATTCGGACAGACTTAAGCATCGCTACGGGTGAGAAGGTCTCATCGTAGTCAATCCCTTGAACTTATCGAAAACCTTTCACAACAAGTCGAGCTTTATAGACAGTAACATTACCGTTAGCGTCAGTCTTCTTCTTGAAGATCTATTTATTCTCAATTGCTTACCGATCATCGGGCAAATCAACCAAAGTCCACACTTTGTTCTCATACATGGATCCCATCTCAGATTTCATGTACTCAAGCCATTTCGCAGAATTTGGGCTCACCATCGCTTCTTCATAGTTCGTAGGTTCGTCATGGTCTAGTAACATAACTTCCAGAACAGGATTACTGTACCACTCTGGTGCGGATCTTACTCTGGTTGACCTACAGGTTCAGTAACAACTTGATCTGAAGTTTCATGATCATCATCATTAACTTCCTCACTAATTGGTGTAGGTGTCGCCGAAACCGGTTTCTGCGATGAACTACTTTCCAATAGGGGAGCAGGTATAGTTACCTCATCAAGTTCTACTTTCCTCCCACTTACTTCTTTCGAGAGAAACTCTTTCTCTAGAAAAACTCCAAATTTAGCAACAAAAGTCTTGCCTTCGGATCTGTGATAGAAGGTGTACCCAATAGTCTCCTTTGGGTATCCTATGAAGACACATTTCTCCGATTTGGGTTCGAGCTTATCAGGTTGAAGTTTTTTCACATAAGCATCGCAGCCCCAAACTTTCAGAAATGGCAACTTTGGTTTCTTGCCAAACCACAGTTCATAAGGCGTCTCAAAGGATTTCGATGGTGCCCTATTAACGTGAATGCGGCCGTCTCTAAAGCATAACCCCAAAATGATAGCGGTAAATTAGTAAGAGACATCATAGATCGTACCATATCTAGTAAGATTACGACGTTCGAACACACCATTACGTTGTGGTGTTCCGGGTGGCGTGAGTAGCGAAACTATTCCGCATTGTTTCAAATGAATACCAAACTCATAACTCAAATATTCTCCTCCACGGTCAGATCGTAGAAACTTTATTTTCTTGTTACGATGATTTTCAACTTCACTCTGAAATTCTTTGAACTTTTCAAACGTTTCAGACTTATGTTTCATTAAGTAGATATACCCATATCTGCTTAAATCATCTGTGAAGGTGAGAAAATAACGATATCCGCCACGAGTCTCAACATTCATCGGACCACATACATCTGTATGTATGATTTCCAACAAATTTGTTGCTCTCTCCATAGTTCCGGAGAATGGCGTTTTAATCATCTTGCCCATGAGGCACGGTGAGCAAGTACCAAGTGATTCATAATAAAGTGATTCCAAAAGTCCATCAGTATGGAGCTTCTTCATGCGCTTTACACCGATATGACCTAAACGACAGTGCCACAAATAAGTTGCACTATCATTATCAACTCTGCATCTTTTTGCCTCAATATTATGAATATGTGTATAACTACTATTGAGATTCAACAAAAATAGACCACTCTTCAAGGGTGCATGACCATAAAAGATATTACTCATATAAACAGAACAACCATTATTCTCAGATTTAAATGAATAACCGTCTCGCATCAAACAAGATCCAGATATAATGTTCATGCTTAACGCTGGCACCAAATAACAATTATTTAGGTCTAATACTAATCCCGATGGTAGATGTAGAGGTAGCGTGCCGACTGCGATCACATCGACATTGGAACCATTTCCCACGCGCATCGTCACCTCGTCCTTAGCCAATCTTCTCTTAATCCGTAGCCCATGTTTCGAGATGCAAATATTAGCAACAGAACCAGTATCAAATACCCAGGTGCTACTGCGAGCATTAGTAAGGTACACATCAATAACATGTATATCACATATACCTTTGTTCACCTTGCCATCCTTCTTATCCGCCAAATACTTGGGGCAGTTCCGCTTCTAGTCACCAGTCTGCTTGCAGTAGAAGCACTCAGTCTCAGGCTTAGGTCCAGACTTGGGTTTCTTCTCCTAAGCAGCAACTTGCTTGATGTTCTTCTTGAAGTTCCCCTTCTTCTTCCCTTTGCCCTTTTTCTTGAAACTGGTGGTCTTATTGACCATCAACACTTGATGCTCCTTTTTGATTTCTACCTCCGCAGCCTTTAGCATTGCGAAGATCTCAGGAATCGTCTTATCCATCCCTTGCATGTTATAGTTCATCACGAAGCTCGTGTAGCTTGGTGGCAGTGATTGAAGAATTCTATCAATGACGCTATCATCCGGAAGATTAACACCCTGTTGAATCAAGTGATTGCAGTACCCAGACATCTTGAGTATATGCTTGACAGAACTATTCTCCTCCATCTTGTAGCTGTAGAACTTATTGGAGACATCATATCTCTCAATCCGGGCATTTGCTTGAAATATTAACTTCAACTCTTGGAACATCTCATATGCTCCATGACGTTCAAAACATCGTTGAAGTCCCGGTTCTAAGCCGTAAAGCATGGCACATTGAACTATCGAGTAGTCATCAGCCTTGCTCTGCCAGACGTTCTTAATGTTGTCAGTTGCATCAGCAGCAGGCCTGGCCCCCGGCAGTGCTTCCAGGACGTAATTCTTCTGTGCAGCAATGAGGATAATCCTCAAGTTACGGACCCAGTCCGTGTAATTGCTACCAATATCTTTCAACTTTGCTTTCTCAAGGAACGCATTAAAATTCAACGGAACAACAGCGCGGGCCATCTATCTACAATCAATATAGACAAGCAAGATACTATCAGGTACTAAGTTCATGATAAATTTAAGTTCAATTAATCATATTACTTAAGAACTCCCACTTAGATAGACATCCCTCTAATCCTCTAAGTGATCACGTGATCCAAATCAACTAAACCATGTCCGATCATCACGTGAGATGGAGTAGTTTCAATGGTGAACATCACTATGTTGATCATATCTACTATATGATTCACGCTCGACCTTTCAGTCTACGTGTTCCGAGGCCATATCTATTATATGCTAGGCTCGTCAAGTTTAACCTGAGTATTCCGCGTGTGCAACTGTTTTGCACCCGTTGTATTTGAACGTAGAGCCTATCACACCTGATCATCACGTGGTGTCTCCGCACGAAGAACTTTCGCAACGGTGCATACTCAAGGAGAACACTTATACTTTGATAATTTAGTGAGGGGTCATCTTATAATGCTACCGTCAATCAAAGCAAGATAAGATGCATAAAAGATAAACATCACATGCAATCAATATAAGTGATATGATATGGCCATCATCATCTTCTGCTTGTGATCTCCATCTCCGAAGCACCGTCATGATCACCATCGTCACCGACGCGACACCTTGATCTCCATCGTAGCATCGTTGTTGTCTCGCCAATCTTATGCTTCTACGACTATCGCTACCGCTTAGTGATAAAGTAAAGCATTACAGGGCGATTGCATTGCGTACAATAAAGCGACAACCATATGGCTCCTGCCAGTTGCCGATAACTCGGTTACAAAACATGATAATCTCATTCAATAAAATTTAGCATCATGTCTTGACCATATCACATCACAACATGCCCTGCAAAAAGTTAGCATTCTCTACTTTGTTGTTGCAAATTTTACGTGGCTGCTACGGGCTTAGCAAGAACCGTTCTTACCTACGCATCAAAACCACAACGATAGTTTGTCAAGTTGATGCTGTTTTAACCTTCACAAGGACTGGGCGCAGCCACACTTGGTTCAACTAAAGTTGGAGAAACTGACACCCGCCAGCCACCTATGTGCAAAGCACGTCGGTAGAACCAGTTTTGCGTAAGCGTATGCATAATGTCGGTCCGGGCCGCTTCATCCAACAATACCGCTGAACCCAAGTATGACATGCTGGTAAGCAGTATGACTTATATCGCCCACAACTCACTTATGTTCTACTCGTGCATATGACATCTACGCATAAAACCTGGCTCTGATACCACTGTTGGGGAACGTAGTAATTTAAAAAAAATCCTACGCACACGCAAGCTCATGGTGATGCATAGCAACGAGAGGGGAGAGTGTTGTCCACGTACCCTCGTAGACTGAAAGCGGAAGCGTTAGCACAACACGGTTGATGTAGTCGTACGTCTTCACGATCCGACCGATCAAGTACCGAACGCACGGCACCTCCGAGATCAACACACGTTCAGCCCGATGACGTCCCTCGAACTCCGATCCAGTCGAGTGTTGAGGGAGAGTTTTGTCAGCACGACGGCGTAGTGACGATGATGATGTTCTACCGACGCAGGCCTTCGCCTAAGCACCCCTACAGTATTATCGAGGTGGACTATTGTGGAGGGGGCACCGCACACTGCTAAAAGATCAAACGATCAATTGTTGTCTCTAGGGTGCCCCTTGCCCCCGTATATAAAGGAGCAAGGGGGGTGCGGCCGGCCAGGAGAGGGGGCGCCAGGAGGAGTCCTACTCCCACCGGGAGTAGGACTCCCTCCCTTTTCCTAGTTGGATTAGGACTTGGGGGGAAAGAGGTGGAGGAGAAGAAGGAAAGGGGGGCGCCGCCCCCCTCTCCTTGTCCTATTCGGACTAGGGGGGAGGGGCGCGGGGCCCTTGCCCTGGCCGCCTCTCCTCTCTTCCACTAAGGCCCACTATGCCCCATTAACCTCCCCGGGGGTTCCGGTCGGTACTCCGGTAAAATCCCGATTTCACCCGGGACACTTCTGATATCCAAATATAGGCTTCCAATATATAAATCTTCATGTCTCGACCATTTTGAGACTCCTTGTCAGGTTTGTGATCAAATCTGGGACTCCGAACAACCTTCGGTACATCAAAACATATAAACTCATAATATAACTGTTATCGAAACGTTAAGCGTGTGGACCCTACGGGTTCGAGAACTATGTAGACATGACCGAGACACGTCTCCGGTCAATAAACAATAGCGGAACCTGGATGCTCATATTGGCTCCCACATATTCTACGAAGATCTTTATCGGTCAGACCGCATAACAACATACGTTGTTCCCTTTGTCATCGGTATGTTACTTGCCCGAGATTCGATCGTCGGTATCTCAATACCCAGTTCAATCTCGTTACCGGCAAGTCTCTTTACTCGTTCCGTAATACATCATTCCACAACTAACTCATTAGTTGCAATGCTTGCAAGGCTTAAGTGATGTGCATTACCGAGAGGGCCCAGAGATACCTCTCCGACAATCGGAGTGACAAATCCTAATCTCGAAATACGCCAACCCAGCAAGTTGAAGGAAATATGCCCTAGAGGCAATAATAAAGTTATTATTTATTTCCTTATTTCATGATAAATGTTTATGCTAGAATTGTATTAACCGGAAACATAATACATGTGTGAATACATAAACAAACAGAGTGTCACTAGTATGCCTCTACTTGACTAGCTCGTTGATCAAAGATGGTTAAGTTTCCTAGCCATAGACATGAGTTGTCATTTGATTAACGGGATCACATCATTAGGATAATGATGTGATTGACATGACCCATTCCATTAGCTTAGCACCCGATCGTTTAGTATGTTGCTATTGTTTTCTTCATGACTTATACATGTTCCTATAACTATGAGATTATGTAACTCCGGTGTGCCGGAGGAACACTTTGTGTGCTACCAAACGTCACAATGTAACTGGGTGATTATAAAGGTGATCTACAGGTGTCTCCAAAGGTACATGTTGGGTTGACGTATTTCGAGATTAGGATTTGTCACTCCGATCGTCGGAGAGGTATTTCTGGGCCCTCTTGGTAATGCACATCACTTAAGCCTTGCAAGCATTGCAACTAATGAGTTAGTTGCGGGATGATGTATTACGGAACGAGTAAAGAGACTTGCCAGTAATGAGATTGAACTAGGTATTGGATACCGACGATCAAATCTCGGGCAAGTAACATACCGATGACAAAGGGAACAACGTATGTTGTTATGCGGTCTGACCGATAAAGATCTTCGTAGAATATGTAGGTGCCAATATGGGCATCCAGGTCCCGCTATTGGTTATTGACCGGAGACGTGTCTCGGTCATGTCTACATAGTTCTCGAACCCGTAGGGTCCGCATGCTTATGGTTTCGATGACAGTTATATTATGAGTTTATACGTTTTGATGTACCGAAGGTTGTTCGGAGTCCCGGATGTGATCACGGACATGACGAGGAGTCTCGAAATGGTCGAGACATAAAGATTGATATATTGGAAGCCTATGTTTGGATATGGAAGTGTTCCGGGTGAAATCGGGATTTTACCGGAGTACCGGGAGGTTACCGGAACCCCCCGGGAGATATATGGGCCTTAGTGGAAAAGAGAAGAGGCAGCCAGAGATGGGCCGTGCGCCCCTCCCCTCCCTTGGTCCGAATAGGACAAGGAGAGGGGGCCGGCCCCCTTTCCTCTTTTCGCCCTCCGCGAATCCTATTCCAACTAGGATTGGGGGGGGGGGGATCCTACTCCCGGAGGGAGTAGGACTCCTCCTGGCGCGCCTCTCCTAGGCCGGCCGCACCCCCCCCTTGAGCCTTTATATACTGAGGCAGGGGCACCGCAGAGGAACACAAGTTGATCCACGTGATCATATTCTTAGCCGTGTGCGGCGCCCCTGCTAATATTGTAGCGGTGCTTAGGCGAAGCCCTGCGATAGTAGTACATCAAGATCGTCACCACGCCGTCGTGCTGGCGGAACTCTTCCCTGACACTTTGCTAGATCAGAGTCCAGGGATCGTCATCGAGCTGAACGTGTGCTAGAACTCGAAGGTGCCGTAGTTTCGGCGCTTGATCGGTCGGGCCGTGGAGACGTACGACTACATCAACCAAACGCTTCCGTTGTCGATCTACAAGGGTACGTAGATCACACTCTCCCCTCTCATTGCTATGCATCACCATGATCTTGCGTGTGCGTAGGATTTTTTTTGAAATTACTACGTTCCCCAACAGTGGCATCCGAGCCTAGGTTTTATGTGTTGATGTTATATGCACGAGTAGAACACAAGTGAGTTGTGGGCGATATAAGTCATACTGCTTACCAGCATGTCATACTTTGGTTCGGCGGTATTGTTGGATGAAGCGGCCCAGACCGATATTACGCGTACGCTTACGCGAGACCGGTTCTCCCGACGTGCTTTGCACATAGGTGGCTTGCGGGTGACAGTTTCTCCAACTTTAGTTGAACCGAGTGTGGCTATGCCCGGTCCTTGCGAAGGTTAAAACAGCACCAACTTGACAAACCATCGTTGTAGTTTTGATGCGTAGGTAAGTTTGGTTCTTGCTTAAGCCCGTAGCAGCCACGTAAAACTTGCAACAACAAAGTAGAGGACGTCTAACTTGTTTTTGCAGGGCATGTTGTGATGTGATATGGTCAAGACATGATGCTAAATTTTATTGTATGAGATGATCATGTTTTGTAACCGAGTTATCGGCAATTGGCAGGAGCCATATGGTTGTCGCTTTATTGTATGCAATGCAATCGCGCTGTAATGCTTTACTTTATCACTAAGCGGTAGCGATAGTTGTGGAAGCATAAGATTGACAAGACGACAACGATGCTACGATGGAGATCAAGGTGTTGCGCCGGTGACGATGGTGATCATGACGGTGCTTCGGAGATGGAGATCACAAGCACAAGATGATGATGGCCATATCATATCACTTATATTGATTGCATGTGATGTTTATCTTTTATGCATCTTATCTTGCTTTGATTGATGGTAGCATTATAAGATGATCTCTCACTAAATTATCAAGATAAAAGTGTTCTCCCTGAGTATGCACCGTTGCCAAAGTTCGTCGTGCCCAGACACCACGTGATGATCGGGTGTGATAAGCTCTACGTCCATCTACAACGGGTGCAAGACAGTTTTGCACACGCAGAATACTCAGGTTAAACTTGACGAGCCTAGCATATGCAGATATGGCCTTGGAACACTGAGATCGAAAGATCGAGCGTGAGTCATATAGTAGATATGATCAACATAGTGATGTTCACCATTGAAAACTACTCCATTTCACGTGATGATCGGTTATGGTTTAGTTGATTTGGATCACGTGATCACTTAGAAGATTAGAGGGATGTCTATCTAAGTGGGAGTTCTTAAGTAATGTGATTAATTGAACTTAAATTTATCATGAACTTAGTCCTGGTAGTATTAGCATATCTATGTTGTAGATCAATACCTCGCGTTGTTGCTTCCCTATGTTTGTTTTGATATGTTCCTAGAGAAAAACTATGTTGAAAGATGTTAGTAGCAATGATGCGGATTGGATCCGTGATATGAGGTTTATCCTCATTGCTGCATAGAAGAATTATGTCCTTGATGCACCGCTAGGTGGCATACCTATTGCAGGAGCAGATGCAGACGTTATGAACATTTGTCTAGCTCAATATGATGACTACTTGATAGTTTAGTGCACCATGCTTAACGGCTTAGAATCGGGACTTCAAAGACATTTTGAATGGCATTGACCATATGAGATGTTCCAGGAGTTGAAGTTAATATTTCAAGCAAATACCCGAGTTGAGAGATATGAAGTCTCCAACAAGTTCTATAGCTAAAAAGATGGAGGAGAATCGCTCAACTAGTGAGCATGTGCTCAGATTGTCTGGGTACTACAATCGCTTGAATCAAGTGGGAGTTAATCTTCCCGATAAGATAGTGATTGACAGAATTCTCTAGTCACCACCACCAAGTTAGTAGAACTTCGTGATGAACTATAATATGCAAGGGATAATGGAAACGATTCCCAAGCTCTTCGTGATGCTAAAATCGACGAAGGTAGAATTCAAGAAAAAACATCAAGTATTGATGGTAGACAAGACCACTAGTTTCAAGAAAAGGGCAAAAGGAAGAAGGAGAACTTCAAGAAGAACGGCAAGCAAGTTGCTGCTCATGTGAAGAAGCCCAAGTCTGGTCCTAAGCCTGAGACTAAGTGCTTCTACTGCAAAGGGACTGGTCACTGGAAGCGGAACTACCCCAAATGATTGGTGGATAAGAAGGATGGCAAAGTGAACATAAGTATATTTGATATACATGTTATTGATGTGTACTTTACTAGTGTTTATAGCAACCCCTCAGTATTTGATGCTAGTTCAATTACTAAGAGTAATAACTCGAAACGGGAGTTGCAGAATGAACAAAGACTAGTTAAGGGTGAAGTGACGATGTGTGTTGGAAGTGGTTCCAAGATTGATATGATCATCATCGCACACTCCCTATACTTTCGGGATTAGTATTGAACCTTAATAAGTGTTATTTGGTGTTTGCGTTGAGCATGAATATGATTTGATCATGTTTATTGCAATACGGTTATTCATTTAAGTAAGAGAATAAATTGTTGTTCTGTTTACATATATGGTTACACACCCAATGAAAATGGTTCATTGGATCTCGACCGTAGTGATACACATATTCATAATATTGAAACCAAAAAGATGCAAAGTTAATAATGATAGTGCAACTTATTTGTGGCACTGCCGTTTAAGTCATATTGGTGTAAAGCGCATGAAGAAACTCCATGCTGATGGGCTTTTGGAATCACTTGATTATGAATCACTTGATGCTTGCGAACCATGCCTTATGGGCAAGATGACTAAAATGCCGTTCTCCAGAACAATGAAGCAAGCAACAAATTTGTTGGAAATCATACATACTAATGTATGTGGTCCGATGAATATTAAGGCTTGCAGCAGGTATCATTATTTTCTGACCTTCACAGATGATTTGAGCAGATATGGGGATATCTACTTGATGAAACATAAGCCTGAAACATTTGAATAGCTCAAAGAATTTCAGAGTGAAGTGGAAAATCATCGTCACAAGAAAATAAAAGTTTCTACGATATGATCGCAGAGGTAAAATATTTGAGTAATGAGTTTGGCCTTCAATTAAAACAATGTGAAATAGTTTCACTAATCACGCCACCTGGAACACCATAGTGTAATGGTGTGTCCGAACGTCATAACCGTATTTTATTAGATATAGTGCGATCTATGATGTCTCTTACCGATCTACCACTATCGTTTTGGGGTTATGCATTAGAGACAGCTGCATTCACGTTAAATAGGGCACCATCTAAATCCGTTGAGACGACACCGTGTGAACTATGGTTTGGCAAGAAACCTAAGCTGTCATTTCTTAAAGTTTGGAGTTGCGATGCTTATGTGAAAAAGTTTCATCTCGATAAGCTCAAACTCAAATCGGAGAAATATGTCTTCATAGGATACCCAAAGGAGACAGTTGGGTACACCATCTATCACAGATCCGAAGGCGAGACATTCGTTGCTAAGAATGGATCCTTTTTAGAGAAGGAGTTTCTCTCGAAAGAAGTGAGTGGGAGGAAAGTAGAAAACTTGATAAGGTAATTGTACCTTCTCCCAAATTGGAAAGTAGTTCATCACAGAAATCAGTTCCAGTGATGCCTACACCGATTAGTGAGGAAGTTAATGATGATGATCATGAAACTTTGGATCAAGTTACTACCAAACCTCGTAGGTCAACCATAATAAGATCCGCACCAGAGTGGTACGGTAATCCTGTTCTGGAGGTTATGTTACTAGACCATGACGAACCTATGAACTATGAAGAAGCAATGGTGAGCCCAGATTCCGCGAAATGGTTTGAGGCCATGAAATCTGAGATAGGATCCATGTATGAGAACAAAGTGTGGACTTTGATGGACTTGCCCGAGGATCGGTAAGCCATAGAAAATAAATGGATCTTCAAGAGGAAGACGGACACGGATAGTAGTGTTACTATCTACAAAGCTCGAATTGTTGCAAAAGGTTTTCGACAAGTTCAAGGTGTTGACTACGATGAGAGTTTCTCACTCGTATCTATGCTTAAGTCTGTCCGAATCATGTTAGCAATTGCCGCATTTTATGAAATCTGGCAAATAGATAAACAAAACTGCATTCCTTAATGGATTTATTAAAGAAGAGTTGTATGTGATGCAACAAGATGGTTTTGTCAATCCTAAAGGTGCTGACAAAATATGCAAGCTCCAGCGATTCATCTATGGACTGGTGCAAGCATCTCGGAGTTGGAATACACGCTTTGATAAGTTGATCAAAGCATATAGTTTTATACAGACTTGCGATGAAGCCTGTATTTACAAGAAAGTGAGTGGGAGCACTACAACATTTCTGATAAGTATATGTGAATGACATATTGTTGATCGGAAATAATGTAGAATTATTCTGCAAAGCATAAAGGAGTGTTTGAAAGGAGTTTTTCAATGAAAGACCTCGGTGAAGCTGCTTACATATTGAGTATCAAGATCTATAGAGATAGATCAAGATGCTTGATAAGTTTTTTTTAATAAGTACATACCTTGACAAGATTTTGAAGTAGTTCAAAATGGAACAGTCAAAGAAAAAGTTTCTTGCCTGTGTTACAAGGTGTGAAGTTGAGTAAGACTCAAAGCCCGACCACGGCAGAAGATAGAAAGAGAATGAAAGTCATTCCCTATGCCTCAGTCATAGGTTCTATAAAGTATGCCATGCTGTGTACCAGATCTATTGTATACCATACACTATGTCAAGAGAGGGAGTACAATAATGATCTAGGAGTAGATCAATGGACAGCGGTCAAAATTATCCTTACTGGAATAAGGATATGTTTCTCGATTATGGAGGTGACAAAAGGTTCGTCGTAAAGGGTTACGTCGATGCAAGTTTTGACACTGATCCAGATGACTCTAAGTCTCAATCTAGATACATATTGAAAGTGGGAACAATTAGCTAGAGTAGCTCCATGCAGAGCATTGTTGACATAGAAATTTGCAAAATACATGCGGATCTGAATGTGGCAGACCCGTTGACTAAACTTCTCTCACAAGCAAAACATGAACACTTTTTGGGTCTTAATCACATAGTGATGTGAACTAGATTATTGAATCTAGTAAACTCTTTGGGTATTAATCACATAGCGATGTGAACTAGATTACTGACTCTAGTAAACCCTTTGGGTGTTGATCACATATCGATGTGAACTATGGGTATTAATCACATGGTGATGTGAACTATTGCTGTTAAATCACATGGAGATGTGAACTAGATTATTGACTCTAGTGCAAGTGGGAGACTGAAGGAAATATGCCCTAGAGGCAATAATAAAGTTATTATTTATTTCCTTATTTCATGATAAATGTTTATGCTAGAATTGTATTAACCGGAAACATAATACATGTGTGAATACATAGACAAACAGAGTGTCACTAGTATGCCTCTACTTGACTAGCTCGTTGATCAAAGATGGTTAAGTTTCCTAGCCATAGACATGAGTTGTCATTTGATTAACGGGATCACATCATTAGGAGAATGATGAGATTGACATGACCCATTCCATTAGCTTAGCACCCGATCGTTTAGTATGTTGCTATTGCTTTCTTCATGACTTATACATGTTCCTATAACTATGAGATTATGTAACTCCCGTGTGCCGGAGGAACACTTTGTGTGCTACCAAACGTCACAACATAACTGGGTGATTATAAAGGTGCTCTACAGGTGTCTCCAAAGGTACATGTTGGGTTGACGTATTTCGAGATTAGGATTTGTCACTCCGATCGTCGGAGAGGTATCTCTGGGCCCTCTCGGTAATGCACATCACTTAAGCCTTGCAAGCATTGCAACTAATGAGTTTGTTGCGGGATGATGTATTACGGAACGAGTAAAGAGACTTGCCGGTAACGAGATTGAACTAGGTATTGGATATCGACGATCGAATCTCGGGCAAGTAACATACCGATGACAAAGGGAACAACGTATGTTGTTATGCAGTTTGACCGATAAAGATCTTCGTAGAATATGTAGGAGCCAATATGGGCATCCAGGTCCTGCTATTGGTTATTGACCGGAGACGTGTCTCGGTCATGTCTACATAGTTCTCGAACCCGTAGGGTCCGCACGCTTAAGGTTTCGATGACAGTTATATTATGAGTTTATACGTTTCGATGTACCGAAGGTTGTTTGGAGTCCCGGATGTGATCACAGACATGACGAGGAGTCTCGAAATGGTCGAGACATAAAGATTGATATATTGGAAGCCTATGTTTGGATATCGGAAGTGTTCCGGGTGAAATCGGGATTTTACCGGAGTACCGGGAGGTTACCGGAACCCCCCGGGAGATATATGGGCCTTAGTGGAAAAGAGAAGAGGCAGCCAGAGATTGGCCGCGCCCCCCTCCCCTCCCTTGGTCCGAATAGGACAAGGAGAGGGGGCCGGCCCCCTTTCCTCTTTTCCCCCTCCGCGAATCCTATTGCAACTAGGATTGGGGGGGGGGGGAATCCTACTCCCGGAGGGAGTAGGACTCCTCCTGGCGCGCCTCTCCTAGGTCGGCCGCACCCCCCCCCCCCCTTGAGCCTTTATATACGGAGGCAGGGGCAACCCAGAGGAACACAAGTTGATCCACGTGATCATATTCTTAGCCGTGTGCGGCGCCCCCTACTACCATAGTCCTCGATAATATTGTAGCGGTGCTTAGGCGAAGCCCTGCGACAGTAGTACATCAAGATCGTCACCATGCCGTCGTGCTGACGGAACTCTTCCCCGACACTTTGCTGGATCAGAGTCCGGGGATCGTCATCGAGCTGAACGTGTGCTAGAGCTCGGAGGTGCCGTAGTTTCGGCGCTTGATCGGTCGGGCCGTGGAGACGTACAACTACATCAACCAAACGCTTCCGCTGTCAATCTACAAGGGTACACTCTCCCCTCTCGTTGCTATGCATCACCATGATCTTGCGTGTGCGTAGGAATTTTTTTGAAATTATTACGTTCCCCAACGCAAGTATCTTCGGAGACACCTGTAGAGCACCTTTATAATCACCCAGTTACGTTGTGACGTTTGGTAGCACACAAAGTGTTTCTCCGGTAAACGGGAGTTGCATAATCTCATAGTCATAGGAACATGTATAAGTCATGAAGAAAGCAATAGCAACATACTAAACGATCGGATGCTAAGCTAACGGAATGGGTCAAGTCAATCACATCATTCTCTTAATGATGTGATCCCGTTAATCAAATGACAACCCATGTCAATGGCTAGGAAACTTAACCATCTTTAATCAACGAGCTAGTCAAGTAGAGGCATACTAGTGACACTCTGTTTGTCTATGTATTCACACATGTATTATGTTTCCGGTTAATACAATTCTAGCATGAATAATAAACATTTATCATGATATAAGGAAATAAATAATAACTTTATTATTGCCTCTAGGGCATATTTCCTTCAATAACAACTCAATAATAAATATTTATACCTACCCAGAACAAAAGGAACCATGGATATAGCAAATATCATAATAAAGTAAAACATCTCACCATTAATCATGTGGATTTTATATAATAAACTACAGCTAATATATCTCCATAATGGTATCTAAATATCAGTGTGCCATCTTTCCGATAAAATGAAGGTGATACAACCGCACCAAATGCAAATCCGGTACATCTGCATAACTAGATGCACACGACTCAACATGAACCCTTAACTACTAATGGATCACCTAAACATGAATCGTTCAAGTATTAATCAGCTTGACTATGTACTAATAGTGTTGTGCAAAGTCATTAGAACATCATATGTAGTGTTACACCTAATACAAAGTTTGGCTGGATTTTTAGTTTTGGCTTTGACGCAATATCATGAACACATCCTATGCGAACATCGCTAGAAAATGTGAAATAAATCCAAAAGAATGTGAGCACCGGTCAAGTCTAGGACTTGAACACTGGTGGTGGCTGATTACACCACAAGAAACCTAACCATCTGAGCTATGCTCAGTTCGCATTGGCTCGCTCATTATTTGAACTTTAATTAGTTCCATATGTCTAGACACTGGTAGTCAAAGTTTGAAAATATTTTACTTTAGATATGCTTAAGATTAGAGCTTTTTAGACAATCAAAGAATGTGTATTGTGTCACTTGTTACCATCATCACTTCGTGCAGTGTCTTTTCCTAGGTGAAGGACGTAGCTATCGTAATCCTAAGAAAAAATATGTGGTATTATGAAAACGTTTCCAAATCATGGAAGAGCCAAATATTATTTAACTGGAACATTTCTGTGAAACTCGCAAGAACACGTTAAGGACTTTCACTAAACAACTAGTGTCGATAAGCAATTTTTACTCCAATTTCCTTTTTGTTGCATGCACCATACTTCACAACGCCGCGAACCGACGATCACATGTACCATGTTGGAAATACAGATAGATGCCAATCACAATGCTCTACCGTGCGGATCACGAACCCACTAGCCAGTGGTGAAAAAAGTCAGAGTGTAAGAACGCAAAGTACGGATCATGCTAGGCGACAGATCCGATCGAATAAGTCTCTTCTATGCACCCCTAGCAGAAAAGAGAAAACCTTTTCTAGTCATGCAGCGTCCTCTCGAACGCATAAAATTAGAGCAAGATTGCTAACACCGATGCCAATTGACCGATGCACCTTACATTATCTCCGGTTTTAGGTGTGGCCACAGGACGAACGACTGAACAAGGAAAGAACAAATGTATGTCACCCGCAAAAGAAAAAGGAAACAGATGTACTATGTCTATGGGCGTGTTGACAGAGGTGACATCGCAGTGGGTGCACGAGTCGCTCATCATGCATCTGGTTAGAGGAATGTTTAGGATTTCTCTCGCACAAATGTAAAACTACTGCATCTGGTTAAAAAGAATTAAAGTATTGACTGGTACCCTCCCTTTTTTACAGAAAAGTCAAAGACCATATACGCAGGAGCGTTGCTATACACACGGATTTTCGCACTAATGTGAGGTGGAAGTATACATGTGAGTTAAAAGTTTCTAATGTGGGGTGAACAAGCTTCTTGGAAATGAGAGCACTATTAGTGTCACTAAGGGCATCTCCAATGCCAACGATCAAACGACCCGCATACGTCTGGACATGTTGTGTCATTCAACCAGTCTATCGAACGGTCCGGACATGTCTTTTTCTCACAAATCGAGGACAAAATAGTGGGGCTTTGCAGACCTCCGGACTGCTGACACGCCCGCGTCTAACCGCGCTGGCTCACCCAAACCCACTACCTCGTCCGAAATGGTCAAGATCGCTCCAGAGCGTCAGTGCAACATTCTTGCCCGACCAGAGCAAACGCGGCCTCTCACTGGCAGCGGCATTGAAGCGGCACGCCGGCCGAGAGAGCGCCGCCCGCGCCGTTTCCCGGTGCACGCGACTACGCCGCGTTCATACGACACCATGGTCGGCCATCCGTCAATCCGTCTGCTGCCCACATTAATGGCACGCGGTTGCTGAGAAATCAACTCCGGCGCCACCCGTCCGCCCGCCTGCTGCCCACCATTGCCATTCGCCTGAAGGAAATATGTCCTAGAGGCAATAATAAAGTTGTTATTTATATTTTCTTATATCATGATAAATCTTTATTATTCATTCTAGAACTGTATTAACTGGAAACCTAGTACATGTGTGAATACATAAACAAACAGAGTGTCACTAGTATGCCTTTACTTCATTAGCTCGTTAATCAAAGATGGTTAAGTTTTCTAGCCATGGACAAAGCGTTGTCATTTGCTGAACGGGATCACATCATTAGAGAATGATGTGATTGACTTGACCCATCCGTTAGCTTAGTACTTTGATCGTTTAGTTTACTGTTGTTGCTTTCTCCATAACTTATACATGTTCCTATGATTATGAGATTATGCAACTCCCGAATACCGGAGGAACACTTAATATGCTACCAAATATCACAACGTAACTGTGTGACTATAAAGATGCTCTACAAGTGTCTCTAATGGTGTTTGTTGAGTTGGCATAGATCGAGATTAGGATTTTTCACTCCGTGTATCGGAGAGGTATCTCTGCGCCCACTCGGTAATGCATATCACTACAAGCCTTGCAAGCAATGTGACTAATGAGTTAGTTACGGGATGTTGCATTACAGAACGAGTAAAGAGACTTGCCGATAACGAGATTGAACTAGGCATTGGGATACCGATGATCAAATCTCGGGCAAGTAACATACCGATGACAAAGGGAACAATGTATGTTGTTATGCGGTTTGACCGATAAAAATCTTCGTAGAATATGTAGGAACCAATATGAGCATCCAGGTTCCGCTATTAGTTATTGACCGGAGATGAGTCTCGGTCATGTCTACATAGTTCTCGAACCCGTAGGGTCCGCACGCTTAATGTTCGGTGACGATCGGTATTATGAGTTTATGTGTTTTGATGTACCGAAGGTAGTTCGGAGTCCCGAATATGATCACGGACATGACGAGGAGTCTCAAAAAGGTCGAGACATAAAGACCGATATATTGGAAGCCCATGTTTGGACATCGGAATGGTTCTGGATGAGTTCGGGCATTTACCGGAGTACCAAAAGGTTACCGGAAACCCCCGGGGAGTACATGGGCCTTATTGGGCCTTAGTGGAATAGAGGAGAGGAAGGCCAAGGTGGAGGGCGCGGCCCCCCCTAGCCCAATCCGAATTGGGTGGGGCATGTTGGGAAACGTAGTAATTTCAAAAAAAATCCCACGCACACGCAAGATCATGGTGATGCATAGCAACGAGAGGGAAGAGTGTCGTCCACGTATCCTTGTAAACCATAAGCAGAAGCATTATGAGAACGCGGTTGATGTAGTCGAACGTCTTCATGATCCAACCGATCCAAGTACCGAACGCACGGCACATCCGAGTTCAGCACACGTTCAGCTCGATGACGTCCCACGAACTTCGATCCAGCAGAGCTTCACGGGAGAGTTTTGTTAGCATGACGACGTGTTGATGGTGATGATGTTGCTACCGACACAGGGCTTTGCCTAAGCACCGCTATGATATGATCAAGGTGGATTATGGTGGAGGGGGGCACCGCACACGGCTAAGGGACCAATGATCAACTTGTGTGTCTAGAGGTGCCCCCTTGCCCCCGTATATAAAGGAGCAAAGGGGGAGGCCGGCCGGCCCTCTATGGCGCGCCAGGAGGAGGAGTCCTCCTCCTAGTAGGAGTAGGACTCCCCTCTTTCCTACTCCTACTAGGAGGGGGAAAGGAAGGGGGAGAGGGCGAAGGAAAGGGGGCGCCACCCCCCTCTCCTAGTCCAATTCGGACTAGAGGGGGAGGGGCGCGCGGCCTGCCCTAGGCCAGCCCTCTCTCTCTCCCCACTAAGGCCCATTATTTCTTCGGGGGGGGGGGGTCCGGTAACCCTCCGGCACTCCGATTTTCTCCGGAATCACCCGGAACAGTTCCGGTGTCCGAATATAGTCGTCCAATATATCGATCTTTACATCTCAACCATTTCGAGACTCTTCGTCATGTCTGTGATCATATCCGGGACTCCGAACTACCTTCGGTACATCAAAACACAAAAACTCATAATACCGATCGTCATCGAACTTTAAGCGTGCGGACCCTATGGGTTCGAGAACTATGTAGACATGACCGAGACACGTCTCCGGTCAATAACCAACAGCGGAACCTGGATGTTCATATTGGCTCCCACATATTCTACGAAGATCTTTATCGGTCAAACCGCATAACAGCATACGGTGTTCCCTTTGTCATCGGTATGTTACTTGCCCGAGATCGATCGTCGGTATCTCAATACCTAGTTCAATCTCATTACCGGCAAGTCTCTTTACTCGTTCTATAATGCATCATCCCGCAACTAACTCATTAGTTACATTGCTTGCAAGGCTTATAGTGATGTGCATTACCGAGTGGGCCCAGAGATACCTCTCCGACAACCGGAGTGACAAATCCTAATCTTGATCTATGACAACTCAACAAGTACCATCAGAGACACCTGTAGAGCACCTTTATAATCACCCAGTTACGTTGTGACATTTGGTAGCACACAAAGTGTTCCTCCGGTAATCGGGAGTTACATAATCTCATAGTCATAGGAACATGTATAAGTCATGAAGAAAGCAATAGCAGTAAACTAAAACGATCAAGTGCTAAGCTGGCGAAATGGGTCAAGTCAATCACATCATTCTCTAATGATGTGATCCCGTTAATCAAATGACAACTCATGTCTATGGGTAGGAAACGTAACCATCATTGATTCGACGAGCTAGTCAAGTAGAGGCAAACTAGTGACACTCTGTTTGTCTATGTATTCACACATGTACTAAGTTTCCGGTTAATACAATTCTAGCATGAATAATATACATTTATCATGATATAAGGAAATAAATAATAACTTTATTATTGCCTCTAGGGCATATTTCCTTCAGTCTCCCACTTGCACTAAAGTCAATAATCTAGTTCACATCTTTATGTGATTAGTTCACATCTCCATGTAACTAATACCCAAAGGGTTTACTAGAGTCAATAATGTAGTTCACATCGCTATGTGATTAACACCCAAAGAGTGATCATGTTTTGCTTGTGAATGAAGTTTAGTCTACGGGTCGGCAACATTCAGATTCGTATGTATTTCACAAATTTCTATGTCTACAATGCTCTGCACGTAGCTATTCTATCTAATTGCTCCCACTTTCAATATGTATCCAGATTGAGACTTAGAGTCATCTAGATTGATGTAAAAAGCTTGCATCGACGTAAATCTTTACGAGGAACTCTTTTTATCACCTCCATTACCGAGAAATATTTCCTTAGTCCTCTAAGGATAATTTTGACCGCTGTCCAGTGATCTACTCCTAGATCACTATTGTACTCCCTTGCGAGAATCATGCTAAGGTGTACAATAGGACTGGTAAACAACATAACATACTTTATAGAACCTATGACTGAGGCATAGAGAATGACTTTTCATTCTCTTTCTATTTTCTGTCGTGGTCGGGTTTTGAGTCTTTACTCAACTTCACACCTTGCAACACAGGAAAGAACTCCTTCTTTGACTGTTCCATTTTGAACTACTTCAAAATCTTGTCAGGGTATGTACTCATTGAAAAAACTTATCAAGCGTCTTGATCTATCTCTATAGATCTTGATGCTCAAGATGTAAGCAGCTTCACCGAGGTCTTTCTTTGAAAAACTCCTTTCAAACACTCCTTTATGCTTTGCAGAATAATTCTTCATTATTTCCGATCAACAATATGTCATTCACATATACTTATCAGAAATGCCGTAGTGCTCCCTCTCACTTTTTTGTAAATACAGGCTTCACCGCAAGTCTATATAAAACCATATGCTTTGATCAACTCATCAAAGTGTATATTCCAACTCTGAGATGCTTGCACCAGTCCATAGATGGATCGTTGGAGCTTGCTCATTTTGTTAGCACCTTTTAGGATCGACAACCTTCTGGTTGCATCATAAACAACTCTTCCTTAAGAAATTCATGAAGGAATACAGTTTTGACATCCATTTGCCAGATTTCATAAAATGCGGCAATTGCTAACATGATTCAGACAGACTTTTAAGCATCGATACGAGTGAGAAAATCTCATCATAGTCAACACCTTGAACTTGTCAAAAACATTTTGCGACAATTCGAGCTTTGTAGATGGTAACACTACTATCAGCGTCCGTCTTCCTCTTGAAGATCCATTTATTCTTAATGATTCACCGATCATCAGGCAAGTCAATCAAAGTTCATACTTTGTTATCATACATGGATCCCATCTCAGATTTCATGGTCTCAAACCATTTCGCGGAATCTGGGCTCATCATCGCTTCCTTATAGTTCGTAGGTTCGTCATGGTCAAGTAACATGACATCCAGAACAGGATTACCGTACCACTCTGGTGTGGATCTCACTCTAGTTTACCTACGAGGTTCGGTAGTAACTTGACCTGAAGTTACATGATCATCATCATTAGCTTCCTCACAAATTGGTGTAGGATTCACAGGAACAAATTTCTGTGATGAACTACTTTCCAATAAGGGAGCAAGTATAGTTACCTTATCAAGTTCTACTTTCCTCCCACTCACTTCTTTCGAGAGAAACTCCTTCTCTAGAAAGGATACATTCTTAGAAACGAATGTCTTGCCCTTGGATCTGTGATAGAAGGTGTACCCAACTGTCTCCTTTGGGTATCCTATGAAGACACATTTCTCCGATCTGGGTTTGAGCTTATCAGGATGAAACTTTTTCACATAAGCATCGCAACACCAAACTTTAAGAAACGACAACTTTGGTTTCTTGCCAAACCACAGTTCATATGGCGTCGTCTCAACGGATTTAGATGGTGCCCTATTTAACGTGAATGCAGCTGTCTCTAATGCATAACCCCAAAATGATAGTGGTAAATCGGTAAGAGACATCATAGATTGCACCATATCTAATATAGTACGGTTACGATGTTTGGACACACCATTACGCTGTGGTGTTCTAGGTGGCGTGAGTTGCGAAACTATTCCACATTGTTTCAAATGAAGACCAAACTCGTAACTCAAATATTCTCCTCCATGATCAGATCGTAGAAACTTTATTTTCTTGTTACGATGATTTTCCACTTCACTGTGAAATTATTTGAACTTTTCAAATGTTTCAGATTTATGTTAAAATAAGATATACCCATATCTTTACTCAAATCATCTGTGAAGGTCAGAAAATAACGATACCTGCCGCGAGCCTCAACACTCATCGGACTGCATACATCAGTATGTATTATTTCCAACAAGTTTGTTGCTTGCTCCATTGTTCCGGAGAATGGAGTCTTAGTCATCTTGCCCATGAGGCATGGTTCGCAAGCATCAACCGATTCATAATCAAGTGATTCCAAAATCCCATCAGCATGGATTTTCTTCATGCCCTTTACACCAATATGACCTAAACGGCAGTGCCACAAATAAGTTGCACTATCATTATTAACTTTGCATCTTTTGGCTTCAATATTATGAATATGTGTATCACTACGATCGAGATTCAATAAACCATTCACCTTGTGTGTATGACCATTGAAGGTTTTATTCATGCAGACAGAACAACAATTATTCTTTGACTTTAAATTAATAACCGTATTGCAATAAACATGATCAAATCATATTCATGCTTAACGCAAACACCAAATAACATTTATTTAGGTTCAACACTAATCCCGAAAGTATAGAGAGTGTGCGATGATGATCATATCAATCTTGGAACCACTTCCAACACACATCGTCACTTCACCCTTAACTAGTCTATGTTCATTCTGCAACTCCCATTTCGAGTTACTAATCTCAGCAAGTGAACTAGTATCAAATACTGAGGGGTTGCTATAAACACTAGTAAAGTACAAATCAATAACATGTATATCAAATATACCTTTGTTCACTTTTCCATCCTTCTTATCCGCCAGATACTTGGGGCAGTTCTGCTTCCAGTGACCAGTCCCTTTGTAGTAGAAGCACTCAGTCTCAGCCTTAGGTCTAGACTTGGGCTTCTTCACTTGAGCAGCAACTTGCTTGCCGTTCTTCTTGAAGTTCCCCTTCTTCCCTTTGCCCTTTTCTTGAAACTAGTGGTCTTGTCAACCATCAACACTTGATGCTTTTCTTGATTTCTACCTTCGTCGATTTCTACATCACGAAGAGCTTGGGAATCGTTTCTGTTATCCCTTGCATATTATAGTTCATCACTAAGTTCTAGTAACTCGGTGGTAGTGACTAGAGATCTTTGTCAATTACTATCTTATTTGGAAGATAAACTCCCACTTGATTCAAGCAATTGCACTACCCAGAAAATCTGAGCACTGATACGTCTCCAACATATCTATAATTTTTGATTGCTCCATGCTATATTATCTACTGTTTTGAATGTTTATGGGCTTTATTATACACTTCTATATCATTTTCGGGACTAACCTATTAACCCAGAGCCCAGTGCCAGTTTCTGTTTTTACCCTGTTTTAGGGTTTCGAAGAAAAGGAAAACCAAACGGAGTCCAATTGACCTGAAACTTCACGGAACTCATTTTGGAAGGAAAGAAGCCTAGAAGACTTGGAGTGCATGTCGGGGGATCTGCGAGGAGGTCATGAGGCAGGGGGCGCGCCCACCTCCCTGGGCGCGCCCTCCACCCTCGTGAGCCCCTCGTGGCCCCCCTGACGTACTTCTTCCGCCTATATATCTCCATATACCCTAAAAACATCCATGAACACAATAGATCAGGAGTTCCGCCGTCTTAAGCCTCCGTAGCCACCGAAAGCCAATCTAGACCCGTTCCAGCACCCTGCCGGAGGGGGCAATCCTTCTCCGGTGACCATCTTCATCATCCCGGTGCTCTCCATGACGAGGAGGGAGTAGTTCTCCCTCGGGGCTGAGGGTATGTACCAGTAGCTATGTGTTTGATCTCTCTCTCTCTCTCTCTCTCTCGTGTTCTTGAGGTGATACGATCTTGATGTATTGCGAGATTTGCTATTATAGTTGGATCCTATGATGTTCTTCCCCCCTCTACTCTCTTGTAATGAATTGAGTTTCCCCTTTGGAGTTATCTTATTGGATTGAGTCTTTAAAGATTTGAGAACACTTGATGTATGTCTTGCCGTGGATATCTTTGGTGACAATGGGATATCACGTGATTCACTTGATGTATGTTTTGGTGATCAACTTGTGGGTTCCGCCCATGAACCTATGCATAGCGGTTGGCACATGTTTTCGTCGTGATTCTCCGGTAGAAACTTTGGGGCACTCTTTGAGGTCCTTTGTGTTGGTTGAATAGATGAATCTGAGATTGTGTGACGCGTATCGTATAATCATACCCACGGATACTTGAGCTGACATTGGAGTATCTAGGTGACATTAGGGTTTTGGTTGATTTGTGTCTTAAGGTGTTATTCTAGTATGAACTCTAGGGCTGTTTGTGACACTTATAGGAATAGCCCAACGGATTGATTGGAAAGAATAACTTTGAGGTGGTTTCGTACCCTACCATATCTCTTCGTTCATTCTCTGCTATTAGTGACTTTGAAGTGACTCTTTGTTGCATGTTGAGGGATAGTTATGTGATCCAATTATGTTAGTATTGTTGAGGGAACTTACACTAGCGAAAGTATGAACCCTAGGCCGTATTTCCACACATTGCAATACCGTTTACGCTCACTTTTATCACTTGTTACCTTGCTGTTTTTATTATTTCAGATTACAAATACCTTTATCTACTATCCATATACCACTTGTTTCACCATCTCTTCGCCGAACTAGTGCACCTATACAATTTACCATTGTATTGGGTGTGTTGGGGACACAAGAGACTCTTTGTTATTTGGTTGTAGGGTTGCTTGAGAGAGACCATCTTCATCCTACGTCTTCTATGGATTGATAAACCTTAGGTCATCCACTTGAGGGAAATTTGCTACTGTCCTACAAACCAATGTCTACAAGAAGAAGGTTGTGTAGTATACAATAAGCTCTTTTCTGGCGCCGTTGCCGGGGAGGTTAGCACTTGAAGGTATATCTTAGGTCTTGCAATCGAGTCTTTTAGTTTCTTGTTTTATCACTAGTTTAATTTATAAAAGAAAACTATAAAAAATGGAATTGAGTTTGTCTCATACGCTTCACATTTTTAATATCTTTCGTGAGTTTGATGGAAAGGATAATTGTGCTCAAGTGCTAGAACAAGAAATCTATAAAATGTTTGGCACTAAATATTTGAACGATGAGCATGATTGCAATGTTGTTAGTATGAATTACTTGAATATCCATGATGCTAATGATATGCAAAGCCACAAGCTTGGGGAAGCTTTGTTTGATGAAGATGATATTTTTTGCCCCCCAAGTTTTGATGAGCAAATTTATTATGATGAAAGCATGCCTCCTATCTATGATGATTATTGTGATGACATGTATGCTATAAAGAATAATGATGTCCATGAAACTTGTCATCATGATTTTAGTTTTCAATTGGATTATGCCTCACATGATAATTATTTTGTTGAGTTTGCTCCCACTATTATTCATGAGAAGAATTTTGCTCATGTGGAGAGTAGTAAATTTTCTATGCTTGTAGATCATGAAAAGAATGCTTTAGGTGCTGGTTATATTGTTGAATTCATTCATGATGCTACTTAAAATTATTATGCGGGAGGAATATATGCTTGTAGGAATTGTAATAATATCAAGTTTCCCCTCTATATGCTTAAAATTTTGAAGTTATGCTTGTTTTGCTCTCCTATGCTAGTTGATTATTGTTCACACAAGTTGTTTTCTCACAAAATCCCTATGCATAGGAAGTGGGTTAGACTTAAATGTGCTAGTCATATTCTTCAAGATGCTCTCTTTATGTTACAATTCTTATCGTTTATGTGAGCATCGTTGAAATCATCATGCCTAGCTAGGGGCGTTAAACGATAGCGCTTGTTGGGAGGCAACCCAATTTTATTTTTGTTCCTCGATTTTTGTTCCTGTTTAGTAATAAATAATTATCTAGCCTCTGTTTATATGTGGTTTTATACTCTTAATTAGTGTTTGTACCAACTAGAACCTTTGGGAAGACTTGGGGGAAGTCTTTGTGATCATGCTGTAAAAAACAGAAACTTTAGCGCTCACGAGAATTGCTGCCATTTTTTATTGGAGAGTGCTATTTAGTTAATTATTTTTGCATATGATTAATATTTAAATTCCTCAGGTCCAGTAATTTATTTTGAATTTTTGGGGTTCCATAAGTTTGCTTTAGTTACATATTACTTCAGACTGGTCTGTTTTTGACAGATTCTGTTTTTCATGTGTTGTTTACTTATTTTGATGAATCTATGGCTAGTAAAATAGTTTACAAACCATAGAGAAGTTGGAATACAGTAGGTTTAACACCAATATAAATAAATAATGAGTTAATTACAGTAATTTGAAGTGGTGTTTTGTTTTCTTTCGCTAATGGAGCTTACGAGTTTTCTATTAAGTTTTGTGTTGTGAAGTTTTCAAGTTTTGGGTAAGGATTTGATGGACTATGGAATAAGGAGTGGAAAGAGCCTAAGCTTGGGGATGCCCAAGGCACCCCAAGGTAATATTCAAGGACAACCGAGAGCCTAAGCTTGGTGATGCCCCGGAAGGCATCCCCTCTTTCGTCTTCGTTCATCGTTAACTTTACTTGGAGCTATATTTTTATTTACCACATGATATGTGTTTTGATTGGAGAGTCATTTTATTTTATTTAGTTCTGCTTGCTGCTTGAATAAAATACAAAGATCTGAAATTATTAATTGTAAGAGAGTCTTCATATAGTTGCATAATTATTAGACTACTCATTGATCTTCACTTATATCTTTCGGAGTAGTTTTACGTTTGCTCTAGTGCTTCACTTATATCTTTTTAGAGCACGGTGGTAGTTTTATTTTGAAGAAATAGATGAACTCTCATGCTTCACTTATATTATTTTGAGAGTCTTAAATATCATGGTAATTTTCTAATCCTAATATGCTAGGTATTCAAGATTAGTAAAAACTTTCTTATGAGTGTGTTGAATACTATGAGAAGTTTGATGCTTAATGATTGTTTTGAGATATGGAACTTTGGAGTGACTCTTTGTTGCATGTTGAGGGATAGTTATGTGATCCAATTATGTTAGTATTGTTGAGGGAACTTACACTAGCGAAAGTATGAACCCTAGGCCTTATTTCCAGACATTGCAATACCGTTTACGCTCACTTTTATCACTTGTTACCTTGCTGTTTTTATTATTTCAGATTACAAATACCTTTATCTACTATCCATATACCATTTGTTTCACCATCTCTTCGCCGAACTAGTGCACCTATAAAATTTACCATTGTATTGGGTGTGTTGGTGACACAAGAGACTCTTTGTTATTTGGTTGCAGGGTTGCTTGAGAGAGACAATCTTCATCCTACGCCTCCTACGGATTGATAAACCTTAGGTCATCCACTTGAGGGAAATTTGCTACTGTCCTACATACCTCTGCACTTGGAGGCCGAACAACGTCTACAAGAAGAAGGTTGTGTAGTAGACATCAAGCACATGCTCACTGGTTGAGCTATTCTCCTCCATCTTTGTAGGCAAAGTACTGTCAGAGGTCTCCTACCTCTCGACAGGGGCATGAGTATGAAATACTAATTTCAACTCTTGGAACATCTTATAAGCTCCGTTGCGTTCAAAACATTTTGAAGTCCCGGTTCTAAGCCGTAAAGGATGGTGCACTAAACTATCAAGTAGTCATCATACCGAGCTTTGCCAAATGTTTATAATGTCTGCATATGCTCCTGCAATAGGCCCGTCACCTAGCGGTGCATCAAGGACATAATTCTTCTGTGCAGCAATGAGGATAATCCTCAGATCACGGATCCAATCCGCATCATTGCTACTAACATCTTTCAATTTATTTTTCTCTAGGAACATATCAAAAATAAACGGGGAAGCTATGTGCGAGCTATTGATCTACAACATAGATATGCAAATACTATGAGGACTAAGTTCATGATAAATTTAAGTTCAATTAATCATATTTCTTAAGAACTCCCACTTAGATAGACATCCCTCTAGTCATCTAAATGATCACGTGATCCAAATCAACTAAACCATGTCCAATCATCACGTGAGATGGAGTAGTTTTCAATGGCGAACATCATTATGTTGATCATATCTACTATATGATTCACGCTAGACCTTTTGGTCTCCAGTGTTCCGAGGCCATATCTGCATATGCTAGGCTCGTCAAGTTTAACCCGAGTATTTTTGCGTGTGCAAAACTGTCTTACACCTGTTGTAGATGAACGTTGAGCTTGTCACACCCGATCATCATGTGGTGTCTCGGCACGACGAACTTTGGCAATGGTGCATACTCAGGGAGAACACTTTTACCTTGAAATTTAGTGAGAGATCATCATATAATGCTACCGCCGAACTAAGCAAAATAAGATGTATAAAAGATAAACATCACATGCAATCAAAAATATGTTTCATGATATGGCCATCATGATCTTGTGCCTTTGATCTCTCCAAAGTACTGTCATGATCTCCATTGTTACCGGCATGACACCATGATTTCCATCATCTTGATCTCTATCAATGTGTCGTCACATGGCCGTCTCGCCAACTATTGCTTTTGCAACTATTGCTATCGCATAGCGATAAAGTAAAGCAATTACATGGCACTTGCATCTTATGCAATAAAGAGATAACCATAAGGCTTCTGCCAGTTGCCGATAACTTTAACAAAACATGATCATCTCATACAACAATTTATATCTCATCACGTCTTGACCATATCACATCACAACATGCCTTGCAAAAACAAGTTAGACGTCCTCTACTTTGTTGTTGTAAGTTTTACATGGCTGCTACGGGCTGAGCAAGAACCGTTCTTACCTACGCATCAAAAAAGACAACGATATTTCATCAAGTTAGTGCTGTTTTAACCTTCAACAAGGACCAGGCGTAGTCACACTCGGTTAAACTAAAGTTGGAGAAACTGTTACCCGCCAGCCACCTGTGTGCAAAGCACGTCGGTAGAACCAGACTCGCGTAAGCGTACACGTAATGTCAGTTCGGGTCGCTTCATCCAACAATACCGACGAACCAAAGTGTGACATGCTGGTAAGCAGTATGACTTGTATCTTCCACAACTCACTTGTGTTCTACTCGTGCATATAACATCTACGCATAAACCTGGCTCTGATGCCACTGTTGGGGAATGTAGTAATTTCAAAAAAAATCATACGCACACGCAAGATCATGGTGATGCATAGCAACAAGAGGGAAGAGTATCGTCCATGTACCCTCGTAGACCGCAAGCGGAAGCGTTATGAGAACGCGGTTGATGTAGTCGAACGTCTTCACGATCCGACCGATCCAAGTACCGAACGCACGGCACCTCCGAGTTCAGCACATGTTCAGCTCGATGACGTCCCACGAACTCCGATCCAGCAGAGCTTCACGGGAGACTTCCATCAGCATGACGGCGTGTTGACAGTGATGATGTTGCTACCGACACAGGGCTTCGCCTAAGCACCGCTACGATATGATCGAGGTCGATTATGGTGGAGGGGGGCACCGCACACGGCTAAGGGATCAATGATCAACTTGTGTGTCTAGAGGTGCCCCCTTGCCCCCATATATAAAGGATCAAAGGGGGAGGCCAGCTAGCCCTCTATGGCGAGGAGGAGTCCTCCTCCTAGTAGGAGTAGGACTCCCCTCTTTCCTACTCCTACTAGGAGGGGGAAAGGAAGGGGGAGAGGGAGAAGGAAAGGGGGGCGCCGCCCCTCCCCCTCTCCTAGTCCAATTCGGACTAGAGGGGGAGGGGTGCACGGCCTGCCTAGGCCAGCCCTCTCTCTCTCCACTAAGGCCCATAAGGCCCATTATTTCTCCCGGGGGGTTCCGGTAACCCTCCAGCACTCCGGTTTTCTCCGAAATCACCCGGAACACTTCCGGTGTCCGAATATAGTCGTCCAATATATCGCTCTTTATGTCTCGACCATTCCGAGACTCCTCGTCATGTCTGTGATCATATCCGGGACTTCAAACTACCTTTGGTACATCAAAACACAAAAACTCATAATATCGATCGTCACCGAACTTTAAGTGTGCGAACCCTACGGGTTCGAGAACTATGTAGACATGACCGAGACACGTCTCCGGTTAATAAACAATAGCGGAACCTGGATGTTCATATTGGCTCCCACATATTCTACGAAGATCTTTATCGGTCAAACCGCATAACAGCATACATTGTTCCCTTTGTCATCGGTATGATACTTGCCCGAGATTCGATCGTCGGTATCTAAATACCTAGTTCAATCTCGTTACCGACCAGTCTCTTTACTCATTCTGTAATGCATCATCCCACAACTAACTCATTAGTTACAATGCTTGCAAGGCTTATAGTGATGTGCATTACCGAGTGGGCCCAGAGATACCTCTCCGACAATTGGAGTGACAAATCCTAATCTTGATCTATGACAATTCAACCCAAATTTATTGATTCGACACAAGGGGAGCCAAAGAATATTCTCAAGTATTAGCAGCTGAGTTGTCAATTCAACCACACCTGGAAACTTAATATCTGCAGCAAAGTATTTAGTAGCAAAGTAATATGATAGTAGTGGTAACGGTAGCAAAAGGTAACAGTAGAAAAAGTAATGTTTTTAGTATTTTGTAGTGATTGTAACAGTAGCAACGGAAAAGTAAATGAGCGAAGAACAATATATGGAAAGCTCGTAGGCAATGGATCGGTGATGGAGAATTATGCCGGATGCAGTTCATCATGTAACAGTCATAACCTAGGGTGACACAGAACTAGCTCCAATTCATCAATGTAATGTAGGCATGTATTCCGAATATAGTCATGCGTGCTTATGGAAAAGAACTTGCATGACATCTTTTGTCCTACCCTCCCGTGGCAGCGGGGTCCTAATGGAAACTAAGGGATATCAAGGCCTCCTTTTAATAGAGTACCGGAACAAAGCATTAGCACATAGTGAATACATGAACTCCTCAAACTACGGTCATCACCGGTAAGTATCCCGATTATTGCCAGTTCGGGGTTAACGGATCATAACACATAATAGGTGACTATAGACTTGCAAGATAGGATCAAGTACTCTCATATATTGATGAAAACATAATAGGTTCATATCTAAGATCATGGCACTCGGGCCCTAGTGACAAGCATTAAGCATAGCAAAGTCATAGCAACATCAATCTCAGAACATAGTGGATACTAGGGATCAAACCCTAACAAAACTAACTCGATTACATGATAGATCTCATCCAACCCATCACCGTCCAGCAAGCCTATTGTAACGCCCCATAAGTAACCTTCCCGAATTGTACTCCAACTCTTGCCGTTTCCGGCATTAAGTTATATTTAATTCTCGGGTTCGGGTCTTTGTCTCCATGTGTTGTTTTTGTTTTCGTGCATCTCATATCATGTCATCACGTGCATTGCATTTGCATACATGTTCATCTCATGCATTCGAGCATTTTCCCCGTTGTCCGTTTTGCATTCCGGCACTTCGTTCTCCTCCGGTGGCCATTTCTAGCTTTCTTTCGTGTGTGGGGATTAAAAATTTCCGGATTGGACCGAGACTTGCCATGCGGCCTTGGTTTACTACCGGTAGACCGCCTATCAAGTTTCGGGTCATTTGGACTTCGTTTGATACTCCAACGGTTAACCGAGGGACTAAAAAGGCCTCGTGTGTGTTGCAGCCCAACACCCCTCCAATTTGGCCCAATACCCACCAAACTCTGCTCCATCGTCTCGGTCGTTCGATCACGATCGTGTGGGCAAAAACCGCACCTCATTTGGACTCTCCTAGCTCCCTCTATGCCTATTTAACCCCCCCCCCCTCCGTTTTGGATCGTCCCCTTCCTCAAAACCCTAAAAAAAGGAGATCTCGGATCCCCGCGCCCGGCCGGACATGTCCGCCCTCAGCCGGACGCATCGCGGCGCCGCGCACAGCCAGTGACGAGCCGCCACCTGTCCCGCGCGGGATCCCCGCCGCCGCGGCCCGCCCGGCCCGCAACCGGCCCCCGCGGGCCCGTTCCCGCCGCCCGCGCCTTCCGTCAACCCCGCCGCCGTCTTCTCTCGCTCCGGTGGCCGGAGCCACGCCGCGCCACCGCGGGCTCACCGGAGCTACGCCGCGCCCGACCACCCCGGCCGCCACCAGCCGCACCTCGCCGGGCTCCGCGCCGCCCCCGACCTCGGCTTCCGCGCCGCCCTCGCCGGCGGCCACCTCCGCGCCTCGCCGGCCGCCCTCCCTCGTCGCCGGAGCAAGCCGCCACCTCGCCGGAGTCCTCTCGAGCTACAGTACCGCCGCGAGCTACAGTGGCATCGTCTGGATCTGGATCTGAAAAATCCCCTCGGTTGACTTTTGACCTAATATTCCAGATTTTCATGCTACCTTTGACGCATCATATATTTGCATCCGTGGCTCCGATTTGGGCATATGATATATCAAAATCTTCGTCTCGCGAGTACATCATTTCATTCCATTGCATCATTTGCATTTGAGTTCATCATGATGCCCTAAATGCTGTTGGAAGGAGGCATCATGAGTTAAATTGCAGATCCGTTAGCCCTACATTGACTTTTGTCATTTTTGCCATGATTATTGTGTGCATGATATGCCTGTGCCCCTTTGGGATGAATTGTTAAGCATGTTGTCTTCTTTCCAGAGGTGCCTCCCTTGCATTTTTAGGATGTGTGTGTTGTCTTGTGCAAGCTTGCAAAGTAGGGTATCTGAGTTTACTGATTTCAGGGACTTAGTGAAATTCACCAAGTCTGGGATGTTTTAGTTCACGATGCTATCTGTCCAGCTTGTTTCCTAGTGATCCGTGCCTCTTTTGAAGATGATCAGTAAGAGCGATTTGTTCTACTTGTTGTGCTTACTCCATCCTTGTCTTTACTTGTTATGTTGGAGCACCCTGGGTTGACTCAATCGAGCTCAACTTTTGCATAGTTGTTGTTTTGGGCAGATCGTGAACTCTTTTGCGATTTTGCCGGAGTTATTGCTAGTGATCCATGCATGCTATGCCTTTGTTCTTGCCATGTCTAGCTAGCATTTTGTGCCTTCTTAATGGATATATGCTTGCCTTGCCATGACTTGCACCGTAGTGAGAGCATCGAGCTCGTTTACATGCCTCCGTGAGTTATGATTTCAGCATGTCCCAGTTTTCACTAAGTCTGAAAACTGATTGTGTTTCATCGATGTTCGTGTGCTCGGTGGAGTATTTTGTGAACCCTTTTGGCCCCAGGTCATTTTGGGTGTTTTGTTAACCTTGTTGAGTAGCTCCATGCCATGCTCTTACTTGCCATGTTGAGGTTTTGCTTCATGTTGTTTTGCTGCTCTGAAGAGAGCATCGTGGTCTGAAATTCCAGACTAGCGTTAATTTTGCTAAGTCTGAAATCTGTTTTGCTTACTCAGTTTTGCCATGCTTGTTTGAAGCCCTTAATGGATGAATTTGCCTATGCCTCAGTCCTGGTGATTTGTTAAGCTTCTTGAGTAAATCACTGCCATGCAATTTGTTTTCATGTTTGGTGGCTGTAGCATGTTCATTATGTTGCATTTAGGAGCCTACTTGCTGTAAATCGCAGATCGGTTCGTTTAGTAAATCGCTTGCCATTTCCAAACCGTAGCTCCGATTGCCATGATCTTTATATCGTTTTCAGGGGATTTCTTCCCCTATATCCAGTGGCACACTTGGTTTTCCAAGTTGAGGCCAGGTTCATACATTTCCTGTCACGTCTTGCATTTTGCATCCCGCATAGCATATCATCTTTGCATCTTATTGGTTGCCCTTGCACGTGGTTGATTGTATCCTTGTTGATTGTTTGTGTTGTTGGGTAGAGCCGGGAGACGAGTTCGCTAACGAGGAGCCCGTTGAGTTTGCTTTTGAGGATCCAGTCAATTCTGACAACTGTGCAGGCAAGATGATCACACCCTTGAAATCACTACTATCTTTGCTGTGCTAGTTTGCTCGCTCTTTTGCCTTGCCAATGCTACGATGCCTACCACTTGCTTGTCAGCCTCCCAATTGCCATGATTGAGCCTCTAACCCACCTTTGTCCTAGCAAACCGTTGATTGGCTATGTTATCGCTTTGCTCAGCCCCTTCTTATAGCGTTGCTAGTTGCAGGTGAAGATTGGAGCCGTTCCTTGTTGGAACATTTATTTACTTGTTGGGATATCATTATATTGCTATGTTATCTTAATTCATCTATATACTTGGTAAAGGGTGGAAGGCTCGGCCTCTCGCCTAGTGTTTTGTTCCACTCTTGCCGCCCTAGTTTCCATCATATCGGTTTTATGTTCCCGGATTGTTGCGTCCCTTACGCGGTTGGGCTATAATGGGAACCCCTTGATAGTTCGCCTTGATTAAAGCTTTTCCAGCAATGCCCAACATTGGTTTTACCATTTGCCACCTACCCCCTTTTTCCCTTGGGTTTCCGGAGCCCGAGGGTCATCTTTATTTTAGCCCCCCACGGGCCAGTGCTCCTCTGAGTGTTGGTCCGAACTAGAGTCCTGTGCAGCGCCCCCTCGGGGAAACTCGAGGTTTGGTTTTAGTTGTATGGAGAGCTCATATGAGTGTGCCCTGGGAACGAGATATGTGCAGCTCCTATCGGGATTTGTCGGCACATTCGGGCAGTGTTGCTGGACTAGTTTTGACCTGTCGAATCATCTTGTTGTACCGGGATACCGAGTCTGATCGGTGGGTCCTGGGTGGAGGTCTATTCCTTCGTTGACCGTGAGAGCTTGTTATGGGCTAAGTTGGGACCCCCCTGCAGGGATTGATCTTTCGAAAGTCGTGCCCGCGGTTATGGGCAGATGGGAATTTGTTAATGTCCGGTTGTAGATAACTTGAACCTTAAATAATTAAAATGAATCAACCGAGTGTGTTGCCGTGATGGTCTCTTCTCGGCGGAGTCCGGGAAGTGGACACGGCGTTGGAGTTATGTTTGCGTAGGCTGCTCTCTCTAGTTTTCCGCTCGTGCTTTGCCTCCTCTTCTCGCTCTCCTTTGCGAATAAGTTAGCCACCATATATGCTAGTCGCTTGCTGCAGCTCCACTTACATTACCCCTTTCCTGCCTATTAAGCTTAAATAGTCTTGATCATGAGGGTGCGAGATTGCTGAGTCCTTTGTGGCTCACAGATTACTATTACACCAGATGCAGGAACAGATGATACCTCTCCGGATGGCGCGCTCGAGCTGAAGTGGGAGTACGACGAGGACTGTCAGCGTTACTATGTGTCGTTCCCTGATGATCAGTAGGGATGCCTATTCGGGGTTAGATTCAGGGCCTAGTCGCTTGTTGGGGTCTTTTCTATTTTGGCGCCGTAGTCGGGCCATGAGTGATTGTATGATGGATGTTATTTATGTACTTTGATGTGACGTGGCGAGTGTAAGCCAACTATGCTATTATTCCCCTTTATCTTATATATGTACATGGGTTGTGTAATGATTCCCGACTTGCGACATTGCTTTCCATGCGCCTATGTCTCTAAGTCGTGCCTCGACACGTGGGAGACATAGCCGCATCGAGGGCATTACAAGTTGGTAATCAGAGCCTTCCCTGACCTTAGGAGCCCCATTGCTTGATCATTTTTAGCAGCCGAGTTGTGTCCAGAAAAAATGTTTTGAGTCCTTAGGAATTATATATCGGAGAGTTTAGGAATTCTTTTTACTTCCCAGTCTCCTCATCGCTCTGGTAAGGCATCCCGACGTAGAGTTTTGACTCTTCTCTTCTCAAATTTCACTAAAAAAAATTTAGGATCACGCGAGTATCTTAGTTTTGTTCCGATGGCTTATGATGAGAATACTGTCTTGGTGCCTCCTGTCAGGGGTTTAGTGGAAGTGTCCCAGGGAGTTGAGCTCTGAGGTGTTGTCATCATAATTCTATCGTTGCAATTCTGGTATACTTGAGATATGTGCGCGACATCGAAAATCTCCTTTATGCAGTTCGTTGGTGAGATAACCTCGACGCCACCCAGTACTGGGGCGGGAGTTCGGGAGTATCGCCATAACTTGTATAACGGATGCTTTTCGAAGGTTGAGATAGATGGTTTCCGAAGGTTTCTTGGTTATGTGTTGAAGGATGGATGCAGCTGGATGTAGGATTTGCTAGCTTGGGTGAGATATTATGCTTCCCCCGTATCCCCGACACCTGATTGCATAACCGGAAAGTTTCGGGAGTTTCATAGGTGGGAATTCAAGTAGCCTTAGGATATCTTTCCAACAGATGTGTGATATGAAATTGGGGTTCGACGTCTAGTGGTTCGCCTATTCACGGTCGATTTTACAGTGGCCTCGTTGTGTCTTAAAGAGTCCTTGGCTATGCTGACTCGGGGACGCTTCGTATGTCATGTGCACTCTCTTGTACATGATGGTGTTGTACGGTCGAGCCCGTGTAGGTCCTACCACGAAAACTTCGGACGAAATTTCTATCATGTGTTTGTTCCGGCTTATTTCGCAACCAACCCTTGGTTTTATTTCGAGTTGTGGTATTCGTTCTGCTTCGACGTCATATGTTGATTCCATCCATCGTTGATGTACCTCTTCCACCTGATTCTTCGTGGCTTCGCAATTTAGGAATATGTGACCACTTCAAGAGAAGTGCATTCGTTCATTTTATTCGGATGTGAAGACTTTATGCTGCAATTTTCATTCCGTTGGTTTCACCTTCAATATTTTCTCTTGTGCTAACGGTGGTCAACCTCTTCAGGATGGCTCCCGCTAAGAGCACCAGCCAGAACCAGAATCAAGATCCGCCGCCACCTCCGCCTCCTCCGGAAGCATGGCAAGCTGTGATGGCCGCTACTAATGCAAATACTCAGCTGATCATGCAAATCATCCAAGAGCGGAATCAAAGCAGTCAAGCGAATCAAGGCAACAACCAGAACCATTTTGCAACTCTGAATCAGTTCCTCGCAAATGGTCCAAAGACGTTTAGCAACTACGTTGAGGCTACCGATGCTGATGATTGGTTAGTCGATCTGGGCAAGCATTTTGAATGTAGCAACGTCAGACCTGAAGATTTCATCAAGTTCGCGTCTTTCCAGCTCAAGGATCAGGCCGCAGAGTGGTTTCAGCAGTACCAGGATTCCAGAGGTGGACATTTGATCACTTGGGATGATTTCCGTCGTGATTCCCGAGCTCATCACATTCCTCAAAGTGTGACTGAAAGCAAACGTGAAGAATTCCGCAATCTGAAGCAAGGCTCTTTGTCTGTCTATGACTACAACAAGTTGTTCCAGAAGCTCGCCCGTTTTGCCAAGCAGGATGTTCCTGATGAGAAGAGCATGATCTATCAGTTCAGGGGTGGTCTTCGTGAAGAAATTCAGCTCGCTCTTGTCCTCTTCGAGCAGCTGAGATACGATGAGTTCTACAACATGGCACTGAAGCAAGAGGCTACTCAGCTAAGGTGTGATGCTTCCAGGAAGCGAGTCAGAGACACTACGTCTTCTTCCTCTACTCAAGTGGCCAAGCAGCAGAAGTATTGGCTTCCTCCTCCTCCGTTTCGTCAGCCGTATCAGCAGAAGAGCAAAGGTGGCAGTGGTTCATCCCACCCACCCAACCCAGGCTTTCAGAACAAGACTTCGTCTCAAGCTTCAAGATTGAGTGCTCCGTACCACCGTCCACTCTCAGAGGTCACGTGCAACAAGTGCCAACAGAAGGGTCACTATGCCAACAAGTGTTTCAACCAGAGGCGTCTTCCTCCTCCTCCTCCTGTCAGATCGGCAAGTACAGCTGTCGTCAAGCATAATCCCAAGCACGCCAAGGTCAATATGGTGAATGCAGCTCAGGCAGAGGATTCGTCAGATGTGATCATGGGTAACCTCCCTGTTAACGATATTCCTGCAAAAGTTCTTTTTTGATACAGGTGCATCGCATTGCTTCATTTCCAAACCTTTTGCATCAAAGTATGACTGCGATTATCAGCACCTGCAAAGTTCTTTACAAATTGTGTCACCGGGCAAACAGATGACAGCTAATTTCTGTGTTCCGGATGTTACTATCACCTTGGGAGACCACAAGTTCCTTTCTTCCCCAATTGTTCTTGGCGATTCCGATATCGATCTTATTCTTGGGATGGACTGGCTCTCTAAACACAAGGCTCACCTCGATTGTGCAGCCAGGCAGATTCAACTGACTCATTCGTCTGAAGATGTCATTGTCTTTGCTGCTCGGGATAATACCATCCGGTTGTTCTCTCTCCATGAAAAGGGTGAATTGGATGCTATTTCGCAGATTCCGGTTGTTTGTGAGTATCAAGATGTCTTCCCAGAAGAACTCCCAGGCATGCCTCCAAACTGGCCGGTTGAATTTGTTATTGAACTTGAGCTCGGTACGGAACCTGTGTGCAAATGTCCCTACAAGCTCGGCCTCGAAGAGTTGAAGGAGTTGAAGAAACAACTCGATGTTCAAGAAAGAATGGGTCTCATTCGGCCTAGTACTTCTCCGTGGGGTTGTGGTGTTCTTTTTGTGAAGAAGAAGGATGGAACGGACCGACTTTGTGTTGATTATCGTCCATTGAACAAGAAGACCATCAAGAACAAATATCCACTTCCCAACATCAATGAGCTGTTTGAACAACTCAAGGGTGCCCAAGTATTCTCCAAGCTTGACCTCCGTATGGGTTATCACCAAATTCGCATTCATGAGCAAAATATTCCCAAGACGGCGTTCAGAACAAGCTATGGGTCATATGAATACACTGTTATGTCTTTTGGCCTCGCCAACGCTCCTCCGACGTTCTCTCACATGATGAACTTCATCTTCAACCCCTACACCAACGACTTCGTTTTGGTCTATCTCGACGACATTCTGGTTTTCTCGAAGAACAAGGAAGATCATGCCAAGCACTTGCGTTTGGTTCTTGACAAGGTAAGGGAACATCAGTTCTACGCCAAGTTCTCCAAGTGTGAATTTTGGCTCGATGAGGTTCTTTATCTTGGCCATATTATCTCTGCCAAGGGCATTTCCGTGGATCCTGAGAAGGTGTCTGCAATCGTTAATTGGGAACCTCCTCAGAATGTGAAGCAACTCCGTAGCTTCCTCGGTCTTGCAAGTTATTGCCGAAGATTCGTTGAAAACTTCTCCAAGATCATGAAGCCTCTCTCAAATCTTCTTCAGAAGCACGTCAAGTACGTTTGGTCTCCGGAGTGTGATATTGCTTTCAACGCTTTGAAAGAGAAATTGGTCACTGCTCCAGTTCTGACTCCGCCTGATGAAACCAAGCCGTACGAGGTCTTTTGTGATGCCTCTCTCCAAGGTCTAGGTGTTGTACTGATGCAAGAGAAGAAAGTTGTTGCTTATACCTCTCGCCAGTTGAAGTCTAATGAGAAGAACTACCCCACTCATGATCTCGAGTTGGCGGCAGTTGTGCACGCATTGTTGACTTGGAGACATCTTCTCTTGGGAAGGAAAGTGGACATTTTCACTGATCACAAGAGTCTCAAGTACATCTTCACTCAGCCTAATCTCAACCTCAGGTAGACTCGATGGGTCGAAATGATTCAAGAGTACAATCCGAGTATCGGGTATACTCCGGGCAAGGCTAATGTGATTGCTGACGCTTTGAGCAGAAAAGCATATTGCAACAGTCTGATTCTCAAGCCTTATCAACCCGAGCTTTGTGAAGCTTTCCGCAAACTTAATCTGCAAGTTGTTCCTCAAGGTTTCCTCGCCAACCTTCAAGTTTCTCCTACCTTGGAAGACCAGATTCGCCAAGCCCAGCTTCTTGATGCTATGGTGAAAAAGGTGAAGATTGGTATTGCAAAGAGTCAGTCCAAGTACAAGTGCTACCGACTTGATGACAAGGACACTCTCTTCTTCGAGGATCGAATTGTTGTGCCCAAAGGTGAACTTCGTAAAGTGATCATGAATGAGGCTCACAACTCTCTTCTCTCCATCCACCCTGGGAGCACGAAGATGTATCAAGATCTGAAGCAAACTTATTGGTGGACTCGAATGAAGCGCGAGATCGCTCAATTCGTGAATGAATGTGATGTCTGCAGAAGAGTAAAGGCAGAACTCCAGAGGCCAACAGGTCTCCTCCAACCTCTTGCCATTCCAGAATGGAAGTTTGACCACATTGAAATGGACTTCGTGACTGGGTTTCCTAAGTCCAAGCGTGGCAATGATGCTATATACGTTGTCATCGACAAGCTCACCAAAGTGGCTCATTTCCTGCCTATCAAAGAGTCAATCACTGCAGCTCAATTGGCGGAGCTCTACACCTCTCGAATTGTCTCTCTGCACGGTATTCCTCAAGTGATATCTTCAGACCGTGGCAGCATCTTTACCTCCAAGTTCTGGGATTCTTTTCAGAAGGCCATGGGCACCAGCATTCGCTTCAGCACTGCTTTCCACCCTCAAACAAGCGGTCAAGTCGAGCGTGTCAACCAAATTCTTGAAGATATGCTCAGGGCTTGTGTTATCTCCTTCGGCATGAAGTGGGAGGATTGTCTTCCTTATGCTGAATTCTCGTACAACAACAGTTTCCAAGCAAGTTCCGGCAAGGCCCCATTTGAAATTTTGTATGGTAGGAAGTGCCGTACACCTCTCAACTGGTCTGAAACCGGTGAACGTCAGCTGCTGGGTAATGACCTGATCACAGAGGCAGAAGAAATGTGCAAGGTCATTCGTGATAACCTCAAAGCAGCCCAATCCCGCCAGAAGAGCTACTATGATAGTAAGCACCGTGATTTGGCTTTCGAGATCGGAGATCATGTCTACCTCCGCGTCTCTCCTATGAAAGGGACTCGTCGCTTCGGTATCAAAGGGAAGCTTGCCCCCAGATACGTCGGGCCTTTCAAGATCGTCAGCAAGAGAGGCGACCTCGCCTATCAACTCGAGCTTCCTGCAAACTTTGCCAATGTTCATGATGTGTTCCATGTCTCCCAACTCCGAAAGTGCTTCAAGACGCCTGAGCGCACCATCAACTTCGAGGACATTGAGCTCCAAGAAGATCTCTCCTACCGTGAGCACCCAGTTGCAATCCTTGAAGAGACCGAACGCAAAACTCGCAACAAGTCAATCAAATTTCTCAAAATCAAGTGGTCACACCATTCCGACCGTGAAGCTACCTGGGAATGCGAGGATCACCTCCGTTCTAAGTACCCGGAGTTCTTTCAGGCCTAGATCTCGGGACGAGATCTTTTCATAGTGGTGGAGTGTTGTAACGCCCCATAAGTAACCTTCCCGAATTGTACTCCAACTCTTGCCGTTTCCGGCATTAAGTTATATTTAATTCTCGGGTTCGGGTCTTTGTCTCCGTGAGTTGTTTTTGTTTTCGTGCATCTCATATCATGTCATCACGTGCATTGCATTTGCATACATATTCATCTCATGCATTCGAGCATTTTCCCCGTTGTCCGTTTTGCATTCCGGCGCTTCGTTCTCCTCCGGTGGCCATTTCTAGCTTTCTTTCGTGTGTGGGGATTAAACATTTCCGGATTGGACCGAGACTTGCCATGCGGCCTTGGTTTACTACCGGTAGACCGCCTGTCAAGTTTCGGGTCATTTGGACTTCGTTTGATATTCCAACGGTTAACCGAGGGACTGAAAAGGCCTCGTGTGTGTTGCAGCCCAACACCCCTCCAATTTGGCCCAATACCCACCAAACTCTGCTCCATCGTCTCGGTCATTCGATCACGATCGTGTGGGCAAAAACCGCACCTCATTTGGACTCTCCTAGCTCCCTCTATGCCTATTTAAACCCCCCCTCCGTTTTGGATCGTCCCCTTCCTCAAAACCCTAAAAAAAAGGAGATCTCGGATCCCCGCGCCCGGCCGGACATGTCCGCCCTCAGCCGGACGCACCGCGCTGCCGCGCCCGGCCAGTGACGAGCCGCCACCTGTCCCGCGCGGGATCCCCGCCGCCGCGGCCCGCCCGGCCCGCAACCGGCCCCCGCAGGCCCGTTCCCGCCGCCCGCGCCTTCCGTCAACCCGCCGCCGTCTTCTCTCGCTCCGGTGGCCGGAGCCACGCCGCGCCACCGCGGGCTCGCTGGAGCTACGCCGCGCCCGACCTCCCCGGCGGCCACCAGCCGCACCTCGCCGGGCTCCGCGCCGCCCCCGACCTCGGCTTCCGCGCCGCCCTCGCCGGCGGCCACCACCGCACCTCGCCGGCCGCCTTCCCTCGTCGCCGGAGCAAGCCGCCACCTCGCCGGAGTCCTCTTGAGCTACAGTACCGCCGCGAGCTACAGTGGCATCGTCTGGATCTGGATCTGAAAAATCCCCTCGGTTGACTTTTGACCTAATATTCCAGATTTTCATGCTACCTTTGACGCATCATATCTTTGCATCCGTGGCTCCGATTTGGGCATATGATATATCAAAATCTTCGTCTCAACGAGTACATAATTTCATTCCATTGCATCATTTGCAGTTGAGTTCATCTTGATGCCCTAAATGCTGTTGGAAGGAGGCATCATGAGTTAAATTGCAGATCCATTAGCCCTACATTGACTTTTGTCATTTTTGCCATGATTATTGTGTGCATGATATGCCTGTGCCCCTTTGGGATGAATTGTTAAGCATGTTGTATTCTTTCCAGAGGTGCCTCCCTTGAATTTTTAGGATGTGTGTGTTGTCTTGTGCAAGCTTGCAAAGTAGGGTACCTGAGTTTACTGATTTCAGGGACTTCGTGAAATTCACTAAGTCTGGGATGTTTTAGTTCACGATGCTATATGTCCAGCTTGTTTCCTAATGATCTGTGCCTCTTTTGAAGATGATCAGTAAGAGTGATTTGTTATGCTTGTTGTGCTTAATCCATCCAGGTCTTTACTTGTTATGTTGGATCACCCTGGGTTGACTCAATCGAGCTCAACTTTTGCATAGTTGTTGTTTTGGGCAGATCGTGAACTCTTTTGCGATTTTGCCGGAGTTATTGCTAGTGATCCATGCATGCTATGCCTTTTTTCTTGCCATGTCTAGCTAGCATTTTGTGCCTTCTTAATGGATATATGCTTGCCTTGCCATGACTTGCACCGTAGTGAGAGCATCGAGCTCGTTTACATGCCTCCGTGAGTTAAGATTTCAGCATGTCCCAGTTTTCACTAAGTCTGAAAACTGATTGTGTTTCATCGATGTTCGTGTGCTCAGTGGAGTATTTTGTGAACCCTTTTGGTCCCAGGTCATTTTGGGTGTTTTGTTAAGCTTGTTGAGTAGCTCCATGCCATGCTCTTATTTGCCATGTTCAGGTTTTGCTTCATGTTGTTTTGCTGCTCCGAAGAGAGCATCGTGGTCTGAAATTTCAGACTAGCGTTAATTTCGCTAAGTCTGAAATCTGTTTTGCTTACTCAGTTTTACCATGCTTGTTTGAAGCCCTTAATGGATGAATTTGCCTATGCCTCAGTCCTGGTGATTTGTTAAGCTTCTTGAGTACATCACTGCCATGTAATTTGTTTTCATGTTTGGTGGCTGTAGCATGTTCATTATGTTGCATTTAGGAGCCTACTTGCTGTAAATCGGAGATCGGTTCATTTAGTAAATCGCTTGCCATTTCCAAACCGTAGCTCCGATTGCCATGATCTTTATATCGTTTTTAGGGGATTTATTCCCCTCTATCCAGTGGCACACTTGGTTTTCCAAGTTGAGGCCAGGTTCATGCATTTCCTGTCACGTCTTGCATTTTGCATCCCGCATCGCATCCCGCATAGCATATCATCTTTGCATCTTATTGGTTGCCCTTGCACGTGGTTGATTGTATCCTTATTGCTTGTTTGTGTTGTTGGGTAGAGCCGGGAGACGAGTTCGCTAACGAGGAGCCCGTTGAGTTTGCTTTTGAGGATCCAGTCAATTCTGACAACTGTGTAGGCAAGATGATCACACCCTTGAAATCACTACTATCTTTGTTGTGCTAGTTTGCTCGCTCTTTTGCCTTGCCAATGCTACGATGCCTACCACTTGCTTGTCAGCCTCCCAATTGCCATGATTGAGCCTCTAACCCACCTTTGTCCGAGCAAACCGTTGATTGGCTATGTTACCGCTTTGCTCAGCCCCTTCTTATAGCGTTGCTAGTTGCAGGTGAAGATTGGAGACGTTCCTTGTTGGAACATTTATTTACTTGTTGGGATATCAATATATTGCTATGTTATCTTAATTCATCTATATACTTGGTAAAGGGTGGAAGGCTCGGCCTCTCGCCTAGTGTTTTGTTCCACTCTTGCCGCCCTAGTTTCCGTCATATCGGTGTTATGTTCCCGGATTGTTGCGTCCCTTACGCGGTTGGGCTATAATGGGAACCCCTTGATAGTTCGCCTTGATTAAAGCTTTTCCAGCAATGCCCAACATTGGTTTTACCATTTTCCACCTACCCCCTTTTTCCCTTGGGTTTCCGGAGCCCGAGGGTCATCTTTATTTTAGCCCCCCACGGGCCAGTGCTCCTCTGAGTGTTGGTCCGAACTAGAGTCCTGTGCAGCGCCCCCTCGGGGAAACTCGAGGTTTGGTTTTAGTTGTATGGAGAGCTCATATGAGTGTGCCCTGGGAACGAGATATGTGCAGCTCCTATCGGGATTTGTCGGCACATTCGGGCGGTGTTGCTGGACTAGTTTTGACCTGTCGAATCATCTTGTTGTACCGGGATACCGAGTCTGATCGGTGGGTCCTGGGTGGAGGTCTATTCCTTCGTTGACCGTGAGAGCTTGTTATGGGCTAAGTTGGGACCCCCCTGCAGGGATTGATCTTTCGAAAGCCGTGCCCGCGGTTATGGGCAGATGGGAATTTGTTAATGTACGGTTGTAGATAACTTGAACCTTAAATAATTAAAATGAATCAACCGAGTGTGTTGCCGTGATGGTCTCTTCTCGGCGGAGTCCGGGAAGTGGACACGGCGTTGGAGTTATGTTTGCGTAGGCTGCTCTCTCTAGTTTTCCGCTCGTGCTTTGCCTCCTCTTCTCGCTCTCCTTTGCGAATAAGTTAGCCACCATATATGCTAGTCGCTTGCTGCAGCTCCACTTACATTACCCCTTTCCTGCCTATTAAGCTTAAATAGTCTTGATCGCGAGGGTGCGAGATTGCTGAGTCCTTTGTGGCTCACAGATTACTATTACACCAGATGCAGGAACAGATGATACCTCTCCGGATGGCGCGCTCGAGCTGAAGTGGGAGTACGACGAGGACTGTCAGCGTTACTATGTGTCGTTCCCTGATGATCAGTAGGGATGCCTATTCGGGGTTAGATTCAGGGCCTAGTCGCTTGTTGGGGTCTTTTCTATTTTGGCGCCGTAGTCGGGCCATGAGTGATTGTATGATGGATGTTATTTATGTACTTTGATGTGACGTGGCGAGTGTAAGCCAACTATGCTATTATTCCCCTTTATCTTATATATGTACATGGGTTGTGTAATGATTCCCGACTTGCGACATTGCTTTCCATGCGCCTATGTCTCTAAGTCGTGCCTTGACACGTGGGAGACATAGCCGCATCGAGGGCGTTACACCTATGATGGAATTACTCACGCATGACGGTGAGCATCATGAAATTGGTGATGGAGGATGGTTGATGATGACCATGGCGATGGATTCCCCTCTCCGGAGCCCCGAACGGACTCCAGATCAGCCCTCCCGAGAGGTTTTAGGGCTTGGTGGCGGCTCCGTATCGTAAAACGCGATGAATTCTTCTCCTTTATTTTTTTCTCCCTGAAACCAAATATATATAGAGTTGGATTTAAGGTCGGAGGAGCTCCAGGTGGCCCACGAGGTAGGGGGGCACGCCCCCACCCTCGTGGACAGGTGGTTGGCCCCGTGGCCTTCATCTTTTGCAAGGATTTTTTTATTATTTCTGAATAGATGTTCCGTGATGTTTCAGGTCATTCTGAGAACTTTTGTTTCTGCACATAAATAACACCATAGCAATTCTTCTGAAAACAGTGTCAGTCCGGGTTAGTTCCATTCAAATATGCAAGTTAGAGTCCAAAACAAGGGCAAAAGTGTTTGGAAAAGTAGATACAATGGAGACGTATCAACTCCCCCAAGCTTAAACCTTTGCTTGTCCTCAAGCAATTCAGTTGATAAACTGAAAGTGATAAAGAAAAACTTTTACAAACTCTGTTTGCTCTTGTTGTTGTAAATATGTAAAGCCATCATTCAAGTTTTCAACAAAGATTATGACTAACCACATTCACAATAACGCTTAGGTCTCAAGTTTACTCATATCAATGGCATAATTAACTAGCGAGCAATAATAATAAATCTCGGATGACAACACTTTCTCAAAACAATCATAATATGATATAACAAGATGGTATCTCGCTAGCCCTTTCTGAGACCGCAAAACATAAATGCAGAGCACCTTTAAAGATCAAGGACTGACTAGACATTGTAATTCATGGTAAAAGAGATCCAGTCAAGTCAAACTCAATGTAAACTAACAATAATGAATGCAAATGACAGCGGTGCTCTCCAACTGGTGCTTTTCAATAAGAAGAGGATGACTCAACATAAAATTAAATGGACAGGCCCTTCGCAGAGGGAAGCAGGGATTTGTAGAGGTGCGAGAGCTCGGTTTTGAAATAGAGATGAATAATATTTTGAGTGGTATACTTTCATTGTCAACATAACAACCAAGAGATGGCAATATCTTCCATGCTACACACATTATAGGCGGTTCCCAAACAGAATGGTAAAGTTTATACTCCCCCTCCACCAACAAGCATCAATCCATGGCTTGCTCGAAACAACGAGTGCGTCCAACTAACAAGAGTCCTAGGGGGAGTTTTGTTTGCAATTATTTTGACTTAGTTTGTATAAAGCATGGGACTGGGCATCCCGATGACCAGCCACTTTCTCGTGAGTGAGGAGCGGAGTCCACTCCTCTTGAGAATTACTCGCCTAACATGGAAGATACAGACAGCCCTAGTTGATACATGAGCTATTCGAGCATACAAAATAGGATATTTATTTGAAGGTTTAGAGTTTGGCACATACAAATTTACTTGGAACGGCAGATAGATACCGTATATAGGTAGGTATGGTGGACTGAAATGGAATAACTTTGGGGTTTATGGAGTTGGATGCACAAGCAGTATTCCCGCTTAGTACAGGTGAAGGCTAACAAAAGACTGGGAAGCGACCAGCTAGAGAGCGACAACAATCATGAACATGCATTAAAATTAATCAACATTGAATGCAAGCATGAGTAGGGTATAATCCACCATGAAGATAAATATCGTGAAGGCTATGTTGATTTTGTTTCAACTACATGCGTGAACATGCGCCAAGTCAAGTCACTTAAATCATTCAGAGGAGGATACCACCCTATCATACCACATCACAACCATTTTAATAGCATGTTGGAACCCAAGGTAAACCATTATAAGCTCCTAGCTAATCAAGCATGGCACAAGAAACTATGATCTCTAGTTGTCATTGCAAACATGTTTATTCATAATAGGCTGAATCAGGAACAATGAACTAATCATATTTACAAAAACAAGAGAGGTCGAGTTTATACCCGGTTTTCTCATCTCAGTCAGTCCATCATATATCGTCATAATTGCCTTTCACTTGCACGACCAAATGATGTGGATAATAATAATAATAGTGCGCGTGCATTGGACTAAGCTGGAATCTGCAAGCATTCAATAAACAGGAGAAGACAAGGCAATATGGGCTCTTGGTTAAATCAACAATAATGCATATAAGAGCCACTTCAACAATTTAATTATGGTCTTCTCCTATCAACCCCCAAAGAAAAGAAAAGAAATAAAACTATTAACACGGGAAAGCTCCCAGCAAGCAAAAGAAGAACAGGAAATGTTTTTGGGTTTACTTTTTAATTACTACTACAAGCATGGAAAGTAAACTAATTAAAAGCTACAACTAATTTTTTTTGTTTTTCTTAAGGTTTATTAAACACACAAGAAGAAAGCATAAAAAAGGAAATAAACTAGCATGGATGATACAATGAAAAAGTATGAGCACCGACATCTAGCAATTAGTGTGTGAACATGAATGTAATGTCGGTGAGAAATACATACTCCCTCAAGCTTAGGCTTTTGGCCTAAGTTGGTCTATGGTCACGACTGGCCTGGCGGATATCCATAATAATAGTTGGGGTCGTACTGCGAAGAAGAAGACTCTGATTGCCACTGGTTGGCAATCATCTCCGGATCCCACAGAAAATTAGACTATCATGAAGGATCAACTTGTGGTTCCGACTCTGGCTCTGGGGCTGATGTAGGGTTCTGGTAGGCATGAATAGCCTCTAACGGAACAAGGTACTTACCTGCAGATAAATCAAACAAGGAAGGAGCAGGCAGGGTAATAGTCTCAGGATGATGTTTATCAAAGAACAATTTGTATTTAAGCTCGCCTTCCCTATTCTTAACAATAAAATCATGTGCCACCATACTCTTATAATCTAAATAAACAGTGGGCAACATTTTTTCTTCCTTCTCATAATGCCTAATAGGTATGTTGAAATGTGCAGCTAGGCGTGAAGCATAATGCCTCCAAAGATGGGCCCTTTGGTACGGTTCAGACTTAACCGTTTAGCAATAATACCGCCCATACTAATAAAGTTATCACCGAACAAACCATGGAACATAATAATAATATCAGGAATACTAAGGTTTCCACATTTTCCGCGACCAATTAAGCAACGACTAGCAAATATTGCAAAGTAGCGTAAAACAGGAAAATATATGCTAGTGATTCGTGCATCGGAAACCTTCCTCGTTTCCCCTACAGTGATGGTATCAATAAACCCATCCACATCGTCACAATGTGGTTCCTCTATGCTGCTCTCGAAAGGGATCAAATAGACCTGGCAAAAAATCATAAAGTGACATCTCCTTATGCTCATCATATAAATAAAATTCCACCTCAGGTGGTGAGCTCCTAGCATGGAAATGAAAGTTTTGCACAAAGATATTGGTGAGTAAGAGATATTGTTCACGTCGGTCGTGGAGGAAGGCAGTGAGGCCTGCATTCTCAGCCAATTCATAAAAATCTTCGTAAATCTCGGCTGCTCTCAAGAAATCATCGGAAGGCCATTCACACGACCAAACCTCCGCGGTGTGAGGCAGATTATATTTGGGCTTCTGTGCCTTTTCCTTTGAGCTTCGGCTCGATGAGCCCCTCAAAAGTCTCTTCATTATTTTCTGAAGAATTCTGAAATTTTAGTAACTTCAAAATAAAAGTAAACCAAACTCAACAAAATTGATAGCAACTACTCCTACAAGTGCCTAGAGCCTATATCATGCATCAAAACTACTTTTGACCATATAAATTTGACATGCAAGCTCAAGAACAGGGTCACCTAAGCAGCAAAAATTTGCAATGAATAAAGCACTAGAACAAAAACTAATTGGACCAATGGAGGAGTCACATACCAAGGAACAATCTCCCCAAGCAGTTTTGTGAGAGGTGCTTTGAGCAAGGAGATCAAAAATCGCAGCAAAATGAGCTAGAACTCGTGCTTGAGCTGGATATTCGTGTTTGTGGGAGGAAGAAGAAGTGTGTGGGTGCAGGAATAAGTGTAGGAGGGCCACCGTGGGCCCACGAGGCAGGGGGCGCACCCCTGACCCTCGTGGCTAGGTGCCAGCTCCTCCTGTTGTGTTCTCAGTGCCAAATATTCTCAAATATTCCAGAAAAAATCATATTTAAATTTCAGGGCATTTGGAGAACTTTTATTTTCCGGGTATTTTTATATTGCACGGATAAATCAGACAACAGACAGAAAAATACTATTTTTATTTTATTTAATATAAATAATAGAAAGTAAGAGGAGGGTACAGCAGGTTGTGCCTTCTAGTTTCATCCATCTCATGATCATCAAAAGGAATCCACTAACAAGGTTGATCAAGTCTTATTAACGAACTCATTCCGAGTAACATGGAACCGGAGAAATTTCGAATAACACTATGTTACCTCAACGGGGCTATGCACATCCCCAATAATAAGAATATCATATTTCTTCTTGACAGTAGGAAGAGGAAATTCAAAACCTCCAAATATAATCGATGGAATTTTTCCAATAGAGTTGATACTATGAACATGAGGTTGTTTCCTCGGAAAGTGTACGTATGCTCATTACCATTAACATGAAAAGTGACATTGCCTTTAGTGCAATCAATAACAGCCCCTACTGTATTCAAAAAGGGTCTTCCAAGAATAATAGACATACTATCGTCCTCGGGAATATCAAGAATAACAAAGTCCGTTAAAATAGTAATGTTTGCAACTACAACATGCACATCCTCACAAATACTGACAGGTATAGCAGTTGATTTATCAGCCATTTGCAAAGATATTTCAGTAGGTGTCAACTTATTCAAATCAAGTCTACGATATAAAGAGAGAGGCATAACACTAACACCGGCTCCAACATCACATAAAGTAGTTTTAACATAGTTTCTTTTAATGGAGAATGGTATAGTTGGTACACCGGGATCTCCAAGTTTCTTTGGTATTCCACCCATAAAAGTATAATTAGCAAGCATGGTGGAAATTTCAGCTTCCGGTATATTTCTTTTATTAGTAACAATATCTTTCATGTACTTAGCATAAGGATTCATTTTAAGCATATCAGTTAACCGCATACGTAAAAAGATAGGTCTAATCATTTCAGCAAAGCGCTCAAAATCCTCAACATCCTTTTTCTTGGATGGTTTGGGAGGAAAAGGCATGGGTTTCTGAACCCAAGGCTCTCTTTCCTTACCGTGTTTCCTAGCAACAAAGTCTTTCTTATCATAATGTTGATTCTTTGATTGTGGGTTATCAAGATCAACAGCAGGTTCAATTTCTATATCATTATCATTACTAGGTTGAGCATCATCATGAACATTATCATTATCATTATCACTAGTTTTAGGTTCATTACCAGATTGTGTTTCAGCATCAGAGATAGAAATATCATTTGGATTCTCAGGTGTTTCAGTAATAGGTTCACTAGAAGCATGCAAAGTCCTATTTTTTTTCTTCCTATTAGAAGGACTAGGTGCATCCACATTATTTCTCTGAGAATCTTGCTCAATTCTCTTAGGGTGGCCTTCAGGATACAAAGCTTCCTGAGTCATTCTACCACCTCTAGTCATAACTCTAACAGCATTATCATTTTTCTTACTATTCAATTCATTGAGTAAATCATTTTGAGCCTTAAGTACTTGTTCTACTTGAGTGGTAACAATAGAAGCATGTTTACTAACAAGTTTAAGTTCACCTTTGACATTAGCCATATAATCACCCAAGTGTTCAAGCATATTTGAATTGTATTTCAATTGTCTACCAAAATAAGCATTAAAATCTTCTTGCTTAGCCATAAATTTATCAAACTCATCTAAGCATGGGCTAGCAAACTTAGTAAATGGGATTCCAACTTTATCATATCTATAGAGAGAATTTACCTTTACTACCTGTGTCGGGTTATCAAGACCATGTACTTCTTCAATAGGTAATGGATTAAGATCATATGTTTCTTCAACAGGCGGTAAATTAAGACCGTGTATTTCTTCAATAGGAGGTAAATTCTTAACATCTTCAGCTTTAATACCTTTTTCTTTCATAGATTTCTCTGCCTCTTGCATATCTTCAGGACTGAGAAATAGAATACCCCTCTTCTTCGGAGTTGGTTTAGGAATAGGCTCTGGCTCAGGAAGTGTCCAATTATTTTCATTTGCCAACATATTATTCAATAGAATTTCAGCTTCATCCAGTGTTCTTTCCCTGAAAACAGAACCAACACAACTATCCAGGTAATCTCTGGAGGCATCGGTTAGTCCATTATAAAAGATATCAAGTATTTCATTTTTCTTAAGAGGATGATCAGGCAAAGCATTAAGTAATTGGAGAAGCCTCCCCCAAGCTTGTGGGAGACTCTCTTCTTCAATTTGCACAAAATTATATATATCCCTTAAAGCAGCTTGTTCTTATGAGCAGGGAAATATTTAGCAGAGAAGTAATAAATCATATCCTAGGGACTACGCACACAACCAGGATCAAGAGAATTAAACCATATCTTAGCATCACCCTTTAATGAGAACGGAAATATTTTAAGGATATAAAAGTAACGAGTTCTCTCATCATTAGTGAACAGGGTGGCTATATCATTTAATTTAGTAAGATGTGCCACAATAGTTTCAGATTCATAGCCATGAAAAGGATCAGATTCAACCAAAGTAATTATATCAGGATCAACAGAGAATTCATAATCCTTATCAGTAACAAAGATAGGTGAAGTAGCAAAAGCAGGGTCAGGTTTCATCCTAGCATTTAGAGATTGCTTATTCCATTTAGCTAATAACCTCTTAAGTTCATAACTATCTTTGCAAGCTAAAATAGCTAAAGAAGCTTCTTTATCAAAAACATAACCCTTAGGAATAACGGGCAAGTCTTCATCATCACTTTCATCAATATTATCGGATTCAATATTTTCATTCTCTCTAGCCCTGGCAAGTTGTTCATCAAGAAATTCACCAAGTGGCAGAGTAGTATCAAGCATAGAATTAGTTTCATCATAAGTATCATGCATAGCAAAAGTGGCATCATCAATAACATGCAACATATCAGAACGAGTAGCAGAAGCATGTTTAGGTGTCGCAAGCTTACTCAAAACAGAAGGTGAATCAAGTGCAGAGCTAGATGGCAGTTCCTTACCTCCCCTCGTAGTTGAGTGATAAATCTTGGTTTTTGGATCTCTCAAGTTCTTCATAATGATAAGCAGATATAAATCCCAAGTGACTCAAAGAATAGAGCTATGCTCCCCGGCAACGGCGCCAGAAAATAGTCTTGATAACCCACAAGTATAGGGGATAGCAACAGTTTTCGAGGGTAGAGTATTCAACCCAAATTTATTGATTTGACACAAGGGGAGCCAAAGAATATTCTCAAGTATTAGCAGCTGAGTTGTCAACTCAACCACACCTGGAAACTTAATATCTACAGCAAAGTAATATGATAGTAGTGGTAACAGTAGCAAAAGGTAACCGTAGCAAAAGTAGTGTTTTTGGTATTTTGTAGTGATTGTAACAATAGCAACAGAAAAGTAAATGAGCAAAGAACAGTATATGGAAAGCTCGTAGGCAATGGATCGGTGATGGAGAATTATGCCGAATGCGGTTCATCATGTAACAGTCATAACCTAGGGTGACACAGAACTAGCTCCAATTCATCAATGTAATGTAGGCATGTATTTCGAATATAGTCATATGCGCTTATGGAAAAGAACTTGCATGACATCTTTCGTCCTACCCTCCCGTGGCAGCGGGGTCCTAATGGAAACTAAGGGATATTAAGGCCTCCTTTTAATAGAGTACCAGAACAAAGCATTAACACATAGTGAATACATGAACTCCTCAAACTACGGTCATCACCTGTAAGTATCCCGATTATTGTCACTTCGGGGTTAACGGATCATAACACATAATAGGTGACTATAGACTTGCAAGATAGGATCAAGAACTCTCATATATTGATGAAAACATAATAGGTTCAGATTTGAAGTCATGGTACTCGGGCCCTAGTGACAAGCATTAAGCATAGCAAAGTCATAGCAACATCAATCTCAGAACATAGTGGATACTAGGGATCAAACCCTAACAAAACTAACTCGATTACATGATAGATCTCATCCAACCCATCACCGTCCAGCAAGCTTACGATGGAATTACTCACGCACAACGGTGAGCATCATGAAATTGGTGATGGATAATGGTTGATGATGACGATGGCGATGGATTCCCCTCTCTGGAGCCCCGAACGGACTCCGGATCAGCCCTCCCGACAGGTTTTAGGGCTTGGCGGCGGCTCCGTATCGTAAAACGCGATGAATTCTTCTCCTTTATTTTTTCTCCCCGGAACCAAATATATAGAGTTGGAGTTAAGGTCGGAGGACCTCCAGGGGGCCCATGAGGTAGGGGGCGCGCCCCCACCCTCGTGGATAGGTGGTGGGCCCCCTGGCCATCATCTTTTGCAAGGATTTTTTATTATTTCCGAATAGATGTTCCGTGATGTTTCAGGTCATTCCGAGAACTTTTGTTTCTGCACATAAATAACACCATAGCAATTCTGCTAAAAACAGCGTCAGTCCGGGTTAGTTCCATTCAAATCATGCAAGTTAGAGTCCAAAACAAGGGCAAAAGTGTTTGGAAAAGTAGATACGACGAAGACGTATCAGGTAGCACACAAAGTGTTCCTCCGGTAATCGGGAGTTACATAATCTCATAGTCATAGGAACATGTATAAGTCATGAAGAAAGCAATAATAGTAAACTAAAATGATCAAGTGCTAAGCTGACGAAATGGGTCAAGTCAATCACATCATTCTCTAATGATGTGATCCCGTTAATCAAATGACAACTCATGTCTATGGTTAGGAAACATAACCATCATTGATTCAATGAGCTAGTCAAGTAGAGGCAAACTAGTGACACTCTGTTTGTCTATGTATTCACACATGTACTAAGTTTTCAGTTAATAAAATTCTAGCATGAATAATAAACATTTATCATGATATAAGGAAATAAATAATAACTTTATTATTGCCTCTAGGGCATATTTCCTTCAGGCCGGCCCCCTTCCTTCTCTCCTACTCCTACTAGGGAAAAGGGGGGAATCCTACTCTCGGTGGGCGTAGGACTCCCCCTAGGGCGCGCCATAGAGAGGGCCGACCCTCCCCTCCTCCACTCCTTTATATACGGGGAAGGGGGAACCCCATAGACACACAAGTCGATCTCTTAGCCGTGTGTGGTGCCCCCTTCCACAGATTTCCACCTCGGTCATATTGTTGTAGTGCTTAGGCGCAACCCTACTTCGGTAATTTTATCATCACTTTCATCACGTCATCGTGCTGACGAAACTCTCCATCGACACTCAGCTGGATCAAGAGTTCGTGGGACGTCACCAAGCTGAACGTGTGCAGATCGCAGTGGTGCCGTACCTTCGGTGCTAGGATCGGTCGGATCGTGAAGACGTACGACTACACCAACCGCGTTTTCATAAGGCTTCCACTTACGGTCTACGAGGGTACGTGGACAACACTCTCCCCCCTCCTCACTATGCATCACATAGATGAATCTTGTGTGTGCGTAGGAAATTTTTTGGAATTACTGTGTTTCCCAACATCGCCCACTATATAAAATGCAGCAAGTTACGTCTCCAACGTATCTATAATTTTTGATTGTTCCATGCCATTATATTATCTGTTTTGGATGTTTTATATGCATTAATATGCTATTTTATATGATTTTTGGGACTAACCTATTAACCTAGAGCCCAATGCCAGTTTTTTGTTTATTCCTTGTTTTAGAGTTTCGCAGAAAAGGAATACCAAACGGAGTACAAATGGAATAAAACTTTCGTGATGATTTTTCTTGGACCAGAAGACATCCAGAGGACTTGGAGTGCAAGTCAGAGAAGCCACAAGGCGGCCACAAGGACGGAGGGTGCGCCCCCACCCTTGTGGGCCCCTCGTGACTCCGCCGACCTAATTCTTTCGCCTATATATACTCTCATACCCCAAAAACATCAGGGAAGTCCACGAAAACACTTTTTCGCCACCGCAACCTTCTGTACCCGTGAGATCCCATCTAGGGGCCTTTTCCGGCATCCTGCCTGAGGGGGATTCGATCACAGAGGGCTTCTACATCAACACTGTTGCCCTTCCGATGAAGCGTGAATAGTTTATCTCAGACCTACGGGTCCATAGCTATTAGGTAGATGGCTTCTTCTCTCTCTTTGATTCTCAATACCATGTTCTCCTCGATGTTCTTGGAGATCTATTCGATGTAATACTCTTTTGCAGTGTGGTTGCTGAGATCCGATGAATTGTGGATTTATGATCAATTTATCTATGAATATTATTTGAATCTCCTCTGAGTTCTTATATGCATGATTTTATATCTTTGCAAGTATCTTCGAACTATCGAGTTGGTTTGGCCAACTAGAATGGTTTTTCTTGCAATGGGAGAAGTGCTTAGCTTTGGGTTCAATCTTGCGGTGTCCTTTCCTAGTGACAGTAGGGGCAGCAATGCACATATTGTATTGTTGCCATCGAGGATAAAAAGATGGAGTTTTCATCATATTGCTTGAGTTAATTCCTCTACATCATGTCATCTTACTTAATGTGTTACTCTGTTCTTCATGAAATTAATACTCTAGATGCAGGCAGGAGTCGGTCGATGTGTAGAGTAATAGTAGTAGATGCAGAATCGTTTCGGTCTACTCGACACAGACGTGATGCCTATATTCGTGATCATTGCCTTACATATCGTCATAACTTTGCGCTTTTCTATCAATTGCTCGGCATTAATCTGTTCACCCACCATAATGTTTTCTATCATAAGAGAAGCCTCTAGTGATACCTATGGCCCCCGGGTCTATTTTTCATCATATAATCTTCTATTTTCCATCATACAAGTTTCCGGTCAACAATTTTAGTTTTCGATTTACTTCCTTTGCAATCTTTTACTTTCCGATCTATAAATAAAAAATACCAAAAAATATTTACTTTACCGTTTATTTATCTCTATCAGATCTCACTTTTGCAGGTAACCGTGAAGGGATTGACAACCCCTTTATTGCGTTGGGTGCAAGTTGTTGATTGTTTGTGTAGGTATTCGGTGACTTGTTCATTGTCTCCTACTGGATTGATACCTTGGTTCTCAAAACTGAGGGAAATACTTACTCAACTTTTTTCTCTTCAAGGGAAAAACCAATGCAAGCTCAAGAAGTAGCACATCCCCGGCCATGGCCGCAGTCATCCTCCTCCGATCCCTTTCTCCTCTCCGCACCACTCCCACCATGGCCTCCTCACGCTCCAAAGCTCTCTGGGACGAACTGTTGATGACCCACAAGTATAGGGGATATATCGTAGTCCTTTCGATAAGTAAGAGTGTCAAACCCAACGAGGAGCAGAAGGAAATGATAAGCGGTTTTAAGCAAGGTATTCTCTGCAAGCACTGAAATTATAGGTAACAGATAGTTTTGTGATAAGATAATTTGTAACGAGCAATAAGTAACAAAAGTAAATAAAGTGCAGCAAGGTGGACCAATCCTTTTTGTAGCAAAGGACAAGCCTGGACAAATTCTTATATAGATAAAAGCACTCCCGAGGACACATGTGAATTATCGTCAAGCTAGGTTTCATCATGATCATATGATTCGCGTTCAGTACTTTGATAATCTGATATGTGGGTCAACTGGTGCTTGGGTGCTTTCCTTACTTGGACAAGCATCCCACTTATGATTAACCTCTATTGCAAGCATCCGCAACTACAACAAAAGTATTAAGGTAAACCTAACCATAGCATAAAACATATGGATCCAAATCAGCCCCTTACGAAGCAACGCATAAACTAGGGTTTAAGCTTCTGTCACTCTAGCAACCCATCATCTACTTATTACTTCCTAATGCCTTCCTCTAGGCCCAAATAATGGTTAAGTGTCATGTAGTCGACGTTCACATAACACCACTAGAGGAGAGACAACATACATCTCATCAAAATATTGAACGACTACCAAATTCACATGACTACTAATAGCAATGAAGGAAATATGCCCTAGAGGCAATAATAAAGTTATTATTTATTTCCTTATATCATGATAAAAGTTTATTAGTCATGCTAGAATTGTATTAACCGGAAACATAATACATGTGTGAATACATAGACAAACAAAGTGTCACTAGTATGCCTCTACTTGACTAGCTCGTTAATCAAAGATGGTTATGTTTCCTAACCATGGACAAAGAGTTGTCATTTGATTAAACGGGATCACATCATTAGTTGAATGATCTGATTGACATGACCCATTCCATTAGCTTAGCACCCGATCGTTTAGTATGTTGCTATTGCTTTCTTCATGACTTATACATGTTCCTATGACTATGAGATTATGTAACTCCCGTGTGCCGGAGGAACACTTTGTGCGCTACCAAACGTCACAACGTATCTGGGTGATTATAAAGGTGCTCTACAGGTGTCTCCAAAGGTACATGTTGGGTTGACGTATTTCGAGATTAGGATTTGTCACTCCGATCGTCGGAGAGGTATCTCTGGGCCCTCTCGGTAATGCACATCACTTAAGCCTTGCAAGCAATGCGACTAATGAGTTAGTTGCAAGATGATGTATTACGGAACGAGTAAAGAGACTTGCCAGTAACGAGATTGAACTAGGTATTGGATACCGACGATCGAATCTCGGGCAAGTAACATACCGATGACAAAGGGAACAACGTATGTTGTTATGCGGTCTGACCGATAAAGATCTTCGTAGAATATGCAGGAGCCAATATGGGCATCCAGGTGCCGCTATTGGTTATTGACCGGAGACATGTCTCGGTCATGTCTACATTGTTCCCGAACCCGTAGGGTCCGCACGCTTAAGGTTTCGATGACAGTTATATTATGAGTTTATACATTTTGATGTACCTAAGGTTGTTCGGAGTCCCGGATGTGATCACGGACATGACGAGGAGTCTCGAAATGGTCGAGACATAAAGATTGATATATTGGAAGCCTATGTTTGGATATCGGAAGTGTTCCGGGTGAAATCGGGATTTTACCGGAGTACCGGGAGGTTACCGGAACCCCCCGGGAGCTATATGGGCCTTAGTGGGCCTTAGTGGAAGAAGAGGAGAGGCGGCCAGGGCTGGGCTGCGCGCCCCTCCCCCCTAGTCCGAATAGGACAAGGAGAGAGGGGGCCGGCGCCCCCTCCTTCTTTTCCCACCTCGTGAATCCTATTCCAACTAGGATTGGGGGAGAAGTCCTACTCCCAGAGGGAGTAGGACTCCTCCTGGCGCGCCCTATGATGGCCGGCCGGCCTCCCCCTCTTGAACCTTTATATACGGAGGGAGGGGCACCCCAGAGAGACACAAGTTGATCCACGTGATCATATTCTTAGCCGTGTGCGGCGCCCCCTGCCACCATAGTCCTTGATAATATTGTAGCAGTGCTTAGGTGAAGCCCTGCGACAATAGTACATCAAGATCGTCACCACGCCATCGTGCTGACGGAACTCTACCCCGACACTTTGCTGGATCAGAGTCCGGGGATCCTCATCGAGCTGAACGTGTGCTAGAACTCGGAGGTGCCGTAGTTTCGGGGCTTGATCGGTCGGGCCGTGGAGACGTACGACTACATCAACCAAACACTTCCGTTGTCGATCTACAAGGGTACATAGATCACACTCTCCCCTCTCGTTGCTATGCATCACCATGATGTTGCGTGTGCATAGGAAAATTTTGAAATTACTACGTTACCCAACAGTGCCATCCGAGCCTAGGTTTTATGTGTTGATGTTATATGCACGAGTAGAACACAAGTGAGTTGTGGGCGATATAAGTCATACTGCTTACCAGCATGTCATACTTTGGTTCGGCGGTATTGTTGGATAAAGCGGCCCGGACCGACATTACGCGTACGCTTACGCGAGACCGGTTCTCCCGACGTGCTTTGCACATAGGTGGCTTGCGTGTGACAGTTTCTCCAACTTTAGTTGAACTGAGTGTGGCTACGCCCGGTCCTTGCGAAGGTTAAAACAGCACCAACTTGACAAACTATCGTTGTGGTTTTGATGCGTAGGTAAGATTGGTTCTTGCTTAAGCCCGTAGCAGCCACGTAAAACTTGCAACAACAAAGTAGAAGACGTCTAACTTGTTTTTGCAGGGCATGTTGTGATGTGATATGGTCAAGACATGATGCCGAATTTTATTGTATGAGATGATCATGTTTTGTAACCGAGTTATCGGCAACTGGCAGGAGCCATATGGTTGTCGCTTTATTGTATGCAATGCAATCGCGCTGTAATGCTTTACTTTATCACTAAGCGGTAGCGATAGTCGTGGAAGCATAAGATTGGCGAGACGACAACGATGCTACGATGGAGATCAAGGTGTCGCGCCGGTGACGATGGTGACCATAACGGTGCTTCGGAGATGGAGATCACAAGCACAAGATGATGATGGCCATATCATATCACTTATATTGATTGCATGTGATGTTTATCTTTTATGCATCTTATCTTGCTTTGATTGACGGTAGCATTATAAGATGATCTCTCACTAAATTATCAAGATAAAAGTGTTCTCCCTGAGTATGCACCGTTGCCAAAGTTCGTCGTGCCCAGACACCACGTGATGATCGGGTGTGATAAGCTCTACGTCCATCTACAACGGGTGCAAGCCAGTTTTGCACACGCAGAATACTCAGGTTAAACTTGACGAGCCTAGCATATGCAGATATGGCCTCGGAACACTGAGATCGAAAGATCAAGCATGAGTCATATAGTAGATATGATCAACATAGTGATGTTCACCATTGAAAACTACTCCATTTCACGTGATGATCGGTTATGGTTTAGTTGATTTGGATCACGTGATCACTTAGAAGATTAGAGGGATGTCTTTCTAAGTGGGAGTTCTTAAGTAATATGATTAATTGAACTTAAATTTATCATGAACTTAGTACCTGATAGTATCTTGCTTATGTATGTTTGATTGTAGATAGATGGCCCGTGCTGTTGTTTCGTTGAATTTTAATGCGTTCCTTGAGAAAGCAAAGTTGAAAGATGATGGTAGCAATTACACGGACTGGGTCCATAACTTGAGGATTATCCTCATTGCTGCACAGAAGAATTACGTCCTGGAAGCACCGCTGGGTGCCAGGCCTGCTGCTGGAGCAACACCAGATGTTATGAACGTCTGGCAGAGCAAAGTTGATGACTACTCGATAGTTCAGTGTGCCATGCTTTACGGCTTAGAATCGGGACTTCAACGACGTTTTGAACGTCATGGAGCATATGAGATGTTCCAGGAGTTGAAGTTAATATTTCAAGCAAATGCCCGGATTGAGAGATATGAAGTCTCCAATAAGTTCTATAGCTGCAAGATGGAGGAGAACAGTTCTGTCAGTGAGCATATACTCAAAATGTCTGGGTATAATAATCACTTGATTCAGATGGGAGTTAATCTTCCATATGATTGCATCATTGACAGAATTCTCCAATCACTACCACCAAGCTACAAGAGCTTCGTGATGAACTATAATATGCAAGGGATGAATAAGACTATTCCCGAGCTCTTCGCAATGCTGAAAGCTGCGAAGGTAGAAATCAAAAAGGAGCATCAAGTGTTGATGGTCAACAAGACCACTAGTTTCAAGAAAAAGGGCAAAGGGAAGAAGAAGGGGAACTTCAAGAAGAACAGCAAGCAAGTTGCTGCTCAAGAGAAGAAACCCAAGTCTGGACCTAAGCCTGAAACTGAGTGCTTCTACTGCAAGCAGACTGGTCACTGGAAGCGGAACTACCCCAAGTATTTGGCGGATAAGAAGGATGGCAAGGTGAACAAAGGTATATGTGATATACATGTTATTGATGTGTACCTTACTAGAGCTCGCAGTAGCACCTGGGTATTTGATACTGGTTCTGTTGCTAACATTTGCAACTCGAAACAGGGACTACGGATTAAGCGAACACTGGCAAAGGACGAGGTGACAATGCGCGTGGGAAACGGTTCCAAAGTCGATGTGATCGCGGTCGGCACGCTACCTCTACATCTACCTTCAGGATTAATATTAGACCTAAATAATTGTTATTTGGTGCCAGCGTTGAGCATGAACATTGTATTTGGATCTTGTTTAATGCGAAACGGTTATTCATTTAAATCAGAGAATAATGGTTGTTCTATTTATATCAGTAATATCTTTTATGGTCATGCACCTTTGAAGAGTGGTCTATTCTTGATGAATCTCGATAGTAGTAACACACATATTCATAATGTTGAAACCAAAATATGCAGAGTTGATAATGATAGTGCAACTTATTTGTGGCACTACCGTTTAGGTCATATCGGTGTAAAGCGCATGAAGAAACTCCATACTGATGGACTTTTGGAACCACTTGATTATGAATCACTTGGTACTTGCGAACCATGCCTCATGGGCAAGATGACCAAACACCGTTCTCCGGTACTATGGAGAGAGCAACAGATTTGTTAGAAATCATACATACAGATGTATGTGGACCGATGAATATTGAGGCTCGTGGCGGATATCGTTATTTTCTCACCTTCACAGATGACTTAAGTAGATATGGGTATATCTACTTAATGAAACATAAGTCTGAAACATTTGAAAAGTTCAAAGAATTTCAGAGTGAAGTTGAAAATCATCGTAACAAGAAAATAAAGTTTCTACGATCTGATCATGGAGGAGAATATTTGAGTTACGAGTTTGGTATACATTTGAAACAATGCGGAATAGTTTCGCAACTCACGCCACCCGGAACACCAAAGTGTAATGGTGTGTCCGAACGTCATAATCGTACTTTACTAGATATGGTGCGATCTATGATGTCTCTTACTGATTTACAGCTATCGTTTTGGGGTTATGCTTTAGAGACGGCCGCATTCACATTAAATAGGGCACCATCCAAATCCGTTGAGACGACACCTTATGAACTATGGTTTGGCAAGAAACCAAAGTTGTCATTTCTTAAAGTTTGGGGCAGCGATGCTTATGTGAAAAAGCTTCAACCTGATAAGCTTGAACCCAAATCGGAGAAATGTGTCTTCATAGGATACCCAAAGGAGACTGTTGGGTACACCTTCTATCACAGATCCGAAGGCAAGACATTCATTGCTAAGAATGGATCATTTCTAGAGAAGGAGTTTCTCTCGAAAGAAGTGAGTGGGAGGAAAGTAGAACTTGACGAGGTAACAGTACCTGCTCCCTTATTGGAAAATAGTACATCACAGAAAACTGTTTCTACGACACCTACACAAATTAGTGAGGAAGCTAATGATAACGATCATGAAACTTCAGGACAAGATACTACTGAACCTCGTAGATCAACCAGAGTAAGATCCGCACCAGAGTGGTACGGTAATCCTGTTCTGGAAATCATGCTACTAGATCACGATGAACCTACGAACTATGAAGAAGCGATGGTGAGCCCAGATTCCGCAAAATGGCTTGAAGCCATGAAATCTGAGATGGGATCCATGTATGAGAACAAAGTATGGACTTTGGTTGACTTGCCCGATGATCGGCAAGCAATTGAGAATAAATGGATCTTCAAGAAGAAGACTGGCGCTGACGGTAATATTACTTTCTACAAAGCTCGACTTGTCGCAAAAGGTTTTCGACAAGTTCAAGGGGTTGACTACGATGAGACCTTCTCACCCGTAGCGATGCTTAAGTCTGTCAGAATCATGTTAGTAATTGCCGCATTTTATGATTATGAAATTTCGCAGATGGATGTCAAAACTGCATTCCTGAATGGATTTATGGAAGAAGAGTTGTATATGATGCAACCGGAAGGTTTTGTCGATCCAAGGGGAGCTAACAAAGTGTGCAAGCTCCAGCGATCCATTTATGGACTGGTGCAAGCCTCTCGGAGTTGGAATAAACGCTTTCATAGTGTGATCAAAGCATTTTGTTTTATACAGACTTTCGGAGAAGCCTGTATTTACAAGAAAGTGAGTGGGAGCTCTATAGCATTTCTGATATTATGTGTGGATGACATATTACTGATTGGAAATGATATAGAATTTCTGGATAGCATAAAGGGATACTTGAATAAGAGTTTTTCAATGAAAGACCTCGGTGAAGCTGCTTACATATTAGGCATAAAGATCTATAGAGATAGATCAAGACGCTTAATTGGACTTTCACAAAGCACATACCTTGACAAGATTTTGAAGAAGTTCAAAATGGATCAAGCAAAGAAAGGGTTCTTCCTGTATTACAAGGTGTGAAGTTGAGTCAGACTCAATGCCCGACCACTTCAGAAGATAGAGAGAAAATGAAAGATGTTCCCTATGCTTCAGCCATAGGCTCTATCATGTATGCAATGCTGTGTACCAGACCTGATGTGTGCCTTGCTATAAGTCTAGCAGGGAGGTACCAAAGTAATCCAGGAGTGGATCACTGGACAGCGGTCAAGAACGTCCTGAAATACCTGAAAAGGACTAAGGATATGTTTCTCGTATATGGAGGTGACAAAGAGCTCATCGTAAACGGTTACGTTGATGCAAGCTTTGACACTGATCCGGACGATTCTAAATCGCAAACCGGATACGTATTTACATTAAATGGTGGAGCTGTCAGTTGGTGCAGTTCTAAACAAAGCATCGTGGCGGGATCTACATGTGAAGCGGAGTACATAGCTGCTTCGGAAGCAGCAAACGAAGGAGTCTGGATGAAGGAGTTCATATCCGATCTAGGTGTCATACCTAGTGCATCGGGTCCAATGAAAATCTTTTGTGACAATACTGGTGCAATTGCCCTGGCAAAGGAATCCAGATTTCACAAGAGGACCAAACACATCAAGAGACGCTTCAATTCCATCCGGGATCTAGTCCAGGTGGGAGACATAGAGATTTGCAAGATACATACGGAGCTGAATGTAGCAGATCCATTGACTAAGCCTCTTCCACGAGCAAAACATGATCAGCACCAAAGCTCCATGGGTGTTAGAATCATTACTGTGTAATCTATATTATTGACTCTAGTGCAAGTGGGAGACTGAAGGAAATATGCCCTAGAGGCAATAATAAAGTTATTATTTATTTCCTTATATCATGATAAAAGTTTATTATTCATGCTAGAATTGTATTAACCGGAAACATAATACATATGTGAATACATAGACAAACAAAGTGTCACTAGTATGCCTCTACTTGACTAGCTCGTTAATCAAAGATGGTTATGTTTCCTAACCAGGGAAAAACAGTTGTCATTTGATTAAACGGGGTCACATCATTAGTTGAATGATATGATTGACATGACCCATTCCATTAGCTTAGCACCCGATCGTTTAGTATGTTGCTATTGCTTTCTTCATGACTTATACATGTTCCTGTGACTATGAGATTATGTAACTCCCGTGTGCCGGAGGAACACTTTGTGTGCTACCAAACATCACAACGTAACTGGGTGATTATAAAGGTGCTCTACAGGTGTCTCCAAAGGTACATGTTGGGTTGACGTATTTCGAGATTAGGTTTTGTCACTCTGATTGTCGGAGAGGTATCTCTGGGCCCTCTCGGTAATGCACATCACTTAAGCCTTGCAAGCAATGAAACTAATGAGTTAGTTGCGAGATGATGTATTATGGAACGAGTAAAGAGACTTGCCAGTAACGAGATTGAACTAGGTGTTGGATACCGACGATCGAATCTCGGGCAAGTAACATACCGATGACAAAGGGAACAACGTATCTTGTTATGCGGTCTGACCGATAAAGATCTTCGTAGAATATGTAGGAGCCAATATGGGCATCCAGGTCCCGCTATTGGTTATTGACCGGAGACATGTCTCGGTCATGTCTACATTGTTCTCGAACCCGTAGGGTCCGCACGCTTAAGGTTTCGATGACAGTTATATTATGAGTTTATACGTTTTGATGTACCGAAGGTTGTTCGGAGTCCCGGATGTGATCATGGACATGACGAGGAGTCTCGAAATGGTCGAGACATAAAGATTAATATATTGGAAGCCTATGTTTGGATATCAGAAGTGTTCCGGGTAAAATCGGGATTTTACCGGAGTACCGGGAGGTTACCGGAACCCCCCTGGAGCTATATGGGCCTTAGTGGGCCTTAGTGGAAGAAGAGGAGAGGCGGCCAGGGCTAGGCCGCGCGCCCCTCCCCCCTAGTCCGAATAGGACAAGGAGAGAGGGGGCCGGCGCCCCCTCCTTTTCCCACCTCGCGAATCCTATTCCAACTAGGATTGGGGGAGAAGTCCTACTCCCGGAGGGAGTAGGACTCCTCCTGGCGCGCCCTTTGATGGCCGGCCGGCCTCCCCCTCTTGAACCTTTTTATACGGAGGCAGGGGCACCCCAGAGAGACACAAGTTGATCCACGTGATCATATTCTTAGCCGTGTGCGGCGCCCCCTGCCACCATAGTCCTCGATAATATTGTAGCAGTGCTTAGGCGAAGCCCTGCGACAATAGTACATCAAGATCGTCACCACGCCGTCGTGCTGACGGAACTCTTCCCCGACACTTTGCTGGATCGGAGTTCGGGGATCGTCATCGAGCTGAACGTGTGCTAGAACTCGGAGGTGCCGTAGTTTTGGTGCTTGATCGGTCGGGCCGTGGAGACGTACGACTACATCAACCAAACGCTTCCGTTGTCGATCTACAAGGGTACATAGATCACACTCTCCCCTCTCGTTGCTATGCATCACCATGATCTTGCGTGTGCGTAGAATTTTTTTGAAATTACTACGTTACCCAACAAGCAAGACTTCTCCCATGTCCCCAGGAATAAACGTAACTACTCACAAAGCATATTCATGTTCATAATCAAAGGGGTATTAATATGCATATAGGATCTAAACATAGGATCTTCCACCAAATAAACCAACTAGCATCAACTACAATGAGTAATTAACACTACTAGCAACCCACAGGTACCAATCCCAGACTTGGAGACAAGAATTGGATACAAGAGATGAACTAGGGTTTGAGAGGAGATGGTGCTGGTGAAGATGTTGATGGATATTGACCCCCTCCCGATGAGAGGATCGTTGGTGATGATGATGGCAATGATTTCCCCCTCCCGGAGGGAAGTTTCCCCGGCAGAACAGCTCCGCCAGAGCCCTAGATTGGTTACGCCAAGGTTCCGCCTCGTGGCGGCGGAGTCTCATCCCGAAAGCTTGCTTATGATTTTTTTTTCTCATCGAAAGACTCCATATAGCAGAAGATGGGTATCGGAGGGCCACCAGGGGACCCACGAGGCAGGGGCGTGCCCAGGGGGTAGGGCGCGCCCCCCACCCTCGTGGGCAGGTTGTGGCCCCCCTCCGGAACTTCTTGTGCTCAGTATTTTTTATATATTCTGAAAATGACTTCCGTAAAGTTTCAGGACTTTTGGAGCTGTGCAGAATAGGTCTCTAATATTTGCTCCTTTTCCAGCCCAGAATCCCAGCTGCCGGCATTCTCCCTCTTTATGTAAACCTTGTAAAATAAGAGAGAATAGGCATAAGTATTGTGACATAATGTGTAATAACATCCCATAATGCAATAAATATTGATATAAAAGCATGATGCAAAATGGATGTATCAACTCCCCCAAGCTTAGACCTCGTTTGTCCTCAAGCGAAAGCCGAAATCGAAAAATATGTCCACATGTTTAGAGATAGAGGCGTCGATAAAAATAAAATCCGGACATGAGGGCATCATGATCATTCTTAGAACAACAACTTATATAATTCTTGTCATATGATCTCTTATGCTAGAGTAACAGTTAAATCACAATTTCAAGTATGAATCATAAACTTTATTGAAAACTAACAAACTATAATCTCAGTCATTGGAGCAATTGCAATTTATCATAAAATAGGAAAGAGTCAATATAAGAGTTTTTCAGCAAGTCCACATACTCAACTATCATATAGTCTTTCACAATTGCTAACACTCACGCAATACTTATGGGTATGGAGTTTTAATCGGGCACAGAGAAAGATATGGGCTTATAGTTTTGCCTCCCAACGTTTTACCTCAAGGGTAATGTCAACAATAATAGTTCATGAAAACACACATCTAATTAGCCATATATACCAGGATCTTTCCAACATGTTGTGCTTGCCAAAAGATAAAATTTAAAAAGGAAGGGTGAAGATCACCATGACTCTTATGCAAGGTAGGAGAGAAAAGTAAAAGATAGGCCCTTCGCAGAGGGAAGCAGAGGTTGCCATGCGCTTTTATGGTTGGATGCACAAAATCTTAATGCGAAAGAACATCACTTTATATTGCCACTTGTGATATGGACCTTTATTATGCAGTCCGTCAGTTTTATTTCTTCCATATCACACGATCGTATAAAGCTTATTTTCTCCCACACTAATAAATTATACATATTTAGAGATCAATTTTTATTGCTTGCACCGATGACAACTTACTTGGAGGATCTTACTCAATCCATAGGTAGGTATGGTGGACTCTCATGGCAAAACTGGTTTAAGGGTGTTTGTAAGCACAAGTAGTATATCTACTTGGTGCAAAGAATTTGGCTAGCATGAGGGAGAAAGGCAAGCTCAATCATGTTGGATGATCCAAGACAATATAATTTATCTCAGATGTAAGAAAACATAACCCATTATGTTGTCTTCCTTGTTCAACGTCAACTCTTTAGCATGTCATATTTTAATGAGTGCTCACAATCATAAAAGATGTCCAAGATAGTATATTTATATGTGAAGACCTCTCTTTCTTTATTACTTCCTATTAATTGCAACGATGACCAAAACTATGTTTGTCAACTCTCAACAACTTTTATTCATCATACTCTTTCTATGTGAGCTCATTACTCTCCATAAGATCCATATGATCTCTTTTTTTCTTTTTATTCTTTCTCTTTTATTTTATTCACTCAAGATCATGGCAAAATAATCAAGTCCTTGACTCAACACTAATCTTTATTATATATAGGTCACAGACTCGATTACATAGAAGGATCATAAAGCAAAACTCACAACTAGATCATAATAAGAACTTTTATTCTACTAGATCAAAATATTATCAAAAGGATCGAACTAAGAAAAGCGGTAAAGATAAAAGTTATGGTGATACGATATCGGGGCACTCCCCCAAGCTTGGCAGTTGCCAAGGGGAGTGCCCATACCAGATACTCAATTATTCTTTGTTGGTGGATAGGGTGGAGTTGTTGATGATGTAGGCTTGTCGTCCTTCTTCCAAGGCATAGGCTCGCCATCATAGAAGGATGACCGAGTCTCCTGAATCCTCAAATCTGCAGCCAAACTCATCCTCTTGAATCTATACTCACACTCACGGTTTTGGTTTTGCAGGTCATAGATCTGGGCTTGGAGGTGCTCGATTTTCTCGTGAAGCTTGAAGATGGCCTCCCCAACATCCTTGGCATCCAGCTTGTGGTTGTTGGTTAACTCCATGATCATAATGTGATTGGAGTCAAGTCTACGCTCCACCATCTCCTGGCACCTGAAAACTTGTTGCTCCATTGCCTCGAGCCTTGTCTCCGCGCTTCCGGTCCTCCTTGGTCCCTCAACATCACGGATGTGCAGCAGCCCCTCATGCATCTCAATGGTTTGAGGGTGCTGCAGCACTTCCGCGAGGTAGGGGTTGATGACCTTCTCAAAAATGTGTCCTTGGGGGCACTTGAAGACGACATGACGACCTAGATCTGTCAGAAAAATAGCTCGAAACAAAGACGAGAGATATTTGTGTGATACGGGAGTCAAAACCTCCGGGAGATTATATAATGAATTTTTACTGACCAAAATACATAACGTGTAAGAAAACGGAGTCCGGAGAGCACACGAGGTGCCCATGAGGTAGGGGCGCGCCCAGGGGGGTAGGGTGCGCCCTCCACCCTCGTGGAGCCCTCGTATCCTTCCCAGACTGCTTCTTATTTTTCTATTTTTCTAAATATTCCAAAACGGAAGAAAATTGCCATTAGAACTGTTTTGGAGTCGGTTTACTTACCGTACCACATACCTATTCCCTTTCGGAGTCTGAAACGTTCCGAAAAGTGTCCCTTATGTATTCCTCCGGGGTTACGGTTTCAATAACATTGGTTTCAACATTTATAGGATTACCTGAGATATAATGTTTAATTCTTTGACCGTTCACCACCTTCGGATTTGTGCCTTCGAAGTTGTTGATTTTTATGGCACCGGAACGATAGACCTCCTCGATAATGTAAGGACCTTCCCATTTAGAGAGAACTTTTCCTGCAAAAAATCTTAAACGAGAGTTGTATAGCAATACATAATCACCTACATTAAACTCATGCTTTTGTATTCTTTTGTCATGCCATCTTTTAACTTTTTCTTTAAATAATTTGGCATTCTCGTAGGCTTGGGTTCTCCATTCATCAAGTGAGCTAATGTCAAATAACCTCTTCTCACCGGCAAGTTTGAAATCATAATTGAGCTCTTTGATGGCCCAATATGCCTTATGTTCTAGCTTCAGAGGTAAATGACATGCTTTACCATAAACCATTTTATACGGAGACATACCCATAGGATTTTTATATGCAGTTCTATAGGCCCATAATGCATCATCAAGTTTCTTGGACCAATTCTTTCTAGATCTATTAACAGTCTTTTGCAAAATTAATTTAAGTTCTCTATTACTCAATTCTACTTGACCACTAGACTGTGGGTGATAAGGAGATGCAATTCTATGATTAACATCATACTTAGCAAGCATTTTACGGAAAGCACCATGAATAAAATGTGAACCACCATCAGTCATTAAATATCTAGGGACTCCAAACCTTGGAAAAATAACTTATTTAAGCATCTTAATAGAGGTGTTATGATCAGCACTACTAGTTGGAGTAGCTTCTACCCACTTAGTAACGTAATCAACAGCAACTAAAATATGTGTGTATCCATTGGAGGCAGGAAAAGGTCCCATATAATCAAATGGTTCAATAACAAGTGAATAATTCATAGGCATTTCTTGACGTATACTAATATTACCAATTCTTTGACATTCATCACAAGATACAACAAACTTACGGGCATCCTTGAAGAGAGTAGGCCAATAAAAATCGGATTGCAATACCTTATGTGCAGTTCTATCTCCAGCGTGGTGTCCTCCATAAGATTCGGAGTGACACTTGCGTAGGATATGTTCCTGTTCATGCTCAGGTACACAACGTCTAATAACACCATCTACTCCTTATTTATAAAGATGTGGGTCATCCCAAAAATAATGTCTCAAATCATAGAAAAACTTTTTCTTTTGTTGGTATGTGAAACTAGGTGGTATAAACTTAGCAACAATGTAATTAGCATAATCAGCATACCATGGAGCAGTGTGAGAATCATTTATGACATTTAATTGTTCATCAGGAAAGCTATCATCAATAGGTAGTGGGTCATCAAGAACATTTTCTAACCTAGACAAGCTGTCTGCAACGGGGTTCTCAGCTCCCTTTCTATCAATAATATGCAAATCAAATTCTTGTAGTAGGAGAACCCATCTAATAAGTCTAGGTTTAGCATCTTTATTTTCCATAAGATATTTAATAGCAGCATGATCATTGTGAATAGTTACTTTAGAATCAACAATATAAGGTCTGAACTTATCAGAAGCAAATACAACTGCTAAGAATTCTTTTTCAGGTGTAGCACAATTTCTCTGGGCATTGTCTAGAGTTTTACTAGCATATTGAATAACATTTAATTTCTTATCAACTCTTTGCCCTAGAACAGCACCTACAGCATAATCACTAGCATCACACATAATTTCAAAAGGTAAATTCCAATCAGGTGGTTGAACAATAGGTGCAGAGATCAATGTTTTCTTAAGTATTTCAAATGCTTCTATGCAATCATCATCAAAAACAAATGGTATATCTTTTTGTAATAAATTAGTCAAAGGCCGAGAAATTTTTGTTAAGTCCTTAATGAACCTCCTATAAAAATTGGCGTGACCAAGGAAACTTCTTATACCTTTGATGTCCTTGGGACATGGCATCTTTTCAATAGCATCAACCTTAGCTTTATCAACTTCAATACCTCTTTCAGAAACTTTATGCCCCAAGACAATACATTCATTAACCATAAAGTGGCACTTCTCCCAATTTAAGACAAGGTTAGTTTCTTCACATCTCTGCAAAACTCGATCAAGGTTGCTTAAGCAATGATCAAAAGAGGATCCATAAACAGAGAAATCATCCATGAATACCTCACATATCTTTTCACAAAAATCAGAAAATATAGCCATCATGCATCTTTGAAAGGTAGCAGGTGCATTACATAAACCAAAAGGCATACGTCTCTAAGCAAAGGTACCAAGAGGGCAAGTAAAAGTGGTCTTAGATTGATCATCAGCTGATATAGGTATTTGAGAGAAACCAGAATAACCATCTAGAAAGCAAAAAATTTAATGTTTGGATAATCTTTCTAGCATTTGATCAATAAAAGGTGAGGGGTAATGATCTTTTTAGTAGCCTTATTTAATTTGCGGAAATCAATTACCATCCTATAACCTGTAATAGTTCTTTGCGGAATCAATTCATCTTTATCGTTAGGAACGACAGTAATACCTCCCTTTTTAGGGACACAATGGACAGGACTTACCCACTGACTATCAGCAATGGGATAAATTATACCTGCCTCAAGGAGCTTTATTATCTCCTTTCTTACCACTTCTTTCATCTTAGGATTCAGCCGTCGTTGGTGATCACGAACTGGTTTGGCATCTTTCTCCAAATTTATTTTGTGTTGACATAGTGTGGGACTAATGCCCTTAAGATCATCGAGAGTATATCCAATAGCAGCACGGTGCTTCTTCAGAGTTTTCAACAATCTCTCTTCTTCATGCTCTGAAAGGTTAGCACTAATAATAACATGATATATCTTTTTCTCATCAAGATAAGCATATTTAAGAGTATCAGGTAACGGCTGGAGCTCAAACACGGGATCACCCTTGGGTGGAGGAGGATCCCCTAGGATTTCAACAGGCAAATTGTGTTTCAGGATGGGTTCCTGTTTAAAGAATACTTCATCTATTTCCCTTGTTTCATTCATAAACATATCATTTTCATGGTCTAGCAAATATTGTTCTAAAGGATCACTAGGAGGCACGGCAATAGAAGCAAGACCAATAATTTCATCTTTACTAGGCAACTCCTCTTCACGGTGTTGTCTACGAAATTTAGAGAAATTAAATTCATGAGACATATCACCTAAACCAATAGTAACAACATCCTTTTCGCAATCTATCCTAGCATTAACTGTGTTCAAGAAGGGTCTACCAAATATAATGGTACAAAAGCTATCTTGTGGGGAACCAAGAACAAGAAAATCAGCAGGATATTTAGTTTTCCCACACAAGACTTCAACATCTCTAACAATTCCCATTGGTGAAATAGTATCTCTATTGGCAAGTTTAATTGTGACATCAATATATTCTAACTCAGCAGGTGCAATCTCATGCATAATTTCTTTGTTTAAGTCAGTAGGTATTGCACTAGAACTAGCACCCATATCACACAAGCCATGATAACAATGATCTCCTATTTTAACAGAAATAACAGGCATGCCTACCACATGTCTATGTTTATCTTTAGCACAAGGTTTAGCAATTCAAGCAGTCTCATCACAGAAATGAATAACATGCCCATCAATATTATTAGACAAGAGATCTTTAACAATAGAAATATTAGGTTCAACTTTAACTTGCTCAGGAGGGGTATAAGTTCTAATATTGCTTTTACGAACCACAGTTGAAGCTTTAGCATGATCTTTTATCCTAAGAGGAAAAGGTGGTTTCTCAACATAAGTAGTAGGAACAATAGGATCATTATAAGTGACAGTCTTTTCTTCAACTTTAATAGGTACAGCTACTTTTACTTCTATGGGAGGATGATATTTAAACCACTTCTCCCTAGGGAGATCAACATGAGTAGCAAAAGATTCACAAAAAGAAGCTACTATTTCAGAGTCAAGTCCATATTTAGTGCTAAATTTACGAAAAACATCGGTATCCATAAAAGATTTAACACAATCAAACTTAGGTGTCATACCTGACTTCTTACCTTCGTCGAGGTCCCAATCTTCAGAGTTGCGTTTAATTCTTTCCAATAAATCCCATTTGAATTCAATAGTATTCATCATAAAAGAGCCAGCACAAGAAGTATCGAGCATGGTGCGGTTGTTATCAGAAAGCCGAGCATAAATTTTTTGAATAATCATTTCTCTTGAGAGATCATGATTGGGGCATGAATATAACATTGACTTAAGCCTCCCCCAAGCTTGAGCAATGCTTTCTCCTTCGCAAGGCCAAAAATTATATATATAATTACGATCACGATGAACAAGATGCATAGGATAAAACTTCCGATGAAATTCCAATTTCAATCGTTTGTAGTTCCATGATCCCATATCATCACATAGCCTATACCATGTCAACGCGTCTCCCTCCAAAGATAAAGGGAAGACCTTCTTCTTGATAACATCATCGGGCATACCTGCAAGCTTAAATAATCCACAAACTTTATCCACATATATTAGGTGCTCATCGGGATGTAATGTTCCATCTCCTGCAAAAGGTTTAGCTAGCAGTTTTTCTATCATACCCGAAGGAATCTCAAAGTAGACATTTTCATTTTCAGTAGATTCAGTAGGTTGAGGAGCAACTCTTTGCTCTACTGGTCGGGGTGAAGATACCCCGAACAAGCCCCTCGAAGGATTACTTTCCATAGTAACAAGTGACAGTAAATTTCAGCATACTATATAAATTTTCCTCACCAAATTCGACCTACCAAAGGCGCCTCACTCCCCGGCAACGGCGCCAGAAAAGAGTCTTGATGACCCACAAGTATAGGGGATCTATCGTAGTCCTTTCGATAAGTAAGAGTGTCGAACCCAACGAGGAGCAGAAGGAAATGATAAGCGGTTTTCAGCAAGGTATTCTCTGCAAGCACTGAAATTATAGGTAACAAATAGTTTTGTGATAAGATAATTTGTAACGAGAAATAAGTAACAAAAGTAAATAAAGTGCAGAAAGGTGGCCAAATCCTTTTTGTAGCAAAGGACAAGCCTGGACAAATTCTTATATAGAGAAAAGCGCTCCCGAGGACACATGGGAATTATTGTCAAGCTAGGTTTCATCACAATCATATGATTCGCGTTCGGTACTTTGATAATCTGATATGTGGGTGGACCGGTGCTTGGGTGATGTCCTTACTTGGACAAGCATCCCACTTATGATTAACCTCTACTGCAAGCATCCGCAACTACAACAAAAGTATTAAGGTAAACCTAACCATAGCATGAAACATATGGATCCAAATCAGCCCTTACAAAGCAACGCATAAACTAGGGTTTAAGATTCTATCACTCTAGCAACGCATCATCTACTTATTACTTCTCAATGCCTTCCTCTAGGCCCAAATAATGGTGAAGTGTCATGTAGTCGACGTTCACATAACACCACTAGAGGAGAGACAACATACATCTCATCAAAATATCGAACGAATACCAAATTCACATGACTACCAATAGCAAGACTTCTCCCATGTCCTCAGGAACAAATGTAACTACTCACAAAGCATATTCAAGTTCATAATCAGAGGGGTATTAATATGCATATAGGATCTGAACATATGATCTTCCAACAAATAAACCAACTAGCATCAACTACAAGGAGTAATTAACACTACTAGCAACCCACAGGTACCAATCCCAGACTTGGAGCCAGGAATTGGATACAAGAGATGAACTATGGTTTAAGAGGAGATAGTGCTGGTGAAGATGTTGATGGAGATTGACCCCCTCCCGATGAGAGGATCGTTGGTGATGACGATGGCGATGATTTCCCCCTCTCGGAGGGAAGTTTCCCCGGCAGAACAGCTCCGCCAGAGCCCTAGATTGGTTCCGCCTCCTAGCGGCGGAGTCTCGTCCCGAAAGCTTGCTTATGATTTTTTTTCTCATCGAAAGACTCCATATAGCAGAAGATGGGCATCAGAGGGCCACCATGGGACCCATGAGGCAGGGGCGCGCGCCCCCCACCGTCGTGGGCAGGGTGTGGCCCCTCTCCGGAACTTCTTGCGCTCAGTATTTTTTATATATTCTGAAAATGACTTCCGTGAAGTTTCAGGACTTTTGGAGCTGTGCAGAATAGGTCTCTAATATTTGCTCCTTTTCCAGCCCAGAATGCCAGCTGCCGGCATTCTCCCTCTTTATGTAAACCTTGTAAAATAAGAGAGAATAGGCATCAGTATTATGACATAATATGTAATAACAGCCCATAATGCAATAAATATCGATATAAAAGCATGATGCAAAATGGACGTATCAACTGTCGCCGGAGCAGAAGAAGCAGACGGCCGCCATTGCTGCCGATTGGTAGGTCGGCAGGCAACCGGATGTCAACGACGTCCCAATGTAGGACACGGTCGAGGATGAGCCGGAGCCACCCTTCTAGCTTGTGCATTGCATGATGACCATCGTCGAGGCCCCTGCCTATTACATGGACATAGTGCTGGAGGGGCTGAATGGGCAGTTATGGGAGGCACGGGCCGATGTGGCCTACAACCTCCAACTCTTCCAGGAGCACCGGCAGGCCAAGGAGCAGCTTGTTGTCAGCAGAGCGATTGCACCAGATGCGGATGTGGCGGAGCAGGCGACGCTGCTCGAGTCCCACCGCTCTGCCCGCGAGATCCACCTCAACCGCAGGTGGTACCGCCAGCGTCAGGCAGAACTGGAGGCCGACTACAAGAAGTTTGACGATGTGGCAGATGAGGTGTGGGGCAAGAGCGAGGACAAGGAGGACATCGCCGGCTCCGCCAAGGCCGCGTCCCACCGCCACGACCACAAAGTCGGCACATCCGCCGGCACCATCGATTGCGAGGAAGTGTAGTGCATTGTAGGATGTCGTTGCTCGGGTCCCAGGAAAGTCATCGCTCTTCCCCTTCGCCTGAAGCCATGCTTGGCGGGATAATAATCGTCGGCCTATTAGTCGCTAAAGCTGTGGTGGCGGAGGCTGCAGAGGCAGAGCTGGAGAGCGACGAGTCGGAACTAGAGAAGGTGAAGGCAAGTGTAGGAGCTTCAGTTCTCGGGGCTCATAGCCGGACATGGGGAACGGGCGCCAGCGATCATTTAGATTAGGTTTAGATTAAAGTATGTTTGAAATTATACCTCTAGAGTCGGACAAGCTCTGCTTTTAGTTGAAGTATGTCCGAAATGTAATAAATTCCATCCGGTTTATTTGAAGTCCACCGTGTTTACGTGAACCTCATTCAGTTTATACGAAAATCCGTCATGTTTGCATGAATTTCATCCGGTTAGTTAAAAATTTATTTGAATTATGCGGGCAACATTGGTTGGCGGCCTCTGACATCACTGCCGCAAACTGGCCCCCCTCTGTCCGTGGACAGATGCCGGAGAAAATTTGCGTGTCGGCTTTGGAAAGCCCTAATGTGAGGTGGAAGTATACCTGTGTGGTAAAAGTTTCTTACCAAAGTAGTGACATCATCCCCAATCCACTCTCATGTATAGCGATCTAAGCAGTGAAAATCCGCATCTGACCCCGGGCTCAGATGCTCCCGCTCAGAAAAAAAATTCAAAACAAATACTACAAAAATTCAAAAAAAATATTTTTTTATGTGGTAGATAATTTGATGCGTGAGGTTTGCTTCAAATTTCAACTCATTTGGATATCTGAGCAGCTCTCGGCAAAAAAGACAAATCGGATTAAAACAGTTCGTGAATAATAAACTTTTTTACAGACCCCCATTTTATCTTTTTTGCAGAGAGCTGCTCAAATGTCCAAACAAGTTGAAATTTGCAGCGAACCTCACGTATCAAATTATGTACCACACAAAAAATTGGAATTTTTTGAATTTTTCAAGCATTTCTTTTGATTTTTTTCGTCGGAGCGGGTACAGCTGAGCCTGGGAGCCAAATTGGCATTCTCTCTAAGTAGTCTTATATATTTTCATAGTGTGAGTAGGGCATTTTGAAAACCGAGCTCCATGAAGCCCTTTATTTTGAATAATTCAAAATTCATAAATTTTAGTTTCAAAAATTTCTGAAAAAAATACACATGTATGCAAGGATGTAAAGTGTATGTGTGAAAATTTTCAGTATGAAATACCTTGAATTGCGAGCTGTACCAAAAAACCAAAATCATGGACTTTATAGATAAACAGTACATATTCTAAAAGGCTCTAGATTTGTCTTTTTTTGTGTAGCTCACAATTTAATGTATTTCGACCTGAAAATTTGCACACATGTACATTATGTATCTAGGTATATGTATATTTATTTTCAGAATTTTTTGAAACTAAAAAGTTTGGATTTTAAAGTTTTCAAATAATGGCCTTTTTGGAGCTCGGTCTCCGTTTGGTATTTTCGTTAGTTTCATCTTTAAGAGTGCATGATTTCCTGTTTATCTGGGATAGAATAGGTGAAATTATCTGTGTGAGGAGAATGACGAGTTCCCATGAGAGGCATGCCAATGTTGGTATTAGGACCGGAGAATATGTATCTGAAATAATTAGCAAAAGCGTTAGCAATTTGCTGCGGCTTAAAATGAATAACATCATTTTCATCCTTGATGAAGACGATCGTGTTTGTTCTCCTTCTCTTTGGCATAGCGTGGTGAAAGTATCTAGTGTTTGTATCTTCATCTTTAGCCCGCTTTTTAGCCCTTTGTTTGTAAAATTCATTGAGTTTAGTAGATTTTGTTCATACCCGGTGGTCTGTGAGTTTTTCAACACATGATCTTGTCGGTGAAGATGCTTCATTTGGATTTAATTAATTTTTAAAAATGATCAAATTTATTATAAAAGTTTATCGAAAGTACCAAGCATCTAAAAGTAATAAAAAATACAACGAGATTTCGAGACCACTACTGCTGCCAGAGGAAGCCGTCGACGTGTCGATGTCGCTCCTCCACTACCGAAGCCGGTTTGACCTTGTCAATAACAGCCGGAAAGTCTTCATGCACGTGCCCCTAAGGACCAGCGCCTTGGAGCCGCAGTTGTCGTCGTTAAACCCTTGCATAGATCTAAAGCACATCACCAAATATTGCCACATGGCGAGAAACCGTTACCTAATCGCTCCAAGGAGATAGCATGAATCTATGTTGAAGCTCTGTCGACTACTTTCAGACGGATGAACTTGAGGAGGATCGGAGCCCAAAAAACAAACTCAAAAAAAAAGCGCTGCCATCCACCCAAGTGTCGCGCCTGCCAGGACTAAAAACCCCTAATCTAAACTACCAATCAAAGCGGAGGCATCGAGATTCCCCTCCCCACCACCAGCCGTCGCATGGATTTAATTAATCCGTTCTTCAATGTTAAGCTCTTGTTGGATTGGTTTTTCTTCCTACACCATCTCTTTAGTGTCCCTGCAAGAGCACTAGGGCATCTACAATGCCGACTCGCAAATTTCCTCCGCATCTGTCCGCGGATAGAAAGAACCAGTCAGCGGACACTGATGCCGAAGGCCGCCATCTAACGCTGCACGCATACACGGTTCAAACTAACCGTACGAAATTCTTGCAAACCGGTCGATATTCATCAAAGTTCGGATAGGGAATAGCACAAATCATCCATACATATTATGCAAATAATTCTAGTACAACAATGATTAACCGGATGTCCAACAAGTTTTCATCAACGGATCATGTCGTCCCACACATTGCCCCTTCAGCTTCATCCAAGTGTGTGTGTACGTAAATGGTTGTCCCTGTGTCCTGCGGTACGTCACGGCAGCTTGTGCGGGTTACATAATGTGTAGACCAATATTGAGTGAATGAATAATTTAAACAAGTTGGGCAAGAAGAAGCAAAACTTACAATCTCCTCCTTTGCCACGTATAATGGCCACCTTGCCTCCAACTAACCAACCACGTGACAGAACTTTGTGACGATGGTCTAGATGGCGTATCAGTTATCTGATAATGACCTCACATTGCGTTCATGAATGATGTGCATGTCGTAGAGCGCAATGCGCTTCTTGCGTGAAACGATTCCTGCACTTGTTGTCCCCTCCTCTACTCCTGCCTACAAAATCCGCTGATACGGCCAATCACACATCATACAACAGCTCATCCTCCATGGTCGAATACCCCGCCATCCTTCGTACTCTGAAAAACTACATGGCGTCCGAAATTAAGCTAAATGGCATTTGATCGAACACCTGCCGGGTGTGGTGTCCGCCATGGAGGGCGTTGACTGGGGGGGGAGGGGGGTACCTGGGTACAAATGGCTGCAGGGTGGACATCCCCATCGTAAAAGGCGAGTCGGCCCATCGGTGCTGGCAGCGGACGTCCGGCAATGCCTCTGTGGCGGCTGGAGAGGTACATCGGCAGTGGCGGAGGTGGAGGGAGCTGATGCAAAGTAAGGAAGGGAAGGGGCGGAATGGAAGGAAATGGGACCGAGGGAGGAGGGTGGATTTAGTGGGCCTCGGGTGTCGGAGTCCTACATGGCTATTGTCCGGACTCTCGCAACCCCAACACCCATCTCCACTTTGCGGGAGAAAATGTGTACGGACCGCCGAGCAGATCGATACACATCTGCGTTGGATGACATAACACGTTCGGACCGCATGATCCGAACGGTTGTAGGCGGTTTGACGGTCCGCGTTTAAGATGCCCTGAGCCCTAACAGAAAAGGGGACGCTTCTTGTACTGTTCTAAGCCTCTTTGGCATGATTTTGAAAACCGTTCTCAAGAAGCCACAAATTTTCAAACTTAAACGAGTGCTTGGGCCTACGAAATGGGCCATCAGTAGAGACGAGAATGGACGCATGATCACTCAAAAAAGTAGGCAGATTAATCACTATGGTATCGGGGTAAACAGCACAGCAATAATCCGGATTTCCACCCTCTCACACCCAGCGGCCTGTGAATGGCGATAAGAAATCCGTGGCATGCGCCAACCAGTAACCGCAGGGATCTGGCAGCGCGCGCGAAACGAGACAAGCACTGAGCTGTCGAGGCTCCCCACCCTGAGCGCCTAGCGCATTTGTCTTGCTCCACCGCCACCGGGCCAGCAAGCGACAGTGCCACCGGCCGCCACTCTGGAGCGTCAGGGGCGACTGGCAGGCGAGCTAGCCTCTAGCGATTAGACAGGCGAGCCAAGCTCTCCCTGACTGCTACAGCGCGCTGCGGCTCCTGCTCTGGTCCTCCCGACTTGGCAATGGGGTAGCATGGACGGACGTGTATGCACCGATGGCACAGTGCACCCAAATCCTTCCTCGTGTCCGCGGTGCAGCCTCTGCCTCTCCTTCCTCCTCCCTCCTCCCTCCCTAGGAGTGCTATATATGGCGTGTGTCGCCGTGCCTTCCTCATCCTCACACTACCTCACTCTCAGTCGCACACGCAGTTTTCTTGAATTGTGGAGCTGTTTCGTCGGCATTGTATTGCCGGGGTGCAGCTTAGCCGCGTATGGAACTATGGATGGATGGTGCAGCCCAGCTTGATGGAAAAGGTTAGTGCATGTATGTATGGCTGGCTGGCTGGTGCCGCTTGCCTGGCTCCCTGAATGCCATCCGAGAAGCGCGCCGCTGTGGGAGGCGTCCCTCCTGGTTGGCATTGAGGGAGTCATGCAGGCCTCGGCTCCTCCTTCCTTCCTTCCTTTACTATACTTTCTTCAGGTCTTGCTACCACTTAGTTAACTGTCTGCGATGGCTTATCCTATCCGTGTGTTTTCCATAAACCAGTACAAGTTGTTGTACCATTCATTGTGGGATGTCCATTTTGTATTCATTCTTACTAGGAAGTACTCCCTCCGTAAACTAATATAAAAGCATTTAGATCACTATATTAGTTTAAGACACTGTTATATTAATTTAGGGAGGGAGTATACCACAATGCAAGATGTTTTCCGGTTTTGGGCATAAAAAACGTCTTGCATTTTGTTACCGAGGATACAAGGTCACATAGGTTGACAGCCAAATGCATTCGCTACCAGCCAATAGAAAAACTAGCATTAGGTTTGAACGACGGAACTACATCAATACAAGGGGCAATTTATATATTTACACTTTCCTTGGTAGCAACATCGACGTTCTTTTCTCGATATCCTAAGTGTGCACAAACTATATAGATTGCTTCTCGCTCAAGAGCTTCAGTAGAGCCTAATCCTTGTGGAGATCGCCCTCTGGCAAAGTGGGCAAACCTTCAGATCTTTCCCACAGTCGGCGCATGTCTGCATTCCCATACATCATTGGTTTATCAGTTCAAAAACTTGGTGATTTAACATCAGAACCCCAAAAAAAAAATTAAGATGCATTTTCAGGACGTTTGAATACCTGGTGCCCACATCCAAAAGCCAGGTTCTTTGCTTCAGACCAGCAGATTGGACAAGTCTGCACAACATGAGTTCAGCATTGGATACAAGTGTCAAGCGTAGCCACATCACTCAGCACACAAAAACTGCTGCTTACAAGACACTGAAACGTACCTGCTGGTCACCCACATCACTGTCCTGTCGAGGTGCTGATGCATTCTTCTGTGGCGACCCATAGCTGGGGCCAGTTGATTGACTCTGCTTGACTGCTGAGCATCCAGAGGGTTGTTGATATACCCTCGCAGGTGGAGGTAATACTGATCGGTGCGGAAATCCTCTTCGTTTGCTGCCCAAGAAAAATACAAAGAAGTTGGGATTACTGCTGCAGAAGACCAGGGCTGTGGATTTTCAGCAATTATTTGAGTTTGGTTAGATAGTAAAATACCCAAGAAGCTGGAGGTTCATTGTTGCCTTGAACTGATCTGGGATCTCCATAAGTGCTGAAAGAGCAAATTCTGCCTCCTTTTTGCTAGTAGGAATAGGTCTTGACATGATCTCTGAAGTTCACAAACTACAGTGAACCAACATTAGTATTTCTCATGATGTAGCCCAGTCCAAATATAGAAGGTCCATCAACAAAGATTGAAAAAAGGATTTACCTGGAAATTATCAAATGCACGAGAAGGTATGTTGTCATCAAATTCCCTCATCATATTCCAGGGCCCGTCACCGACTCCAACAAGCACAATTGACAAAGGGTAGTCACTGGAAAAAGAAATTGCAATTGTGTTGAAATGTAAGAGTTCAGTAAGACAGTTTCTAAGTAAATACAATTAAAAAATGATCTTAATTGTGGAAACATCAGGTATATTATTACCTTGCTTTCACAATGGCATCTATAGTTTCCCTTTCCTGTGGGCTCAACTGGCCATTACCAGTGTCAACACTCCGTGTAACCTGTGCAAATTTGCAAGGAAAGCATAACAAGAATCATAAATTAGAAACTCTTGAACTCAGGTAATATTTTACAAAAGAATCAGCACAGTACTGGTACGAGAATATAAACCTGTCCATCTGCTATTATGAGCAGAACATGGTACTGGCCACCACTACTATCAACAATCCCAATAGCAGTCTCAATCATAGGTGCAAATGAAGTGGGGCCTGTTGGTAACAATAAATCATGTAATAGAAATTATTATAACCATGTTTTATTGAAGAAGGCTACAAAATACTGATACACTAACCAGCCAAACGAAGCTGTGGAACAATTTCTCTGTATCGACCAAGTGCTTGTTCGAATCCATCACACGGCTGGTTCTCAGGATAGAAGCTAAATACTTTTTGATCATGAGTGGTAGCTGTAGTTTGAAAACAGGATTGTCGTATATTCATTTTTTGAACCAAAAAAAAGAGCCGTGAGGCATGCTATGAACTGACCATCGCCGAATCCAAAGCATGGTATCAGATTGTCCTCATCAAATCGTGCGAGGGTTCTCCCGATAATGGGTATAGCCTGCTCATATGGGTTTGGAGTATTCCCTATTGCATGCAAGCTCCGGTTGTGGAAGGACACTTTACCTAATTAAATGTAGCAATCATAACTCAACAGTTATTTTTTAGAAGAAAGAACAAAAAGGGAAATAAGTAGTGAAATTATCGTGGCGTGATGTTTTCATCATTGAGCAAACCTGTCCATTCGTTGCTCTTGGTGAAATCAATCCCAACGATTAGATTTGAGGACTCAAGTCCAGCATGTGAAAGAGCATCAGTCACCTAGATTAAGCAGGGAAAGCTGAATTATCATGGTATAGGAAAGATGTGCTATGTCCACATGTGCTAAAAGGGGAACACAAGAACTCGGTATGCGAGATGCATAACGTAAATTAGTCCTACACAATGGGCATTCCACACACAAAACAAATAGGTGAGCAACTAATGAGCTCGACTGCAGTCAGTGGTTAGCAACTAAGAATATCAAGAGTTCCACACTTTACTTCAAGAATCAGTGCACGATGCTAAATATTGTATCACATGGGGAATTTTATGATATCCAAAAAAAACAGAGAAGAGCAGAGCAATCTACAGAAGATGAATATGAATCGATTAATTCTCAAGACATTTGCACACCAACAAATGCACTTCCATTCAACACGGCTAGAACGGATTATCCCACAACTCACAGACCGCGGAACTATTTCCACTGACTGCAGTCAGTGGTTAGCAACTAAGCATATCAAGAGCTCCACATTTACTTCAAGAATTAGTGCACGATTGCAAAACATCACACATTCGGGAAATTTTATCCCCCCCCACCCACCCTCCAAAAAACAGAGAAGAACAGAACAACCTACAGAGGATGCATATGAATCGATTAATTTTTAGGACATTAGCACACCGACAAATGCAGTTCCCTCCAACACGGCTAGAACGGATCACAGCACGCAATTCACGCACCACGGAACTATTTCCAGCCAATCGAAACGGCCCACGGCCACGAGGCACGCGTGTACCGCCGTACCAGGAAGCATAGCAAGAACCGCGGAGCAAGCATTAACAGGAAGAAGAAATCACCGGTCGATCTGGCTGACCTGCTCCAGGGTGTGGTAATCGTCGCCGAACTTGGCGAAGCGGTCTTTCCCTCCCGGCGCGGCGTTCTTGCTGTGGTCCTGGTTGCAATGGTGGTGGTGGTGCCGCCCCGATGAGTTATCCTTGGAGCCGAACGCGCCCATGGCCGCCTCGCTTACCCAATCCCCCCCTCTCTCCCCTTACCCTCTGGACAAACAAAGCAGCCAAGAATCGAAAGAACCCGAACAGAATCAGCAATCTGCGGAGAAGAGCGAGCAAATCTTGGAAGGAAAAAGGGGTAGGGTTTAACCTGGAAACGGCAGAGAAAAACCCTCGCTGAGAGCAGCCGAGAGAAATGCGGAGGAGAGACGCTACGCTACCAACAACCGCCGGGATAAGATAGAGCAGCGGAGAGGAGATATAGTAGGGGATTAAACAGGCCTCCGGCCGAGATCAAACAACCCACATTGCGCGAGGGGAAATCCGTCGTGGGGAAGCAACCAACCCGTGGGCGGGGCGTGGCGTGGCGTTGCAGGCAAGCTCAGCGCCCAAATCGAGCGGCGGGGCGGACAGACGAAACGGGCAACCGGAATGTTCGTTCGTTCCTTCTACTTCTGGAATCCGTGGGCTCGATCTAGGCCGCGGTAAGTTGCGGGGGCGGGCCCAGCTGCCAGACCCATGTGCTCGGAAAAGTAGGATAGGTGTCACGGTGGTGCTCCGTGAGGAGAGATGGACGGAGATGCGGTAAAACTGGGGCGACAGGGAGAAGCACGGGGGCGCGTTTTTAGCTGGTTTCTGGTGTGCATATGTCCATCTTATCGACAATGTGTCCAGATAAGGCACCCTATGGCTTTCTATGTGCAAAATGACAGTTTTCATCTCATATATTTGATTACAAGAGGAAGGTTCGTCCTACTAAACAAAGTAACCGTCATCTTCACCGAACCTTGTGAGCATATCGCGTGAAAATGGACACAAAACTGGCGGTTTGAACATTCACTACTTTCCTAACCGTACGTTGTCATGTGCGGACGACCATTTTGAGCACCATCACCAGAAGAACCCTTTCCAGCTAGGCCTGACACGTTCTAGAAGGGCAGAGATTAAGCAATGGACAGTTTCAGCAAAAAAAAAAGCTTAAGCAATGGATCTTGGAGAATAGGTGCTAGCACGATGAGTGTTGGGTTCTTCTTTTTGTAAAACCTCTTTTTGTTAACCCAAGTCTAAAAACCCACCTCCATTAATAAAGAAGAGCAGGACTATTTAATAAAATAACTAGGGAAAATCCAAAAAGAAATTATTACGATCCACCCAAAAATATCTCTTCAAATATGAATGTACATGGTATCATCGGCCGACCTAGCTACTAACAAACATTCCAACAAGCAACGCCCAAGCCTGTGGGTTAGCCTTTGAAATTTGTGAGGTTAGAGGAGCTACTAATAGCAAGGGGTCAAGGGGTGACAAAAAACCTATGGGGTTAGCTGACCCCATAGCCCTAACGTGGCTTCACCACTGCCAACAAGCCGCGCAGACAAAGACCACCATCGAGGATGCATGTGCACGTCTTGTCAGTGGGCCTCTTCTAGTCGGTGACTCCAAATCATCCGCGTCGCCATAGTGTCGGCTCACCGGGCGCTCGGGTCCTCTGGTGCTGGATCCTTACAGTACCGGCCGGAACACCTCTCCTTTCCCCATCACCGTTCGAGCAGACTATGAGTCCCATTGAGAAAGAGCGTCCCGCCTGGGAAGGAGAGGATAAGGGCCGTCGAGGCCCGTGTCACGGTGGAAAATGGTGGCGGCTAATGCGGCGGCGCGGGCGGCCGCAGAGGAGGAAGTCATCCACACCTGCATTGTGAAGAAACCGCAGCGGAAGAACGCGCGCGCCCTAGCCCGAGAGCAGAATCAAATGGTTCGTGCCATGGCCGAACTGCCACCGAAGGAGGACAGCTCGGGCGACAAGCAGATCCGGCTCAATCCGTATTGCATCTTCGACCAGTCCTTCCGCGAGAAGGACAACAAGGGCGCCGAGAAGGGCAAGGGCGGCCGTGGACGAACACCACCATAGCCAAACATGCCAGATTTTGGTAGTTTTGTGGCGTGTTTAGTGTAGTGTGATGGAGTAGCCGGACGATGCATACGCGTCAACGTAGTTGCATGAGCTTGTATGGATTTGAGATATAGTAATTGAGGTGTCCGGCTTTGGACTTCATTTTTTGAGGGTGCCCGGTTAGTGCCCGTGGACGCACCCGGGCGTGTACGCGGGCGTTTGAGGGGCCGGATTTGCCAAGTCCGCCTGTAGATGCTCTTGTTACAATGTTACAATGAGTATTGGTTTCAGACAAGAGAAAAAGAGAAATTCAAAGAGGTACACTAAGAGAAAAAGGGAGGAGAACCATGGAAAAACTGGGCATGGAGTTCGGCATCATAAATATTGAGGTTAAACCAAAATAGAAGAGGTCTCTAGCTTTTTCACCTTGAGCGAGGTTGTAACGCCTTGAGCGTGGTCATTTGGCTGTCACTCGGCAACACCCCCTAAAGGATGGAGAAACGTTGTTATATGGAAAGGCGATGAACTAGTGAGGATTATATACTAGCTAATCCGGGTTCTGAGAAAATCATCCGTCCATTCGACAACTTGGCTAAACTGAGAACCAGACAGTCGAGCACCACCTTGAATAAGCACAAACTAGTGTCATCTTCAAGAACGATGACCCAAGGGGCATGCACGATGATCAAGCATCGCCATCATCTGATCCTCGGGAGAATCTGAGGTTTCCAAGAAGGACGATTATATACCCTCAAAACATCGTCAAGGAGATGACGCCCATGGCTCCAGGGCGTTGCTCACATCTGCCCCCGGCTACCAAACGAAAGACAAGGTCATCTTCACCCAGATATGCATCGCTAACTGCTAGCTTGAGAGCTGAGTTCTGGGCGCAAGATCCGTTGTATGCCCAGTCAGTCTCATAGCCCATCATGCCATCAGAACCATCTTCGAAGGTCGCCATGGCTCTGAAGGAAATATGCCCTAGAGGCAATAATAAAGTCATTATTTATTTCCTTATTTCATGATAAATGTTTATTATTCATGCTAGGATTGTATTAACCGAAAACATAATACATGTGTGAATACATAGACAAACATAGTGTCACTAGTATGCCTCTACTTGACTAGCTCGTTAATCAAAGATGGTTAAGTTTCCTAACCATAGACATGAGTTGTCATTTGATTAACGGGATCACGTCATTAGGAGAATGATGTGATTGACTTGACCCATTCCGTTAGCTTAGCACTTGATCGTTTAGTATGTTGCTATTGCTTTCTTCATGACTTATACATGTTCCTATGACTATGAGATTATGCAACTCCCATTTACCGGAGGAACACTTTGTGTGCTACCAAACATCACAACGTAACTGGGTGATTATAAAGGTGCTCTACAGGTGTCTCCGAAGGTACTTATTGAGTTGGCGTATTTCGAGATTAGGATTTGTCACTCCAATCATCGAAGAGGTATCTCTAGGCCCACTCGGTAATACACATCACTATAAGCCTTGCAAGCATTGTAACTAATGAGTTAGTTACGGGATGATGTATTACTGAACGAGTAAAGAGACTTGCCGGTAACGAGATTGAACTAGGTATTGAGATACCGACGATCGAATCTCGGGCAAGTAACATACCGATGACAAAGAGAACAACGTATGTTGTTATGCGGTTTGACCGATAAAGATCTTCTTAGAATATGTAGGAGCCAATATGAGCATCCAGGTTCCGCTATTGGTTATTGACCGGAGACGTGTCTCGGTCATGTCTACATAGTTTTCGAACCCGTAGGGTCCGCACGCTTAATGTTCGGTGATGATTTGTATTATGAGTTTATGTGTTTCGATATACCGAAGGTATTTCGGAGTCCCGGATGAGATCGGGGACATGACGAGGAGTCTCAAAATGGTCGAGACATAAAGATCGATATATTGGACGACTATATTCGGACATCGGAAAGGTTCCGAGTGATTCGTGTATTTTTCGGAGTACCGGAGAGTTACGGGAATTCGCCGGGGAGTATATGCGGCTTAGTGGGCTTTAGGGGAAAGAGAGAGGAGAGGATGCCCCCCCAATGCTTAGTCCGAATTGGACTAGGGGGAGGGGCGGCGCCCCCTCCTTCCTTCTCTTCTCTTTTCCCTTTCCTTCTCTCCTACTACTTGGAAGGGCTCCTAGTTCTACTAGGAAAGGGGGAATCCTACTCCCGGCGGGAGTAGGACTCCCCTAGGGCGCGCCATAGAGAGGGCCGGCCCTCCCCCTCCTCCACTCCTTTATATACGGGGAGGGGGCACCCCTTGGAGGCACAACAATTGATCATTGATCTCTTAGCCGTGTGTGGTGCCCCCCCTACCATAATCCACCTCGATCATATCGGCGGTGCTTAGGCGAAAGCCTTCGTCGGTAGCATCATCATCACTGTCACCATGCCGTCGTGCTGACGAAACTCTCCTGTGAAGCTTTGCGGGATCAGAGCTCGCGGGATGTCTTCAAGTTGAACGTGTGCAGAACTCGGAGGTGCCGTGCGTTCGGTACTTGGATTAGTCGGATCGTAAAGACGTACAACTACATCAACCGCATTGTGCTAACGCTTCCGCATTCGGTCTACGAGGGTACGTAGACACACTCTCCCCTCTTATTGCTATGCATCGCCATGATCCTGTGTGTGTGCGTAGGAATTTTTGAAATTACTGCGTTCGCCAAGAGTGGCATCCGAGCCTGTTTTATGCGTAGATGTTATATGCATGAGTAGAACACAAGTGAGTTGTGGGCGATACAAGTCATACTGCTTACCAGCATGTCATACTTTGGTTCGGCGGTATTGTTGGATGAAGCGGCCCGGACCGACATTACGCGTACGCCTACGCGAGACTGGTTCTACCGACGTTCTTCACACACAGGTGGCTGGCGGGTGTCAGTTTCTCCAACTTTAGTTGAATTGGGTGTGGCTATGCCCAGTCCTTAAGAAGGTTAAAACAACACTAACTTGATGAACTATCGTTGTGGTTTTGATGCATGCTACCTCTTGAGCTTGCGTTGGTTTTCCCCGAAGAGGAAAGGATGATGCAGCAGAGTAGCGTAAGTATTTCCCTCAGTTTTTGAGAACTAAGGTATCAATCCAGTAGGAGGCCACGCGCAAGTCCCTCGTACCTACACAACACAAAGAGCTCAACGCAACCAACGCGATTAGGGGTTGTCAATCCCTTCATGGTCACTTATGGAAGTGAGATCCGATAGATAATATTTTTGGTATTTTTGATATAAAGATGCAAAGTGAAAAGTAAAAGGAAAAATAAAAACAAAACAAGATTAAAGTGATGGAGATTGATATAATGAGAATAGACCCTGGGGCCATAGGTTTCACTAGTGGCTTCTCTCAAGAGCATAAGTTTTCTACGGTGGGTGAACAAATTACTGTTGAGCAATTGACAGAATTGAGCATAGTTAATAGAATATCTAGGCATGATCATGTATATAGGCATCACGTCCGTGACAAGTAGATCGAAACGATTCTGCATCTACTACTATTACTCCACTCATCGACCGCTATCCAGCATGCATCTAGAGTATTAAGTTAGAAACAGAGTAACACTTTAAGCAAGATGACATGATGTAGAGAGATAAATTCATGCAATATGAAATAAACCCCATCTTGTTATCCTCGATGGCAACGATACAATACGTGTCTTGCTGCACCTTCTGTCACTGGGAAAGAACACCGCAAGATCGAACCCAAAGCTAAGCACTTCTCCCATGGCAAGAACTACCAATCTAGTTGGCCAAACCAAACGGATAATTCGAAGAGAGTTGCAAAGATAACCAATCATACAGAAAAGAATTCAGAGAAGATTCAAATATTGTTCATAGATAGACTTGATCATAAACCCACAATTCATCGGTCTCAACAAACACACCGCAAAAGAAGAAGATTATATCGAATAGATCTACACAAGAGGGGGGAGAACACTGTATTGAGATCCAAAAAGAGAGAAGAAGCCATCTAGCTAATAACTATGGACCCGAAGGTCTGAGGTAAACTACTCACACTTCATCAGAGAGGCTATGGTGATGTAGAAGCCCTCCGTGATGACGGCCCTCTCCGGCGGAGCTCCGGAACAGGCCCCAAGATGGGATCTCGTGGATACAGAAAGTTGCGGCGGTGGAATTAGGTTTTTGGCTCCTCTTCTGATCGTTTGGGGGTACGTGGGTATATATAGGAGAAAGGAGTACGTCGGTGGAGCACCGAGGGGCCCACGAGGCAGGGGGGCGCTTCCTGTAGGGGGGGGGGGGGGCGCCCCCTACCCTCGTGACCGCCTCCGGTACTTCTTGGAGTAGGGTCCAAGTCTCCTGGGTCTTATCCGAGAAGAAAATCACGTTCCAAAAAGTATTTTTCTGTTTGGACTCCGTTTGATATTTTGTTTCTTCGAAACACTGAAATAGGCAAAAAAACAGCAATTCTGGGCTGGGCCTCCAGTTAATAGGTTAGTCCCAAAAATAATATAAAAGTGGAAAATAAAGCCCAATATAGTCCAAAACAGTAGATAATATAGCATGGAGCAATCAAAAATTATAGATACGTTGGAGATGTATCAGGCATCCCCAAGCTTAATTCCTGCTCGTCCTCGAGTATCTAAATGATAAAAAGAGAATTTTTGATGCGGAGTGCTACTTGGCATAATTTCAATGCAAAATTTCTTAATTGTGGTATGGATATTCAGATTAGAAAGATTCAAGACAAAAGTTCATATTGACATAAAGAATAATAACACTTCAAGCATACTAATAAAGTGATTATGTCTTCTAAAAATAACATGGCCAAAGAAAGTTATCCCTACAAAATCATATAGTCTGGCTATGCTCTATCTTCACCACACAAAGTATTTAAATCATGCACAACCCCATGAGCATGAGCCATGGACATAGCACCATGTGGAATAGAAGGGTGGTTGTGGAGAAGACAAAAAGAGGGGAAGATAGTCTCACATCAACTAGGCGTATCAATGGGCTATGGAGATGCCCATCAATAGATATCAATGTGAGTGAGTAGGGATTGCCATGCAACGGATGCACTAGAGCTATAAGTATATGAAAGCTCATCAAAAGAAACTAAGTGGGTGTGCATCCAACTCGCTTGCTCACGAAGACCTAGGGCAATTTGAGGAAGCCCATCATTGGAATATAAAAGCCAAGTTCTATAATGAAAAATTCCCACTAGTATATGAAAGTGACATAACGAGGGACTCTCTATCATGAAGATCATGGTGATACTTTGAAGCACAAGTGTGGTAAAAGGATAGTAACATTGTCCCTTCTCTCTTTTTCTCTCATTTTTTTATTTGGGCCTTTTCTCTCTTTTTTTGTGGCCTCTTCTTTTTTTCGTCCGGAGTCTCATCCCGACTTATGGGGGAATCATAGTCTCCATCATCCTTTCCTCACTTGGGACAATGCTCTAGAAAATGATGATGATCACACTTTTATCTTTCTTACAACTCAACAATTACAACTCGATACATAGAAAAAATCTGACTCTATATGGATGCCTCCGGCGGTGTACCGGGATATGCAATGAATCAAGAGTGACATGTATGAAAGAATTATGAATGGTGGCTTTGCCACAAATATGATGTCAACTACATGATCATGCTAGCAATATGACAATGATGGAGCGTGTCATAATAAACGGAACGGTGGAAAGTTGCATGGCAATATATCTCGGAATGGCTATGGAAATGCCATGATAGGTAGGTATGGTGGCTGTTTTGAGGAAGATATATGGTGGGTGTATGATACCGGCGAAAGGTGCGCGGTATTAGAGAGGCTAACAATGGTGGAAAGATGAGAAAAGGTGCATATAATCCATGGACTCAACATTAGTCATACAGAACTCATATACTTATTGCAAAAATCTAGAAGTTATAAAAGCAAAGTATTACGCGCATGCTCCTAGGGGGATAGATTGGTAGGAAAAGACCATCGCTCGTCCCCGACCGCCACTCATAAGGAAGACAATAAATAAATAAATTATGCTCCGACTTCATCACATAATGGTTCACCATACGTGCATGCTACGGGAATCACAAACTTTAACACAAGTATTTCTCAAATTCACAACTACTAAACTAGCATAACTCTAATATTATCACCTCCATATCTCAAAACAATTATCATGCTTCAATCTTCTTTTAGTATTCAACGCACTCAAAAGAAAATTTCACATATCTTGAACACCAAGCATATTTATATTAAGCAAATTACCATGCTATTAAGACTCTCAAAATAATTTAAGTGAAGCATGAGAGATCAATAGTTTCTTTAAAACAAACCACCACCGTGCTCTAAAAGATCTAAGTGAAGCACATAGAGCAAAATTATAACGCTCAAAAGATATAAGTGAAGTGCATAGAGTATTCTATCAAATTTCAATTCAAGTATGGCTCTCTCAAAAGGTGTGTACAGCAAGGATGATTGTGGCATACTAACAAACAAAGACACAAATAATACAAGACGCTCCAAGCAAAACACATATCATGTTGGTGAATAAAAATATAGCTCCAAGTAAATTACCGATGGAAGTGGACGAAAGAGGGGATGCCTTCCGGGGCATCCCCAAGCTTTGACTTTTTGGTGTCCTTGGATTATCTTGGGGGTGCCATGGGCATCCCCAAGCTTAGGCTCTTGCCACTCTTTGTTCCATAATCCATCAAAAGAACTCACCCAAAACTTGAAAACTTCACAACACAAAACTCAATAGAAATCTCGTGAGCTACGTTAGAGAAACAAAACATAAAACCACTTCAAGGTACTGTAATTAGCTCATTCTTTATTTTTTTGGTGTTAAAACTAATGTATTCCAACTTCTCTATGAATTATAAACTATTTTACTAACCATAGATTCATCAAAATAAGCAAACAACACACGAAAAACAGAATCTGTCAAAAACAGAACGGTCTGTAGTAATCTGTAGCTAGCGCAAGATCTGGAACCCTAAAAATTCTAAAATAAATTGATGGACGTGAGGAATTTATCTATTAATCATCTGAAAAAAGAATTAACTAAATATCACTCTTAAAATAAAAATGACATCAGTTCTCGTGAGCGCTAAAGTTTCTGTTTTTTACAGCAAGTTCAACAAGACTTTCCCCAAGTCTTCCCAACGGTTCTACTTGGCACAAACACTAATTAAACACAAAAAACACAACCAAAACAGAGTCTAGATAAATTATTTGTTAAATAACAGCAAGGAATAATATTGGGTTGTCTCCCAACAAGCGCTTTTCTTTAAAGCCTTATAGCTAGGCATAATATTTCAATGATGCTCACATGAAAGACAAGAATTGAAGCACAAAGAGAGCATCATAAAACACGTGACAAACACATCTAAGTCTAACATACTTCCTATGCATAGGCATCTTATAGGCAAACAAATTATCAAGGCAAACAAAAACTAGCATATGTAAGGAAGCGGAAAGAAACAATAGCAATCTCAACATAACGAGAGGTAATTTAGTAACATGAAAATTTCTACCACCATATTTTCCTCTCTCATAATAATTATATGTAGGATAATAAGAAAATTCAACAAAATAGCTATCACATAAAATATTTTCAACACGATCCACATGCATGCAAAGTTGACACTCTTCCAAAATAGTGGGATTAACATTAACTAAAGTCATGACTTCTCCAAACCCACTCTTATCAAGATTTTCATAAGATTGAACATTCTCCAAATATGTGGGGTCTAAAGTTGACACTCTTCCAAAACCACTTTCAATAATATTGCAAACACTATTATCAATCTCATATTCATCATGGGGTTTAAATAAATTTTCAATATCATAAGAAGAATCACCCCAATCATGATCATTACAACAAGTAGTAGACATAGCAAAACTAGCATCCCCAAGCTTAGGGTTTTGCATCTTATTAGAACAATTGACATCAAGAGAAATTATAATAAAATCATTGCAATCATGATTTTTATTCAAAGATCTATCATGAGTCACTTCATAAAGCACTTCATCACGATTTTCAGATTTACGGATTTCAGGCAAAAGCTTATAAAGATAATCTAGTGCATCCAAATCACTAGGAATTGGTTCATCATAGTTGGATCTCTTAAAAAGATTGGCAAGAGGATGGGGATCCATAGATATTAGCTTCTCTGTTTAGTAATAAATAAACAACTATTCTAACCATACGAGCAAACAAGAAGCAAGCAGTCAAAAAAGGCAAATAGAGAGGGAGGATAAAGAGAGAGGGCGAATAAAATGGCAAGGGTGAAGTGGGGGAGAGGAAAACGAGAGGCAAATTGCAAATAATGTAATGCAAGAGATAGGGATTGTGATGGGTACTTGGTATGTTGACTTTTTGCGTAGACTCCTCGGCAACGGCGCCAGAAATTCTTCTTGCTACCTCTTGAGCTTGCGTTGGTTTTCCCTGAAGAGGAAAAGATGATGCAGCAGAGTAGCGTAAGTATTTCCCTCAGTTTTTGAGAACCAAGGTATCAATCCAGTAGGAGGCCACGCACAAGTCTCTCGTACCTACACAACACAAAGAGCTCAACGCAACCAGCGCGATTAGGGGTTGTCAATCCCTTCACGGTCACTTACGGAAGTGAGATCCGATAGATAATATTTTTGTATTTTTGATATAAAGATGCAAAGTGAAAAGTAAAAGGCAAAGTAAAAACAAAACAAGATTAAAGTGATGGAGATTGATATAATGAGAATAGACCCTGGGGCCATAGGTTTCACTAGTGGCTTCTCTCAAGAGCATAAGTTTTCTACGGTGGGTGAACAAATTACTGTTGAGCAATTGACGGAATTGAGCATAGTTATGAGAATATCTAGACATGATCATGTATATAGGCATCATGTCCGTGACAAGTAGATCGAAACGATTCTGCATCTACTACTATTACTCCACTCATCGACCGCTATCCAACATGCATCTAGAGTATTAAGTTAGAAATACGCTTTAAGCAAGATTACCTGATGTAGAGAGATAAATTCATGCAATATGAAATAAACCCCATCTTGTTATCCTCGATGGCAACGATACAATACGTGTCTTGCTGCCCCTTCTGTCACTGGGAAAGAACACCGCAAGATCAAACCCAAAGCTAAGCACTTCTCCCATGGCAAGAAACTACCAATCTAGTTGGCCAAACCAAACGGATAATTCAAAGAGACTTGCAAAGATAACCAATCATACATAAAAGAATTCAGAGAAGATTCAAATATTGTTCATAGATAGACTTGATCATAAACCCACAATTCATCGGTCTCAACAAACACATCGCAAAAGAAGAAGATTACATCGAATAGATCTCCACAAGAGAGGGGGAGAACATTGTATTGAGATCCAAAAAGAGAGAAGAAGCCATCTAGCTAATAACTGTGGACCCGAAGGTCTGAGGTAAACTACTCACACTTCATCGGAGAGGCTATGGTGATGTAGAAGCCCTCCGTGATGACGGCCCTCTCCGGCGGAGCTCCGGAACAGGCCCCGAGATGGGATCTCGTGGATACAGAAAGTTGCAGCGGTGGAATTAGGTTTTTGGCTCCTCTTCTGATCGTTTGGGGGTATGTGGGTATATATAGGAGGAAGGAGTACGTCGGTGGAGGACCGAGGGGCCCATGAGGCAGGGGGACGCGCCCTGTAGGGGGGGCGCCCCCTACCGTCGTGACCGCCTCCGGTACTTCTTGGAGTAGGGTCCAAGTCTCCTGGGTCTTATCCGAGAAGAAAATCACGTTCCAAAAAGGATTTTTCTGTTTGGACTCCGTTTGATATTATGTTTCTTCGAAACACTGAAATAGGCAAAAAACAGCAATTCTGGGCTGGGCCTCCGGTTAATAGGTTAGTCCCAAAGATAATATAAAAGTGGAAAATAAAGCCCAATATAGTCCAAACAGTAGATAATATAGCATGGAACAATCAAAAATTATAGATACGTTGGAGACGTATCAATGCATAGGTAAGAATGATTCTTGCTCAGCCCGTGGCAGCCACGTAAAACTTGCAACAACAAAGTAGAGGACGTCTAACTTGTTTTTGCAGGGCTTGTTGTGATGTTATATGGTCAAGACGTGATGAGATATAAGTTGTTGTATGAGATGATCATGTTTTGTTGAAGTTATCGGCAACTGGCAGAAGCCTTATGGTTGTCTCTTTATTGCATAAGATGCAAGTGCCATGTAATTGCTTTACTTTATCGCTATGCGATAGCAATAGTTGCAAAAGCAATAGTTGGCGAGACGACCATGTGACGACACATTGATAGAGATCAAGATGATGGAGATCATGGTGTCATGCCGGTGACGATAGAGATCATGACGGTACTTTGGAGATGGAGATCAAAGGCACAAGTTGATCATGGCCATATCATGTCACATATTTTGATTGCATATGATGTTTATCCTTTATGCATCTTATTTTGCTTAGTTCGGTAGTAGCATTATAAGATGATCTCTCACTAAATTTCAAGGTAAAAGTGTTCTCCCTGAGTATGCACCGTTGCCAAAGTTTGTCGTGCCGAGACACCACGTGATGATCGGGTGTGATAAGCTCAACGTTCATCTACAACGTGTGTAAGACAATTTTACACACACAGAATACTCAGGTTAAACTTGACGAGCCTAGCATATGCAGATATGGCCTCAGAACACTGGAGACCGAAAGGTCGAGCGTGAATCATCTACTAGATATGATCAACATAGTGATGTTCACCATTGAAAACTACTCCATCTCACGTGATGATCAGACATGGTTTAGTTGATTTGGATCACGTGATCATTTAGATGACTAGAGGGATGTCTATCTAAGTGGGAGTTCTTAAGTAATATGATTAATTGAACTTTAATTTATCATGAACTTAGTCCTGATAGTATTTGCATAACTATGTTGTAGATCAATGGCTCGCGATGTAGCTCTCTGTTTATTTTGATATGTTCCTAGAGAAAACTATGTTGAAAGATGTTAGTAGCAATGATGCGGACTAGCTCCGTGATCTGAGGATTATCCTCATTGCTGCATAGAAGAATTATGTTCTTGATGCACCGTTAGGTGACAGACCTATTGCAGGAGCAGATGCAGACGTTATGAACATTTGACAAAGCTCGGTATGATGACTACTTAATAGTTTAGTGCACCATGCTTTACGGCTTAGAACCGGGACTTCAAAAACATTTTGAACGCCATGGAGCATATGATATGTTCCAAGAGATGAAATTGGTATTTCAGACTCATGCCCGTGTTAAGAGGTATGAGACCTCTGACAAGCACTTTGCCTACAAGATGGAGGAGAATGGCTCAGCTAGTGAGGATGTGCTCAGAATGTCTGAATACTACAATCACTTGAATCAAGTGGGAGTTAATCTTCCAGATAATATAGTGATTGACAGAGTTCTCTAGTCACTATCACCAAGTTGCTAGAACTTTGTGATGAACTATAATATGCAAGGGATAACGGAAACGATTTCCAAGCTCTTCGTGATGCTGAAATCGACGAAGGTAGAAATCAAGAAAAGCATCAAGTGTTGATGGTTAACAAGACCACTAGTTTCAAGAAAAGAGCAAAGGGAAGAAGGGGAACTTCAAGGAGAACGACAAGCAAGTTGCTGCTCAAGTGAAGAAGCCCAAGTCTGGACCTAAGCCTAAGACTAAGTGCTTTTACTGCAAAGGGACAAGTCACTAGAAGCGGAACTGCCCCAAGTATTTGGCGGATAAGAAGGGTGGCAAAGTAAACAAAGGTATATTGGATATACATGTTATTGATGTGCACTGATACGTCTCCAACATATCTATAATTTTTGACTGCTCCATGCTATATTATCTACTGTTTTGGGCAATATTGGGCTTTATTATCCACTTTTATATTATTTTTGGGACTAACCTATTAACCAGAGGCCCAGCCCAGTTTTGCTGTTTTATGCCTATTTCAGTGTTTTGAAGAAAAGGAATATCAGACGGAGTTGAAACGGAACGAAATCAACTCGAGAAGTTATTTTTGGAAGGAAACACACCTGATGGATTTGGACCCACGTCAGAAGATACGGGAGCTGCCCACGAGGGTGGGGGGCGCGCCCACCCCCCTAGGGTGCGCCCCCTGCCTCGTGGGGCCCCCATGGCTCCTCCGACATCCTCCCTGCACCCATATATACCCATGTGACCTAAAACTTCTAGAACGCAACATAGATCGGGAGTTCCGCCGCCAGTAGCCTCCATAGCCACCAAAAGTCAATCGGGACCCTGTTCCGGCACCCTGCCGGAGGGGGGAACCCTCACCGGTGGCCATCTTCATCATCCCGGTGCTCTCCATGACGAGGAGGGAGTAGTTATCCCTCGGGGCTGAGGGTATGTACCAGTAGCTATGTGTTTGATCTCTCTCTCTCTCTCTCTCTCGTGTTCTTGAGATGATACGATCTTGATGTATCGCGAGCTTTGCTATTATAGTTGGATCTTATGTTTCTCCTCCCCCTCTTCTCTCTTGTAATGAATTGAGTTTCCCCTTTGAAGTAATCTTATCGGATTGAGTCTTTAAATACTTGAGAACACTTGATGTATGTCTTGCCGTGGATATCTGTGGTGACAATGGGATACCATGTGCCACTTGATGTGTGTCTTAGTGACCAACTTGCGGGTTTCGTGACATTGGGAACCTATGCATAGGGGTTGGCACACGTTTTCGTCATGATTCTCCGGTAGAACTTTGGGGCACTCTTTGAGGTCCTTTGTGTTGGTTGAATAGATGAATCTGAGATTGTGTGACGCATATGGTATAATCATACCCACAGATACTTGAGGTGACATTAGGGTTTTGGTTGATTTGTGTCTTAAGGTGTTATTCTAGTACGAACTCTAGGGCTGTTTGTGACACTTATAGGAATAGCCCAACGGATTGATTGGAAAGAATAACTTTGAGGTGGTTACGTACCCTACCATAATCTCTTCGTTCGTTCTCCGCTATTAGTGACTTTGGAGTGACTCTTTGTTGCATGTTGAGGGATAGTTATGTGATCCAATTATGTTAGTATTGTTGAGGGAACTTACACTAGCGAAAGTATGAACCCTAGGCCTTGTTTCCTAGCATTGCAATACCGTTTACGCTCACTTTTATCACTTGTTACCTTGCTGTTTTTATAATTTCAGATTACAAAAACCTTTATCTATGTCAGGACCCCGATTCCAAGCCACATCGATCTAACCGGTAACACCTCATATCACTTTGCGGCCTCACGCACGGTATCCCACGGGTGTCGCCATACCATGGCCCGGGACCGTTTGCGCCTTTTGGCTCACGTATATGACAATGTCGCTAGCATCCATATGACCGAGAACCCGGGCCGACATGGCCAGTCGTGAACCCAAAGCGGCACAGACCTATGGAGACAGGCATACATGAATCACATCGAACATGTCGGTCATCAACGAGTGATTCCGGGCTCTAGCACTGGGCTAACAGGACTCCGGGGATTCCGGGCTGTAGCAGGCTAGGCAGGACTCCGAAAGTCACCGCGTGACATTTCCCCGAAGGGACAGACATAGGGACGAAGTGAAACACATGCCGACCAGTCAAGTGTCCTGAACAGTAGTGCTGGGCTAGCAGGACTCCGATGAACCGGGCTGTAGTGGACTAGTATGGCTCAAGGAACACTAGACTACATTTCCCCATAAGAAAGGCTGCGAAGGATAAACAACTAGATTGTCGGATCCCACTCATACCAAGCATTTCAATCATACACACAATATGCCCGATATGAGTACATACAACATGGCATCACAACAAAACTCTACAACTCAAGTACTTTATTTAAAGGCTCCCGAGAGCCATACATAACATGTTCATACAGATAGGGGTCACATGACCCGACACTCAAGTCATACAAGCATCAATCACGTGCGGAAGCAACTAGTCTGAGTACAGACTCTAAAAAGAAAGAAGGCTTCTCAAAGCCTGTCTATCTACATAGGGCCCTCCATGGCCGGGATCACCACCTGGGTGGCTAGTCACTCGTCGACGTCAAGGTCTACATAAAACCCATCGGAGGGGGCAGTGTTGTCATCTGAAAACAATAAATAAGCAAACATGAGTACAAAGGTACTCAGCAAGTCTTACATCAGAACCTACTATACATGCTCATTCTCAAGAAGGTGGTGGGGTTATGCAGCAAGCCAGCTTTGACTCTTGGCTAAGCTATCCTACGGAACCTCTTTAGTAAAATAGTTTTCGCACACGAGTCCACTACTCACCAACACAATACTCCACCGGGGATCCTCCCTCGTCATCCTGCGAGAGGGCCATCCTCGGTACTCACACTTATCTTGAGTCTTTTAGTAGTATCCATTAACTTGTCTATGAACTGTATAGGTAACTAAGTAGTCCCTTACCGCAGACGCGGCTATTCGAATAGTTTTATACCCTGCAGGGGTGTACTTCATCATACACGCTTTCACCGCTTACCGCCGTCTACACGACATGTACTCGGCAACCTTCAAGCGGAAGCCCAGCGAGGGTGTCGGCCACGGCCTACCTAAACACCTAAGTCTCTAGTCCAGGTTTATCGCCTATCCAGGTTCCATCCACAGGGAGTCCGGCCGAGGTTTCCACTTACGGACCCGAACGATGTGAACAGGGTTCCCGAGGCACCAAACGGGTGACTCGATACACCGTGCCACGGTGTATCTACCGCAACATAGCCCACCCCTAGGGTCAGCGCTACGCACGGCCGCCAACACATATCCTACAAACACCAGAAACTAATTGCAACTCCTGGATAGAGTACTAGGGTGGCTAAGAAGCCGAGAGGGTCAATTAAGGATCCCAATGCACGGTAGTAGCTGAATCTTAAATCACACATACAGATCTCAGTTCTTAGGGACGGCCTCAATGAAACAACCCACCATGTACTCCTACATGGCCTCTCATCGACACCTTTACCATAACATGTTCAACACACCCCTCATATTACCAACATAAGCATTTCACTCTAGCCCATCACCCAAATGAACCAGACCTGACACAACTCTAAGCATAGCAGGCATAGCAATGTAGGAATCACAAAACATGGCTCAATCAACTCCTACACATGCTAGTGGGTTTCATCTAGTTACTGTGGCAATGACAGGTCATGCAGAGGATAAGGGTTCAACTACCATAGCACACAGCAGTTTGAATCGCGTTGTCTTAATGCAATAAACAAGAGCAGGAGCGAGAACATGGGTTGTATCGGAATGATCAATGGTTGCTTGCCTGATGGAGTGGTAACGGGATACTGCCCTTCAGTTGGATACTCGTGAATATCCTCGGAGGCAGAACCTACCACGAAGAACACAACCGAGCACAATCAACACATGACGATATGCAACAATATGATGCATGCTATGACATGGCAATATGAATGTGTTTTGGCCTAATGCAAGCTAAAACAGAAAGGGATGAACTCATTTGAATCCAAGATTCAAATATTAGCTCATTAAATATGACATGTATAGTGCATTTCCTTATTCCGCTTAAACAACAAGGTAAACTTGTTTTGTCATGCATGAAACCATTACAGATGGATAGATTGAATTTTTCTGATAATTTTTCATATATAATTTATCTCATTTGGAGTTATGGTTGAATTTCTATGAATTTTTGAAGTTTGAACTATTTTCTGGAATTTCCTGAATAAGAATAAAGCCAGAAAATCAATTACTGCGTCAGCAATGCATCAGGGTGATGTCAGCAGGTCAAAGGCGCCAGCCCAGGATCAAACCTGATTGGTGGGGCCCTTCTGTCAGCCTCTCGGTGCACTAACTACGTTTAATTAGCCTAATTACTGGGCAGGGCCCACTAGTCAGTGACTGATTAAGTAAGATTTAATTAAAACTAATCCTAATTTAGTTAACAGACCAGCCCCACCTGTCATAGACTCAGGGGGGTCTACCTGGGCCCACCCAGGGGTCAAACTGGGTCAACTCGCCGGCGTTGAGCCGCCGGCGAGGCCCGAGACGGCGGAGGGCTTCGGAAAACGATGGCGTAGAAGCGCTACGCGAAGCTGGGGACGAGCCGCATCGTTTGGTGGTGGTAGTTGGGCTCGGGGTGGCCGGAAACGACGCCGGCGACGACCTTGGCGGTCGCCGGAGTTCGGGCGTGGTCGAATCCGACGCTATGGGGCACGGCGAGGCGCGGGGAGTGGTGCGTTAGCTTCCTGGGACTGCGCTGATCACGGTGGTGTGCCTGGCTTCAGGCCACGGTGGCCCTGGCCACGACGGCGATGAGGCACGGCGTCAGCGACCTTCGGCCGCGGTGGAAATTGGAGCTACAGGGCGCAAATGAGCAAGGGAAAGGTGGGGATCGAGAGAGAGGCTCACGGGGAGTGCAGCGGTGGTCTCAGCGGGCTCGGGGACGGGCTGGAGAAGAGGTGAGGTCGCCGGCGATCTCGGATGCCCGAGGTTGAAGACGAGGGCGAAGGCGGTGTTGCAGGGCTTCCGGCGAAGCGTGGCTCGGTGGGGAGGACGAGGGAGCCGAGGTGAAGCTTATGGACTCGTCGGAGGGGCAAGGGGAGGTCTCTGGCGGCGGCTACGGCGATCGGCGGCGAGGGGCACGCTCGGCCATCGCGGGAGAGGATGAGGGAGACGAGGGGGAGAGTGAGAGAGGATGGGAGAGGATCGAGGGGGTCTCGTGGCGTCTCTGGGCGCCTCCCAGCGTCGGCAGAAGCAGGAGGTGGCCGGCACGTGGCCGGCGCGCGGCGAGCACGCGCCCCTGCCTCCTGGCGCGAGGTAGGGGGTGACTGGCGCTGGCCAGTCGGCTGGGCTGAGCCAGGTAAGGCCCAAGTGGCTTCCTTCCCCCTTTTTTGATTTTTGTTTTCTTTTTCTATTATTCTGTAGCTTTAGGGCTTTATTTAAAATACCTAGGCACTTTCTAAAATCCTGGAAATAATTGTGGGCTCTATTGGGATTATTCCTAACAGCAAACAATTATTTCTAGAATTATTTGAGCACTTAAATTATTTAATAGCATTTAAATGCCCAAATTCAATTATTTATGATTTAAATCAGTGACCTTCTGTTGACCTAGAAAAATGTGCACCTATTTTCCCAGAGGTTCCAACCCAAGGCAAAGAGGGTGAACATTTTAGAAGGGCATTTCAGGTTCATTGAAATTATTTTTAGTAAACCCTAGTTGATTTCAGGGGGGGTGTTGGGGGTTCTGCCTTCCCCATTTCAAGTTTCTGATGAAAGTAGACATGATGCACACTCAAATGCATGGACTAGCTAGGGTGTGACAATCTACTATCCATATACCACTTGTATCAGCATCTCTTCGCCGAACTAGTGCACCTATACAATTTACCATTGTATTGGATGTGTTGGGGACACAAGAGACTCTTTGTTATTTGGTTGCAGGGTTGCTTGAGAGAGACCATCTTTATCCTACGCCTCCTATGGATTGATAAACCTTAGGTCATCCACTTGAGGGAAATTTGCTACTGTCCTACAAACCTCTGCACTTGGAGGCCCAACAACGTCTACAAGAAGAAGGTTGTGTAGTATACATCAAGCTCTTTTCTGGCGCCGTTGCCGGGGAGGTGAGTGCTTGAAGGTATATCTTTAGATCTTGCAATCGAGTCTTTTAGTTTCTTGTTTTATCACTAGTTTAGTTTATAAAACAAAATTACAAAAAAACGGAATTGAGTTTGTCTCATATGCTTCACCTTTTTAATATCCTTCGTCAGTATGATGGAAATGATAATTGTGCTCAAGTGCTAGAAGAAGAAATCTATAAAATGTTTGGCACTAAATATTTGAATGATGATCATGATTGCAATGTTGTTAGTATGAATTCCTTGAATATGCATGATGCTAATAATATGCAAAGCCACAAGCTTGGGGAAGCTATGTTTGATGAAGATGATATTTTTTGTCCCCCAAGCTTGGATGAGAAAATTTACTATGATGAAAGCATGCCTCCTATCTATGATGATTGTTGTGATGACATGTATGCTTTAAAGAATAATAATAACCATGAAACTTGTCATCTTGATCTTTATTTTCAATCACATGATAGTTATTTTGTTGAGTTTGCTCCCACTATTATTCATGAGAAGAAATTTGCTTGTGTGGAGAGTAGTAAATTTTCTATGCTTGTAGATCATGAAAAGAATGCTTTAGGTGCTGGTTATATTGTTGAATTCATTCATGATTCTACTGAAAATTATTATGAGGGAGGAACATATGCTTGTAGGAATTGCAATAATATCAAGTTTCCTCTCTATGTGCTTAAAATTTTGAAGTTTTGCTTGCTTTACCTTCCTATGCAAGTTGATCCTTGTTCCTACAAGTTGTTTGCTCACAAAATCCCTATGCATAGGAAGAATGTTAGACTTAAATGTGCTAGTCATATTCTTCATGATGCTCTCTTTATGTTTCAATTCTTATCCTTTTTGTGAGCATCATTGAAATCATCATGCCTAGCTAGGGGCGTTAAAAGATAGCGCTTGTTGGGAGGCAACCCAACTTTATTTTTGTCCCTTGCTTTTTGTTCCTGTTTAGTAATAAATAATTCATCTAGCCTCTGTTTAGATGTGGTTTATGCTTTTAGTTAGTGTTTGTGCCAAGTAGAACCTTTGGGAAGACTTGGGGGAAGTCTTGATGATCATGCTGTAAAAAACAGAAACTTTAGCGCTCACGAGAATTGCTGCCATTTTATTTGGAGAGTTATATTTAGTTAATTCTTTTTGAATATGATTAATAGGTAAATTCCTCAGGTCCAGAAATTTATTTGAGAATTTTATGAGTTCCAGTAGTATAGGTTTGATCCAGATTACTACAGACTGTTCTGTTTTTGACAGATTCTGTTCTTCGTGTGTTGTTTGCTTATTCTAATGAATCTATGGCTAGTAAAAGAGTTTATAAACCATAGATAAGTTGGAATACAGTAGGTTTAACACCAATATAAATAAAGAATGAGTTCATTACAGTACCTTAAAGTGGTGATTTATTTTCTTATACTAACGGAGCTTACGAGTTTTCTGTTAAGTTTTGTGTTGTGAAATTTTCAAGTTTTGGGTAAGGATTCGATGGACTATGGAATAAGGAGTGGCAAGATCCTAAGCTTGGGGATTCCCAAGGCACCCCAAGGTAATATTCAAGGATACCAAGAGCCTAAGCTTGGGGATGCCCCGGAAGGCATCCCCTCTTTCGTCTTCGTTCATCGGTAACTTTACTTGGAGCTATATTTTTATTCGCCACATGATATGTGTTTTGCTTGGACCGTCAATTTATTTTGTTAGGATTTGCTTGCTGTTATTTAGAATAATGTTTTGCATCTTTTATTTCAATAAAAGTGGCATTGATAGCCTTTACTATGCCTATGTTACAAGTATACATGTTACTGTTTGAAAACAGAAAGTTTACCGCTGTTGCAATAATTCCCTAGAAAATTCAGAATGTGATAAAATGTTGAAACCTTTTTCATATTAAGCTCTGATAAATTTACTACAGTGGGAATTCTATTTCATAATTTTTGGAGTTAGGGAAGTATGGATGTTGCTGCATTATTTACAGACTATCCTGTTTAGGCAGATTGCTGTTATGTTTGCATTGTTTGCATATGTTTGCTTCTTTAATGATTCTATTTGAGGATAGGACTATTAAATATTGCAGAGGCATTTAGTATAAAATGTTGAATAATAATTTTAGTGATTTGCTACAGTAGATTATGATAAGGTTTTGGCAATGGTTTATACTAACTTATCTCACGAGTCCTTGTTGAGTTTTGTGTGGATGAAGCTTTTTGAGATTTAGGGAGACCGTGATATGAGAGGAATTAAGGAGACACAAAAGCTCAAGCTTGGAGATGCCCAAGGCATCCCAAGATAATATTTCAAGAAGTCTCAAGCATCTAAGCTTGGGGATGCCCCGGTTGGCATCCCACCTTTCTTCTTCAACAACTATCGGTTAGTATCGGTTGATCCCAAGTTTTTGCTTCTTCACATGATGTTTGCCATTCTTAGAATGTCATTTTATTTTGCTTTGCTTTCTGTTTGAATAGAATACCAAGATCTGAAATTATTAAATGTTAGAGAGTCTTCACATAGTTGCATTTGACTACTCATTGATCTTCACTTATATCTTTCAGAGTAGTTTGTCATTTGCTCTAGAGCTTCACTTATATCTTTTAGAGCATGGTGGTAGTTTTATTTTGAAGAAATAGATGAACTCTCATGCTTCACTTAGATTATTTTGAGAGGCTTAAATAACATGGTAATTTGCTTAAAATCCTAATATGCTAGGTATTCAAGAATAATAGAATTCTCTTATGAGTGTGTTGAATACTATGAGAAGTTTGATACTTGATAATTGTTTTGAGATATGGAGGTGATAATATTAAAGTCATGCTAGTTGAGTAGTTGTGAATTTGAGAAATACTTGTGTTGAAGTTTGTGATTCCCGTAGCATGCACGTATGGTGAACCGTTATGTGATGAAGTCGGAGCATGATTTATTTATTGATTGTCTTCCTTATGAGTGGTCGTCCGGGACGAGCGATGGTCTTTTCCTACCAATCTATCCCCCTAGGAGCATGCGTGTAGTACTTTGTTTCGATAAATAATAGATTTTTGCAATAAGTATGTGAGTTATTTATGACTAATGTTGAGTCCATGGATTATACGCACTCTCACCCTTCCACCATTGCTAGCCTCTCTAGTACCGCGCAACTTTCGCCGGTACCATAAACCCACCATATACCTTCCTCAAAACAGCCACCATACCTACCTATCATGGCATTTCCATAGCCATTCCGGGATATATTGCCATGCAACTTTCCACCATCCAGTTTATCATGACACATTCATCATTGTCATATTGCTAGCATGATCATGTAGTTGACATAGTATTTGTGGCAAAGCCACCATTGATAATTCTTTCATACATGTCACTCATGAGTCATTGCACATCCCGGTACACCGCCGGAGGCATCCATATAGAGACATACTTTCTTTTAGAATCGAGTTGTAATCATTGAGTTGTAAATAAATAGAAGTGTGATGATCATCATTCAATAGAGCATTGTCCCAAAAAAAGGGGGAAGGCCAAATAAAAAAAGAGGCCATAAAAAAGAGAAAGGCCCAAATAAAAAAATAAAAAAAATTGAGAGAAAAAGGGAGAAGGGACAATGCTGCTATCCTTTTACCACACTTGTGCTTCAAAGTAGCACCATGATCTTCATGATAGAGAGTCTCCTATGTTGTCACTTTCATATACTAGTGGGAATCTTACATTATAGAACTTGGCTTGTATATTCCAATGATGGGCTTCCTCAAAAGGCACTAGGTCTTCGTGAGCAAGCAAGTTGGATGCACACCCACTTAGTTTCTTTTGAGCTTTCATAAACTTATAGCTCTAGTGCATCCGTTGCATGGCAATCCCTACTCACTCACATTGATATCTATTGATGGGCATCTCCATAGCCCGTTGATACGCCTAGTTGATGTGAGACTATCTTCTCCATTTTTGTCTTCTCCACAACCACCATTCTATTCCACCTATAGTGCTATATCCATGGCTCACGCTCATGTACTGCGTGAAGATTGAAAAAGTTTGAGAACATCAAAAGTATGAAACAATTGCTTGGCTTGTCATCGGGGTTGTGCATGATTTAAATATTTTGTGTGGTCAAGATGGAGCGTAGCCAGACTATATGATTTTGTAGGGATAGCTTTCTTTGGCCATGTTATTTTGAAAAGACATAATGCTTTATTAGTATGCTTGAAGCATTATTATTTTTATGTCAATACTAAACTTTTGTCTTGAATCTTATGGATCTGAATATTCATGCCACAATTAAGAAGAATTACATTGAAATTATGCCAACTAGCATTCCACATCAAAAATTATCTTTTTTTATCATTTACCTACTCGAGGACGAGCAGGAATTAAGCTTGGGGATGCTTGATACATCTCCAATGTATCTATAATTTTTGATTGCTCCATGCTATATTATCTACTATTTTGGGCAATATTGGGCTTTATTATCCACTTTTATATTATTTTTGGGACTAACCTATTAACCGGAGGCCCAGCCCAGATTTGTTGTTTTATGCCTATTTCAGTGTTTTGAAGAAAAGGAATATCAGACGGAGTCGAAACGGAACGAAATCAACTGGAGAAGTTATTTTTGGAAGGAAACACACCTGATGGACTTGGACCCCACGTTAGAAGATACAGGAGCTGCCCACGAGGGTGGGGGCGCGCCCCCTGTCTCGTGGGGCCCCCGTGGCTCCTCCGACGTCCTCCCTGCACCCATATATACCCACGTGACCTAAAACTTCCAGAACGCAATATAGATCGGGAGTTCCGCCGCCAGTAGCCTCCGTAGCCACCAAAAGTCAATCGGGGCCCTATTCCGGCACCCTGCTGGAGGGGGGAACCCTCACCGGTGGCCATCTTCATCATCCCGGTGCTCTCCGTGACGAGGAGGGAGTAGTTCTTCCTCGGGGCTGAGGGTATGTACCAGTAGCTATGTGTTTGATCTCTCTCCCTCTCGTGTTCTTGAGATGATACGATCTTGATGTATCGCGAGCTTTGCTATTATAGTTGGATCTTATGTTTCTCCTCCCCCTCTTCTCTCTTGTAATGAATTGAGTTTCCCCTTTGAAGTAATCTTATCGGATTGAGTTTTAAAGACTTGAGAACACTTGATGTATGTCTTGCCGTGGATATCTGTGGTGACAATGGGATACCATGTGCCACTTGATGTGTGTCTTGGTGACCAACTTGCGGGTTTCGTGACATTGGGAACCTATGCATAGGGGTTGGCACACGTTTTCGTCGTGATTCTCCGATAGAACTTTGGGGTACTCTTTGAGGTCCTTTGTGTTGGTTGAATAGATGAATCTGAGATTGTGTGACGCATATCGTATAATCATACCCACGGATACTTGAGGTGACATTGGAGTATCTAGGTGACATTAGGGTTTTAGTTGGTTTGTGTCTTAAGGTGTTATTCTAGTATGAACTCTAGGGCTGTTTGTGACACTTATAGGAATAGCCCAACGGATTGATTGGAAAGAATAACTTTGAGGTGGTTTCGTACCCTACCATAATCTCTTCGTTTGTTCTCCGCTATTAGTGACTTTGGAGTGACTCTTTGTTGCATGTTGAGGGATAGTTATGTGATCCAATTATGTTAGTATTGTTGAGGGAACTTACACTAGCGAAAGTATGAACCCTAGGCCTTGTTTCCTAGCATTGCAATACCGTTTACGCTCACTTTTATCACTTGTTACCTTGCTGTTTTTATAATTTCAGATTACAAAAACCTTTATCTACTATCCATATAGCACTTGTATCACCATCTCTTCGCCGAACTAGTGCACCTATACAATTTACCATTGTATTGGGTGTGTTGGGGACACAAGAGACTCTTTGTTATTTGGTTGCAGGGTTGCTTGAGAGAGACCATCTTCATCCAACGCCTCCTACAGATTGATAAACCTTAGTTCATCCACTTGAGGGAAATTTGCTACTGTCCTACAAACCTCTGCACTTGGAGGCCCAACAACGTCTACAAGAAGAAGGTTGTGTAGTAGATATCATGTACTTTAATAGTGTTTATAGCAACCTCTCAGTATTTGATACTAGTTCAGTTGCTAAGAATAGTAACTTGAAACGGGAGTTGCAGAATGAACAGAGACTAGTTAAGGGTGAAGTAACGATGTCTATTGGAAGTAGTTCGAAGAATGATATGATCATCATCGCACACTCCCTATACTTTTGGGATTAGTGTTGAACCTAAATAAGTGTTATTTGGTGTTTACGTTGAGCATGAATCTGATTTGATCATGTTTAGTGCAATACGGTTATTCATTTAAGTTAGAGAATAATTGTTATTCTGTTTACATGAATAAAACCTTCTATGGTTACACACCCAATGAAAATGGTTTGTTGAATCTCGATCGTAGTGATACACATATTCATAATATTGAAGCCAAAAGATGCAAAGTTAATAATGATAGTGCAACTTGTTTGTGCACTGCCGTTTAGGTCATATTGGTGTAAAGCGCATGAAGAAAATCCATACTGATGGGCTTTTGGAATTACTTGATTATGAATCAGTTGATGCTTGTGAACCATGCCTCATGGGCAAAGATGACTAAGACTCCGTTCTCCAGAACAATGGAGCGAGCAAGTGACTTATTGGATATAATACATACTGATGTATGAGGTCCGATGAGTGTTGAGGCTCGCGGCGGGTATCGTTATTTTCTGACCTTCACACATGATTTTAGCAGATATGGGTATATCTACTTGAAGAAACATAAGTCTGAAACATTTGAAAAGTTCAAAGAATTTCAGAGTGAAGTGGAAAATCATCGTAACAATAAAATAAAGTTTCCACGATCAGATTGCAGAGGCGAATATTTGAGTTACGAGTTTGGTCTTCAATTAAAACAATGTGGAATAATTTCACAAACTCATGCCACCTGGAACACCACAGCGTAATGGTGTGTCCAAATGTCATAACCGTACTTTATTTGATATAGTGCAATCTATGATGTCTCTTACCGATTTATCACTATCATTTTTGGGTTATGCATTAGAGACAACTGCATTCACATTAAAAAGGGCACCATCTAAATCTGTTGAGACGACACCGTATGAACTGTGGTTTAGCAAGAAACCTAAGCTGTCGTTTCTTAAAGTTTGGGGTTGCGATGCTTATGTGAAAAGGTTTCATCTTGATAAGCTCAAACCCAAGTCGGAGAAGTACGTCTTCATAGGATACCCAAAAGTAACTGTTGGGTACACCTTCTATCACATATCCGAAGGCAAGATATTTGTTGCTGAGAATGGATCCTTTCTAGAGAAGGAGTTTCTCTCGAAAGAAGTGAGTGGGAGGAAAGTAGAACTTGATGAGGTAACTGTACCTGCTCCCTTATTGGAAATTAGTTCGCCACAGAAACTGGTTCCGTGACACATATACCAATTAGTGAGGAAGCTAATGATGATGATCATGAAACTTCAGGTCAAGGTACTACCGAACCTCGTAGGTCAACCAGAGTAAGATCCGCACTAGAGTGGTACGGTAATCCTATTCTGGAGGTCATGTTGCTAGACCATGACGAACCTACGAACTATGAGGAAGCGACGATGAGCCCAGATTCCACAAAATGGCTTGAGGCCATGAAATCTGAGATGGGATCCATGTATGAGAACAAAGTGTGGACTTTGATTGACTTGCGCGATGATCGTCAAGTCATCGAGAATAAATGGATCTTCAAGAAGAAGACAGACGCTGATGGTAATGTTACTGTCTACAAAGCTCGACTAGTTGCGAAAGGTTTTCGACAAGTTCAAGGAGTTGACTACGATGAGACCTTCTCACCCATAGCGATGCTTAAGTCCGTCCGAATCAGCTAGCAAATTGCCACATTTTATGAAATCTGGCAAATGGATGTCAAAACTACATTCTTTAATGGATTTCTCCAAGAATAGTTGTATATGATGCAACCAGAAGGTTTTGTCGATCCTAAAGGTGCTAACAAAATGTACAAGCTCCAGCGATCCATCTATGGACTAGTGCAAGCATCTCGGAGTTGGAATATACGCTTTGATGAGTTGATCAAAGCATATAGTTTTATACAGACTTGTGGTGAAGCCTATATTTACAAGAAAGTGAGTGGGAGCACTACAACATTTCTGATAAATATATGTGGATGACATATTGTTGATCGAAAATAATGTAGAATTTTCTAGAAAGCATAAAGGAGTATTTGAAAGAAGTTTTTCAAATAAAGACTTCGGTGAAGCTACTTACATATTGAGCATCAAAGATCTATAGAGATAGGTCAAGACGCTTGATAAGTTTTTTCAATGAGTACATACCTTGACAAGATTTTGAAAGAGTTCAAAATGGAACAGTTAAAGAAAGAGTTCTTACCTATATTACAAGGTGTGAAATTGAGTAAGACTCAAAGCCCGGCCACGACAGAAGATAGAAAGAGAATGAAAGTCATTCCCTATGGCTCAGCTATAGTTTCTATAAAGTATGCCATGATGTGTACCAGATCTATTGTACACCCTACACTGAGTTTAGCAAGGGAGTAAAATAGTGATCTAGGAGTAGACCACTGGACAACGTCAAAATTATCCTTAGTGGAATAAGGATATGTTTCTCGATTATGGAGGTGACAAAAGGTTCGTCGTATAGGGTTACGTCGATGCAAATTTTGACATTGATCCAGATGACTCTAAGTCTCAATCTGGATACATTTTGAAAGTGAGAGCAATTAGCTAGAGTAGCTCCGTGCAAAGCATTGTTGACATAGAAATTTGCAAAATACATACGGATCTAAATGTGGCAGACACGTAGACTAAACTTCTCTCACAAGCAAAACATGATCACACCTTAGTACTCTTTGGGTGTTAATCACATAGCGATGTGAACTAGATTATTGACTCTAGTAAACCCTTTGGGTGTTGGTCACATGACGATGTGAACTATGGGTGTTAATCACATGGTGATGGGAACTATTGGTGCTAAATCACATGGCGATGTGATCTAGATTATTGACTCTAGTGCAAGTGGGAGACTGAAGGAAATATGCCCTAGAGACAATAATAAAATTATTATTTATTTCCTTATTTCATGATAAATGTTTATTATTCATGCTAGAATTGTATTAACCGGAAACATAATACATGTGTGAATATATAGACAAACATAGTGTCACTAGTATGCCTCTACTTGACTAGCTCGTTAGTCAAAGATGGTTAAGTTTCCTAACCATAGACATGAGTTATCATTTGATTAAGGGATCACATCATTAGGAGAATGATGTGATTGACTTGACCCATTCTGTTAGCTTAGCACTTGATCATTTAGTATGTTGCTATTGCTTTCTTCATGACTTATACATGTTCCTATGACTATGAGATTATGCAACTCCCATTTACCGGAGGAACACTTTGTGTGCTATCAAACGTCACGACATAACTGGGTGATTATAAAGGTGCTCTACAGGTGTCTCCGAAGGTACTTGTTGAGCTGGTGTATTTCGAGATTAGGATTTGTCACTCCGATCGTCGGAGAGGTATCTGATGAAGCTATGTACCTAGGGTAGGGTCATAGGCCTGAGCTAGACGCCCTCCCCAAGGTCATCGCCCTAAAACCAGAAGCATTCAAAGGGTACCATCATCCACTCGACCAGAGACATTCCACTCGGAAAAATCAATGACACTCGATAGTCACAGTAACCACTCGACGTACAGAAGACCTAAAGCCACTCTACACAACAACGGTCGGACATTTACTCATAGACTTAATTATCATTTATATCACTTAATTGCTAGCGTTACCAGTAACGTTCCACTCTTAATGTACATTGAATCATGTGTAATGGAGGAGAGCTGGGGTCCTGGTGCACTCTATATAAGCCACTCCCCTCCTCTGGGACAAGGGTTCGCTTCCTTTGTAAACACACACATATACACAATCCAATCGACCACCTCCGGACACCGAGATGTAGGGCTATTACTTCCTCCGTGAAGGGCCTGAACTCGTAAACTCGTGTGTACAACTACTCCATAGATAGGATCTTGCCTCCTCATACCTACCCCCCCCCCATTCTACTATCAGTCTTAGACCCACGACAGTTGGCGCCCACCGTGGGGCAGGTGTATTAGCGGTTTGTTGGAGAAGTTGCGATTTTTCCGATTCCCATCATCATGGTTTCTGGCGAAGGATTGGCTGAGGGCCGTGAGATCCATCTTGGCGCGCTCATCTTCATCGCTGACGGCTCCGCTTGGCTCCACGAGGCTCCACTTGACGTCGACGCGCTCCCCGTCCGCGGGGCGATGCACTTCCGCGCGTGCGTCCGCGGCGTCCTTCTTCGATAGCCATCGACTCAATATCAGTCAGCTCCTATGGTGTCCTCGCTCCCCGCTGCTCACTGGCGCAAGCGGTCCGGTCGGTCATGACTTCAGCGGTGGGTGAGGCACGCGGTGGCCCGCCAATCAGCCACCCCACAAATCGCGGTGATCGAGCCCGATGAAACTCTCTACGGCCTGTTCGACTGGCTCCGTCGAGACTGCATCCGAGTGCGACAGCAATGACCCCGCGGCGGAAGTCTTGATGGTCAATGGACCATGCAGTCCTCCTGGCTTCCCTTGCGACGACGGTGGCGATGGCATCGGCGATCCGTCGCGCGTCCACGAGGAGTACCGCCCCGAACCCCTCTCTTCGCAACAGAGGGAAGATCTTCGCCGCCGCAATATGGATGCACTTCACACTCCTATCGTTGGAGAAACCCCCGAGGCCCGGGCCTTGGAGAAGGTGCGCCTGGCCAACTTGGTTGAGCGCACTCGACTAGAGAACCTCCAGCGCGCACTCGACGAGCGTGCTCGGTAGGGGATTCCTGAGTCTAGTCGACGACAACTTTTTCCGCCTCCGATGCAGGTATACCGAACTCCGATCCAAAATCTCACAGCTGCAGCCCGAATAGCGGAGTCGATTCAGGCTTCCCAGTTGGAAGCTGGCCGAGGTTTGATGCAGATCCGGGCTTTACTCCGGGCAGCAAGAGAGCAAAATACAATAGTATCTCAGTCGCGGAATAGGATTCATATCAGATCTGTGGTGGCAGACACTGTCCAATCTGCTCACAGCCCAAGATCGCCTCCGCGGCGTGAGGGAAGTGGGCACCGGCAGGATCAGTACAGGAACCGTGAGCAGTATGATCATCGACTCGACCACGATGACCATCGTCGATTGCCCACGCCTCCTCCGAGGAGTGAGTCATACGTGCATCGGCGGCAAGAGGACAGGCGCCCCCATAGCGGCGAACGAAGAATTCCAGTTGACCCCAGAGAGACAGGCTTTGATGCGAGATCTATTCTCGTTCAAGGTCTGGTTGACAGGAACAGGGCACACAGAGAGGGCCATGATAGAGATTATCCGACTAGAAGCAGGGTGCATGTTTCAGGTCCCGAGTGTTTCAGCAGAGCCATCAGAGCAGCAGTGATTCCTCCCAACTTTAGGTTGGCGACTGGAGTCAGCAAGTTCACTAGCGAGTCCAAGCCTGACACTTGGCTTGAGGACTACCGAGTGGCTGTGCAGATCGGTGGCGGCAATGATGAAGTGGCCATGAAGCACCTTCCTTTGATGTTGGAGGGCTCAGCCAGAGCATGGTTGAAACAGTTAGCACCTGACAGCATATATAGTTGGGAAGAACTTGCCCGAGTGTTTGTTAGAACCTTTGAAGGTACATGCAAAAGGCCGGCGGGGTTGACAGTGAAGGAAATATGCCCTAGAGGCAATAATAAAGTTATTATTTATTTCCTTATATCATGATAAATGTTTATTATTCATGCTAGAATTGTATTAACCGGAAACATAATACATGTGTGAATACATAGACCAACACAGTGTCACTAGTATGCCTCTACTTGACTAGCTCGTTAATCAAAGATGGTTATGTTTCCTAACCATGAATAAAGAGTTGTTATTTGATTAACGAGGTCACATCATTAGTTGAATGATCTGATTGACATGACCCATTCCATTAGCTTAGCACCCGATCGTTTAGTATGTTGCTATTGCTTTTCTTCATGACTTATACATGTTCCTATGACTATGAGATTATGCAACTCCCGTTTACTGGAGGAACACTTTGGGTACTACCAAACGTCACAACGTAACTGGGTGATTATAAAGGAGTACTACAGGTGGCTCCAAAGGTAGATGTTGGGTTGGCGTATTTCGAGATTAGGATTTGTCACTCCGATTGTCGGAGAGGTATCTCTAGGCCCTCTCGGTAATGCACATCACTTAAGCCTTGCAAGCATTGCAACTAATGAGTTAGTTGCGGGATGATGTATTACGGAACGAGTAAAGAGACTTGCCGGTAACGAGATTGAACTAGGTATTGGATACCGACGATCGAATCTCGGGCAAGTAACATACCGATGACAAAGGGAACAACGTATGTTGTTATGCGGTCTGACCGATAAAGATCTTTGTAGAATATGTAGGAGCCAATATGGGCATCCAGGTCCCGCTATTGGTTATTGACCGGAGACGTGTCTCGGTCATGTCTACATTGTTCTCGAACCGTAGGGTCCGCACGCTTAACGTTACGATGACAGTTATTATGAGTTTATGCATTTTGATGTACCGAAGGTTGTTCGGAGTCCCGGATGTGATCACGGACATGACTAGGAGTCTTGAAATGGTCGAGACGTAAAGATTGATATATTGGAAGCCTATGTTTGGACATCGGAAGTGTTCCGGGTGAAATCGGGATTTTACCGGATTACCGGGAGGGTTACCGGAACCCCCCGGGAGCCAAATGGGCCTACATGGGCCATTGTGGAAAGGTGAAAGGGGCTGCCAAGGAGGGCTGCGCACCTCCCCCCTCCCCTAGTCCTATTAGGACTAGGAGAGGTGGCCGGCCACCTCTCTCTCTTTCCCTCTCTCTTTTTCCCAAGGATTCCTAGTTGGAATAGGATTGGGGGGGGGGGAGTCCTACTCCCGGTAGGAGTAGGACTCCTGCTGCGCCTCCCTCCTTTGGCCGACCAGCCTCCCCCCTTCATCCTTTATATACGGGGGCAGGGGACACCCCAAGACACACAAGTTGATCCTTGAGATCGTTCCTTAGCCGTGTGCGGTGCCCCCTGCCACCAAATTCCACCTCGATCATACCGTTGTAGTGCTTAGGCGAAGCCCTGCATCGGTAGTACATCAAGATCGTCACCACGCCATCGTGCTGACGGAACTCTTCCTCGACGCTTTGCTGGATCGGAGCCCGAGGATCGTCATCGAGCTGAACGTGTGCTAAGAACTCGGAGGTGCCGGAGTAACGGTGCTTGGATCGGTCGGATCGGGAAGACGTACGACTACTTCCTCTACGTTGTGTGATCGCTTCCGCAGTCGGTCTGCGTTGGTACGTAGACAACACTCTCCCCTCTCGTTGCTATGCATCACCATGATCTTGCGTGTGCGTAGGAAATTTTTTGAAATTACTACGTTCCCCAACAGTGGCATCCGAGCCTAGGTTTTTATGGTTTGATGTTATTTGCACGAGTAGAACACAAGTGAGTTGTGGGCGATACAAGTCATACTGCCTACCAGCATGTCATACTTTGGTTTGGCGGTATTGTTGGACGAGACGATCCGGACCAACCTTACGCGTACTCTTACGCGAGACCGGTTCCCTCGACGTGCTTCGCACATAGATGGCTTGCGGAAGACTGTCTCTCCAACTTTAGTTGAACCAAGTGTGGCTACGCCCGGTCCTTGAGAAGGTTAAAACGGAGTCTATTTGATGAACTATTGTTGTGGTTTTGATGCGTAGGTGAGATAAGTTCTTACTTAAGCCCGTAGCAGCCACGTAAAACTTGCAACAACAAAAGTAGAGGACGTCTAACTTGTTTTTGCAGGGCATGTTGTGATGTGATATGGTCAAGGCATGATGCTGATTTTATTGTATGAGATGATCATGTTTTGTAACCGAGTTATCGGCAACTGGCAGGAGCCATATGGTTGTCGCTTTATTGTATGCAATGCAATCGCGATGTAATGCTTTACTTTATTACTAAGCGGTAGTGATAGTCGTGGAAGCATAAGATTGGCGAGACAACAATGATGCTACGATAGAGATCAAGGTGTCGCGCCGGTGACGATGGTGATCATGACGGTGCTTCGGAGATGGAGATCACAAAGCACAAGATGATGATGGCCATATCATATCACTTATATTGATTGCATGTGATGTTTATCTTTTTATGCATCTTATCTTGCTTTGATTGACGGTAGCATTATAAGATGATCTCTCACTAAATTATCAAGAAGTGTTCTCCCTGAGTATGCACCGTTGCAAAAGTTCTTCGTGCTGAGACACCACGTGATGATCGGGTGTGATAGGCTCTACGTTCAAATACAACGGGTGCAAAACAGTTGCACACGCGGAATACTCAGGTTATACTTGACGAGCCAAGCATATACAGATATGGCCTCGGAACACAGAGACCGAAAGGTCGAACGTGAATCATATAGTAGATATGATCAACATAATGATGTTCACCATTGAAAACTACTCCATCTCACGTGATGATCGGTTATGGTTTAGTTGATTTGGATCACGTGATCACTTAGAGGATTAGAGGGATGTCTATCCAAGTGGCAGTTCTTAAGTAATTAGATTAACTGAACTTAAAACTTATCATGAACTTAGTACCTGATAGTATCTTGCTTGTTTATGTTGATTGTAGATAGATGGCTCGTGCTGTTGTTCCGTTGAATTTTAATGCGTTCCTTGAGAAAGCAAAGTTGAAAGATGATGGTAGCAATTACACGGACTGGGTCCGTAACTTGAGGATTATCCTCATTGCTGCACAGAAGAATTACGTCCTGGAAGCACCGCTGAGTGCCAGGCCTGCTGCTAGAGCAACACCAGAAGTTATGAACGTCTGGCAGAGTAAAGCTGATGACTACTCAATAGTTCAGTGTGCCATGCTTTACAGCTTAGAACCGGGACTTCAACGATGTTTTGAACGTCATGGAGCATATGAGATGTTCCAGGAGTTGAAGTTAATATTTCAAGCAAATGCCCGGATTGAGAGATATGAAGTCTCCAATAAGTTCTATAGCTGCAAGATGGAGGAGAACAGTTCTGTCAGTGAGCATATACTCAAAATGTCTGGGTATAATAATCACTTGATTCAATTGGGAGTTACACTTCCGGATGATTGCGTCATTGACAGAATTCTCCAATCACTGCCACCAAGCTACAAGAGCTTTGTCATGAACTATAATATGCAAGGGATGAACAAGACTATTCCCGAGCTCTTCGCAATGCTGAAAGCTGCGGAGGTAGAAATCAAGAAGGAGCATCAAGTGTTGATGGTTAACAAAACCACTAGTTTCAAGAAAAAGGGCAAAGGGAAGAAGAAGGGAAACTTCAAGAAGAACGGCAAGCAAGTTGCTGCTCAAGAGAACAAACCCAAGTCTGGACCTAAGCCTGAAACTGAGTGCTTCTACTGCAAGCAGACTGGTCACTGGAAGCGGAACTGCCCCAAGTATTTGGCGGATAAGAAGGATGGCAAGGTGAACAAAGGTATATGTGATATACATGTTATTTATGTGTACCTTACTAATGCTCGCAGTAGCACCTGGGTATTTGATACTGGTTCCGTTGCTAATATTTGCAACTCGAAACAGGGACTACAGAATAAGCGGACACTAGCAAAGGACGAGGTGACGATGCGCGTGGGAAACGGTTCCAAAGTCGATGTGATCGCGGTCGGCACGCTACCTCTACATCTACCTTCGGGATTAATATTAGACATAAATAATTGTTATTTGGTGCCAGCGTTGAGCATGAACATTATATCTGGATCTTGTTTGATGCGAGATGGTTATTCATTTAAATCAGAGAATAATGGTTGTTCTATTTATATGAGTAATATCTTTTATGGTCATGCACCTTTGAAAAGTGGTCTATTCTTGATGAATCTCGATAGTAGTGATACACATATTCATAATGTTGAAGCCAAAAGATGCAGAGTTGATAATGATAGTGCAACTTATTTGTGGCACTGCCGTTTAGGTCATATCGGTGTAAAGCGCATGAAGAAACTCCATACTGATGGGCCTTTGGAACCACTTGATTATGAATCACTTGGTACTTGCGAACCGTGCCTCATGGGCAAGATGACTAAAACACCGTTCTCCGGTACTATGGAGAGAGCAACAGATTTGTTGGAAATCATACATACCGATGTATGTGGTCTGATGAATATTGAGGCTCGTGGCGGATATCGTTATTTTCTCACTTTCACAGATGATTTAAGTAGATATGGGTATATCTACTTAATGAAACACAAATCTGAAACGTTTGAAAAGTTCAAAGAATTTCAGAGTGAAGTTGAAAATCATCGTAATAAGAAAATAAGGTTTCTACGATCTGATCGTGGAGGAGAATATTTGAGTTACGAGTTTGGTGTACATTTGAAAAATTGTGGAATAGTTTCGCAACTCACGCCACCCGGAACACAACAGCGTAATGGTGTGTCCGAACGTCGTAATCGTACTTTACTAGATATGGTGCGATCTATGATGTCTCTTACTGATTTATCGCTATCGTTTTGGGGTTATGCTTTAGAGACGGCCGCATTCACGTTAAATAGGGCACCATCAAAATCCGTTGAGACGACGCCTTATGAACTGTGGTTTGGCAAGAAACCAAAGTTGTCGTTTCTTAAAGTTTGGGGCTGCGATGCTTATGTGAAAAAGCTTCAACCTGATAAACTCGAACCCAAATCGGAGAAATGTGTCTTCATAGGATATCCAAAGGAAACTATTGGATACACCTTCTATCACAGATCCGAAGGCAAGACTTTTGTTGCTAAATTCAGAAACTTTCTTGAGAAGGAGTTTCTCTCGAAAGAAGTGAGTGGGAGGAAAGTAGAACTTGACGAGGTAATTGTACCTGCTCCTTTATTGGGAAATAGTACATCACAGAAAATTGTTTCTGCGAGACCTACACCAATAAGAGAGGAAGCTAATGATGACGATCATGAAACTTTAGATCCAGATACTACTGAACCTCGTAGATCAACCAGAGTAAGATCTGCGCCAGAGTGGTACGGTAATCCTGTTCTGGAGGTCATGCTACTAGATCATGATGAACCTACGAACTATGAAGAAGCGATGGTGAGCCCAGATTCCGCAAAGTGGCTTGAAGCCATGAAATCTGAGATGGGATCCATGTATGAGAACAAAGTATGGACTTTGGTTGACTTGCCCGATGATCGGCAAGCAATTGAGAATAAATGGATCTTTAAGAAGAAGACTGACGCTGATGGAAATGTTACTGTCTACAAAGCTCGACTTGTCGCAAAAGGTTTTCGACAAGTTCAAGGAGTTGACTACGATGAGACTTTCTCACCCGTAGCGATGCTTAAGTCTGTCAAAATCATGTTAGCAATTGCCGCATTTTATGATTATGAAATTTGGCAAATGGATGTCAAAACTGCATTCCTGAATGGATTTCTGGAAGAAGAGTTGTATATGATGCAACTGGAAGGTTTTGTCGATCCAAAGGGAGCTAACAAAGTGTGCAAACTCCAGCGATCCATTTATGGACTGGTGCAAGCATCTCGGAGTTGGAATAAACGCTTTGATAGTGTGATCAAAGCATTTGGTTTTATACAGACTTTTGGAGAAGCCTGTATTTACAAGAAAGTGAGTGGGAGCTCTGTAGCATTTCTGATATTATATGTGGATGACATATTACTGATTGGAAATGATATAGAATTTCTGGATAGCATAAAGGGATACTTGAATAAAAGTTTTTCAATGAAAGACCTCGGTGAAGCTGCTTACATATTAGGCATAAAGATCTATAGAGATAGATCAAGACGCTTAATTGGACTTTCACAAAGCACATACCTTGACAAGATTTTGAAGAAGTTCAAAATGGATCAAGCAAAGAAAGGGTTCTTGCCTGTGTTACAAGGTGTGAAGTTGAGTCAGACTCAATGCCCGACCACTGCAGAAGATAGAGATAAAATGAAAGATGTTCCCTATGCTTCAGCCATAGGCTCTATCATGTATGCAATGCTGTGTACCAGACCTGATGTGTGCCTTGCTATAAGTATAGCAGGGAGGTACCAAAGTAATCCAGGAGTGGATCACTGGACAGCGGTCAAGAACATCCTGAAATACCTGAAAAGGACTAAGGATATGTTTCTCGTATATGGAGGTGACAAAGAGCTCACCGTAAGAGGTTACATTGATGCAAGCTTTGACACCGATCCGGACGATTCTAAATCGCAAACCGGATACGTGTTTACTTTAAATGGTGGAGCTGCCAGTTGGTGCAGTTCTAAACAAAGCGTCATAGCGGGATCTACATGTGAAGCGGAATACATAGCTGCTTCGGAAGCAGCGAACGAAGGAGTCTGGATGAAGGAGTTCATATCCGATCTAGGTGTCATACCTAGTGCATCGGGTCCAATGAAAATCTTTTGTGGCAATACTGGTGCAATTGCTTTGGCAAAGGAATCCAGATTTCACAAAAGGACCAAACACATCAAGAGACGCTTCAATTCCATCCGGGATTTAGTCTAGGTGGGAGACATAGAGATTTGCAAGATACATACGGATCTGAATGTTGCAGACCCGTTGACTAAGCCTCTTCCACGAGCAAAACATGATCAGCACCAAGGCTCCATGGGTGTTAGAATCATTACTGTATAATCTAGATTATTGACTCTAGTGCAAGTGGGAGACTGAAGGAAATATGCCCTAGAGGCAATAATAAAGTTATTATTTATTTCCTTATATCATGATAAATGTTTATTATTCATGCTAGAATTGTATTAACCGGAAACATAATACATGTGTGAATACATAGACCAACACAGTGTCACTAGTATGCCTCTACTTGACTAGCTCGTTAATCAAAGATGGTTATGTTTCCTAACCATGAACAAAGAGTTGTTATTTGATTAACGAGGTCACATCATTAGTTGAATGATCTGATTGACATGACCCATTCCATTAGCTTAGCACCCGATCGTTTAGTATGTTGCTATTGCTTTTCTTCATGACTTATACATGTTCCTATGACTATGAGATTATGCAACTCCCGTTTACCGGAGGAACACTTTGGGTACTACCAAACGTCACAACGTAACTGGGTGATTATAAAGGAGTACTACAGGTGGCTCCAAAGGTATATGTTGGGTTGGCGTATTTCGAGATTAGGATTTGTCACTCCGATTGTCGGAGAGGTATCTCTGGGCCCTCTCGGTAATGCACATCACTTAAGCCTTGCAAGCATTGCAACTAATGAGTTAGTTGCGGGATGATGTATTACGGAACGAGTAAAGAGACTTGCCGGTAACGAGATTGAACTAGGTATTGGATACCGACGATCGAATCTCGGGCAAGTAACATACCGATGACAAAGGGAACAACGTATGTTGTTATGCGGTCTGACCGATAAAGATCTTCGTAGAATATGTAGGAGCCAATATGGGCATCCAGGTCCCGCTATTGGTTATTGACCGGAGACGTGTCTCGGTCATGTCTACATTGTTCTCGAACCGTAGGGTCCGCACGCTTAACGTTACGATGACAGTTATTATGAGTTTATGCATTTTGATGTACCGAAGGTTGTTCGGAGTCCCGGATGTGATCACGGACATGACGAGGAGTCTCGAAATGGTCGAGACGTAAAGATTGATATATTGGAAGCCTATGTTTGGACATCGGAAGTGTTCCGGGTGAAATCGGGATTTTACCGGATTACCGGGAGGGTTACCGGAACCCCCCGGGAGCCAAATGGGCCTACATGGGCCATTGTGGAAAGGTGAAAGGGGCTGCCAAGGAGGGCTGCGCACCTCCCCCCTCCCCTAGTCCTATTAGGACTAGGAGAGGTGGCCGGCCACCTCTCTCTCTTTCCCTCTCTCTTTTTCCCAAGGATTCCTAGTTGGAATAGGATTGGGGGGGGAGTCCTACTCCCGGTAGGAGTAGGACTCCTCCTGCGCCTCCCTCCTTTGGCCGGCCAGCCTCCCCCCCTTCATCCTTTATATACGGGGGCAGGGGACACCCCAAGACACACAAGTTGATCCTTGAGATCGTTCCTTAGCCGTGTGCGGTGCCCCCTGCCACCAAATTCCACCTCGATCATACCGTTGTAGTGCTTAGGCGAAGCCCTGCGTCGGTAGTACATCAAGATCGTCACCACGCCGTCGTGCTGACGGAACTCTTCCTCGACGCTTTGCTGGATCGGAGCCCGAGGATCGTCATCGAGCTGAACGTGTGCTAAGAACTCGGAGGTGCCGGAGTAATGGTGCTTGGATCGGTCGGATCGGGAAGACGTACGACTACTTCCTCTACGTTGTGTGATCGCTTCCGCAGTCGGTCTGCGTTGGTACGTAGACAACACTCTCCCCTCTTGTTGCTATGCATCACCATGATCTTGCGTGTGCGTAGGAATTTTTTTGAAATTACTACGTTCCCCAACAGACAGAGCTGCAGTCCTGTGTGTAGAAGCCGAATGAAACCTTGAGAGATTATATCCAGAGGTGGATCACATTGCACCGTACAGTGGAGAATGTGTCGGATCACCAAGTAGTTTGTGCCTTCAAGGAAGGTGTTAAGTACAGAGAGTCTTAAGTTTGGTCGGACAAGAGATATGTCCCTGAGTCGAATGATGGAGATTGCCACCAAGTATGCCAATGGTGAAGAGGAAGACTGACTCTAGAGTGGCAAGCACAAAACAGTCACCCAAGAAACCGGAGGAGGGAATTCCAGTCAGAAACAGAAGCGCAAGGCCTAACCAGCTGCTCTTGGTGAAGCTTTAGTTGTGGCCCAAGGGAAATTCAAGGGGAAGCCCAAAGGGCCCTCGACTCCCAAGAAAGTTAAAGATCAAGAAGGGAATGATGTGTTGGATTTACCATGCCACATTCATACCAAAAAAGATGAAGAGGGGAATCTCATTTACCCTAAGCACACCACTTGACAGTGTCGTCTCCTAATCCAGCAGTTCCGAGAGAAACATCCCAAGAAGAAGGAAAAGGAGTCGGACAAGGGTGAGGAAAGGGAAGAAGATGATGATGGTTTTTCCAATGTCAATTCCACTCTGATGATTTTTGCTGATGTTGAGAGCAGAAGTCGACTGAAAGTTATTAACAAAGAGGTGAACATGGTTGCTCCAGCAACACGCAGTTATCTGAAGTGGTCCCAGACTGCCATCACATTCGACCAGTCGGATCATCCAGCGCATATAGCCACCCCTGGGAGGCAAGCGCTGGTAGTCGACCCTGTTGTTGAAGGCACTCGACTGACTAAGGTACTGATGGATGGTGGCAGTGGTCTAAATATCCTTTATGCTGAAACTCTGAAAGGGGTGGGCATTCCGATGTCCAAGCTTAGCAAAAGCAATATGAGTTTTCATGGAGTTACACCTGGCAAGAAGGCCCTGTCACTCGGCCAGATCGCCCTTGATGTGTTTTTTGGTGATTCCAAGAATTACCGCAAGGAGAAGTTGACATTTGAAGTGGTGGACTTCAAGAGCGCTTACCATGCTATTCTGGGAAGGCCCGCTTATGCACGTTTTATGGCTTGACCATGTTACGTGTATCTCAAATTGAAGATGCCTGGTCCTAGAGGGGTGATCACTATCACTGGCAATCGGCACAAGGCAGAAGAGTGCTTCTAGAAGGGCTCAAAAATTGCCGATGCACAAATGGCAGTAGTAGAATTCCAAGAGTACCAGAAAAATGCAGATCCGAGTGATTTGCTGCGAGCTAAGAAGCCTGCCATAGACTCTGCATTTCAGTCGTCTGGAGAAACGAAACCGATTCATATTCACCCGACCGATTCAAATGCTGCTCCGAATCATATTTCAGCGACACTCGACGGCAAATAGGAAGAAGCGCTCATCCAGTTCCTCCATGAGAACTGGGAAATCTTTGCATGGAAACCTTTTGACATGCCGGGTGTACCCAGGGGACTGGCTGAGCATCGTTTGGGAGTCGACCCGAAAGTGAAACCTGTCAAGGAACATCTCCGATGGTCCGCCGTCCAGAAGAGAAAAGCAATTGGTGAGGAAGTGGCTCGGCTCCTGGCAGCTGAGTTCATCTGAGAAATCTACCACTCCGAGTGGCTCGCCAATGTTGTCATTGTCCCCAAGAAGAACGATTCACTTCGCATGTGCATCGACTTCAAGCATATCAATCAGGCCTGCCCGAAAGATCATTTTCCTCTCCCCCGCATCGACCAAATCGTCGACTCAACTGCGGGGTGTGAGCGTTTGTCTTTTTTGGACGCCTATTCCGGGTACCATCAGATCCGACTGTATGGACCTGATGAGATGAAAACGGCTTTCATCACTCCATTCGGATGCTTCTTTTATGTCACCATGCCATTCTGCCTGAGGAACACCGGAGCCACATTCATGAGGATGATCCAGAAGTGTCTGCTCACTCAAATTAGTCGGAATGTGGAAGCATACATGGATGACATTGTGGTCAAGTCATGTAAGGGTTCCGACGTGCTGGCTGACCCTGCTGAAAGCTTTGCCAACCTTAGAAGATATGATATCAAGCTTAATCCATCAAAGTGCATGTTCGGAGTCCCTGGCGGAAAGTTACTCGGTTTCCTCGTTTCTGAACGAGGGATCGACGCTAACCCAGAGAAAGTTGGTGCTATACTTCGGATGAAACGCACTGTGCGTGTGCACGATGTACGGAAGCTTACTGGTTGTTTGGCCGCCTTGAGTCGATCCATTTATCACCTCGGTGAAAAGGCATTGCCTCTTTACCGACTAATGAAGAAGTTTGATAAATTTGAGTGGACTCCCGAAGCTGATGCAGCATTTGCAGAGTTCAAAGCCCTACTTTCCACCCAGCCAGTGCTTGCTGCACCAATCAACAAAGAGCCTTTACTGCTTTATATTGCAGCCATTGGACAAGTTGTTAGTACAGTACTCACGATCGAGCGGGAAGAAGAAGGAAAAGCCTATAAAGTTCAGCGCCCAGTATATTATGTTTCTGAAGTTCTGACTCCATTGAAGCAAAGATATCCGCATTATCAGAAGCTTGTTTATGGGATTTACATGACCACGAAGAAGGTTGCACACCATTTATCTGATCATTTCATTACAGTCGTCAGCGACGCTCCATTATCAGAGATTCTGAACAACGGAGATGCAACTGGTAGAGTGGCGAAGTGGGCAATTGAACTCCTTCCCCTGGACATCAAGTTTGAGGCAAAGAAAGCTATCAAGTCCCAAGAAATTGCAGATTTCCTCGCCAAGTGGATCGAACAGCAACTTCTGGCCTAAATTCACTCGGAGCATTGGACCATGTTCTTCGGTGGCTCCAAGATGCTGAATGAATCCGGTGCTGGAGTGGTGTTGGTCTCCCCCCGTGGTGACAGACTCAGCTATGTTCTCCAGATTCACTTTGACTCTTCCAACAACGACGCCGAATATGAGGCACTTCTTTATGGGTTGCATATGGCCATTTCACTCGGCGTCCGTCGCCTCATGGTCTATGGCGACTCGGATTTAGTGGTCAATCAGGTGATGAAGGAGTGGGACGTCAGAAGCCCAGCTATGACTGGTTATTGCAATGTAGTGAGAAAGTTAGAAAAGAGGTTTGAGGGGTCAGATTTGGAAGTTTCAGCTACACGGCCGACCTCCGCGGAGACTTGATCTTCGACGGATTCGAGCCACAGACGAGCACGCCGCACTGCCACGATGGGCATGATCTAGCTCTACCGCCAAACAGTGCCCTGGAGGCCGCACCCGCATCAGCTCCGACCCTTAATTCGGAGCCAACTGCGCCAATCGAGGATGGGTGGTTGGACACCGCCTCGGGGGCTACAATCTCTACGACGATCAAGCCGAACACCAGCCCTATTCTCTGCGAAGCCCGTGACTCCAAGGAGCCGGACTCCTCTCCAGACTCCGAGTCCTCCGCGCCCCTACCGATCGAACCCGATTGGGCGCCGATCATGGAGTTCACCGCCGCGGACATCTTTCAGCACTCGCCCTTCGGCGATATTCTGAATTTACTAAAGTCTCTCTCTTTATTAGGAAAGCCCTGGCCGGACTATGGTCAGCAAGGTTGGGATGCGGATGATGAAGAAATTCAAAGCCCACCCACCACCCACTTCGTAGCCACTATCGATGATTTAACCGACATGCTCGACTTCGACTCCGAAGACATCGACGGTATGGACGCCGATGCAGGAGACGATCAAGAACCAGTGCCTATAGGGCACTGGAAAGCCACCTCATCGTATGATATATACATGGTGGACACCCCAAAAGAAGGCAACGGCGATGGAACAGCGGAGGATGACCCCTCCAAGAAGCAGCCTAAGCGCTGGCGTCAGCGGCGCCGCTCTAAATCCCGCCAAAGCAAAACAGTGATTCCGGCACGCGAGATAATAACACCCCGGACAGTGCCGAAGACAACCACCTCCAGCAAGATTCAGCACAGGAGGATGGAGAAGCCAGCCCTCATGAGAGAGCAGTAGACAGAGAGGTCGAGGACGATAATTATATGCCTCCCTTCGAAGATGAGGCAAGCCTCGACGACGACGAATTTGTCGTGCCGGAGGATCCCGTCGAACAAGAGCGTTTCAAACACAGGCTTATGGCCACGGCGAGCAGCCTCAAGAAAAAACAGCAACAGCTTAGAGCTGATCAAGATTTGCTAGCCGACAGATGGACTGAAGTCCTTGCGGCCGAAGAGTATGAACTCGAACGCCCCTCCAAGAGCTACCCAAAGCGCAGGTTGTTACCCCGATTAGAGGAGGAAGCACCTAAACCTACATCACCAGTGCATGATGCGGCCGACCGGCCACCCCGTGGCCGCGACAGAGGGGCCTCTCGGCCCTCCACTCCAGCCGCACCCCGGCGCCGCTCAAAAAATACCAAGGCACGGGAAAACGCGCCAGACCTGCAAGATATATTGGAGGACAAGGCAAGGCAAACAAGATCGATCTACGGATCGCGTGGGCGCCCCACGGCACGAGACAATAATCATCACTCCGGATACAGTAAATACAGCCGGGCCGAACACAGTAGACAAAGCTCGTTTGAGATGCGTCGTGATATAGCCCAATACAGAGGTGCCGCACACCCACTATGCTTCATAGATGAAGTAATGGATCATCAAATCCCTGAGGGTTTCAAACCCGTGAACATCGAATCATACGATGGCACAACAGATCCTGCGGTATGGATCGAGGACTATCTCCTTCATATCCACATGGCCCGCGGTGATGACCTACACGCCATCAAATACCTCCCACTCAAGCTTAAAGGACCAGCTCGGCATTGGCTTAACAGCTTGCCAGCAGAATCAATTGGTTGTTGGGAGGACCTGGAAGCCGCATTCCTCGACAATTTCCAGGGCACTTATGTGCGACCACCAGACGCCGATGACCTAAGCCACATAATTCAGCAGCCAGAGGAATCGGCCAGACAATTCTGGACATGGCTCCTAACCAGGAAAAGTCAAATCGTCGACTGTCCGGATGCAGAGGCCCTAGCAGCCTTCAACCATAACATCCGCGACGAGTGGCTTGCACGGCACCTAGGACAGGAAAAGCCGAAATCAATGGCAGCCCTCACCACACTTATGACCCGCTTTTGCACGGGAGAAGACAGTTGGCTAGCTCGCGGCAATAACATGACTAAGAGCCCTGGTAATTCGGATACCAAGGACAGCAGTGGCAGGTCGCGTTGCAACAAGCAAAAGCGCCACATTAACGGCGACAATACTAAGGATACGACAGTTAATGCCGGATTCAGAGGCTCTAAACCCGGTCAGCGGAAAAACCCATTCAAAAGAAATACTCCGGGCCCGTCCAGTTTGGACCGAATACTCGACCGCTCAGGCCAGATACATGGCACCCCCGAAAAACCAGCCAATCACACCAACAGGGATTGTTGGGTGTTCAAGTAGGCAGGCAAGTTAAATGCCGAAAGCAGAGACAAGGGGCTGCATAGCGACGACGAGGAAGAGCCCCGGCCACCGAACAATAGTGGACTGAAGGGCTTCCCCCCACAAGTGCGGACGGTGAACATGATATACGCAACCCACATCCCCAAGAGGGAGCGGAAGCGTGCGCTAAGGGACGTATACGCGATGGAGCCAGTCGCCCCAAAGTTCAACCCATGGTCTTCCTGCCCAATCACTTTTGATCGAAGGGACCACCCCACTAGCATCCGTCATGGAGGATTCGCCGCATTGGTTCTAGACCCAATTATTGATGGATTTCATCTCACTAGAGTCCTTATGGACGGCGGCAGCAGCCTGAACCTGCTTTACTAGGATACAATGCGGAAAATGGGCATCGATCCCTCGAGGATTAAACCCACTAAAATGACCTTTAAAGGCGTCATACCAGGTGTAGAGGCCAACTGTACAGGCTCAGTTACACTTGAAGTGGTCTTCGGATCTCCGGATAATTTCCGAAGCGAGGCATTAATCTTCGACATAGTCCCGTTCCGCAGTGGCTATCACGCACTATTCGGGCGAACCACATTTGCCAAGTTCAATGCGGTTCCGCACTATGCATACCTTAAGCTCAAGATGCCAGGCCCTCGAGGAGTCATTACGGTCAATGGAAACACCGAACGCTCTCTCCGAACGGAGGAGCATACGGCGCCTCTCGCAGCGGAAGTACAAAGCAGCCTCTCAAGGCAATTCTCCAGTCCGGCCATTAAACGTCCGGACACTGCCAAGCGCGCCCGGAGCAACCCACAACAAGACCGCCTGGCACGTTCCGAGAAAGCGTAGCAATGCGGCCCCAACCCCAGCCCTCGCGAACTTGCGAAACCAGTGTTGCGCGTACATAACTACGCTCTGGAAATACCATGGGCACAGGGGAAGGGGCACCATCACGGCACGCCCGAAACGCGGCTTAAACCGCACTACGGGCTGCCGATTTCTTAATTTTCTCTTATTTTCAGGACTCCATTCTTCGGAAGGCTTGTTCACCAGTACAATTGCCGCACAAACGATGCAAAAACCAGGGGAGCAGAAAGCTACGCCGCACTATGGAACTCTAAGGTGGTCTCTATAACGAGCAGTATACCTGTTTCACATACCATTCCGCAGCTCGCCCCTGGAAAGGACATGTTAAATAGTCCCATCTTTTGCTTATTGCACTATTTGTATCGTTCTGCTTTGATCACAGCTTTTTTAAATAAACAATGCATAGCTTCCGTCTATTATTGCATTACTCTTTTTTACGAATATATGTTCATTAATGATATGTTGCACCCGTACACTTTGGTACGGCCAATACGCCAGGGGCTTAAGTACCCCACAATACGGTGTGAGAAGTCCGAACACTTTCACAAGTGCGGCACCCCGAACTTATAGCATTATATGCATCGGCTCCGAATCATGTCTTGGGTCAATAGTTGGGTAGCACGGCTCCTATGTTTTGGTACCTTACGTTCCGTTATATCGGCTAAGGTAGCACTAGGAGAACTATTGCGATTGTGCCCCAGTTGAGCTGGGCTAAGCACCTCAGTAGAGAAAGCTAAAACTGACCGTCATGATGAGGCGAGAGCTGGTCGCTGTTCGAGAGGTTTTCGAGTCCCTAAAGACTTATGCCGCTTAGAGCGAGGAGTCGGCTTTGTCCGGCCTAGGCGTGGATAGCGCCCCGAACTCGGTCTTCCGAACACTAGGGGCTTCGCCGAAATTTAAAATTATAGAATTCTATGGCTAAGTGAGAGTGTTCAAGCATTATAGTCCGATTGCCTTGTTTGTTGTGTTGAGCGCCTCCCTCGAAGGACCCAAGAATGGGAAAAAGAGCGCTCATGTTTATCCCGAACACCCCAGCACTCGTGGCATGGGGGCAGAAGCTGACGACTCGCCATCTCTCAAATTTGATAAATGGTCACACAGAAGGTAATATTTTAAATTCAAAAGCGTTGCTTAGCGCATATGAACAAGTTTTCAGCGTACAGGATCACAAATGCGAGTTTACTCAAAAATTACATCTTTGGATCATTCATCCACTATAAGGCGGGCACCCTTCAAGACACCCTCATAATACGCTTCCGGAACGCCATGCTCCTTGCCCGGCGGCGGCCCGTCCTTCACCAGCTTCTCTGCATCCATCTTGCCCCAGTGCACTTTAGCACGGGCAAGCGCCCTACGGGCACCTTCGATGCAGACGGAGTGCTTGATTACTTCAAGCCGTGGACACGCATCCACCAGCTGCCTCACCAGCCCGAAGTAGCTCCCAGGCAGAGCCTCTCCAGGCCAAAGCCGAACTATGAGGCCCTTTATGGCCTGTTCGACCACCTTGTGGAGCTCGACCATTTGCTTTAGCTGGTCGCTCAAAGGCACCAGGTGTCCGGCCCAGCATACTGAGACCAGAACACCTTCTCCATCGAGCTCCCCTCCTCGGGTTGGTAGTAGGCGGCGGCATCGGACGCACTGCGGCGCAAATCTGCGAATGCTCCTGGAGAGCTCCGGACTCGGGTAAGTAACAAGTAATTCACTTTCACGTGCTTTCTTTGCATAATGAATGCCTTACCCGCCTCTATCTTCTTCATCGCTTCAATTTCTTGGAGGGTTTTCTGGGCTTCGGCCTTGGCAGACTTCGCGCTTTCGAGGGCTGCCGCAAGCTAGGACGCTTGCGTCTTTGAGTCAAGCTCCAAACTCTCGTGTTTTTTCACGAGAGCCTGGAGCTCTTTCTGCACCTCCTCCACCCGCACCTTCTACTTCCCTCTCTCTGTGCGCTTCGCGGCCGCTCTGTTTTCGGCCTCGGACAACGCTTTCTTAAGGGTTGCCACCTCGGTCGTGGCCCCTATAATAGCACGTTGATCCTGTCATTTTTTGCAACCACATCTTCTCTATATACGTGCGCAAGGTATTACTTACCTTCCTTCTCCTCGAGTTGCCTCTTGGCATGGCCGAGTTTGTTCTCGGACCGCGCAAGGTTTTGCTTCAGTGTATCCACCTCCGCAGTTAGTGCAGCGGAGGCCAGCAGCGAAGCCTGCATACACATATTGACTTGATTATGTTAGACTCCTGCGAATGTTATTAGATCCTCTATTCGGCTTTTCTTTCCGAACGCCGAACAGAGCATCAGGGGCTACTGTCTATGCGGTAATATTTTTACATATTCTTTACTTACCTCAAAGCCTGTTAGAAGGCTGGCACAGGCTTCAGTCAGTCTGCTCTTGGCGGACTGAACCTTCTGGATCACCGCACTCATAATAGTGCGGTGCTCCTCGTCGATGGAGGCGCCGTTAAGCACCTCCAGCAAATTGTCCAGTGCCTTCGGTTGGACGGAGGTCACCAGCTCGGTAGGCTTGCTCCTCTTGGAAGGAGGCTGCCTACCGGAGTCCGGAACCGTTGAAGGTTCCGGTGCGGTGTCCGGCTCAAGGCCGGACTTGGAGCCCTTGGGGGTTCTATCCCCTTTACACCTGGAGTCCGGGAGGCCGCCTTGCGGCGCCTCCAGGACCACCTCCTCCTGGCTTGGAACCTGTTGGGTCGCCACCTCGGCGTTGTCCGTAGGGTGGGGGAGGTAGCCGTCGGAAGCGAATTCACATCCGACGAATCCAGGGAGCCGCTCGACGACTCGTCGAGCCCGGCCTTGGGCGGACTGCATAGTCATATTCGGCGTAAGGAGGAGCTGTGCAAGAAAGGAACACTATGAATTGCTCTGGTGTCCGAATACTTACGATCTCACCAGGGGCTTGGCCCTGTGCGGCCACTCCTCTTCGCCGTCGTCGGCGTTGGTGGAGTAGTCCGGAGGAAGGATCTTCCCCTTCTCGGACCCTTCGGCCTCCCCAGTTGGGGCGGCCTTCCTTTTCTTCCCTCCCCCACTGGAGGGGGAGAGGTCTCTTCTTCCTCCTCCTCGTCTTCACGGGAGGAGTGCGTCTTGGAGTCATCGGATGATGAATCCGACACCTCCAGGCGCCGGGCACTCTTTCGAGTCCCTGTGGCCTTCTTCTTGGCCTTCTTCTCCGGCACCACATAGGGTGCCGGAACCAGCAGCTTCGCCAAGCGAGCGTCCGCTGGGCCTTCGGGCAAAGGAGCCGGACAGTTGATCTGTCTGGACGTCTCCTGCCAATCCTGTCAAAGGTAAGGGAGCTTAGATCCCGCATGGAGTCAAACTATGAAAAACTAATACCCTGTAAAAGGTAAAAACGGCTTACCGCACTAGCGTGACGCTGCGTGCCGAATCCGCGATCCTCGGTAGCGGATGCGGGGGCCTCGGCGCCCTTGAAAAGCACCTTCCAGGCATCTTCGTACGTCGTGTCGAAGAGCCTGCTCAGAGCTCGGTGCTGCGCCGGGTCGAACTCCCACAGGTTGAAAGCCCGTTGTTGACACGGGAGGATCCGGCGGATGAGCATAACCTGGACTACGTTGACAAGTTTGAGCTTATTGTCCACCAGGGTATGGACGCATGTTTGGAGTCCGGTCAGCTCTCCTTTTTTACCCCACGACAGGCCCGTCTCTTTCCAGGAGGTGAGCCGCGTAGGGGGTCCGGATCGGAACTCGGGGGCTGCGACCCATTCAGGGTCGCGCGGCTCGGTGATGTAAAACCACCCTGTTGCCACCCCTTTAGGGTCTCCACGAAGGAGCCCTCAAGCCATAGGACATTGGGCATCTTGCCCACCATGGTGCCTCCGCACTCCGCCTGGGTGTCGCGCACCACCTTCGGCTTGACATTGAAAGTCTTGAGCCATAGGCCGAAATGGGGGCGGATGCAGAGGAAGGCCTCACACACGACGATAAATGCCGAGATGTTGAGGACAAAGTTCGGGGCCAGATCGTGGAAATCCAGGCCATAGTAGAACATGAGCCCCCAGACAAATGGGTGGAGAGGGAAACCCAGTCTGTGGAGGAAATGGGGGAGGAACACCACCCTCTATGGGGCGCGGGGGTGGGGATGAGCTGCCCCTCTTCGGGAAGCCGGTGCGCAATGTCGTTAGACAAGTATCCGGCCTTCCTCAGTTTTTTTATGTGTCCCTCCGTGACGGAGGAGACCATCCACTTGCCTTACGCTCCGGACATGGCTGGAGAAGGTTGAGGTGGGGTGTGCGGACTTGGGTGCTGGAGCTCGAGTGCGCGGAAATGGATAGGCAAAGGAGGAAGAAGGCATGGATGAAAAGGTGGATCCTTATCCCCTTATATGGGCGGACGCGACTATGCATCCCCACCAGCCTGGTAAAACTCGCTTATCTCCCAAGCGCCGTAATCAATGGCGCGGTTGGGTTACCCACGCCCGTATTGATGAGAATCCCAGAATAAGGGTACACGATCTCTGCTTTGACAAGACGTGCCAAGGAAACCGCCTCGCTAAACGCGCTGAGGTGGGACAGTAAAACGATTCGAATAAAGACTTGGCCGTGGTGTGATGTCACGCTACGGAATACGTCAGCAGATTAGATTTGTGTAAATATTATTCTCTCTATGGCAATATGTGGAAACTTATTTTGCAGAGTCGGACACTACCTTTGTGTTCAAAATCTTCTATGAAGTACTTGGAGGAGGAACCCGCCTTGCAATGCCGAAGACAATCTGCGCGCCGGACTCGTCGTCATTGAAGCCTGGTTCAGGGGCTACTGAGGGAGTCCTGGATTAGGGGGTGTCCGGATAGCCGGACTATACCTTCGGCCGGACTCCTAGACTATGAAGATAAAAGATTGAAGACTTCGTCCCGTGTCCGGAAGGGACTTTCCTTGGCGTGGAAGGCAAGCTTGGCGATACGGATATGTAGATCTACTACCATTGTAACCGACTCTGTGTAACCCTAGCCCTCTCCGGTGTCTATATAAACCGGAGGGTTTTAGTCCGTAGGACGAACAACAATCATACCATAGGCTAGCTTCTAGGGTTTAGCCTCCTTGATCTCGTGGTAGATCTACTCTTGTACTACCCATATCATCAATATTAATCAAGCAGGAGTAGGGTTTTACCTCCATCGAGAGGGCCCGAACCTGGGTAAAAACATCGTGTCCCTTGTCTCCTGTTACCATCCACCTAGACGCACAGTTCGGGACCCCCTACCCGAGATCCACAGGTTTTGACACCGACAATCTTGCTCAATCCATAGGTAGATATGGTGGACTCTCATGGTAAAACTGGTTTAGGGATATTTGGAAGCACAAGTAGTATTTCTACTTGGTGCTGAGAATTTGGCTAGCATGATGGGGAAAGGCAAGCTCAACAAGTTAGAGGAACCATGACAACATACTTTATCTCAGATATAAGAAAGACATAACTCATTACGTTGTCTTCCTTGTCCAACATCAACTCTTTAGCATGTCATATTTTAATGAGTGCTCCCAATCATAAAAGATGTCAATGATAATATATCTATATGTGAAACCTCTCTTTCCTTATTACTTCCTATTAATTGCAACAATGACCAAAGCTATGTCTGCCAACTCCCAACAACTTTTAATCATCATACTCTTTCTATGTGAAGTCATTACTCTCAATAAGATCAATATGAACTTGTTGTTTCTTTTTATTCTTTTCCTCTTTTCTTTTATTCACCCAAGATCATGGCAAAATAATCAGGCCCTTAACTCAACACTAATCTTTATTATATATAGCTCACGGACTCGATTACACAGAGAGATCATAAAGCAAAACTCAAAACTAGATCATGCCATAAACTTTATTCTACTAGATCAAGATACTACTAATAGGATCGAACTAAGAAAAATGGTAAAGATAGGAGTTGTGATTGTGATACGATACCGGGGCACCTCCCCCAAGCTTGGCAGTTGCCAAGGGGAGTGCCCATACCCAGATACTCAATTCTTCTTTGTTGGAGGAGACGGTGGAGGTGTTGTTGATGATGCGGGCTTGTCATCCATCTTCCAAGGCATAGGTTCACCATCATAGAAAGATGATCGAGTCTCCGGAATCCTCAAATCTGCAGCCAAACTCATTCTTTTGAATCTATATTCATACTCACAGTTTTGGTTTTGAAGGTCATAGACTTGGGCTTGGAGGTGCTCGATCTTCTCATGTAGCTTGAAGATGGCCTCCTCGGTGTTCTAGGCATCCGGCTTGTAGTTGTTGGTGAACTCCGCGAGCATCATGTGGCTAGCGTTGGTTCCACGCTCCACCATCCTTTGGCACTTGAAAACTTGTTGCTCCACTGCTTCGAGCCTCGTCTCCATGCTTCCGGTCCCCTTTGGTCCCTCTTCATCGCGGATGTGCAGCAACCCATCACGCATCTCAATGGTTTGAGGGTGTCGCAGCACCTCCGCGAGGTAAGGGTTGATGACCTTCTCGAAGAACTTGTCCTTGGAGGCGCTTGGGGCCGTCATGATAACCTAGATCTGTCAAAAAAACAGCTCGAAACAAAAATGGGAGATTTTTGCGTGATACGGGAGTCAAAACCTTCGGGAGAATATATAATGAATTTTTACCGACCAAAATACGTAACGTGCAAGAAAACGGAGTCCGGAAGGCACACGAGGTAGGGGGCGCGCCCTACCCAGGGGGGTAGGGCGCGCCCACCACCCTCGTGGGGCCCTCGTGTCCTTCCCGGACTGCTACTTATTTTTCTATTTTTCTAAATATTCCAAAACGGAGAAATGTTGCCTTAGAAATTGTTTTGGAGTCGGTTTACTTACCGTACCACATACCTATTCCCTTTCGGAGCCTGAAACGTTCCGGAAAGTGTCCCTTATGTATTCCTCTGGGGTTACGGTTTCAATAATATTGGTTTCAACATTTATGGGATTACCTGAGATATAATGTTTGATTCTTTGACCGTTTACCACCTTCGGATTTGTGCCTTCGAAGTTGTTGATTTTTATTGCACCGGAACGACAGACCTCCTCGATAACATAGGGGCCTTCCCATTTAGAGAGAAGTTTTCCTGCAAAAAATCTTAAACGGGAGTTGTATAGCAATACATAATCACCTACATTAAACTCACGCTTTTGTATCCTTTTGTCATGCCATCTTTTAACTTTTTCTTTAAATAACTTGGCATTTTCATATGCTTGGGTTCTCCATTCATCAAGTGATCTAATATCAAATAACCTCTTCTCACCGGCAAGTTCGAAATCATAGTTGAGCTCTTTAATAGCCCAATATGCCTTATGTTCTAGTTCGAGAGGTAAGTGACATGCTTTTCCATATACCATTTTATATGGAGACATACCCATAGGATTTTTGTATGCAGTTCTATATGCCCATAATGCATCATCAAGTTTCTTGGACCAATTCTTTCTAGACCTATTAACAGTCTTTTACAAAATTAATTTGAGCTCTCTATTGCTCAATTCTACTTGACCACTAGACTGTGGATGATAAGGAGATGCAATTCTATGATTAACATCATATTTAACAAGCATTTTACGGAAAGCACCATGAATAAAGTGTGAACCACCATCAGTCATTAAATATCTAGGGACTCCAAACCTCGGAAAAATAACTTCCTTAAGCATTTTGATAGAAGTGTTATGATCAGCACTACTAGTTGGAATAGCTTCTACCCACTTAGTAACGTGATCAACATCAACTAAAATATGTGTATATCCATTAGAGGCAGGAAAAGGTCCCATATAATCAAAGCCCCAAACATCAAACGGTTCAATAACAAGAGAATAATTCATAGGCATTTCTTGACGTCTACTAATATTACCAATTCTTTGGCATTCATCACATGACAAGACAAACTTACGGGCATCCTTGAAGAGAGTAGGCCAATAAAAACTAGATTGCAATACCTTATGTGCAGTTCTATCTCTAGCGTGGTGTCCTCCATAAGACTCGGAATGACACTTGCGTAGGACCTGTTCATGTTCATACTCAGGTACACAACGTCTAATAACACCATCTACTCCTTCTTTATAAAGATGTGGGTCATCCCAAAAGTAATGTCTCAAATCATAGAAGAACTTTTTCTTTTGTTGGTATGTGAAGCTAGGTGGTATAAACTTAGCAACAATATAATTAGCATAATCAACATACCAAGGAGTACTACGAGAAGTACTTATAACATTTAATTGTTCATCAGGAAAGTCATCATTAATAGGTAGTGGGTCATCAAGAATATTTTCTAACCTAGATAAGTTGTCTGCAACGGGGTTCTCAGCTCCCTTTCTATCAACAATATGCAAATCAAATTCCTGTAGCAAGAGAACCCATCTAATAAGTCTAGGTTTAGCATCTTTCTTTTCCATAAGGTATTTAATAGCAGCATGATCAGTGTGAATAGTTACTTTAGAATCAACAATATAAGGTCTGAACTTATCACAAGCAAATACAACTGCTAAAAGCTCTTTTTCAGTAGTAGCATAATTTCTTTGAGCATTGTATGGAGTCTTACTAGCATAATGAATATCATTTAATTTCTTATCAACTCTTTGCCCTAGAACAGCACCTACAGCATAATCACTAGCATCGCACATAATTTCAAAGGGTAAATTCCAATCAAGTGGCTGAACAATAGGTGTAGAGACTAATGATTTCTGAAGTATTTCAAATGCTTCTACACAATCATCATCAAAGACAAATGGTATATCTTTTTGCAATAAATTAGTCAGAGGCCGAGAAATTTTTGAGAAGTCCTTAATGAACCTCCTATAAAATCCGGCGTGACCAAGGAAACTTCTTATACCTTTGATGTCCTTGGGACATGGCATCTTTTCAATAGCATCAACCTTGGCTTTATCAACTTCAATACCTCTTTCAGAAACTTTGTGCCCCAAGACAATACCTTCATTAACCATAAAGTGGCACTTTTCCCAATTCAAGACAAGATTAGTTTCTTCACATCTCTGCAAAACTCGATCCAGATTGCTCAAGCAATCGTCAAAAGAGGAACCATAGACCAAAAAGTCATCCATGAAAACCTCACAAATCTTTTCACAAAAGTCAGAGAATATAGCCATCATGCATCTTTGAAAGGTAGCAGGTACATTACATAAACCAAAAGGCATACGTCTATAAGCAAAAGTACCAAAAGGGCAAGTAAAAGTAGTCTTTGATTGATCTTTAACCGATACAGGTATTTGAGAGAAACTAGAATAACCATCTAGAAAGCAATAATGTGTGTGTTTGCATAATCTTTCTAGCATTTGATCAATAAAAGGTAAGGGGTAATGATCTTTCTTAGTAGCTTTATTTAATTTGCGGAAATCAATTACCATCCTATAACCTGTGATAATTCTTTGTGGAATCAATTCATCTTTATCATTAGGAACAACAGTAATACCTCCCTTCTTAGGGACACAATGGACAGGACTTACCCACTCACTATGAGCAACGGGATAAATTATACCTGCCTCCAGAAGCTTGAGTATTTCTTTTCTTACCACTTCTTTCATTTTAGGATTCATACGTCGTTGAGGATCACGAACTGGTTTGGCATCTGCTTCCAAATTAATTTTATGTTGACATAGAGTGGGACTAATGCCCTTAAGATCATCAAGAGTATATCCAATAGCAGCACGATGCTTCTTCAGAGTTTTCAATAATCTTTCTTCTTCATGCTCTAAAAGGTTGGCACTAATAATAACATGATATATCTTCTTTTCATCAAGATAAGCATATTTAAGATTATCAAGCAATGGTTTAAGCTCAAACACGGGATCACCCTTGGGTGGAGGAGGATCTCCTAAAATTTCAACAGGCAAGTTGTGTTGCAGAATAGGTTCCTGTTTAAAGAATACATCATCTATTTCCCTTCTTTCATTCATGAACATATCATTTTCATGGTCTAGCAAATAGTGTTCTAAAGGATCACTAGGAGGTACGACAATAGAAGCAAGACCAATAATTTCATCCTTACTAGGTAATTCTTCCTCACGATGTTGTTTACTAAATTTAGAGAAATTAAACTCATGAACCATATCATCCAAACCAACAGTAATAATATTCTTAGTGCAGTCTATGGTAGCATTGGCAGTATTTAAGAAGGGTCTACCAAATATAATGGGACAAAAGCTATCTTGTGGAGAAGTAAGAACAAGAAAATCAGCAGGATATTTAGTTTTCCCACACAAGACTTCAACATCTCTAACAATTTCAATTGGTGCAATAGTATCTCTATTAGCAAGTTTAATAGTAATATCAATATCTTCTAACTCAACAGGTGCAATTTCATTCTTAATTTCTTTGTATAAGTCATGAGGTATAACACTAGCACTAGCACCCATATCACATAAGCCATGATAACAATGATCTCCTATTTTAACAGAAATAACAGGCACGCCTACCACAAGTCTATGTTTATCTTTATCACACGGTTTAGCAATTCTAGCAGTTTCACCTTCGAACTGAATAACATGCCCATCAATATTATCAGACAAGAGATCTTTAACAATAGCAATATTAGGTTCTATTTTAACTTGCTCAGGAGGTGTATAAGTTCTAATATTGCTTTTACGAACAACAGTTAAAGCTTTAGCATGATCCTTTATTCTAACAGGGAAAGGTGGTTTCTCAATACAAGAAGTAGGAACAACAGGATCATTATAAGTGACAGTATTTTCTTCAACTTTAATAGGTGCAGCTACTTTTACTTCTATGGGAGGATGATATTTAAACCACTTCTCCTTAGGGAGATCAACATAAGTAGCAAATGATTCACATAAAGAAGCTACTATCTCAGAATCAAGTCCATATTTAGTGCTAAACTTACGGAAAATATCGGTATCCATAAAAGATTTAACACAATCAAACTTAGGTGTCATACCTGACTCCTTACCTTCATTGAGGTCCCAATCTTCAGAGTTGTGTTTAATTCTATCCAATAAATTCAATCTGAATTCAATAGTCTTCATCATAAAAGAGCCAGCACAAGAAGTATCAAGCATGTTGCGATTGTTTTCTGAAAGCCGAGCATAAAAACTTTGCATAATTATTTCTCTCTGGAGCTCATGATTGGGGCATGAATATAACATTGATTTAAGCCTCCCCCAAGCTTGAGCGATGCTTTCTCCTTCGCAAGGCCAGAAATTATATATATAATTTCGATCACGATGAACAAGATGCATAGGGTAATACTTTTGATGAAATTCCAGCTTTAATCTTTTATAGTCCCACGATCTCATATCATCACATAGCTTATACCATATCAATGCGTCTCCCTTCAAAGATAAAGGAAAGACCTTCTTCTTAGCAACATCATCGGGTATACCTGCAAGCTTAAATAATCCACAAACCTCATCCACATATATTAAGTGCTCATCAGGATGTTTTGTTCCATCTCCTGTAAAAGGATTAGCTAGCAGTTTTTCCATCATAGCCACAGGAAATTCAAAAGGAGTTTCATTAATAGGTTCAGTAGGTTGAGGAGCAACTCTTTGCTCTACTAGACAGGGTGAAGATACCCCGAATAAGCCCCTGAGAGAATTACTTTCCATAGTAACAAGTGACAGCAAATTTCAGCACACTATATAAATTTTTCCTTACCAAAGGCGCTACACTCCCCGGCAACGGCGCCAGAAAAGAGTCATGATGACCCACAAGTATAGGGGATCTATCGTAGTCCTTTCGATAAGTAAGAGTGTCGAACCCAACGAGGAGCAGAAGGAAATGATAAGCGGTTTTCAGCAAGGTATTCTCTGCAAGTACTAAAATAAGTGGTAACAGATAGTTTTGTAATAAGGTAAATTGTAACGAGCAACAAGTAACAAAAGTAAATAAGGTGCAGCAAGGTGGCCCAATCCTTTTTGTAGAAAAGGACAAGCCAGAACAAACTCTTATAATAGGAAAAGCGCTCCCAAGGACACATGGGAATATCGTCAAGCTAGTTTTCATCACGTTCATATGATTCGCGTTCGATACTTTGATAATTTGATATGTGGGTGGACCGGTGCTTGGATGTTGTTCTTAATTGAACAAGCATCCCACTTATGATTAACCTCTATTGCAAGTATCCGCAACTACAACAAAAGTATTAAGGTAAACCTAACCATAGCATGAAACATATGGATCCAAATCAGCCCCTTACGAAGCAACGCATAAACTAGGGTTTAAGCTTCTGTCACTCTAGCAACCCATTATCTACTTATTACTTCTCAATGCCTTCCTCTAGGCCCAAATAATGGTGAAGTGTTATGTAGTTGACGTTCACATAACACCACTAGAGGCTAGACAACATACATCTTATCAAAATATCAAACGAATACCAAATTCACATGACTACTAATAGCAAGACTTCTCCCTTGTCCTCAGGAACAAACGTAATTACTCACAAAGCATATTCATGTTCATAATCAGAGGGGTAATAATATGCATAAAGGATATGAACATATGATCTTCCACCAAATAAATCAACTAGCATCAACTACAAGGAGTAATCAACACTACTAGCACCAATCCCGGACTTTGAGACAAGAATTGGATACAAGAGATGAACTAGGGTTTGAAGATGAGATGGTGCTGGTGAAGATGTTGATGGAGATTGCCCTCTCCCGATGAGAGGAGCGTTGGTGATGACGATGGTGATGATTTCCCCCTCCCGGAGGGAAGTTTTCCCGGCAGAACAGCTCTGCCGGAGCTCTAGATTGGTTCCGCCTCGGTTCCGCCTCATGGCGGCGGAGTCTCGTCCCGAAAGGTTGCTTCCTGTTTTTTTCTCATCGAAAGACTTCATATAGGTGAAGATGGACGCCGGAGACCCACCAGGGGTCCCACGAGGTAGGGGGCGCGCCCCCCACCCTCGTGAGAAGGGTGTGGGCCCCCTGGCCTTCATCTTTGGCGAGGATTTTTCTTTATTTCTTTTAAGATGTCCCGTGAAGTTTCAAGACTTTTGGAGTTGCGCATAATAGGCCTCTAATATTTGCTCCTTTTCCAGCCCCGAATTCTAGCTGCCGGCATTCTCCCTCTTTATGTAAACCTTGTAAAATAAGAGAGAATAGCCATAAGTATTGTGACATAAAGTTAAATAACAGTCCATAATGCAATAGATATCGATATAAAAGCATGATGCAAAATGGACGTATCATCTGCCCAGGCCGAGTAAAAAAAAGAGAAAGTGGTGCTCAGACCCCAACCGACTACCAGCAGTAGACTGCGGTCTCGGGGACTACACCCAGTGGGTGCACTTAGCATGCTCCCACTAGTTCAGATCCCACTCGACCAGGCCGAGTGGAAGAGTGAAAATGATAAAGATGACAAAACACCCACTGGGTGTACAGTCTCGAAGTGCAAGACAATGAGAGATTGCACGAAGGAAAATATTCAGGTAGCATATCCTAATAGAACAAGTTCAGCCGGAAGTCAACTTACCTAGACATTGGCTCGAAGAGCCGCGCTGACGTCATAAGCAGCCTGACTGCTTTCATGCACCACCTTCACCCGCTCCATCATTATGTCAGCCTGACGAATGGCCTCTGCAGCGGCGTCCGACTAGCTTTCTGGAACATGATGAGTGGCAAAGAAGGGGACAGACGGTCCAGACGCAGCGGCTTGGAGATCTGTGGCATGAATTTGGATGGTTGAAGCAAGCACTGGGGCAGTCGACGATGCGGGGCGCACACTTGACACGGGGTCAATAAAGGTTACAGAAACCTTACTCGCATCTTCGAGTTGTTAAACTACCGGCTCCGTCGCCGGCTCCAACTAGGATGTCTTGCCAGTTGTTGCCTTCTTCTTCCCGGGCCTCGGCGGCATGTCCTCGTCATCATCTGGAAGTTCAATGACATTGGGAGGGGCTGCAAAGAAATCAATTGACCCTAGATGAGTCGCTGGGATTTAATCGACCATATAATCAAGAACAAGATCACGAGAGTTGTACCCGGGTTGGAGGTGACTGCATATTCCATATCCTCATCTTCATACTGGCGGGTGGAAGTCCTAGAGGTAGCAGCTCTGCAAATTTCAATATTCAGTCGGTCACGTTTGTTACACCGAGTCAACCAAAGAATCGGGTCGGATTATTACCCAGAGATAGTAGGAATGACCATTTTGATCTTGGGCAAAGCCTTTGGAGGTTTGGATGATGCAGCCCTCGGTGGTTTCGGTGCTGGAGGAGGTGCAACTTTAGATTGCTTCGGTGTCCTCTTAGTTGGCACTGGAGAGGACGTCCGGGGACACTTCGAAGACTGCCCAGTCGGTGCGGCCACCATGTCATGAAGGCTTTCTGGATTGTGAGCGTGCTTGGACCTTTTTTTCTCTGCAAGGAGGCGAGTCTACCTCTTCTTCGTCACTCGGTTCGCCGCTCTCCTCACCCTCCTCCTCGTCCGAGTGCCACTCGCCGCTATCGCCTCTGCTCGCCTCCGCCTCCGAGTCCTGCTCCTGCTCTCCGTTGGGCATTGAATACATCTCAATAAGAGCCTGAAAGATAACAAGCAAAGCACAAAACAAGCAGTCGTCGACAGGCGGTTACATGATTAATCAAAAAAGTACTCGGCAATCCAGAGTCATACCTGGTCTGGCTGACGCCAATGGTCGAATGGAGCGACCCTCCTGGACCCCCTGGGGTTATCCTTGTTGCCTATGATGCCTCTCAGCCACTTCTCCACCGTGTCCTTGTCGACCTCCTCCGGGTGGATCCGAGTGGAATCCTCAATGCCCGAGTACATCCACATTGGATGATCACGAGCTTGGAGCGGCTGGATGCGTCGTTTGAGGAATACCTCCAACAGATCCATACCGGCCACGCCGTCCCGGATGAGCTGGACCACCCGCTCGACCAACACCTTCACCCGCGCTCTCTCCTCTGGGATCACTTTCAATGCGGGCTTCTCGACCCGAGCCATGGAAAAAGCAGGGAGCCCGGTCGATTGACCTGGAGTTGACTGCTCTTTGCAATAAAACCAGGTCGACTGCCAACCTCGGACCGACTCGAAAAGGATCATGGCTGGGAAATCGCTTTTATTTCTCATCTGAATCCTAAGACCCCCGCACATCTGAATCATGCGCGTTTTCTCGTCACTCGGATTGGCCTTCTTGACCGACTGAGAATGGCAAGTGAAAATGTGCTTGAAAAGACCCCAGTGTGGCCTACAACCTAAGAAGTTCTCGCACATGGACACGTAGGCGGCAAGATATACGATGGAGTTGGGATTGAAATGGTGAAGTTGTGCTCCAAAGAAGTTCAAGAATCCCCGGAAAAAAGGATGGGGATCAAGGCGACTGAGAAGAAGTTGGGATCATCATAATTGTTCACTTGGTCGCAAATAAGACGCTCCCGAAGCACGAAAATTGAATCGGAGGAATTCTCAACTCCTTCTTCACTCAAGCCCCGAACCATTCGGGGGCTAATGATGAAGCTATGTACCTAGGGTAGGGTCATAGGCCTGACCTAGACGCCCTCCCCAAGGTCATCGCCCTAAAACCAGAAGCATTCAAAGGGTACCATCATCCACTCGACCAGAGACATTCCACTTAGAAAAATCAATGACACTCGACCGTCACAGTAACCACTCGACGTACAGAAGACCTAAAGCCACTCTACACAACAACGTCGGGCATTTACTCATAGACTTAATTATCATTTATATCATTTAATTGCCAGCGTTACCAGTAACGTTCCACTCTTAATGTACATTGAATCAAGTGTAACGAAGGAGAGCTGGGGTCCTGGCGCACTCTATATAAGCCACTCCCCTCCTCTAGGATAAGGGTTCGCTTCCTTTGTAAACACACACATATACACAATCCAGTCGACCGCCTCCGGGCACCGAGACGTAGGGTTGTTACTTCCTTCATGAAGGGCCTGAACTCGTAAACTCGTGTGTACAACTACTCCATAGCAAGGATCTTGCCTCCTCATACCTACCCCCATTCTACTATCAGTCTTAGACCCATGACAGTATCTCTGGGCCCACTCGGTAATACATATCACTATAAGCCTTGCAGGCATTGTAACTAACAAGTTAGTTGCGGGATGATGTATTACGGAACAAGTAAAGAGACTTGCCGGTAACGAGATTGAACTAGGTATTGAGATACCGACGATAGAATCTCGGGCAAGTAACATACCGATGACAAAGGGAACAACGTATGTTCTTATGCGGTTTGACCGATAAAGATCTTCGTAGAATATGTAGGAGCCAATATGAGCATCCAGATTCCGCTATTGGTTATTGACCGGAGACGTGTCTCGGTCATGTCTACATAGTTCTCGAACCCGTAGGGTCCGCACGCTTAACGTTCGGTGACGATTTGTATTACGATTTTATGTGTTTTGATGTACCGAAGGTAGTTCGGCGTCCTGGATGAGATCGGGGACATGACGAGGAGTCTCAAAATGGTCGAGACGTAAAGATCGATATATTGGACGACTATATTCGGACATCGGAAAGGTTTCGAGTGATTCAGGTATTTTTCGAAGTACCGGAGAGTTACGGGAATTCGCCGGGGAGTATATGAGCCTTATTGGGCTTTAGGGGAGAGAGAGAGGAGAGGCTGCAGCCCCCCAATGCTTAGTCCAAATTGGACTAAGGGGAGGGGCGGCACCCCCTCCTTCCTTCTCTTCTCTTTTCCCTTTCCTTCTCTCCTACTACTTGGAAGGGCTCCTAGTTCTACTAGGAAAGGGGGAATCCTACTCCCGGTGGGAGTAGGACTCCCCTAGGGTGCGCCACAGAGAGGGCCGGCCCTCCCCCTCCTCCACTTCTTTATATACTGGGAGGGGCACCCCTTGGAGGCACAACAATTGATCATTAATCTCTTAGCCGTGTGCGGTGCCCCCCTCTACCATAATCCACCTTGATCATATCGTAGCGGTGCTTAGGCGAAGCCCTGCGTCGGTAGCATCATCATCACCGTCACCACGCCATCGTGCTGATGAAACTCTCCTGTGAAGCTTTGCTGGATCGGAGCTCGTGGAACGTCACCGAGTTGAACGTGTGCAGAACTCGTAGGTGCCGTGTGTTCGGTACTTGGATCGGTTGGATCGTGAAGACGTATGACTACATCAACCACGTTGTGCTAACGCTTCCGCATTCGGTCTATGAGGGTACGTAGACACACTCTCCCCTCTCGTTGCTATACATCACCATAATCCTGTGTGTGTGCGTAGGAAATTTTGAAATTATTGTGTTCCCCAACAGACTCCACATTCCCGTGTCAGCCTTCTGCCGATGAGCATTGGTCTTGCACAAAGAATGTCCATCAACTCTTCGTGCACCGCAACCAATAAATTTAACCCCGTGTCCCACATCCCTCGTGTGTAGTAAGGTCGCCCTGTAGCTCATCATTGTACTAATGAGGAAAGCCACCAATACATGTGTTACCTGAGGCAATTGCCACCGCTTCCACAATAGCTCCCGGGCAGGCCGAGTTAGGGCATGTACAATGGTGGCATATAGATACTTATGCCCCATGACAAAAAGTAATTTGAGACGTCTACATTAATTTTTTTTCTCTTCAATGCAAGCTATCACTAATGGGCCTCATTAAGAAATATAAAATAAAGACTCTAGTACACATGCATCTCTATTTTTCACTCCAACATTTTCAGCTTTTGTCACCGAACCACACTTTTTCTCTTCAAGCACCCGCCTTTTGAAAAGGATCCCGTTTCCCTATCCGAATCTACTTTACATCATATCCGATCCTACATGATATGTAAGGCATTACCTTGAGACTATGCATTGTACTACATGCCCTTAGTCGGAATCGCCAATCATGCCCCGCCACCATCATCCGCCAAGAGAGTTTCCCTCGTCAAGCTCATCTAGCAGTGGCGAGGAGATCAGAGGAGGGTGGACGTGGTTTTGGTCATCTGATCGACCGACCGGGGGAAAACGTGCATATATGATTTGTGACTCTCCTGAAATCTGTATGATTTACGACTCCACTGTTTGGATCTACCCACGACATGTTCCCGTGAACCGTAGTGCCCATCCTCCAATCATCTCGCGTGAATGTCGAAGAACGATATCTTCCTCGCAAAAAAAAAAACGATATCTTCAACCGTATCCGGCCATCCATCCCCATCCCCCGCCCTGTGTCAGCATACGCCTGTCATGGCGTCGGAAACACCTCCATGCAAACAGCCACAATAGGCACCGATTAACATGTCCCGGTCCAGAACCAAACGTCTCCGACCACGATATTATCACCATCATTCAGGCAACCAGCACGAACGTCTCCGCGACCGATCCCCATCACGGCATCACCAGCAGGAGCAATCAGCCGCCGCTTGGACGACACGACACAAGCCTACGAAGATCAAACCATCATAGCCCACAGGCAACCAACCCATCGTCCAGGGTGCCCGCACTCCACACACATGGCAGACGCCGCGGCCGTACCCGAGCGGGCACGAGAGTGCATGGACGTGTGCAGGCTACGTGTGGTGCCCGGGCGAACGAACCGCACGGCCGGTAACGACTCTTGTCTCTTGGTCGACCTTAGCGCTCCCATTGCTGCCATTGCATTGCACCGGTGATGTGGACCTCAGGGCGAGCCGTCGGGTGGAAAATGGTTTCGGGGGTGGGTGTGCGGGTGTGGGTGCAATTATGTGCGACGTGCACCGTCGCGTCGTTTTCCCGGAGCTCGCGCTGTAATCGGCCGGGTTGGCCATCTGTCCTCCGCCATTAAGGGGCGGTGACGGTCCGGCGAGCCACATAAGGTCATAAGCGATGTGCTCAGAGTCAGAGAGAACATCTTTTTTTTTGAGGGAAAGTCAGAGAGAACATCTAGTAAGTACTGCTACGTACTAATCAGGAGGGAAAAGATCCATTTTGTAGTGGCGATGGCTACGTACGTACGGCGGCGACACGAAGCGTAGGTAGTTAAAAATCAATCTGTGCTGCATCTCTGCTGAACTTGTTTGGTTACAGCAGGCGAGAAATTACAACAAGTGTTGTAAGGGGGTGTTTGGTTCAGGAATTTTTTAGTCCCAGAGACTAGAAAAAGTCCCTAAAAAGTCCCTAGAAACCAAATGGGAGGGACTTTTTCTACAGGGACTAGAAAAAGACTTTATTAAAGAGTCTTTTTTGATTAGTCCCTAGGACTAGAAAAAGTCCTAGGACTTCTGAAACAAACACCCCCTAAGAGCGTCTTCAGCCGTGCCCCCAACAACCCTCTCAAAGGTCTTTTTAATGCACCCGCGTCAAAAAAATAGCTCAGTCGCATCCTCATAAGTTGCTTTTCGTCGGTTAGGACCGAGTTTGGCCTCGCTGGACCAGACCGAACCTAACGCGCTGGGGAAGCCAAGGAAAACAGTTTTGACGTGAAGGCCCGGCGGGCTTACCGAGTCAGCGACCCGCACGCGTTCGTCGTCTTCATCGCCTTGGTTTCTCGCGGGGAATCAATGCAAAGGCTGACCGGCCGCAGCTTTCCATTGATTCCTCACGGGCGGCCCGTTGATGGCGCGGCAACGCGCGCCCCTCCCCCTCCGCCACGCGTACACACGTCTGTCGCCCGCTCGCCGGCTATAAAAGTCGCCCCTCCCTCGCCGGTGGACGCACTCTCCTTCGCCCGCAGTCCCTCTCTCGCCGCCGATGCCCTCATCTCGTCTCTCTCTCTCTCTCTCCCAGTCTACAGCCACCGCGTGTACAACAACCGATGGGAGAGCGATTCCCCGGCGATTGAGCGGCGGCCAACGGCTTCGGCCGCCGCCATCTACATGAGTGGGAGGCCTACCTCCTCCATGAGGCGAACTACCCGGTGTCGTCTGACATGCGCGTGCCGGGGCGGTGGAGGCTCAGCGCCGGAGGCATCCCCATGCCCCCGTAACTGACCTACGCCGACCGCTTCCACGCCGAGATCGCGCGCGTTTGGGCCTCCCTGCCGGAGAAGGTGCGAAGCCTCCCGGAGTACGCCGCCAGTGTTGGAAATATGCCCTAGAGGCAATAATAAAAGCATTATTATTATATTTCCTTGTTCATGATAATTGTCTTTTATTCATGCTATAATTGTGTTATCCGGAAATCGTAATACATGTGTGAATAAATAGACACCAACATGTCCCTAGTAAGCCTCTAGTTGACTAGCTCGTTGATCAACAGATAGTCATGGTTTCCTGACTATGGACATTGGATGTCATTGATAACGAGATCACATCATTAAGAGAATGATGTGATGGACAAGACCCAATCCTAAACATAGCACAAGATCGTATAGTTCGTTTGCTAGAGTTTTTCTAATGTCAAGTATCTTTTCCTTAGACCATGAGATCGTGTAACTCCCGGATACCATAGGAGTGCTTTGGGTGTACCAAACGTCACAACATAACTGGGTGACTATAAAGGTATACTACGGGTATCTCCGTGTCTGTTGGGTTGACACGGATCAAGACTGGGATTTGTCACTCCGTATGACGGAGAGGTATCTCTGGGCCCACTCGGTAATGCATCATCACAATGAGCTCAAAGTGACCAAGTGTCTGGTCACGGGATCATGCATTACGGTACGAGTAAAGTGACTTGCGCGTAACGAGATTGAACGAGATATTGGGATACCGACGATTGAATCTCGGGCAAGTAACGTACCGATTGACAAAGGGAATTATATACGGGGTTGCTTGAATCCTCGACATCGTGGTTCATCCGATGAGATCATCGAGGAGCATGTGGGAGCCAACATGGGTATCCGGATCCCGCTGTTGGTTATTGACCGGAGAGCCATCTCGGTCATGTCTACATGTCTCCCGAACCCGTAGGGTCTACACACTTAAGGTTCAGTGACGCTAGGGTTGTAGGGATATGAATATGCGGTAACCCAAAAGTTGTTCGGAGTCCTGGATGAGATTCCGGACGTCACGAGGAGTTCCGGAATGGTCCGGAGGTAAAGAATTATATATAGAAAGTGCTATTTCGGCCATCGGGACAAGTTTCGGGGTCACCGGTATTGTACCGGGACCACCGGAAGGGTCCCGAGGGTCCATCGGGTGGGGCCACCTATCCCGGAGGGCCCCATGGGCTGAAGTGGGAGGGGAACCAGCCCCTAGTGGACTGGTGTGCCTCCCTTGGGCCTTCCCCCTGCGCCTAGGGTTGGGAACCCTAGGGTGGGGGGGCGCCCCACTTGCCTTGGGGGGCACTCCACCCCCCTTGGCCGCCGCCCCTTGGGAGATTGGATCTCCAGGGCCACCCCCCCCCCTTGGGGACCCTATATATAGAGGGGGGAGGGAGGGCGGCCGCACCCATGCCCCTGGCGCCTCCCTCTCCCCTCCAACACCTCCTCCTCCTCCGTAGAGCTCGGCGAAGCCCTGTCGGAGTACTGCTTCTCCACCACCACCACGCCATCGTGCTGCTGCTGGAGCCATCTTCCTCAACCTCTCCTTCCCCCTTGCTGGATCAAGAAGGAGGAGACGTCACGCTGACCGTACGTGTGTTGAACACGGAGGTGCCGTCCGTTCGGCGCTAGGATCTCCGGTGATTTGGATCACGTCGAGTACGACTCCCTCATCCCCGTTCTTTGAACGCTTCCGCTCGCGATCTACAAGGTATGTAGATGCATCCGATCACTCGTTGCTAGATGAACTCATAGATGGATCTTGGTGAAACCGTAGGATTTATTTTTCTACAACGTTCCCCAACAGTGGCATCATGAGCTAGGTCTATGCGTAGTTCTCTTTGCACGAGTAGAACACAATTTGTTGTGGACGTAGATGTTGTCTACTTTCTTGCCGCTACTAGTCTTATTTTGCTTCAGCGGTATTGTGGGATGAAGCGGCCCGTACCAACCTTACACGTACGCTTACGTGAGACCGGTTCCACCGACTAACATGCACTAGTTGCATAAGGTGGCTGGCGGGTGTCTGTCTCTCTCACTTTAGTTGGAGCGGATTCGATGAAAAGGGTCCTTATGAAGGGTAAATAGAAGTTGACAAATCACGTTGTGGCTTTCACGTAGGTAAGAAAACGTTCTTGCTAGAACCCTATTGCAGCCACGTAAAACTTGCAACAACAATTAGAGGACGTCTAACTTGTTTTTGCAGCAAGTGTTTTGTGATGTGATATGGCCAAAGTTGTGATGAATGATGAATGATATATATGTGATGTATGAGATGTTCATGCTATTGTAATAGGAATCACGACTTGCATGTTGATGAGTATGACAACCGGCAGGAGCCATAGGAGTTGTCTTTATTTTTTGTATGACCTGCATGTCATTGAGAAACGCCATGTAAATTACTTTACTTTATTGCTAAACGTGTTAGCCATAGTAGTAGAAGTAATAGTTGGCGAGCAACTTCATGGAGACACGATGATGGAGATCATGGTGTAATGCCGGTGACAAGATGATCATGGAGCCCCAAGATGGAGATCAAAGGAGCTATGTGATATTGTCCATATCATGTCACTATTATTATTTGATTGCATGTGATGTTTATCATGTTTTACATCTTGTTTACTTAGAACGACGGTAGTAAATAAGATGATCCCTCATAATAATTTCAAGAAAGTGTTCCCCCTAACTGTGCACCGTTGCGACAGTTCGTTGTTTCGAAGCACCACGTGATGATCGGGTGTGATAGATTCCAACGTTCACATACAACGGGTGTAAGACAGATTTACACATGCAAATACTTAGGTTGACTTGACGAGCCTAGCATCTACAGACATGGCCTCGGAACACAGAAGACCGAAAGGTCGAGCATGAGTCGTATAGAAGATACGATCAACATGAAGATGTTCACCGACGTTGACTAGTCCGTCTCACGTGATGACCGGACACGGCCTAGTTAACTCGGATCATGTTATACTTAGATGACTGGAGGGATGTCTATCTGAGTGGGAGTTCATTGAATAATTTGATTAGATGAACTTAATTATCATGAACTTAGTCTAAAATATTTACAATATGTCCTGTAGATCAAATGGCCAACGTTGTCCTCAACTTCAACGCGTTCCTAGAGAAAACCAAGCTGAAAGACGATGGCAGCAACTATACGGACTGGGTCCGGAACCTGAGGATCATCCTCATAGCTGCCAAGAAAGATTATGTCCTACAAGCACCGCTAGGTGAAGCACCTGTTCTCCCTGCAGAACAAGACGTTATGAACGCTTGGCAGACACGTTCCGATGATTACTCCCTCGTTCAGTGCGGCATGCTTTACAACTTAGAGCCGGGGCTCCAAAAGCGTTTTGAGAGACACGGAGCATATGATATGTTCGAAGAGCTAAAAATGGTTTTTCAAGCTCATGCCCGGGTCGAGAGATATGAAGTCTCCGACAAGTTCTTCAGCTGTAAGATGGAGGAAAATAGTTCTGTCAGTGAGCACATACTCACTATGTCTGGGTTACATAACCGCTTGACTCAGCTGGGAGTTAATCTCCCGGATGACGCGGTCATTGATAGAATCCTCCAGTCGCTTCCACCGAGCTACAAGAGCTTTGTGATGAACTTCAATATGCAGGGGATGGAAAAGACCATTCCTGAAGTATTTGCAATGCTGAAATCGGCAGAGGTAGAAGTCAAAAAGGAACATCAAGTGTTGATGGTGAATAAAACCACTAAGTTCAAGAAAGGCAAGGGTAAGAAAAACTTCAAGAAGGACGGCAAGGGAGTTGCCGTGCCCGGCAAGCAAGCTGCCGAGAAGAAGCCAAAGAATGGACCCAAGCCCGAGACTCAGTGTTTTTATTGCAAGGGAAGTGGTCACTGGAAGCGGAACTGCCCCAAATACTTAGCGGACAAGAAGGCCGGCATCACGAAAGGTATATGTGATATACATGTAATTGATGTGTACCTTACCAGTACTCGTAGTAGCTCTTGGCTATTTGATACCGGTGCAGTTGCTCATATTTGTAACTCAAAGCAGGAGCTGCGGAATAAGCGGAGACTGGCGAAGGACGAGGTGACGATGCGCGTCGGGAATGGTTCCAAGGTCGATGTGATCACCGTCGGCACGCTACCTCTACATTTACCTACGGGGTTAGTTTTAAACCTCAATAATTGTTATTTAGTGCCAAGTTTGACCATGAACATTGTATCAGGATCTCGTTTAATACGAGATGGCTACTCATTTAAATCCGAGAATAATGGTTGTTCTATTTATATGAGAGATATGTTTTATGGTCATGCTCCGATGGTGAATGGTTTATTCTTAATGAATCTCGAGCGTAATGCTACACATATTCATAGTGTGAGTACCAAAAGATGTAAGGTTGATAATGATAGTCCCACATACTTGTGGCACTACTGCCTTGGTCACACAGGTGTCAAACGCATGAAGAAGCTCCATGCAGATGGACTTTTAGAGTCTCTTGATTACGAATCATTTGACACGTGCGAACCATGCCTCATGGGTAAAATGACCAAGACTCCGTTCTCAGGAACAATGGAGCGAGCAACCAACTTATTGGAAATCATACATACTGATGTGTGCGGTCCAATGAGTGTTGAGGCTCGCGGTGGCTATCGTTATGTTCTCACCCTCACTGATGACTTGAGTAGATATGGGTATATCTATTTAATGAAACACAAGTCTGAGACCTTTGAAAAGTTCAAGAAATTTCAGAGTGAGGTTGAGAATCAACGTGACAGGAAAATCAAGTTCTTGCGATCAGATCGTGGGGGAGAATACTTGAGTCACGAATTTGGTACACACTTAAGAAAATATGGAATAGTTTCACAACTCACGCCGCCTGGAACACCTCAGCGTAATGGTGTGTCCGAACGTCGTAATCGCACTCTATTAGATATGGTGCGATCTATGATGTCTCTTACCGATTTACTGCTATCATTTTGGGGCTATGCTTTAGAGACTGCCGCATTCACTTTAAATAGGGCTCCGTCGAAATCCGTCGAGACGACACCGTATGAATTATGGTTTGGGAAGAAACCTAAGCTGTCGTTTCTAAAAGTTTGGGGATGCGATGCTTATGTCAAGAAACTTCAACCTGAAAAGCTCGAACCCAAGTCAGAAAAATGCGTCTTCATAGGATACCCTAAAGAAACTATTGGGTATACCTTCTACCTCAGATCCGAAGGCAAGATCTTTGTTGCCAAGAATGGATCCTTTCTAGAGAAGGAGTTTCTCTCGAAAGAAGTAAGTGGGAGGAAAGTAGAACTTGATGAAGTATTACCTCTTGAACCGGAAAATGGCGCAACTCAAGAAAATGTTCCTGAGGTGCCTGCACCGACTAGAGAGGAAATTAATGATGATGATCATGAAACTTCAGATCAAGTTGCTACTGAACTTCATAGGTCCACAAGGACACGTTCCGCACCAGAGTGGTACGGCAACCCTGTCTTGGAAATCATGTTGTTAGACAACGGTGAACCTTCGAACTATGAAGAAGCGATGGCGGGCCCGGATTCCGACAAATGGCTAAAAGCCATGAAATCCGAGATAGGATCCATGTATGAAAACGAAGTATGGACTTTGACTGACTTGCCCGTTGAGCGGCGCGCCATAGAAAATAAATGGATCTTTAAGAAGAAGACAGACGCGGATGGTAATGTGACCATCTATAAAGCTCGGCTTGTCGCTAAGCGTTATCGACAAGTTCAAGGGGTTGACTACGATGAGACTTTCTCACGGTAGCGAAGCTAAAGTCCGTCCGAATCATATTAGCAATTGTCGCATTCTATGATTATGAGATATGGCAAATGGACGTCAAAACGGCATTCCTTAATGGTTTCCTTAAGGAAGAATTGTATATGATGCAGCCGGAAGGTTTTGTCGATCCTAAGAATGCTGACAAGGTGTGCAAGCTCCAACGCTTGATTTATGGGCTGGTGCAAGCATCACGGAGTTGGAACATTCGCTTTGATGAGATGATCAAAGCGTTTGGGTTTACGCAGACTTATGGAGAAGCCTGCGTTTACAAGAAAGTGAGTGGGAGCTCTGTAGCATTTCTCATATTATATGTAGATGACATACTTTTGATGGGAAATGATATAGAACTCTTGGACAGCATTAAGGCCTACTTGAATAAGAGTTTTTCAATGAAGGACCTTGGAGAAGCTGCATATATATTAGGCATCAAGATCTATAGAGATAGATCAAGACGCCTCATAGGTCTTTCGCAAAGCACATACCTTGATAAGATATTGAAGAAGTTCAATATGGATCAGTCTAAGAAGGGATTCTTGCCTGTGTTGCAAGGTGTGAAATTGAGCTCAGCTCAATGTTCGACCACGGCAGAAGATATAGAAGAGATGAGTGTCATCTTCTATGCCTCAGCCATAGGTTCTATTATGTATGCCATGCTGTGTACCAGACCTGATGTAAACCTTGTCGTAAGTTTGGTAGGTAGGTACCAAAGTAATCCCGGCAAGGAACACTGGATAGCGGTCAAGAATATCCTGAAGTACCTGAAAAGGACTAAGGAAATGTTTCTCGTTTATGGAGGTGACGAAGAGCTCGTCGTAAAGGGTTACGTCGACGCTAGCTTCGACACAGATCTGGATGACTCTAAGTCACAAACCGGATACGTGTATATTTTGAATGGTGGGGCAGTAAGCTGGTGCAGTTGCAAACAGAGCGTCGTGGCGGGATCTACATGTGAAGCGGAGTACATGGCAGCCTCGGAGGCAGCACATGAAGCAATTTGGGTGAAGGAGTTCATCACCGACCTAGGAGTCATAACCAATACGTCGGGGTCAATCAAACTCTTCTGTGACAACACTGGAGCTATTGCACTTGCCAAGGAGCCCAGGTTTCACAAGAAGACCAGGCACATCAAGCGTCGCTTCAACTCCATTCGTGAAAATGTTCAAGATGGAGACATAGATATTTGTAAAGTACATACGGACCTGAATGTAGCAGATCCGTTGACTAAACCTCTCCCTAGAGCAAAACATGATCAACACCAGAATTCCATGGGTGTTCGATTCATCACAATGTAACTAGATTATTGACTCTAGTGCAAGTGGGAGACTGTTGGAAATATGCCCTAGAGGCAATAATAAAAGCATTATTATTATATTTCCTTGTTCATGATAATTGTCTTTTATTCATGCTATAATTGTGTTATCCGGAAATCGTAATACATGTGTGAATAAATAGACACCAACATGTCCCTAGTAAGCCTCTAGTTGACTAGCTCGTTGATCAACAGATAGTCATGGTTTCCTGACTATGGACATTGGATGTCATTGATAACGAGATCACATCATTAGGAGAACGATGTGATGGACAAGACCCAATCCTAAACATAGCACAAGATCGTATAGTTCGTTTGCTAGAGTTTTTCCAATGTCAAGTATCTTTTCCTTAGACCATGAGATCGTGTAACTCCCGGATACCGTAGGAGTGCTTTGGGTGTACCAAACGTCACAACGTAACTGGGTGACTATAACGGTATACTACGGGTATCTCCGAAAGTGTCTGTTGGGTTGACACGGATCAAGACTGGGATTTGTCACTCCGTATGACGGAGAGGTATCTCTGGGCCCACTCGGTAATGCATCATCACAATGAGCTCAAAGTGACCAAGTGTCTGATCACGGGATCATGCATTACGGTACGAGTAAAGTGACTTGCCGGTAACGAGATTGAACGAGGTATTAGGATACCGACGATCGAATCTCGGGCAAGTAACGTACCGATTGACAAAGGAAATTGTATATGGGGTTGCTTGAATCCTCGACATCGTGGTTCATTCGATGAGATCATCGAGGAGTATGTGGGAGCCAACATGGGTATCTAGATCCCGCTGTTGGTTATTGACCGGAGAGCCATCTCGGTCATGTCTACATGTCTCCCGAACCCGTAGGGTCTACACACTTAAGGTTCGGTGACGCTAGGGTTGTAGGGATATGAATATGCAGTAACCCGAAAGTTGTTCGGAGTCCTGGATGAGATTCCGGACGTCACGAGGAGTTCCGGAATGGTCCGGAGGTAAAGAATTATATATAGGAAGTGCTATTTCGGCCATCGGGACAAGTTTCGGGGTCACCGGTATTGTACCGGGACCACCGGAAGGGTCCCGGGGGTCCACCGGGTGGGGCCACCTATCCCGGAGGGCCCCATGGGCTGAAGTGGGAGGGGAACCAGCCTCTAGTGGGCTGGTGCGCCTCCCTTGGGCCCCTCCTGCGCCTAGGGTTGGGAACCCTAGGGTGGGGGGCGCCCCACTTGCCTTGGGGGGCACTACACCCCCCTTGGCCGCCGCCCCTTGGGAGATTGGATCTCCAGGGCCGGCGCCCCCTCTTGGGGACCCTATATATAGAGGGGGAGGGAGGGCAGCCGCACCCATGCCCCTGGCGCCTCCCTCTCCCCTCCAACACCTCCTCCTCCTCAGTAGAGCTCGGCGTAGCCCTGTCGGAGTACTGCTTCTCCACCACCACCACGTCGTCGTGCTGCTGCTGGAGTCATCTTCCTCAACCTCTCCTTCCCCCTTGCTGGATCAAGAAGGAGGAGACGTCACGCTGACCGTACGTGTGTTGAACGCGGAGGTGCCGTCCGTTCGACGCTAGGATCTTCGGTGATTTGGATCACGTCGAGTACGACTCCCTCATCCCCGTTCTTTGAACGCTTCCGCTCGCGATCTACAAGGTATGTAGATGCATCCGATCACTCGTTGCTAGATGAACTCATAGATGGATTCTGATGAAACCGTAGGAAAATTTTTGTTTTCTGCAACGTTCCCCAACAGCCAGCAACCACGCGTACTGGGCGACGTACTTTCAACGCCGCTGCGAGGAGGAGCCCGCCTCCACCAACAACGCGACGGTGAGGGGGCGCCACAACACCGACGGCCGCCGCCTGTGGTGGGGCTGCCCCGGGCGCACGCTCCACGCCGTCCTCGAGCACCTCGAGGGCGGCAACGAGCCACCGGTCGAGTACCCGGCGGCCCCGGCCATGGTCCCCCGCCGGAACGGCAACCCTTGGCTGCCGAGGCGCATGGCGGGCGGGTCCTCTTCCTCCTCCGCCTCCTTCGGTTTGTCGGCGCTCGCCAACGTCAAGGCCGAGCCCGTGAAGACGCCGCTCGGACGGCGCACCCGTGGCAGCGTCCCCGTCATCAACGAGGGCGGCCGTGGCCCCTCTGCTCCCTCCTCCTGCCTTGTCAAGCCAAATACGGAGTCGGGGCTCTTCGCCGTGAAGAAGGAGCACGAAGACATGGCCGCCGCCGCCGAGGGCGCGGGAAGACTACGTCCGGCTGGAAAAGAAGCGTCAGCGCCGCGCCCTTGAGGAGATCGCCGCTAGGCGCCGTGGCCGCGACGAGGGAGGCGTCATCGTTCTCGAGGACAGCAACGACGAGGCACAGCGGCAAACCAAACCCGCCCGCCAAGGCGACCTAGGGCAGGGGTACAGCAAGGACGACGACAGCGTAAAGAATGAGAAGGACAACAACGACGGCGGCGACTACAGCGCCTTCGGCAAGCTCTTCAGCATGTAGGCGGCGGCGTGGTAGTAGTCGTTGTTTTTATTTATTTTTTAAATTATGTTTCCAATATGTAGAAAACAATGAAACGCCTAAATTTCGTCTAATTCTGTGTCGTGTTTGATTGAATTTTGGCTGAGTATGATTTAAAAACAAAGACGTTGGAGCGACCTTGAGGCGGCGGCTGGAAAACCTACCATCCCCACGTTGAATTTATCGCCGGTTCATTTCAGACGACGCTATTTCAAGTTTTTAGAGGGCTGAACGGCTAGAGATGCTCTAAACACGTAGGCGACTTGAAGCTTGCCCAATCGATCCAACGGCCGCCGGCAGTCGCAGAGCACATACGTAGGTGTGGAACCTTCTGCACACGACAACGCAGTCAAGTAGTACTAGTACAAACGTGTACTGTGAACAAGGCAAAATAGACGCAGATTAATTGGCGAGCCGGTCACTGCCATGGCAAAAATTAGTTGAAACCTCTGACCGGTATCTGCGGCTGCACTCACCAACTTGCCCGTATTTTAACGCAACAATCTTACACGCCAGCAGCCGAGCAAACAAATGATAGCCACTAACCCCCGATGATTTTTCCGATCAAGGCTAGCTAGCTCCCAAGCATAACCGGTCAAATTGCGTGCAGGTAGCTTGGATACTCGATCCTAGGTTATGGAGCTCTAATGGTTTGCAATCTACTTCTTCTGTTCATTTTTATAAGACCTCGAAGACAATTCAGACAATATACAAAACAGCCCATTTTAAATTGTTTGAAATGACTTATAAAAATGAACGAAGGGAGTACTAAACATCCTGCTAAAAAAATCTATTTTTCAAACAAACATATAGTAATCCAGATACACCACATCAAGAACTTGTCAGAGAGTTTTATGCGTAGCAGTCACTTGTTCGTCATTGAATATTGAGAAGTGTCACTTGCTGGATCACATATAAGGCTAGCGTGTTGGAGCAAATGAAAGGTAGTATCTGTGGTTTGATTCGAGGAAGTGTGAAAGTCATACCACTGCGCCACCGTGTGTTTGATACCAGGAATGCAACGTGCAGAAGTGAAGCGCCTGTGTTGGTCACGTTCTTTGTGATGGAACCGGCACAAGAGGGTTTAAGTATTAGACTTGACACTGGTGCTCGCATTTCCTGAATTTATTTTAAGCTTTTCGACGATGTTCACTCTGTGGGAGGAGCCGTTTTCGTCGACTAAGAGACGTGTGTGGTGACTTCGTCAATTTTTAAAATGTTGTGCTAGCTCAGTATCGGAGATGCTCATAAGTGTAGGGTGCGCATGCGTGCGTTCATAAGGATGAGTATATATGAACGTTTTGCGTTGTACCGTGTTAAGAAAAATGTGAAGCAGCTATGTTGGATGTGTAACGCCCCGAGACCGATGTGCCAGGTGTCCTCCAGTTATTCGCTGTTGTTGCCTTCTCATTGCTTGCGTGTCATGCATCTCATATCATGTTATCATGTGCATTTCATTTGCATACGTGTTCGTCTCATGCATCCGAGCATTTTCCCCGTTGTCCGTTTTGCATTCCGGCGCTCCTATCTCCTCCGGTGGTCATTTCTACCTTTCTTTCGTGTGTGGGGGATTAAACATTTTCGGATTGGACCGATACTTGCCAAACGGCCTTAGTTTATTACCGGTAGACCGCTTGTCAAGTTTCGTACCATTTGGATTTCGTTTGATACTCCAATGGTTAACCGAGGGACCGAAAAGGCCTCGTGTGTGTTGCAGCCCAACACCCCTTCAATTTGGCCCAAAACCCACCTAAACCCTCTCCATCATCTAGAGCGTTCGATCACGATCGCGTGGCCGCAAACCGCACCTCATTTGGACTCTCCTATCTCCCTCTACCTCTATAAATAGACCCCTTCATTTTCGTTTTCGGATCTTTTCCTGAAACCCTTCTTCCTCCTCCCGCCGACGGACACGTCCACCCTCTCGCCCGGACATGTCCGCCTCGTCTTGCGGCCAACCATGCGCTGCCACCTGTCCACCGCCGCCCTTCTCTCTCCTCCCCGCCGCGCGGCCCGGCGGAGCCCATCGCGGGCCCGCCCGGCCCATCCGTCCGCCGCCCCGCGCCTGGGAGCGCCCGTCACCGCCGCCGAGGCTGTGCCTCTCCCGCGCCGCCGGCTCGCTGCGCCGCCGAGCCACTCCACCGGCGGCCCGCACCTCGCCGTTGCTCCGCCACCTTGGGCCGCCTCCGCCGCCGCCACCGCTCGTTGCGGATCCGGTCGGGCTGGACCGGATCCGGCCGCCCTCACTTCTCCGGCGCCGCCCGCGCCTCCCTGCCTTCTTTCCCATCTCCGCCGAGTCTCTCCGGCGAGATCCGTGCTGCATCGAAATCCGTGCCAAGAACCCTAGATCTGGAGGTGGTAATTTCTACTAAGTCCCCGAGTTTCCCACGTTCCAAATGCACATGTTCATCGCCTCGTAACTTTGCATCCATAGCTCCGATTCATGCATATAGCATATCAAAATGTTCGTCTCAAAGAGTACATCATTTCATCTCATTGCATCATTTTCATTTGAGCTCATCTTGATGCCCGAAATGCTGTTAGAAGAGTGCTATTTGAGTTGTTTGTCAGATCTGCCGCACCAATTAGCTATTTGTCATTTTTGCCATGATTAATGTGTGCATGATATGTCCCTGAACTCTACATATGTTTTGTTATATGCTTTGCCATCTTTTCAGAGGTGCTATCCATGTATTTTGTGGTGTGTGTGGTGACTAGCACAAGCTTGCAAAGTGGAGCATTCGTTAATGCTGATTTCAGGGACTTAGCATTTCCACTAAGTCCTTGATCTGTTTATCTCAATATGCCATATGTTCATGTTGTTTCCTAGTAATCCGTGTCTCTTTTGAGGATGATCAGTAAGGATGTTTTGTTAATCTTGTAGTGCTCTATCCATCCATGTCCTTATTTGCAATTTTGGAGCAACCTAGCTTGAGTTAGTCGAGCTCTACTTTTAGTATTTCGTGAATCTGGGCAGATTGTCTACTTGTTAGCGATTTTGCCGAGGATGTTGTAGTTGATCCGTGCATGCTATGTTATTGTTCTTGCCATGTCTAGCTTGCATAATGTGTATTCTTGATGGGTGTATGCTTAGATTGTCATGCCTTGCTCTGTAGTGAGTGCATCGAGCTCGTAAACATGTCTACTTGATATCTGTTTTTGCATGCTCCAGTTTTTTCACTGTCTGTAACCTGATTGTGTTTTTGCCATGTTCACATGCTTGCAATTGTATTTTCTGATTCCTTTTGGCTCAAGGTCACTAAGGGACTTTTGTTAAGCTCTTTGAGTAGCTCCATGCCATGCCTTGCTTTGCCATGTTAAGCTACTGTAGCATCTAGTTTTCATGCTCCAAAGTGTGCTACCTGATCTGAAATTCCAGGCTTGTGTTAATTTCACTAAGTCTGAGATCTGTTTACCAAATGCATTTTTGCCATGCTTGTTTGAACCTGTTAATGGATGAATTGGCCGTAGCTCAGTGTTCCTTTTTTGTTAAGCATCATGAATGGATCCCTGCCATGTATTTTGTTGCCATGTTTGAGTGCTGTAGCATGTTCATCTTGTTGCATTTAGATGGCTACTTGCTGTTAATCGCAGACCGGTGTCATATTTGAATCGCTTGCCATTTCCAAACCATAACTCCGATTCCGGTGATCTTTATATCGATTTCAACCGAAATCACCTCACCTTTCTAGTGGCACTCTTGGATTTCCAAGTTGAGGCCAGGTTCATGCATTCCTTGTCCAATCATGCATATGCATCGCATACCGCATTCCGCATATCATACCTTGTTCATGTGTTGGTTGTTTACTATGTTGTGTGCTTCTTTCCGGTGTTTGCTTCTTCGGGTTGGTTTTGGTAACGTCACATTTGTGAGGACCCGTTTGACTACGTCCGTTTGTCTTCTTCATGGACTCGTTCTTCTTCCTTGCGGGATTTCAGGCAAGATGACCATACCCTCGAAATCACTTCTATCTTTGCTTGCTAGTTGCTCGCTCTTTTTCTATGCCTATGCTGCGATACCTACCACTTGCTTATCATGCCTCCCATATTGTTGAACCAAGCCTCTAACCCACCTTGTCCTAGCAACCGTTGTTTGGCTATGTTACCACTTTGCTCAGCCCCTCTTATAGCGTTGTTAGTTGCAGGTGAAGATTGAAGTTTGTTCCTTGTTGGAACATGGAGATCGTTCCTTGTTGGAACATTGTTTACTTGTTGGGATATCACAATATATCTTATTTAATTAATGCATCTATATACTTGGTAAAGGGTGGAAGGCTCGGCCCTATGCCTGGTGTTTTGTTCCACTCTTACCGCCCTAGTTTCCGTCATATCGGTGTTATGTTCCCGGATTTTGCGTTCCTTACGCGGTTGGGTAATAATGGGAACCCCTTGACAGTTCGCCTTGAATAAAACTCCTCCAGCAAGGCCCAACCTTGGTTTTACCATTCGCCACCTAGCCTTTTTCCCTTGGGAGTCGCGCATCCCGAGGGTCATCTTTATTTTAACCCCCCCCCCCGGGCCAGTGCTTGTCTAAGTGTTGGTCCGAACTAGAGTCCTTTACAGCGCCACCTCGGGGAAACTTGAGGGCTGGTTTTAGTTGTACGGAGCGCTCATCCGGTGTTGCCCTGAGAACGAGATATGTGCAGCTCCTATCAGGATGTCGGCGCATCGGGCGGTCTTGCTGGTCTTGTTTTACCATTGTCGAGGATGTCTTGTAGAACCGGGATACCGAGTCTGATCGGAATGTCTCGGGAGGAGGTCTATTCCTTCGTTGACCGTGAGAGCTTGTCATGGGCTAAGTTGGGACACCCCTGCAGGGATTTGAACTTTCGAAAGACGTGCCCGCGGTTATGGGCAGATGGGAATTTGTTAATGTCCGGTTGTAGAAAACCTGAAGTTAACCTTAATTAAAATACATCAACCGCGTGTGTAACCGTGATGGTCTCTTCTCGGCGGAGTCTGGGAAGTGAACACGGTGTTGGAGTTATGCTTGACGTAGGTTGTTCTAGGATCACTTCTTGATCATACTTTTATCGACCGTGCCTTGCCTTCTCTTCTCGCTCTCATTTGCGTATGTTAGCCACCATATATGCTAGTCGCTTGCTGCAGCTCCACCTCATACATTTTACCTTACCCATAAGCTTAAATAGTCTTGATCGCGAGGATGTGAGATTGCTGAGTCCCCGTGACTCACAGATACTTCCAAACCAGTTTGCAGGTGCCGATGTTACCGAGCAGGTGACGCAACCAATCTCAAGGAGGAGCTCGATGAAGATCTTGTCCTTTATGTTGTTTCGTTCTAGTTGATCAGTAGTAGAGCCCAGTTGGGGTCGACCGGGGACCGTGTCGCATTTGGGGTTCTTCTTTTATTTTGGTTCCGTAGTCGGACCTTGATTGTATTTGGATGATGTAATGCTTTATTCATGTATTTGTGTGAAGTGGCGATTGTAAGCCAACTTTGTATCTTTTCCCTTATGTATTACATGGTTGTGTGAAGACTACCTCACTTGCGACATTGCTTTCAATGCGGTTATGCCTCTAAGTCATGCTTCGACACGTGGGAGATATAGCCGCATTGAGGGCGTTACAGGATGGTTTTGTGCTTCTTGTTTTTTAGACAGAAGACATGTTTTGTGGCTCTAACTAGTCTGACCGAGGTTAATTACAAGTTTGGTTTGCTAGATGTCGGGCGACTGGAAAAAAATATATATAGCGTCAATCGATTTTGGACGCGGCCGAAGGCAGGGACCGCTTGAGTAGCGACAACGACAAGCATCGACCTCTGTGAGGACACGTCAGGATCTTGCTGGAGACGGGAACGACGATATGACCTACGATGTTTCGGACAGAGGTGAGAAAGTAGGTTGATGGATGTGGATGCGGAGGCTGTCGACGCCAGAACAGGAGGTTGAGGGAGGGAGGGCTTAGAGGGATGGTTACGACGATGACAAGCATGAAGGTGGGGCGAGGTTAAGGGAAGGGTGGGTGGCGAGGCTCACCCTGAAATGTGCATCCTGACCCAGATTGTACTTAGGGTGGGTGGTGAGGCTTTGTCCTTATTTCCCAAACAAAAGTAAACAGTACCATATCCGGTGGTTTAAGCAATATCACTTCTATTTTAGTGATTTATAAAATGTCTTATATTTATTTACAGATAGGATTTCTCTCATGCCTTAATGGCAACCTTCATCCTCATCGTTGCATCGTTGTTTAGTTGCATCAGTAAACCATCTGACACCCGCAACGATCACATCATCACTCATTAAACATATAAACACAACATCATATACATGTTGCTTCGCACGCGTGCAAAGATAGGGATCTTTTGATCAACCCTACTCCTGCTCTAAATTCACTTTATGATGCGCGTTGTTATCCTCTCCTGCTCCTGTTTAGTTTTGTGGTCGATCTTACCAAACCATTTTCTCTCTACTCGAGTAAGAATGGAACAGTAAGAAAGAAAAGTAAAATTGTACGTGCTCCTACATGCCACAGCAGCTGCCACAGTTTTTTTTCAAGCAAAAGAATCTGCCGCACTGGGAGCAGGGAGAGAGAATCAAAGATTCCGAACAACCGGGTTGCTTGTGTGTGAGAGAGAAAGAATCCAGGCGGCAACCGGCGCGGGCCCACGCGGAATCACGCAGATACTTTCCTTGTCCACTCGGGATCTCCAAACAACACTCCACCCCAAACTTCTCCTCCCTCTCTCTCTTTTTTTTTTGCGGGGTCCTCCCTCTCTCTCTCTAAAAAAACAAATTATTTAACTCACGCACCGAGATTCTTTGCGTGCATGCATATCTCGGCGACAATAATTACGGCCCTGATTCGTTGCCCCCTTGTTTAATCCCCACTTGTAGCAGCAAATTCGGCGGGTGTTCTTCCGATTTGACGGGTTGTTTAGTTTAGAGTAGTCAAAAGAAAGCACTTGCTGCCGTAAAAGCCAAAATGTTTGCTCGCTGGCGACGAGAGCAAGAGAGCGGAGATATGGAGCGCAAAATCCTGGGTCCATGCCTGGACAAGGACAGTAGCCAGTCGGCAGAAGCGATATGAACCATCAGTATGATATGGCCAATGATCCCCACTGATTAACCGCGCATTTGCGGCCAGTAATTGAGACTCCGTGAAGAACCCATGCCATGGGAAGAATTCGTCGTCGAAAATGTTTTTCTGGGGGAAATTGAGTGAAAGGAAGGGAACTGAGCGGTGGTTGAGGTGGAGTGGAGGCAGGGAGTAATCTAATAAATCGGCTGGATAAAAGTAATTAATAAGCCGGAGCATTCACCATCCGTCCTCCACTGGCGTGGAAGAAAGTCTCCCATTTGCGTGCCAAATTAATCCTCCTCTTCTTCCTCCCCCGCAACAGCAACAGCAACGGCACCCTCCCTCCCTCCCACAGTCCCACTCCCATGTCCTCTGCCATCCCATCGCACCACCATATAGCCGCCACTCCACCCCCACCCCAGCCCCACCTCACCTCCTCGCGCGCGCGCCGCTCCCCACGAACCGGGACGGAGAGCCCTCCGCGACTACTTGGCCGCGCGCACGCCTCCTGCATGCCGCTGTGAGTCGTTGTGATCTGTCCATGTCGTGCTGAGTGGTGGGTGGGCGTTCGGGGTCTGGCCGTGCGCGCGTGGGTTGGCGGCAGTACATGAGGAGGAGGGCCGGAAGGAGGGAGCCTGGGGAAGGGGGCGCTGGGGCTGCTGGGCTGCGTCGATGAGGTGGTGGCGGCGGTGGCGTCCTCGTGGGGGGCCATGAGCGCCGCGGGGTCCCGGGTCGAGGCGGCGCCGCGGCTCGCGCAATGGCGCGTCGACGCGCTCCCCTGCTACACCTACCGCAAGTCCGACTCCTTCCGCGTCGGCCTCTGGAACTGGTCCGTGCCCCCCGTGCCCGTCCAGCCCCTCCTCCCCTCCCATCCGCCCTTCTGCAAATTTGTTGCTCGCTACCTGTTTGGTTTCTTGATTGGCATACATGTTTGTCCAGCAAAGCAGAGTGTGTCCTGCCCTGTGATCCTTGTTGCGACCGTGGTTCTTAGTGCTGGTTTATGAATTCAGTCATGGTTTTTCTTGCGATCAACATGAGGTTTTCAGTGGTGGCTTAATTCTGTCCACCAGTGCAAAGGGGATCAATAGGCTGCTTCTGTTAAAAAAATCTTGCTGGTTTGATTCTGAGAAAAGGTTCAGAATTTGGTAGTGGTAGCAGGGAAGGTTTTCTTCTGTAAATATTATATTGAACTGAATTTAAGTTGGATTTGGAATCTTTGGTCAGCGATAATATCTAGTCGACATGTTTTCTTAACCATATTTGCTGTATTATTAAGAGAGACGTGGAACCAAAGAGATTTTCCAGACAAAAGTTTTCACTTTCTCCAACACTCGCTTTCAGCTCTTTCTTTTCTACTATTGCCAAGAAAAATATTGAATTGAATTGTACGTTTACTTCTTCAAATCTCATCAAGATAATTTTTTGGTATTAACATAAGTAAAATCATAAAGGATGGGTGCAAGATAATTATGAGGGTCCACCACATGATTCATAAACTAACTTAAGTATCTGATTCTGCAATTATGAAGGTACCTGTCCGTGGAGAGAAACAACAAACAAACTTGCGTTAAGCTCTTTGCAGAGTTGTCAAATTCTGCCAAGAACACAGCCCCCGCACCGATAGCCTCCTTTGTCACGAAACTTCTGATATCCTTTCCTCCAAATCAGAAGATCATAGAGCATCCAGGTAATTGTCTTTTACTCCTTGCTATGTACTGTATGAAAGATGTAGATATATTTTCATATTTAATATGTAAGTGGTAATTTTTCAATATCTAGTATGTAAGTGATGAGTTATCAAAATAAATTGGTTGTTCTTAGTTCATATGGATACGAGTTAATTTGTGTAGAGATCAAGTGTCATGCAAAAGCAGTATACATATTTAAGTTACTGTACATTACACGTTATCGGGCATACATGCCGGTCTGAAATTCCAGGCTTTAATGTTATTCCAAAATGTCATGTTGAGTTCTCCACGCATATCAGAAAGTGCACAAAGCATGGGTTATCTAACCATCAGCTAATTTGCATGAACACAGGTATCTTGGACAAGCCTCTGAAACACGAAGGGTTTGTGTGGACGATTGATAGTAGTTTTACAGGAAGATTTGTGATTGAGATAGAGTTTCTGGACCTGAAAGTTGCAGATTCATCTGTAAGCACTGTTTCACCATCTACCTTTGTTTTTGTCAATGTTTGGTACACCAACAATTAGGAGGTGTGGGCTGTCAACAATTAGCCAATTAGGACATGTGGAGTGACATTCTTGACTCACCTGGATGCCAATCTGGTTTTAGACAGCTGCACACTATATTAACATGACATTTGGACTGATGCACACCCATATAGAAACATCTACAGTTTGTTTTGTGTGAGGTGTCTATAGTTGCTTTCTACCTTGAATTGAAAACCCCCTGATTGTGTGACGTCACATAAACATGTTCTTTGATCAGAGACGTGCAAAGCTCGCAAGCACAACAGAAACCTAAATCAGACATCTGTTGCCACTTGTCAGTAATTGCTGGATCTGGATAAAAACCGACAATATAAGAACAACGTCTTTGAGAACAAAAAAAAATCTAATCATTTTAAATAAACACTGTAAATTCCGGTTCAAACTTACAGTTACTAGTAACTCCCTTTTTATTTGCAAGGAAGACTTACAGTTAACTTACGAATAACTGCTATGTAATTCTGTATATTCCAGGGTGGTGAACCTACCTCGATTTGGGCCTCGCACCAAATCAAGCAGTCTTCAGACAACACCGCGCTGTCATCCCTTGCAAGGATGCTGCAAGAAGGCATCCTCTGCGACATCACGATCAACGCCGACGACGGCAGCATCAGGGCGCACCGCGCGATCCTGGCCGCCCGGTCGCCCGTCTTCCGGAGCATGTTCTCGCACGACCTCAGGGAGAAGGAGCTCTCCACGGTGGACATCTCCGACATGTCCCTCCACGCGTGCCGGGGCTTCCTCAACTACATCTACGGCAACCTGCGCAGCGAGGAGTTCCTCGCGCACCGGCTGGCCCTCCTCGGCGCCGCCGACAAGTACGACATCGCCGACCTCAAGGAGGCGTGCGTCGAGAGCCTGCTGGAGGACATCGACGCCCGGAACGTGATCGAACGGCTACAGACGGGCCACCTGTACCGGCTGCAGAGGCTCAAGGACAGCTGCCTCAGGTTCCTGGTCGACTTCAGGAAGGTGTACGAGATGCAGGAGGAGTTCAGCGCGTTCCTTCAGACGGCGGACAGGGACCTGGTGGCTGAGGTGTTTCAGGGCGTTCTTGCGGCGTGGAGTGGCCGGTGAGGTGAGCATGGGGTGCCTCTGCGTCTGGGGTGGTGGTGCTGGTGTTCCATTGGTGGTGCATTGTTTGATGGATTCTTGCTGGTGCAGCTTGTAAATAGCGCGTGCAGGCCATTGTTTGTTGGCGATATAGTAAAATTTAACGTGTATACCACGATTGGATTTTGTTCATATATCATATGGTAATCCAATTCATGTAGATGTAGCGCGTCTTGGTGATCCTGTATACTCACTGTAAGTCTGCAAAATGACAGTTATTTTGTGAAGCCGAATGTGAGCTGCCTCCCTCTTCGTGCTTCTTTGGTTCAGTTGAGACTAACGCGAGTTAGCACGTAAATCTTTTGATGGTAAGTGGTAAGGGTCCAGCATGATGGCATAATAACTCACAACAGAGTTCTGTACCTGATTTGAAGTGTTGTGAAGATTTTTTTTATTCGAAAACAGGTGCTGTGAAGACTTGAATATGTAATACCTAAATAGTGAACGTATATCAAAGGCCTATTAGCTCAGCTGGTTAGAGCGTCGTGCTAATAACGCGAAGGTCACAGGTTCGAGACCTGTATGGGCCACTATTTTTTTTCAAATCATTTCAGGCAATAGGTGCATGATTGTTCTTCATTGTTACGCATTTATTTTGGGCATGTATGCTACTACTTCCTTTCCCAGTTACATGAACGAGGCAAAAACTTGTTGGTAAAAATGTCTCTTACACATGTATTTTTGTCGACGGCGAGAAAACAGGAGATTAAGACTTACTGATGGTTTGGCGCCTCATGGAAAGCAGCTCTGTTTATGGCAATAGGTGCATGATTGTTCTTCATTGTTACGCATTTATTTTGGGCATGTATGCTACTACTTCCTTTCCCAGTTACATGAACGAGGCAAAAACTTGTTGGTAAAAATGTCTCTTACACATGTATTTTTGTCGACGGCGAGAAAACAGGAGATTAAGACTTACTGATGGTTTGGCGCCTCATGGAAAGCAGCTCTGTTTATGTGTGGGGATCTCGTCGGGCTGACTGTAATTCTCTTTTACAAATTGGGTTCCTTGCTTATTTTGGGGATTAGACTGTATTTATGTTTTCCTTTGGATCTAGTTTTATGGAGGCATGTACCTTATCATCTTGTGTAATACAAACCTTTGGGATCCTTTTTTTCGATCAGAGGGGCCATACGGCCCCCATTTTCATTACGAAAATGGAGTCACAACATACAAACCAAGTTTCATATAGACTTCAGTTTTTTTTCGATGCCTAACATATGCATCATGAAAAAAAAAACTACTCCTACATCTTGAGGCACTTCGACTGCACCTACAGGATGCTACAACAAAAGATTTCTAGCATGCCGAGACTTGGCTTTCCGAGAGATACAGGCCTCCCCCGTTCTTATTTATAGTTTGATACAAAGAAAACCCTCACTAGAGCGGGCCACTATTTTTTTTCAAATCATTTCAGGCAATAGGTGCATGATTGTTCTTCATTGTTACGCATTTATTTTGGGCATGTATGCTACTACTTCCTTTCCCAGTTACATGAACGAGGCAAAAACTTGTTGGTAAAAATGTCTCTTACACATGTATTTTTGTCGACGGCGAGAAAACAGGAGATTAAGACTTACTGATGGTTTGGCGCCTCATGGAAAGCAGCTCTGTTTATGTGTGGGGATCTCGTCGGGCTGACTGTAATTCTCTTTTACAAATTGGGTTCCTTGCTTATTTTGGGGATTAGACTGTATTTATGTTTTCCTTTGGATCTAGTTTTATGGAGGCATGTACCTTATCATCTTGTGTAATACAAACCTTTGGGATCCTTTTTTTCGATCAGAGGGGCCACACGGCCCCCATTTTCATTACGAAAATGGAGTCACAACATACAAACCAAGTTTCATATAGACTTCAGTTTTTTTTCGATGCCTAACATATGCATCATGAAAAAAAAAACTACTCCTACATCTTGAGGCACTTCGACTGCACCTACAGGATGCTACAACAAAAGATTTCTAGCATGCCGAGACTTGGCTTTCCAAGAGATACAGGCCTCCCCCGTTCTTATTTATAGTTTGATACAAAGAAAACCCTCACTAGAGCGGGTGGCGCGTGCTCTCGCATTAGGTGCTTTCCTAAATGGGTCGGCATAGGCGCGCGGGACACCACGACCTCGTTTGTTTCATTTTCATTTTTTCAGCTTTTTTGCTTTTGCTTTTGTTTTTTGTTTCTTTTTTCTACTTTCATTTATACTTCCTTATATACTAAATAAATATATTACAAAAAACACTTTATATATAATATATTAAAAAATTAAACAGATATTTAAATAATGATAAATGTGTATAAAAAATGTTTATCATGCATAAAACAATACAGTGTGTGTGAAACAAGTTGATCATGTATTTAAAAATGTTAATCAATCATTTAAAAAAATTAATCAAGCATTCGAAAAATGTTAAATGTGTATAGAAAAAATGTTGACTTTGCATTAAAAGAATGTCAAACTTGTATAAAAAATGTTAATTAAGCATTTAAAAATGTTAAAATGAGACCTGTATGGGCCACTATTTTTTTTCAAATCATTTCAGGCAATAGGTGCATGATTGTTCTTCATTGTTACGCATTTATTTTGGGCATGTATGCTACTACTTCCTTTCCCAGTTACATGAACGAGGCAAAAACTTGTTGGTAAAAATGTCTCTTACACATGTATTTTTGTCGACGGCGAGAAAACAGGAGATTAAGACTTACTGATGGTTTGGCGCCTCATGGAAAGCAGCTCTGTTTATGTGTGGGGATCTCGTCGGGCTGACTATAATTCTCTTTTACAAATTGGGTTCCTTGCTTATTTTGGGGATTAGACTGTATTTATGTTTTCCTTTGGATCTAGTTTTATGGAGGCATGTACCTTATCATCTTGTGTAATACAAACCTTTGGGATCCTTTTTTTCGATCAGAGGGGCCACACGGCCCTCATTTTCATTACGAAAATGGAGTCACAACATACAAACCAAGTTTCATACAGACTTCAGTTTTTTTTCGATGCCTAACATATGCATCATGAAAAAAAAAACTACTCCTACATCTTGAGGCACTTCGACTGCACCTACAGGATGCTACAACAAAAGATTTCTAGCATGCCGAGACTTGGCTTTCCGAGAGATACAGGCCTCCCCCGTTCTTATTTATAGTTTGATACAAAGAAAACCCTCACTAGAGCGGGTGGCGCGTGTTCTCGCATTAGGTGCTTTCCTAAATGGGTCGGCATAGGCGCGCGGGACACCACGACCTCGTTTGTTTCATTTTCATTTTTTCAGCTTTTTTGCTTTTGCTTTTGCTTTTGTTTTTTGTTTCTTTTTTCTACTTTCATTTATACTTCCTTATATACTAAATAAATATATTACAAAAAACACTTTATATATAATATATTCAAAAATTAAACAGATATTTAAATAATGATAAATGTGTATAAAAAATGTTTATCATGCATAAAACAATACAGTGTGTGTGAAACAAGTTGATCATGTATTTAAAAATGTTAATCAATCATTTAAAAAAATTAATCAAGCATTCGAAAAATGTTAAATGTGTATAGAAAAAATGTTGACTTTGCATTAAAAGAATGTCAAACTTGTATAAAAAATGTTAATTAAGCATTTAAAAATGTTAAAATGTGCACAAAAAAATGTTGACCATGTATTAAAAAATGTTAATCTTTTATTTAAAAAAGTTATTCAAGCATTTGAATTTTTTTTAAAATGTCCATTGCAATTTTTTTCCATGCATTAAAAATGCTAACCAAGGATTAAATGTGTATAAAGAAATTTTTTCTCATGTATAATAAGTATATAAACAAAAATATACAATGTGTGTGAATTAAGTGCATCATGTATTTAGTAAATATTAATCAAGTATTTGAAAAAAAAAGTTAAACAAGTATGCAAAAAATGTTAAACAAGCATTTGAGAAAAATGTTAAATAAGTATGTGAAAAATGTTAAACAAGCATTTGAAAAAATGTTAAATGTTTACATAAAAAAGGATGACCATGCATTAATAAAATGAAATATTGTATTGGATTTTTTAATCAAGAATTTGAAAATATTAAAATGTGTATATAAATTTTTTGATCATGTATTTAATCAATCTTCTATTCGAAAAGTTTTAATCAAGCATTTGAAAAACGTTGATAATGTGTATAGATAAAATGTTGACCAATTATTAAAAAATGTTAAACTTATATTAGAAAATTGTTAAACATCTATTAGAAACATGTTCTTGACGTAGACGAAAAATGTAGAATGAAAAAACCAAAAGAAACAAAGCAAAACGAAAAAAACAATGAAAACTGAAAAAGAAACAAATTAAACCAAAAAAAAGAAACCATAGAAGCAAGTTAAAAAAGGAATGGAAAACAGTAAAAACTGATAAATAGCCAAATGAAATAGAGAAAACCCTGTTGAAAACCAAGAAAGAAACAAAGAATTGAAGAGAAAAAGAAGAAAAATAAAAATAACAATGAAAATCGTGAAAGAAACAAAAAAATCAAAGAGAAAAGAAACGTAGTATAACAATGAAAAAAGAAAACCAAAGATATCCAACAAAGAAATAAGAAAACAAACAAAAACAAAAGGAAGAGGAAAAATATGAACGAACACATCAGACCCAAGAACGAATGAAACGAGTAACACGCTACTGGGCAGGCCCACACACGTGCACTCTGCACGAAAGATTTAGCGACACCTGGGGATACCCTTGCGGGACCCCCTCATGGGTCACTTCCGGTGCGCTTAGAGTGCGCCATAGCCGCCGTCACGTGTCGCGTGCTGGGTGCTTCCTCGAGATTTTGCTTGTTTAGTTTTTTGTATGTTTTTTTCAGGATTTAGCTGTTTTTTTATTTGTTTTGGCATTTCGGTTTTGCTAGGTTTTCCCTAGGTTTCAGACCCAAGGATTTTTTTTATGTGAAAAACACTTTTCTTTTTCTTACGCGAGAAGCACGGATTTATTTCTCGTGGAGGCATAGGTTTGCTTTAGCGAGAAGCGCAAGAAAAATATGTTTTTTTTGCTTCCGTGAGAGGTGTGGATTTACTTCTCGTGGAGGCACAGATTTGCTCCTGCGAGAGGCATAGTTTGCCTCTTCGAAAAAGGAAAAAAATGAAAAAACATGCTTTCGGCTTGGGTTTTTATATGATTTTTTTGTGTAAAAAAAGTTCGTCAAGACCTATCAACATGAGACCGTGTTTTGAAAACTCGACGCGAGAAATCTAAGGGTGAAAACGGTTCGGAAACTGAACACATGGTTTAAGAGATAAAACATTTTGAAAAAATGAATTTACGAAAAAATGAAGACTCGCATGTTGCGACAAGTGAAAAATTCATGTTTTTGTATAAAAATCCTATCAACATACAAGGCACTATTTGTCGCAACTTAGGAGATGGGAACGACATTTGCAAGGAATACCCCTTAACTGATGATTTCAGGGACACATAGCATTCGCACACTAGAGCTATATATATCGCTCGTACCGATTCTTATGACGCCTTAGCTGTGACGTCCGCACGTATCTGCCAGCCCATTAGTGCGTTTAGCTCTCTCGATCGGTTGGTAAGTCGTTGCGCTCGTTCGCTCGCGGTGTCGTCGTTGTAGATTGGTTTTCTATTTTATTTTTTTAAAAGTCATCATGGCTAGCTTTATTGATTATAAATAATGTTTACATCGTTCACGAGCTCCTTACAAGGCTCGTCTAACCAATTTAAAACGTAATTATTAGATAAACTAAAATTTGCTAGCACATTACAAGAACGTAAGCAATGTTTAAAGACAACTTTTCCAATCGAAGAGACTATATTCACACACTTCACAGACACTCCCGCTGCTTTGTCCCACCATCATGTATGACTATACCAGGCCATTTGTCGGGCCGGGCCGGGTCTACCAAAGCCCGATGCAAAAAGCCCAGGCCCGAGCCCAGCCCGACCCGACCATTGGGCCTAAACACTGGGCCCGAGCCTGACCTATCACGCTAAAAGCCCATCCGGCCTCGGTCCTCGGCCGGGCCTCTTTGTTAATGAGCGAATACGACGGCCCATGCCATGCCCGGCCAGGCCGCCGGGCTTGAAATCTATGCCCGAGCCCAGCCCGTGGACAAGGTTGGGTCGGGCTGCCCATGGCCAGGTCTATGTATGACCAATGCAGAAGTTAATAACTTGTAGAGAGTCGGACTCCGCCTCTATCTGATTAAAGCCAAGAGAATTAAGAAATAAAAGACCATTTCTCATTGCCAGAGCTTCAGTAGTGATTGCATTAGTAGCGAAAGGAATAAATTTGCGTTGGCAGGCGATGAAATTTCCCCATCCATCTCGAAGAACAACCGAGATCGCCCCCATTGTTGCACACTGTTTGGACTAGTCCGGGTTTTGTGTGTGTGTGTTCTTCTTTTATGATTTTCATCGGCTTTTATGGACTTTTTCTTTTGAATATCTTTCTGCATACCTTCTTTCCGCTTCTCGTCAGATTTGTTTCCTTTGGTTTGGTTTTTGATTTTTGATTTTATTTTTTCCATTTCATTTTAATTTTCCTTTTTCGTATCATTTAGTTTATTTTTCTTCAAATGTATGTTTTGATGTCTACTTTTTCTTACACATTGTATATTTTTTTATACATAAGTAACATTTTTATCAGCGTAAAATATTTTTCAAACACATGTTAACATTATTTCAAATATTATTTTTATATTTACATTTTTATCATATTGTACATTTTTTGTATACATGTTAATATATTTTCATATATGTTTAACTTATTCTTCAAATACATGATTAAAAAGTTTCCAATTATATGTTCTGATGTCTGCTTTTTTCATACTTGTATATTTTTCATATGCACCTGAAACTTTTTTTGATGCATGTTAAAGATTTCAAATACATGATTAACATTTTTTCCAAACACATGTTTTTGAATACGTGTTAAATATTTTTCAAATAAAATTTGAAACATTTATTTTGATCCAGAAGACAGCCCCTTATTTTAAAATACACTAACATTTTTTTACACTGTGTTAATATTTCTAGGCTATTTACACTGGGTTAAATACTACATCCGTCTTGGTTTGTTAACCCCCTCCTATTTTGGGATAATGTTTATCCAATATTTAGATAATAAAATATAAAGTATATGTCACAAAATATATACTATGCAAAAACCCTTTCAAACACAAATTCAGGAATAAACTTTTTGTGTCATATAATTTATATTTTGTTAGTTTATAGCTGCTCAATGACCTAAAATATGCTGGGCCCCAATAAACCAGAACGGAGGTAGTACATGATTAATGTTATTTTCAAATATATATTTTCATGTCTACTTTTTCAAATACGTCAAAAATATTTATTCGTAGGCGTTTAACAATTTTCAAACAAACGAATAACATTTTTTCAAATACTATGATTAACATTTTTATCAAATACATTTTTGATGTGCAATTTTTTCTTACACAATGTATTCTTTTGTATAAATCTGAAAAAATTATTTTATATACGTCTACATTTTTAAATATATGATTGATACTTGTTTTTTTACACAGTACATATGCTCATACACGCACACACACTCATCCCTATGAACGCGCACACACACCCCTATCTTTATGAGCACCTCCGAGGTACTGAGCCGACAGATCATCTTGAGATTGACGAAGTCACCATAGACGCCTTCATAGTCGACGGGGACGTCTCCTCCCACTGAATGCACATCGCCGAAAGGCCTAGAATAATCCAAGAAAACGCGAGCATCAATGTCAAGTCTTGGACTTGAACTTTGGTGGGCAGTGGATACCACTGTCCTAACCATCCAATCACAAGTTAGTTCACAATTATCACTTCTTTAAACACATGTTTTTGAAGGAAAAAATGAATACATGTTGAAACCTTTTTTATCAAATGCTATCAACATTTTAGCACCAACTTTTTTTAACATTGCAAAAACATTTTTTTCAAAACTCAAGTCAATATTTATTCAAAAATATATGTATTTTAGGTTATATTTTGAAAATACGAAAAAGTAAAAAAAAGGAAAACAAAACGAGTGTACATACGAAAAACAAATTGAACGAACAACACTACTGGGCCGGACCATTAGCCATTACCATGTCGCTACAACCTGGCTAGAAGCTAACATATCCTCGCCCGAAAACCCGTATGTGTTGGACAAGTAGGAGGGGTGTAAGAGTAAAGTTTGGTCCATCGGTCATGGTGAAATAGCCCACTCGATTGTCCACCCTTTCTTTTCACATTCTTGCCTTTCGATCACCCATGCGTTGCTAGGAGAATTGGTTGATGAAAATTTAGGTAGACAACATGAGAAGCAAAATTAAACATATATATGACTTGTTATATTTGATTGTGTATAGTTGTAAAATATTTATTGATGGAAAATATTTTCCTATGCATGATTGAATGTTGCGGTGATTTTTTTTCATGCATGATTGTATTTTGAGGTTGGTCATATCTCATTCATAATTGTATGGTGGGGTGGTATGCTTGCATGTTGAGATAAATAAGATAGTGTGGATAACTTTTTTAGGCCTTGTTTGGTACTAGTGTATTTTAGGGAATTGGTGTGGATTATCCCGGTTAAACCCCTAAATTCCCACATATCTGAGAACATCATTTGGTTCTAGTGTATTTGACACGTTTCTATTGTATTGGGGATAAAAGGGGATTTGAATGGATTGGGTGAAGGTTGGGGTTTCACCCAATCCCTATGGAGATTATCCTCACCAATCCCCTCAAAAACCCTAGTACCAAACAAGGCTTTAGGTATATAATATTCCTTTCAACACTACTTGAGGTCATAATCAGCCACATAGATGCCTTTGGATTGAAATTCAAATTGAGTACGCTGGTAGAGTTATATGTTCAAATTTTCATCTAATGTAAAAAAATCGGTCTTGTGTAAATCTCTCTTGACGACCCCAAATATTTACGCATACGTCCAGATGTGTTTGTGAATATTTGGCATGGGTCATCCTGTTGGAGAACGCATTAATTTCAAAATTTTCCTACGCACACGCAAGATCTATCATGGTGATGCATAGCAACGAGAGGGGAAGAGTGTTGTCCACGTACCTACTGGGGAACGTAGTAATTTCAAAAAAATTCCTATGCACACGCAAGATCATGGTGATGTTAGCAACGAGAGGGGAGAGTGTTGTCCACGTACCTTCGTAGACCGAAAGCGGAAGCGTTATAACAACGCGGTTGATGTAGTCGTACGTCTTCACGGCCCGACTGATCAAGCACCGAAACTACGGCACCTCCGAGTTCTAGCACACGTTCAGCTCGATGACGATCCCCGGACTCCGATCCAGCAAAGTATCGGGGAAGAGTTCCGTCAGCACGACGACGTGGTGACGATCTTGATGTTCTACTGTCGCAGGGCTTCGCCTAAGCACCGCTACAATATTATCGAGGATTATGGTGGAGGGGGGCACCGCACACGGCTAAGAGATCTCAAGGATCAATTGTTGTGTCTAGAGGTGCCCCCTGCCCCCATATATAAAGGAGCAAGGGGGAGGGGCGGCCGGCCATGATGAGGCGCGCCAGGGAGGAGTCCTACTCCTACCGGGAGTAGGACTCCCTCCTTTTCCTTGTCCAAGTAGGAGAGGGGAAGGAAGGGAGAGAGGAGAGGAAGGAAAGGGGGGGCGCCGCCCCTCCCTCCTTGTCCAATTCGGACTAGGGGGAGAGGGGGTGCGCGGCCTGCCCTGGCCGCCCCTCCTCTTCTCCACTTTAGGCCCATGAGGCCCATTAACCCCCCCCCCCCGGGGGGGGGGGGGGGGGGTTCCGGTAACCCCCCGGTACTCCGGTTTTATCTGAAACTTCTCCGAAACACTTCCGGTGTCCGAATATAGTCATCCAATATATCAATCTTTATGTCTCGACCATTTCGAGACTCCTCGTCATGTCCATGATCACATCCGGGACTCCGAACTAACTTCGGTACATCAAAACTAATAAACTCATAATATAATTGTCATCGAAACCTTAAGTGTGCGGACCCTACGGGTTCGAGAACAATGTAGACATGACCGAGACACGTCTCTGGTCAATAACCAATAGCGGAACCTGGATGCTCATATTGGCTCCCACATATTCTACGAAGATCTTTTTATCGGTCAGACCGCATAACAACATACGTTGTTCCCTTTGTCATCGGTATGTTACTTGCCCGAGATTCGATCGTCGGTATCTCAATACCTAGTTCAATCTCGTTATCGGCAAGTCTCTTTACTTGTTCCATAATACATCATCTCACAACTAAGTTATTAGTTGTATTGCTTTCAAGGCTTAGGTGATGTGCATTACCGAGAGGGCCCAGAGATACCTCTCCGACAATCGGAGTGACAAATCCTAATCTCGAAATATGCCAACCCAACATGTACCTCTGGAGACACCTGTAGAGCACCTTTATAATCACCCAGTTACGTTGTGATGTTTGGTAGCACACAAAGTGTTCCTCCGGTAAACGGGAGTTGCATAATCTCATAGTCATAGGAACATGTATAAGTCATGAAGAAAGCAATAGCAACATACTAAACGATCGGGTGCTAAGCTAATGGAATGGATCATGTCAATCACATCATTCTCCTAATAATGTGATCCCGTTAATCAAATGACAACACATGTCTATGGTTAGGAAACATAACCATCTTTGATTAACGAGCTAGTCAAGTAGAGGCATACTAGTGACGTTTAGTTTGTGTATGTATTCACACAAGTATTATGTTTTCGGATAATACAATTCTAGCATGAATAATAAACATTTATCATGATATAAGGAAATAAAATAATAACATTATTATTGCCTCTAGGGCATATTTCCTTCAGTCTCCCACTTGCACTAGAGTCAATAATCTAGATTACACAGTAATGATTCTAACACCCATGGAGCTTTGGTGCTGATCATGTTTTGCTCGTGGAAGAGGCTTAGTCAACGGGTGTGCAACATTCAGATCCGTATGTATCTTGCAAATCTCTATGTCTCCCACCTGGACTAGATCCCGGATGGAATTGAAGCGTCTCTTGATGTGCTTGGTTCTCTTGTGAAATCTGGATTCCTTTGCCAAGGCAATTGCACCAGTATTGTCACAAAAGATTTTCATTGGACCCGATGCACTAGGTATGACACCTAGATCGGATATGAACTCTTTCATCCAGACTCCTTCATTTGCTGCTTCCGAAGCAGCTATGTACTCCGCTTCACATGTAGATCCCGCCACAACACTTTGTTTAGAACTGCACCAACTGACAGCTCCATCGTTTAATGTAAACACGTATCCGGTTTGCGATTTAGAATCGTCTGGATCAGTGTCAAAGCTTGCATCAACGTAACCATTTACGATGAGCTCTTTGTCACCTCCATATACGAGAAACATATCCTTAGTCCTTTTCAGGTATTTCAGGATGTTCTTGACCGCTGTCCAGTGATCCACTCCTGGATTACTTTGGTACCTCCCTGCTAGACTTATAGCAAGACACACATCAGGTCTGGTACACAGCATTGCATACATGATAGAGCCTATGGCTGAAGCATAGGGAACATCTTTCATTTTCTCTCTATCTTCTGCATTGGTCGGGCATTGAGTCTTACTCAATTTCACACCTTGTAACACAGGCAAGAATCCTTTCTTTGCTTGATCCATTTTGAACTTCTTCAAAACTTTGTCAAGGTATGTGCTTTGTGAAAGTCCAATTAAGCGTCTTGATCTATCTCGATAGATCTTAATGCCCAATATGTAAGCAGCTTCACCGAGGTCTTTCATTGAAAAACTCTTATTCAAGTATCCCTTTATGCTATCCAGAAATTCTATATCATTTCCGATTAGTAATATGTCATCTACATATAATATCAGAAATGCTACAGAGCTCCCACTCACTTTCTTGTAAATACAGGCTTCTCCAAAAGTCTGTACAAAACCAAATGCTTTGATCACACTATCAAAGCGTTTATTCAAACTCCTAGAGGCTTGCACCAGTCCATAAATGGATCGCTGGAGCTTGCACACTTTGTTAGCTCCCTTTGGATCAACAAAACCTTCCGGCTGCATCATATACAACTCTTCTTCCAGAAATCCATTCAGGAATGCAGTTTTGACATCCATCTGCCAAATCTCATAATCATAAAATGCGGCAATTGCTAACATGATTCGGACAGACTTAAGCATCGCTACGGGTGAGAAGGTCTCATCGTAGTCAATCCCTTGAACTTGTCGAAAACCTTTTGCGTCAAGTCGAGCTTTGTAGACAGTAACATTACCGTCAGTGTCAGTCTTCTTCTTGTGGATCCATTTATTCTCAATTGCTTGCCGATCAATGGGCAAGTCAACCAAAGTCCATACTTTGTTCTCATACATGGATCCCATCTCAGATTTCATGGCTTCATGCCATTTTGCGGAATCTGGGCTCACCATCGCTTCTTCATAGTTCGTAGGTTCATCATGATCTAGTAGCATGACTTCCAGAACAGGGTTACCATACCACTCTGGTGCAGATCTTTCTCTGGTTGATCTACGAGGTTCGGTAGTAACTTGTTCTGAAGCTTCATGATCATTATCATTAGCTTCCTCATTAATTGGTGTAGGTGTCATAGAAACCAATTTCTGCGATGTACTACTTTCTAATAAGGGAGCAGGTACAGTTACCTCATCAAGTTCTACTTTCCTCCCACTCACTTCTTTCAAGAGAAACTCCTCTAGAAAGGATCCATTCTTAGCGACAAATGTCTTGCCTTCGGATCTGTGATAGAAGGTGTACCCAACAGTTTCCTTTGGGTATCCTATGAAGACACATTTCTCCGATTTGGGTTCGAGATTATCAGGTTGAAGTTTCTTCACATAAGCATCACAGCCCCAAACTTTCAAAAATGACAACTTTGGTTTCTTGCCAAACCACAGTTCATAAGGCGTCGTCTCAACGGATTTTGATGGTGCCCTATTTAACGTGAATGCGGCTGTCTCTAGAGCATAACCCCAAAACGACAGCGGTAAATCTTTAAGAGACATCATAGATCGCACCATATCAAGTAAAGTACGATTACGACGTTCGGACACACCATTACGCTGTGGTGTTCCGGGTGGCATTAGTTGCGAAACTATTCCGCATTGTTTCAAATGTAGACCAAACTCGTAACTCAAATATTCTCCTCCACGATTAGATCGTAGAAACTTTATTTTCTTGTTACAATGATTTTCAACTTCACTCTGAAATTCTTTGAACTTTTCAAATATTTCAGACTTATGTTTCATTAAGTAGATATACCCATATCTGCTTAAATCATCTGTGAAGGTGAGAAAATAACGATATCCGCCACGAGCTTCAACATTCATTGGACCACATACATCTGTATGTATAATTTCCAACAAATCTGTTGCTCTCTCCATAGTACCGGAGAACGGTGTTTTAGTCATCTTGCCCATGAGGCACGGTTCGCAAGTACCAAGTGATTCATAATCAAGTGGTTCCAAAAGTCCATCAGTATGGAGTTTCTTCATGCGTTTTACACCGATATGACCTAAATGGCAGTGCCACAAATAAGTTGCACTATCATTATCAACTCTGCATCTTTTGGTTTCAACATTATGAATATGTGTATCACTACTATTGAGATTCATCAAAAATAGACCACTCTTCAAGGGTGCATGACCATAAAAGATATTACTCATATAAATAGAACAACCATTATTCTCTGATTTAAATGAATAATCATCTCGCATCAAACAAGATCCAGATATAATGTTCATGCTCAACGCTGGCACCAAATAACAATTATTTAGGTCTAATACTAATCCCGATGGTAGATGTAGAGGTAGCGTGCCGACCGCGATCACATCGACTTTGGAACCATTTCCCATGCGCATCGTCACCTCGTCCTTCGCCAGTGTTCGCTTAATCGTAGTCCCTGTTTCGAGTTGCAAATATTAGCAACAGAACCAGTATCAAATACCAAGGTGCTACTGCAAGCTCTAGTAAGGTACACATCAATAACATGTATATCACATATACCTTTGTTCACCTTGCCATCCTTCTTATCCGACAAATACTTTGGGCAGTTCCCCTTCCAGTGACCAGTCTGCTTGCAGTAGAAGCACTCAGTTTCAGGCTTAGGTCCAGATTTGGGTTTCTTCTCTTGAGCAGCAACTTGCTTGCTGTTCTTCTTGAAGTTCCCCTTCTTCTTCCCTTTGCCCTTTTTCTTGAAACTAGTGGTCTTGTTGACCATCAACACTTGATGCTCCTTTTTGATTTCTACCTCCGCAGCTTTTAGCATTGCGAAGAGCTCGGGAATAGTCTTATTCATCCCTTGCATATTATAGTTCATCACGAAGCTCTTGTAGCTAGGTGGCAGTGATTGGAGAATTCTGTCAATGACGCAATCATCTGGAAGATTAACTCCCAATTAAATCAAGTGATTATTATACCCAGACATTTTGAGTATACGCTCACTGACAGAACTGTTCTCCTCCATCTTGCAGCTATAGAACTTATTGGAGACTTCATATCTCTCAATCCGGGCATTTGCTTGAAATATTAACTTCAACTCCTGGAACATCTCATATGCTCCATGACGTCCAAAACGTCGTTGAAGTCCCGATTCTAAGCCGTAAAGCATGGCACACTGAACTATCGAGTAGTCATCAGCTTTGCTCTGCCAGACGTTCATAACATCTGGTGTTGCTCCAGCAGCAGGCCTAGCACCCAGCGGTGCTTCCAGGACGTAATTCTTCTCTGCAGCAATGAGGATAATCCTCAAGTTACGGACCCAGTCCGTGCAATTGCTACCATCATCTTTCAACTTTGCTTTCTCAAGGAACGCATTAAAATTCAACAGAACAACAACACGGGCCATCTATCTACAATCAAACATAAACAAGCAAGATACTATCAGGTACTAAGTTCATGATAAATTTAAGTTCAATTAATCATATTACTTAAGAACTCCCACTTAAAAAGACATCCCTCTAATCTTCTAAGTGATTACGCGATCCAAATCAACTAAACCATAACCAATCATCACGTGAAATGGAGTAGTTTTCAATGGTGAACATCGCTATGTTGATCATATCTACTATATGATTCACTCTCGACCTTTCGGTCTCAGTGTTCCGAGGCCATATCTGCATATGCTAGGCTCGTCAAGTTTAACCTAAGTATTCTGCGTGTGCAAAACTGGCTTGCACCCGTTGTAGATGGACGTAGAGCTTATCACACCCGATCATCACGTGGTGTCTGGGCACGACGAACTTTGGCAACGGTGCATACTCAGGGAGAACACTTTTATCTTGAAATTTAGTGAGAGATCATCTTATAATGCTACCATCAATCAAAGCAAGATAAGATGCATAAAAGATAAACATCACATGCAATCAATATAAGTGATATGATATGGCCATCATCATCTTGTTCTTGTGATCTCCATCTCAGGCCCTTCTCGGAGGAAGTAACAACCCTACGTCTCGGAGCCCAGAGGCTGTCGACTGGATTATGTGAGTATGAATTACAGAGGTGCGAACCCTTGTCTCGGAGGAGGGGGTGGCTTATATAGAGTGCGCCAGGACCCCGGCCAGCCCACGTTACGAAGGGTTCAATGTACATTAAGGCAGGGCGTTACTGGTAACGCTAGTAATAAAGTGCTATGATGACCATAAAAGCTACTTAATGACCAACCGTTAGAGCGCGGAGTGACTTTAGGTCTCCTGGCCGTAGAGTGATTGTTTCTTGGTCGAGCGATTGCTTCTTGGTCGGGTGTCTTCGAGTCTGTCGAGTGGAACACCTCCAAGGCGATTGAAAGGTGATTTCTTCTAGAGATGTCCTTGGGTAGGGCAGTTGGGACAGGTCCATGACCCTACCCTAGGAACATAGCTTCATCATTAGCCCCCGAATGAATCGAGGTTTGAGTGGGGAAGGAGTTGAGAACTTCTCCGACTCGTTTTTCATGCCGTGAGCATATCTTGTTTCGGATCAACGGACCTGAGTGATGACAGCAACTTCCTTTTCAGTCGCCTTGATCCATTCTTAATTCTTTGTCGAGTGAGTTTCTTTACTTGTAAGGCTCTGAGTGACGGTGCGGAGGAGATCTTTGGTCTGACAAGTTGTTTGCTGCCCGCAGATTTCATGGGATCCAAATTTTGGGAAGCGCGCGGGATGGGGGAGGCCGCAGTAATCGGATGGGATAGAGCGGAGCCGCCTCGACCCCCGCGCCACCTTTTTCGCCACGTATCGCTCGCGCGGTCGTTACGGGATTTGACAGAGCCACCTGGGCCTACCTGTCAGCCACTCGGAAGCGGCCTCATATAAGGCGTTGGACCGGAGTCTCCCAAACAGTGCGCCCCATTACTTCTTCTCCTCTTCATGCCCCTCCACTGCGCTCGCTCTCGCCCCAGCGCCACCGCATCATACGCGTCTCGCCGGTGACAATGGGGAAGAGAAGATAGCGGCTCTGGAGCGGGCAAAGAAGGCGACAGCGAGGTCGAAGGGGAAGGCGACCAGCCGGGGCGGATCTTCCTCGCAGACCGGCCTACCGAAGGGTTGGAACTAGGGCGACTGGATCCACTCGAGGATCTCCCAAGAAGACCTCGACGACCTGGCCGAGGGACGGCTGATCCCCTATGACTCGGCACTGCTTCCGGGGAAGGAATCCGAGCCGCAACCCCGGGAGGGTGAGCGCGTTCTTCTTGCCACCCACGTCGACCGTGGGTTTTCCTTGCCTCCTCACCCTTTCTTCCGAGGGTTTCTGAACTTCTTTGGGGCACAACTCCACCATTTTACCCCCAACTCAATCGTTTATCTCGCCGCTTTCATTTCTTTGTGTGAGAATCCTGGGTTGTCGGCCTCACTGGGGTCTTTTCAAGCATATTTTCACTTGTCGCTCCCAGACAGTGAAAAAGGCTAATCCGAGTGACGAGAGGACCCAAGTGATCCAGATGTGTGGGGGTCTTGGCATCCAGACGAGAGGGAAAAGCTCCTTTCCGGCCATGATTCTTCCTGACTCAGTTCGCGGATGGCAGTCGACCTGGTTTTACTATAAAGACCAGTCGACGCCAGGGCAATCGACTGGCCTTCCTCCCTTTACCATGGACCGAGTGAGGAAACCCTCCCCTTTGAAGGTGCTCCCGGAGGAGAAGGCGCACGTGAAGGTGTTGGTCAGTTGGGTGGTCCAGCTTATTCGTGATGGGGTCACTGGTATGGATCTCTTGGATGTCTTCCTTCAGCGGCGCATCCAGCCTCTTCAAGATCGAGACCATCCGATGTGGATGTATTCGGGTCTTGAAGACTCCACTTGGATCCACCCGGAGGAGGTCAACGACGACACACTGGAGAAGTGGCTGTCGGGCACAAGGACAATCCCAGGGGAGCCAGGAGAGTCCCTCCATTCGACCAGTCCCACGCACCAGAGCAGGTCTGATTCTGAATTTTTGCTTGTAATCTGAATTCACTCGCGTTGCTGCCTATATTGCGTCGACTGACTTTGTTCTCCCTGCTTCCTTTCAGGCCATTATTGAAATGTATTCAATGCCCAACGGGGAGCAAGAGCAAGCTCTGGAAGGCGAGGCGAGTGGCAGCGAAAGTGGCGAGTGGCGGCGAAAGTGGCGAGTGGACTTCTGACAGTGAAGGGGATGGAGGAAGCGACGACTCAAGCGACGGAGAAGAAGTCGAGTCGCCTCCTCGCAGGGAGAGGCGATCCAAGCTTGACCAAGAACGGCCGAGTGCCCGTGACAAGGCAACTGTTCAGGCTGGTCAGTCTTCGAAGCGTCCTCGGATCTCTTCACCAACCCTGACTGAGAAGGCGCCAAAGCACCCCAAAGTTGCAGAGCCGAAGACTCGGAAGGCGTTGCCGAAGATCAAGATTGATATCCCCGTCGCTTCCGCGTGAGTGTCTCTCTTTGCATTCACTCGATGCTCCGCGCTGCTTGTTTTTCTTGTTTTAACTGGACGAACTTTGGAACTGTCAGCGCTGCCACCTCCGAGACCTCAGCTTACAGGGACGATGATGAGGTGATGGAGGATGCGGTCACTTCTAATCCGGGTATGATTTCTGCCATACTATCTTTGTTCGGTCGATTCAACTGCAATGTGCACCATTGGGTGACGTGATTTTGGCAATTGAACTTTGCATAGCTCCCAAAATTATTGACCTCCCTGATGATGATGAAGAGCCCGAGAGGCCTTTGACGAGGAAGAATAGGCGAGCTCCTGCAAGCGAGGCGCTACAGTCGACGCCGAGGGCGGAACCAGTCGTTCAGGACGCCGACGACGTCAATTGGGGTTCTGTTACCTTCGCCGTGCCCCTGTCGACTGCCTTGCCTTCTACGTCGACTGCTCAGGCCCCTGTCGACCCGCCTTCAGTTTTTGCGACCCATCATGTCCCAGAGGACGAGGTGAATGCTGCTGGGGAAGCCATACGCCAGGCAGGCATTATGATGGAGAAGATGAAGACGGTGCGGGACGCCAGCCAAGCCGCCTATGATGCCAGCTCGGCTCTCCAGAGCAACGTTCAGGTTAGTCGGCTATCTGAAGATTCTTTCCAAAAATCTTTGCATCTGTACACCCACTGGGTGCGTCGATTGAAGTTTTGGACTAGTGGGGGCATGCTGAGTGCACCCACTAGGTGTAGTCCCCGAGGCTACGGTGGACTGTTGGCAGTCGACTGTAGTCTTTGTATTTTGTCGAGTAAAAACCGAACTGGTAGTTTGTTTCTTCCGCTCGATCTGGTCGAGTGGGATCAGAACCGATGGGGGCACGCCAAGTGCACCCACTGGGTGTAATCCCCGAGACCGCGGTCGACTGCTGGCAGTCGACTGTGGTCTGAGTTCTACTTTCTCTGCCCCTCTTTTTTTTGAACTCGACTCCGGCGGGCCGGTCGAGTGGGATCAGAACCGGTGGGGGCACGCAAAGTGCACCCACTGGGTGTAGTCCCCGAGACTATGGTGGACTGCGGGCAGTCGACCGTAGTCTTAGTACTTAATGTCTTTGTCGTTTTTGCTGTGGAATAATTTCTCCCCTTTGATTTCTGAAATCTTGTGATCTTGGAGCTCGCTTCGCTGATTTGGAGAGGCAGCAGATTCAACTGAACCTTGACTTGGAGCTGGCCAGGACAGAGCTGCAGAAGGTCAGAGACGGCGCCGCTGGTAAGACAAGTTTGTCGACTGGTTAGTTTTAGGCTTGAGCACCCTTCTGCTATTTCTGAATCAATCATCATTTCTTTGCAGAAAAATTGAGAGAAGCTCTGGCGAAAAAGGATCAGGATTTGGCTGTTGCTCATAAGGAGGCTGACGACAGGACCGCTCTGGCCGAACAGAAGCTGGCTTCGGTCGGCCAGTTGGAAGAAGAGAATACCAGGCTGAAGACCGCTCTGAATGACTCCAACAAGGAGTGCTCGCGCTGGAAGAAGGCGAATCTCATTCAGGGCGAGAAAATGGAAGGCATTGCTCACAGGAGGGATGATCTGGAGAGCTATCTGAGGAGTCTTGCCAAGAAGTTGTACATCAAGCTTGAAGGTGCACATTTTGTTCTGACAGATTTTTTTTGTGTCGACTCAGTGTACGAAAATTGACTTATCCTTGGATCGTGAATGCAGAGTTTTGCCAGAACTTTGAAGAGGAGACTGGGCGGATCGAACCAGGTTTGGATCCAATCAACTCTCCCGTGAAAGATGAAACTGCCATGAATCTGCTCCATCTGGAATCTCGCTTCGACAGTGTCGTGGACTATTTGGCTCGACTGAAGGTCGCCATGTCGCGGATTGACCCGGCACTTTGGCCAGAGGCTGTGCTCCAAAGTGATCTTGAGTCCCTGATGACTCGACTAAATGGAATCCCAGACCGAGTGCAGGAGTGGAAGAAGTCTGCTGCTCGGTGTGGCGCTGACGTGGCTCTGTCTTTGGTTCGTGTCCACTGCAAGGAGGTGCGACAAGACAAACTGGCAGCAATCAAGGTCGCCAACACCCAGAAACATGACTTCCGAACCTTTATGGAGACTTTCATTGCTGCAGCCACTCGGATAGCCGAAGGCGTCGACCTGGATGAGTTCGTCGAGCCTGCTAGCCCTCCTCCCATGGAGTGAACAAACTCTTATGTCCCACCTTAAATTTGCCTCGGAATGCCGAGTGATTTTTGTAACCGTTAAACTATTTCGGGCTGCATGCCCGGGTACTTCGATCCGTGATCTGGAACCTTTAGGATTTATCTGAACTTGGTTTACCATTGAATATCTTTATGAATCTCCTGCTGAGTGAACCCATTCTTCATTCGAGACAACTTTTGTATTCGCAGCGCAGCTCCGAAGGAGAGGGAAGCAGTCGACCCATGTCTTGTCGCCCTTGCGGGTCGGCGACGGAGTGCGCATCGTATTTGTGGCGAAGCTCTCCAGGGGAAGGCGGCGGTCGATCCACCCCTTGTTAGTGCAGAGCGGGACGGAGCGCACATTGTATTTGTGGCGAAGCTCTCCACGAGAAGGTAGCAGTCGACCCGCACTTTGCTACTGTAGAGCGGGATGAATCGCGCATTGTATTTGTGGTGAAGCTCCCCAAGAGAAGGTGGCAGTCGACCTGCCCCTCGTCGTCCTTGAGGATTGAGATGTGTTTCGTACTTAGGCGAGTTCTGGACTACAGCTAAGCTCCCGAGTGGGAGGATTGCTCTCCACTCGGTAGGATTTTTTCAAACTTAGGCGAGTGCCGGACTGCAGCTAAGTCTCTAAATGGGAGAACTTAGGCGAGTACTGGACTGCAGCTAAGCCCCCAAGTGGGAGGATTGCTTTCCACTCGGCAGGATTTTTCATACTTAGGCGAGTGCCTGACTGCAGCTAGGTCCTCAGGTGAGAGACCTTAGGCGAGTACTAGACTGCAGCTAAGCCCCCGAGTGGGAGGATTGCTCTCCACTCGGTAGGATTTTTCAAACTTAGGCGAGTGCCTGACTGCAGCTAGGTCCTCAAGTGAGAGAACTTAGGCGAGTACTGGACTGCAGCTAAGCCCCTGAGTGGGAGGATTGCTCTCCACTCGGTAGGATTTTTCATACTTAGGCGAGTGCCTGACTGCAGCTAGGTCCTCGAGTGAGAGAACTTAGGCGAGTACTGGACTGCAGCTAAGCCCCCGAGTGGGAGGATTGCTCTCCTCTCGGTAGGATTTTTCAAACTTAGGCAAGTGCCTGACTGCAGCTAGGTCCTCAAGTGAGAGAACTTAGGCGAGTACTGGACTGCAGCTAAGCCCCCGAGTGGGAGGATTGCTCTCCACTCGGTAGGATTTTCAAACTTAGGTGAGTGCTTGACTGCAGCTAGGTCCTCAAGTGAGAGAACTTAGGCGAGTACTGGACTGCAGCTAAGCCCCTGAGTGGGAGGATTGCTCTCCACTCGGTAGGATTTTTTCAAACTTAGGCGAGTGCAGGACTCGCAGCTAAGCCCCCGAGTGGGAGGCTGGCTCGCCACTCGGTAGGAAACTATTTTTACAAACTTAGGAGAAGCGGATTCGCAGCTAAGCCACCCACTGGGGGATTTCTTACGCAAACAAAAATAATAATAATCACTGGGAAAATTATAACGCTCTTGTCTTTGATAAATTAACTACATGAGTTTTTCTTATTACATCTCATCCGAGTGAGAATTCAAGTATAAAAGGGGCGGAGTAGCTCCGCATTCCAGGCTCGTGGCTCATCAATCTGGCGATCGACATTGTAGAGGTGGTATGCTCCATTGTGGAGGACTCTGGTGACTATGAAGGGGCCTTCCCAAGTAGGAGCGAGCTTGTGTGGTTTCTGCTGATCCACTCGGAGGACTAAGTCTCCTTCTTGGAAGGCTCGGCTCTTCACGTTTCTGGCATGGAATCGACGCAAGTCTTGCTGATAGATGGTAGATCAGATCAAGGCCATTTCTCTTTCTTCTTCTAGGAGGTCGACTGCGTCCTGCCGGGCTTGTTCTGCTTCATCTTCAGAGTAGAGCTCGACTCGGGGAGCATTGTGAAGCAGGTCACTCAGTAAGACTGCCTCGGCTCCGTAGACCAGAAAGAATGGGGTTCTTTCGGTCGATCGGTTCGGGGTTGTCCTCAATCCCCAAAGGACTGATGGAAGCTCGTCGACCCATGCACCTGTTGCATGCTTGAGATCGCGCATCAATCGGGGTTTCAGTCCTTTGAGAATTAGGCTGTTTGCCCTTTCTGCTTGCCCATTTGACTGGGGGTGAGCGACCGAAGCATAGTCGACCCGGGTGCCCTGAGAGGCGCAAAAGGCCCTGAATTTGTCGGAATCGAAGTTTAACCCATTGTCCGTGATGATACTGTGCGGAACTCCATATCTGAATATCAACTCTCTGATGAAACTGATAGCAGTGCAAGCATCGAGGTTCTTGATAGGCTTGGCTTCAATCCATTTGGTGAACTTGTCGACTGCTACTAGCACATGAGTGAAGCCACTCCTGCCTGTTCTCAGTGGCCCAACCATGTCCAACCCCCAAACAGCGAAGGGCCAGACGAGTGGAATGGTTTTCAGGGCTGACGTGGGCTTGTGCGGCATATTGGAGTAATACTGACATCCTTCACATTTGTCGACTATCTCTTTTGCCATCTCATTGGCTCTTGGCCAGTAGAACCCCGCTCGGTATGCTTTATCCACAATGGTCCGAGAGGACGCATGATGACCACAGGTCCTCGAGTGGATATCGTTAAGGATCATCTGACCTTCTTCTGGTGTAATACACTTCTGGCCGACCCCAGTCGCGCTTTCTCTATATAACTGTCCCTTTATGACTGTAAAGGCCTTGGATCGATGGACGATCTGTCGAGCCTCTTCTTCGTCTTCTGGGAGTTCTTTCCTTAGGATGTACACGATGTACGGTTCTGTCCAGACGGGAGTGATAACCAACACTTCCATGATCAGATCGACCACAGCTGGAACTTCAACTTCAGTCGGATCCGTGGCGCTTTTTGGCTGCGGGGCCTCTGTTGGGGAACGTAGCAGAAATTCAAAATTTTCCTACGTGTCACCAAGATCTATCTATGGAGAGACCAGCAACGAGGGGAAGGAGAGTTGCATCTACATACCCTTGTAGATCGCTAAGCGGAAGCGTTCAAGTGAACGGGGTTGATGGAGTCGTACTCGTCGTGATCCAAATCACCGATGACCAAGTGCCGAACGGACGGCGCCTCCGCGTTCAACACACGTACAGCCCGGTGACGTCTCCCACGCCTTTATCCAGCAAGGAGAGAGGGAGAGGTTGAGGAAGACTTCATCCAACAGCAGCACAACGGTGTGGTGGTGGTGGAGGAGCGTGGCTATCCTGCAGGGCTTCGCCAAGCACCACAGAAGAGGAGGAAGAAGAGACGCAGGGCTGCACCAAGAGAGATTGAATCGCGTGTGTGTTGGGCAGCCCCCTAGGCCTCATATATATAGGGGAAGGGGAGGGGCTGCGCCCCCTCTAGGGTTTCCCACCCCTAGGGGGGCGGCAGCCCTAGATGGCCAAGGGGTGGCGGCCAAGGGAGGGGAGAAGGGGGAGGCGCCCCTAGGGTGGGCCTTAAGGCCCATCTGGACCTAGGGTTTGCCTCCTCCCACTTCCCCTACGCCTTGGGCCTTGGTGGGAGGCGCACCAGCCCACTAAGGGGCTGGTCCCTCACCACTCTTGGCCCATGCAACCTTCTGGGGTTGGTGGCCCCACTTGGTGGACCCCCGGGACCCTCCCGGTGGTCCCGGTACGTTACCGATAAACCCCGAAACTCTTCCGGTGTCCAAAACAGGACTTCCCATATATAAATCTTTACCTCCGGACCATTCCGGAACTCCTCGTGACGTCCGGGATCTCATCCGGGACTCCGAACAACATTCGGTAACCACATACTAACTTCCTTTATAACCCTAGCGTCATCGAACCTTAAGTGTGTAGACCCTACGGGTTCGGGAGACATGCAGACATGACCAAGACGTTGTCCGGTCAATAACCAACAGCGGGATCTGGATACCCATGTTGGCTCCCACATGTTCCACGATGATCTCATCGGATGAACCACGATGTCAAGGACTTAATCAATCCCGTATACAATTCCCTTTGTCTATCGGTACGATACTTGCCCGAGATTCGATCGTCGGTATCCCGATACCTTGTTCAATCTCGTTACTGGCAAGTCTCTTTACTCATTCCGTAACACATCATCTCGTGATCAACTCCTTGATCACATTGTGCACATAATGATGATGTCCTACCGAGTGGGCCCAGAGATACCTTTCCGTTTACACGGAGTGACAAATCCCAGTCTCGATTCGTGCCAACCCAACAGACACTTTCGGAGATACCTGTAGTGCACCTTTATAGTCACCCAGTTACGTTGTGACGTTTGGCACACCCAAAGCATTCCTACGGTATCCGGGAGTTGCACAATCTCATGGTCTAAGGAAATGATACTTGACATTAACAAAGCTTTAGCATACGAACTACACGATCTAGTGCTATGCTTAGGATTGGGTCTTGTCCATCACATCATTCTCCTAATGATGTGATCCCGTTATCAACGACATCCAATGTCCATGGTTAGGAAACCGTAACCATCTATTGATCAACGAGCTAGTCAACTAGAGGCTTACCAGGGACATGGTGTTGTCTATGTATCCACACATGTATCTGAGTTTCCTATCAATACAATTATAGCATGGATAATAAACGATTATCATGAACAAGGAAATATAATAATAATCAATTTATTATTGCCTCTAGGGCATATTTCCAAAAGCCTCTTCAATGAAGGGATCCTCCTGGACTGATGGTGTGTGGATGTGTTCCAAAAACACATTGCAGGGAATGGCTTCTCTTTTGGAACCTATTTTTGCTAAATCATCAGCTGCTTGATTTTTCAGTCGGGGTATGTGATGAAGCTCTAACCCCTCGAATTTCTTCTCCAGCTTTCTCACTGCATTGCAATAACCAGTCATGGCTGGACTTCTGACATCCCATTCCTTCATCATCTGATTAACCACCAAATCTGAGTCGCCATAGACCATGAGGCGACGGACGCTGAGTGAAATGGCCATGCGCAACCCATATAAAAGTGCTTCGTATTCTGCCTCGTTATTGGAGGAATCAAAGTGGATTTGAAGAACATATCTGAGTTTATCTCCTCTGGGGGAGACCAACACCACTCCGGCACCGGAACCATTCAGCATCTTGGAGCCATCGAAGAACATAGTCCAATGCTCCGAGTGAATCTGAGTCGGCAGATGCTGTTCAATCCACTCGGCGATGAAATCTGCGATTGCCTGGGACTTGATAGCTTTCTTTGCCTCAAACTTGATATCTAGGGGAAGGAGTTCAATCGCCCATTTTGCCACTTGACCAGTTGCATCCCTGTTATGCAGGATCTCTGACAATGGAGCGTCGCTGACGACTGTAATGGAATGATCAGAGAAGTAGTGAGCAACTTTCTTTGTGGTCATATAAATCCCATATACAAGCTTCTGATAGTGAGGATATCTTTGCTTCGATGGGGTCAAGACTTCAGAAATATAATATATTGGGCGCTGAACTTTGAAGGTTTTCCCTTCTTCTTCTCACTCGACCGTAAGTACCGTACTGACGACTTGTCCTGTGGCTGCAATGTAAAGCAACAAAGGCTCCTTGCTGATTGGGGCACCAAGCACCGACTGGGTGGAGAGCAGAGCTTTGAGCTCTGCAAACACTGCATCAGCTTCAGGAGTCCACTCGAACTTGTCGGACTTCTTCATCAATCGGTAAAGAGGCAATGCCTTTTCATCGAGACAAGATATGAATCGACTTAGGGTGGCCAAGCAACCAGTAAGCTTCTGGACATCGTGCACTCGCACAGGACTTTTCATTCGGAGTATAGTGCCTACTTTTTCTGGATTGGCGTCGATTCCCCGTTCGGAAACAAGAAAACCGAGTAACTTTCCGCCAGGGACTCCGAATGTACACTTTGATGGATTAAGCTTGATATCATACCTCCTGAGGTTGGCAAAGGTTTCAGCAAGGTCAGTCAGCAGGTCGGAACCCTTCCATGACTTGACCACAATATCATCCATGTATGCTTCCACGTTCCGACTGATTTGAGTGAGTAAACACTTTTGAATCATCCTCATGAATGTGGCTCCGGCATTCTTGAGGCCGAACGGCATGGTAACATAACAGAAGCACCCGAATGGAGTGATGAAAGCTGTCTTGATCTCGTCAGGTCCATACAGACGGATCTGATGGTACCCGGAATAGGCGTCTAAAAAAGACAGTCGCTCACATCCCGCAGTCGAGTCGACTATCTGGTCGATGCGGGGGAGAGGAAAATAATCTTTCGGGCGGGCCCGATTGATATGTTTAAAGTCAATGCACATGCGAAGTGACTTGTCCTTCTTGGGGACCATGACAACGTTGGCGAGCCACTCGGAGTGGTAGATTTCTCGGATGAACTCCGCTGCTAAGAGCCGAGCCACCTCCTCACCAATAGCCTTTCTCTTCTGGACGGCGGACCGTCGGAGATGTTCCTTGACAGGTTTTACTTTTGAGTCGACTCTTAGGCGATGCTCAGCCAGCTCCCTGGGAACACCTGGCATGTCAGAAGGCTTCCATGCGAAAATGTCCCAGTTCTCACAGAGGAACTGGATGAGCGCTTCTTCCTATTTGGAGTCGAGTGTTGTCGAGATATGAGTTGGAGCGGCGCTGGGATCGGTCGGGTGGATGTGAGCTGTCTTCGTATCGCCAGTCGACTGAAAAGCTGATTCTGTAGCGGGCTTCTTGGCTCACAACAAATCACTCGGGTCTGCAGTCTTCTGGTATTCCTGTAACTCCACCAGTGCCATCTGTGCGTCGGCGATCTTCGAACCTTTCTGAAAACATTCTTCCGCTTTCTTCCGATTGCCCGTAATGGTGATCACACCTTTGGGGCCAGGCATCTTCAATTTGAGATACACGTAACATGGTCGAGCCATGAAGCGTGCATAAGCCGGCCTGCCCAAAATGGCGTGATAGGCACTCTGGAAGTCTACAACTTCAAATGTCAACTTTTCTTTGCGGTAATTCTTGGAATCACCGAAAACCACATCAAGAGCGATCTGGCCGAGTGATTCAGCCTTCTTCCCAGGAATGACTCCATGGAAACTCATGTTGCTGGCACTGAGTCTGGACATCGGAATGCCCATCCCTTTCAACGTCTCAGCGTATAATATGTTCAAACCACTGCCACCATCCATCAGGACTTTGGTCAGTCGAGTGCCTTCAACAACTGGGTCGATCACCAAAGCTTGCCTCCCAGGGGTGGCGATGTGCATTGGGTGGTCGGACTGGTCGAATGTTATGGCAGTCTGAGACCATTTTAGGTAACTAGGTGTCGCCGGAGCGACCATATTCACCTCTCGGTTAATAACTTTCAGTCGACTTTTGCTTTCAACATCGGCAAAAATCATCAGAGTGGAATTGACCTGAGGGTATCCGTCGTCACTGTCTTCTTTGTCCTCGACCTTGTCTGACTCCTTTTCCTTACTCTTGGGCTTCTTGCCCTGGAACTGTTGGATCAAGAGTCGACACTATCGAGTGGTATGTTTCGGGTAAATGAAATTACCCTCTTCATCTTTCTTTGTGTGGATGAGACATGGTAAGTCCAACACATCATTTCCGTCCTGGTCTTTAACCATTTTGGGGTTCCAAGGCCCTTTAGGTTTCCCTTTAAACTTTCCTTGGGCTAAAGCTAAGGCTTCCCCGGGAGCCACTGGCTCGGCTTTCCGCTTCTGTTTCCGATTGGAATTTCCTCCAGTTTCTTGGGCGACTGACTTGAGCTTGCCACTCCTGAGTCAATCCTCATCTTCACCATTAGCGTACTTGGTGGCAATCTCCATCATCCGATTCAGGGACATATCTCCGGTTTGACCGAATTTCAAATTCAGTTCTCTGTACTTGACGCCTTCCTTGAAGGCACAAACTGCTTGGTGGTCAGGCACATTCTCCACCGAGTGATGTATCATGATCCACCTCTGGATGTAATCCTCAAAGTTTCATTCGGCTTTTGCACACAAGACCGCAGTTTCGTCAGTCCTGCCGGTCGCTTGGATGTGCCTTCAAATGTGGTGACGAACACTCGGGAGAGATCTTCCCAAGTGTAAATGCTGCTAGGTGCTAACTGGTTTAGCCACGCTCTGGCCGAGCCCTCCAACATGAGAGGCAGGTGCTTCATGGCCACTTCATCATTGCCGCCGCCAATCTGGACGGCCACTCGGTAGTCCTCAAGCCAAGTATCGGGCTTGGACTCGCTAGTGAACTTACTGACTCCAGTCGCCAACCTGAAGTTGGGAGGAATCACAGCAGCCCTGATGGCTCTACTAAAGCACTCTGGCCCCGAAACATGTACTCTGCTGCTGGTAGGTGCATCTCTGTCGTGACCTTCTCGGTGAGCCCTGTTCTGTCGACCAAACCTTGGACGAGGATGGATCTCGCGTCAAAGCCTGGCCCTCTGGGGTCGACTGGAATCCTTCGCCCACCACTATGAGGGCGCCTGTCATCCTGCTGGCGAGGCACATACGACCCGCTCCTCGGGGGAGGCGTGGGCAGTTGACGTCGATTGTCACGATCGACTCGGTGATCATACTGCTCATGGTTCCCATACTGGTCACGCTGGTCTCCACGTCCCTCACGCCTCGGGGGCGATCTCGGGCTGTGAGCCGACTCGACTGTGTCCGCGGCAATGGATCTGCTGTGAATCCTGTTCTGCGACTGTGAAACAGCGGAATTCTGATCTGCTGCTGCCCGGAGTAACACTCTGATCTGCAGCAAGCCTCTGCCAGCCTCCGACTGGGAAGGCTGAATTGACTCTGCTATACGGGCCACAACTGCTAAATTCTGAATCGGAGTTCAATATACCTGCGGGGGTGGGAAGAGCTGACGTCGACTGGATTCGGGAACCCGCTGTCGCGCACGCTCGTTGAGTGCTCGCTGGAGGTTCTCCAGTCGAGTGCGCTCGGCCAAGTTTGCCAGGCGTGCGTCCTCCAAGGCGCAAGCCTCGGGGGTTTCTCCAATGATAGGAGTGTGCAGTGCATCCACGTTCCGGCGGCGAAGTTCTTCTCTCTGCAGCGACGTGAGAGGCTCGGGAAGATACTCCTCACGGGGACGCGACGGGTTGCCTCCTCCCGCGCCTCCGTCGGTGCGGGTAAAACCGGGAGGACTGGGCGGTCCATTGACCATCAGAACCTCCGCCGCCGGATCGCTGCTTTCGCACTCGGATGCGGTCTCTGCGGAGCCAGTCGACAGGTCGAACAGGCCGTAGAGGGATTCGTTGGGCTCAATCGCCGCGACTTGAGGGGTGGCCGACTGACGTGCCACCGCATGTCTCACCCACCGGTGAAGTCTCGACCGACCGGAGCGCTTGCGCCGGCGGGAAACGGGGAGGGAGGACAACACAGGAGCCGACCGGTAGGGGGTCGACGGTTGCCACAGGAGAACGCCGCGGACGCACGCGCTAAAGTGCGTTGCCCCGCGGACAGGTAGTGCGTCCACGTCGAGCGGAGCCTCCTGAAGCCAAGTGGAGTCGTCGGCAATGAACGTGAGCGCGCCGAGACGGATCTCGCGGCCCTCCACCAAAACTCCGCCGAAAACCATGATGATTCGGGTCGGAAAAGATCGCAACTCCTCCAACAAAACGCTAAAACACCTCCCCACGGTGGGCGCCAACTATCGTGGTTCTAAGTCTGACAGTAGTGTAGGGGGGTAAGTATGGAGAGGCAAGATCTTAGCTATGGAGAAGTTGTAAGCACGCAAGGTTTATGAGTTCAAGCCCTTCTCGGAGGAAGTAACAGCCCTACGTCTCGGAGCCCGGAGGCGGTTGACTGGATTATGTGAGTATGAACTACAGAGGTGCGAACCCTTGTCTCGGAGGAGGGGGGTGGCTTATATAGAGTGCGCCAGGACCCCGGCCAGCCCACGTTACGAAGGGTTCAATGTACATTAAGGCAGGGCGTTACTGGTAACGCTAGTAATAAAGTGCTATGATGACCATAAAAGCTACTTAATGACCGACCATTAGAGTGCGGAGTGACTTTAGGTCTCCTGGCCGTCGAGTGATTGTTTCTTGGTCGAGTGATTGCTTCTTGGTCGGGTGTCTTCGAGTCTGTCGAGTGGAACACCTCCAAGTCGATTGAAAGGTGATTTCTTCTAGAGATGTCCTTGGGTAGGGCAGTTAGGACAGGTCCATGACCCTACCCTAGGTACATAGCTTCATCACTGGCCACCCCTCCTCTTCTCCACTTTAGGCCCATGAGGCCCATTAACCCCCCCCCCCCCGGGGGGGGGGGTCCGGTAACCCCCCGGTACTCCGGTTTTATCCGAAACATCTCCGGAACACATCCGGTGTCCGAATATAGTCATCCAATATATCAATCTTTATGTCTCGACCATTTCGAGACTCCTCGTCATGTCCATGATCATATCTAGGACTCCGAACTAACTTCGGTACATCAAAACTAATAAACTCATAATATAACTGTCATCGAAACCTTAAGTGTGCGGACCCTACGGGTTCGAGAACAATGTAGACATGACCGAGACACGTCTCTGGTCATTAAACCAATAGCGGAACCTGGATGCTCATATTGGCTCCCACATATTCTACGAAGATCTTTTTATCGGTCAGACCGCATAACAACATACGTTGTTCCCTTTGTCATCGGTATGTTACTTGCCCGAGATTCGATCGTCGGTATCTCAATACCTAGTTCAATCTCGTTACCGGCAAGTCTCTTTACTTGTTCTGTAATACATCATCTCGCAACTAACTTATTAGTTGTATTGCTTGCAAGGCTTAGGTGATGTGCATTACCGAGAGGGCCCAGAGATACCTCTCCGACAATCGGAGTGGCAAATCCTAATCTCGAAATATGCCAACCCAACATGTACCTTTGGAGACACCTGTAGAGCACCTTTATAATCACCTAGTTATGTTGTGACGTTTGGTAGCACACAAAGTGTTCCTCCGGCAAACGGGAGTTGCATAATCTCATAGTCATAGGAACATGTATAAGTCATGAAGAAAGCAATAGCAACATACTAAAAAATCGGGTGCTAAGCTAATGGAATGGGTCATGTCAATCACGTCATTCTCCTAATAATGTGATCCCGTTAATCAAATGACAACACATGTCTATGGTTAGGAAACATAACCATCTTTGATTAACGAGCTAGTCAAGTAGAGGCATACTAGTGACGTTTAGTTTGTCTATGTATTCACACAAGTATTATGTTTCCGGATAATACAATTCTAGCATGAATAATAAACATTTATCATGATATATGTTATAAAATAATAACATTATTATCGCCTCTAGGGCATATTTCCTTCAGTACCCTCGTAGACCTTAAGCGGAAGCGTTATGACAACGCGGTTGATGTAGTCGTACGTCTTCACGACCCGACCGATCCTAGTACTGAAAGTACGACACCTCTGCGATCTGCACACGTTCGACTCGGTGACATCCCACGAACTCTCGATCCAGCTGAGTGTCGAGGGAGAGCTTCGTTAGCACGACAGCATGATGATGATGATGAAGCTACCGGTGCAGGGCTTTGCCTAAGCACTACGACGATGTGACTGAGGTGGATTATGGTAGAGGGGGGCACCGCACACGGCTAAGGGATCAATGATCAACTTGTGTGTCTATGGAGTGCCCCCTGGACACATATATAAAGGAGGGGAGGGAAGAGGTGGCCGGCCCTAAGGGGCGCGCCAGGTGTGGGGAATCCTACTAGGACTGCCCAGTCCAAGTAGGATTCCCCTCCTCTTTCCTATTTGGAGTATGAGAGAAGGAAAGAGAGGGGGAGGGAGAAGGAAAGGGGGGTTGTGCCCCCAACCCTTTTCCAATTCGGTTTGGGCAGGGGGAGGCGTGCGCCACCTCTTGGCCCTTCTCCCCTCTCTCCACTAAAGCCCAATAAGGCCCATTACTTCTCCCGGTGAATTCCCGTAACTCCCCGGTACTCCGAAAAATACCCGAATCACTTGGAACCTTTTCGATGTCCGAATATAGCCTTTCAATATATCGATCTTTACGTCTCGACCATTTCGAGACTCCTAGTCATGTCCGTGATCGTACATCAAATCACATAATTCATAATACCAAGCGTCATCAAACATTAAGCGTGCGGACCCTAAGGGTTCGAGAACTATGTAGACATGAACGAGACTCATCTCTGGTCAATAACCAACAGCGGAACCTGGATGCTCATATTGGTTCCTACATATTCTGTTAAGATCTTTATCGGTCAAACCGCATAACAATATATGTAGTTCCCTTTGTCATCAGTATGTTACTTGCCCGAGATTCGATCGTCGGTATCATCATACCTAGTTCAATCTCGTTACCGGCAAGTCTCTTTACTCGTTCCATAATGTATCATCCCACAACTAACTCATTAGTCACATTGCTTGCAAGGATCATATTGATGTACATTACCGAGAGGGCCCAGAGATACCTCTCCGATAGACAGAGTGACAAATCCTAATCTCGATCTATGCCAACTCAACAAACATCATCAGAGACACTTGTAAAGCATCTTTATGATCACCCAGTTATGTTGTGACGTTTGATAGCACACAAGGTGTTCCTCCGGTATTCGGGAGTTGCATAATCTCATAGTCAGAGGAACATGTATAAGTCATGAAGAAAGCAGTAGCAATAAAACTGAACGATCATTATGCTAAGCTAACGGATGGGTCTTGTCCATCACATCATTCTCTAATGATGTGATCCCATTCATCAAATGACAACACATGTCCATGGCTAATAAACTTAACCATCTTTGATTAATGAGCTAGTCAAGTAGAGGCATACTAGGGACACTCTATTTGTCTATGTATTTACACATGTACTAAGTTTCCGGTTAATACAATTCTAGCATGAATAATAAACATTTATCATGATATAAGGAAATATAAATAACAACTTTATTATTGCCTCTAGGGCATATTTCCTTCAGTCCCCCACTTGCACTAGAGTCAATAATCTAGTTCACATCGTCATGTGATTTAACACCAATAGTTCACATCTTTATGTGATTAGTTCACATCTCCATGTGACTAAAACCCAAAGGGTTCACTAGAGTCAATAATCTAGTTCACAACGCTATGTGATTAACACCCAAAGAGTGATCATGTTTTGCTTGTGAGAGAAATTTAGTCAACGGGTCTGCCACATTCAGAGCCGTATGTATTTTGCAAATTTTCTATATCTACAATGCTTTGCACGGAGCTACTCTAGCTAATTGCTCCCACTTTCAATATGTATCTAGATCGAGACTTAGAGTCATCCAGATCGGTGTCAAAGCTTGCATCGACGTAACTGTTTACGACGAACTCTTTGTCACCTCCATAACCAAGAAACATTTCCTTATTCCACTAAGGATATCTTTGACCGCTGTCTAGTGATCGACTCCTGGATCATTATTGTACCCTATTGCCAAACTTATGGTGAGATACACAATAGGTCTGGTACTCAGCATAGCATACTTTATAGAACCTATGACTGAGGCATAGGGAATGACTTTTCATTCTCTTTCTATTTTCTGCCGTGGTCGAGTTTTGAGTCTTTACTCAACTTCACACCTTGCAACACATGCAAGAACTCCTTCTTTGACTATTCCATTTTGAACTACTTCAAAATCTTGTCAAGGTATGTACTCATTGAAAATATATCAAGCGTCTCGATCTATCTCTATAGATCTCAATGCTCAATATGTAAGTAGCTTCACCGAGGTCTTTCATTGAAAAATTCTTATTCAATTATCCTTTTATGCAATCTAGAAATTCAGTATTATTTCCGATCAACAATATGTCATCCACATATAATATCAGAAATGCTACAGAGCTCCCACTCACTTTCTTGTAAATACAGGCTTCTCCAAAAGTCTGTATAAAGCTATATGCTTTGATCAACTCATGAAAGCATATATTCCAACTCCGAGATGCTTGCACCAGTCCATAGATGGATCGCTGGAGGTTGCACACTTTGTTAGCACCTTTAGGATTGACAAACCCTTCTTCTTGCATCATATACAACTCTTCTTTAATAAATCCATTAAGGAATGTAGTTTTGATATCCATTTTCAAGATTTCATAAAATGCGGCAATGGCTAACATGATTCAGATATACTTTTAAGCATCGATACGAGTGAGAAAATCTCATCGTAGTCGACACCTTAATCTTGTCAAAAACCTTTTGCGACAATTCGAGCTTTGTAGATAGTAACACTACTATCAGCGTCCGTCTTCCTCTTGAAGATTCATTTATTCTCAATGACTCGCCGATCATCGGGCAAGTCAATCAAAGTCCATACTTTGTTCTCATACATGGATCCCATCTCAGATTTCATGGCCTCAAGCTATTTTGCGGAATCTGGCTCATCATCGCTGTGACGCCCGGATAGTTATGCTACAGTAATCCTCCATTAATGATGCCACGTCACCTCGATCACGGTGGCTAATCTCGCATTAGTTCGAAACCGATTTGAATTCGATTTAAAAAATCAGGCAAACAACAAAAGTTTTCAAAAATTAAAACTATAATGTTCTGGGTGAACCAATAATGCATAGGTAATTATGGTGGAGAAACCACACTTTTATGAAATGTTTAAATAATCTAAAATAAATGAAACAGTAGCAAAACCGATATTTAAATGCTTTTATAAATAAATAAAATACTAAACTAAATTGTTTTGGGATAAAGCCTTTTGTGGCAGTAGGTTTCATAGTATTACTAATTTAGGGATCATTTTATTATGAAGTAAAAGTAAACTTAAAAAGAAAGTAAAATAAAAACAAAAGGGAAATAAATAAGAAAAAGGAAAAGAAGAAAAACAACCCCCCCACCCACTGGACCACCCAGCCCAGTTGGCCAACCGGCCGGCCCACACCTCGGCCTATAACCCCACTAACCCCCCGCCCCCACTCCCCGATCCCTAACCCACTCCCCCACGCCACTCTCTCCCTCCCCCCGATCTGGATCGAGATCGGGGGCGCAGACCTGGCGACCGCGCCGCCTTGACGCCCGTCGTTGTCGACCCCGCCGCGTCGATGCCCGCCATCCCAGACGCCGCGCTTCTCCGCCCTCCTCTGCCCGATTCTGCTGGATCGGGAGGGGGGCCGCCCCAACGACGCCGCCCCGTGCTCGGCTTCCACCTCGGGCCGCCGCACGCCGCCACCGACTCCGGCCACCACGAGCCTCCCCGCACCCACTGCCAGTGCCCTACCCCACCCGATGTGAGCCGCGCCCCTCCCCTCTTCCCCTCGCCCCATGCTCGTTCCCTCCGCCGCTCGCCGCTCCCGACTGCCCCGACGAGCTCCGTCGTGTCGCGCCCGCCGCTGCCACGCTCCTCCCAGGGCCGCGCCGACCTGCTCCTCCCCGTCACCGCTCGCTTCCCCGTCGGTGCCCGTGCCCTGGAAGCCCGCATCGCGCCCCGCCTCGCCTCGCTGCACCACTGCTGCTGCTGCTCAACATCGCCGACGCTCGCCTTTGCCTTGCGGTCGAGCACGCCCCCGCCCCGTACCCTATGCGCTCCAGGGCCGTCCGTGCCCGCACGCCCCCTACTCCTAGACGCTACGCCGCGGCCCACATCCTGCTGCTGCGCCTGCTGCTGCTCCGTGCGGCACCCGCCCGTGCATCGCCTCGCCTTCGCCCCGCTCCGCCCGCATGCCTCTGCCTCCAGTCCCGCAGGCCACCGCAGCACCGGCGACCAACTCCGGCACCCCGTCGCGCCACGGCGACCGTCGCCCGCGTGCCCGGGTTCGCCCCATCGGGCGCCTGGCGCTGCACGCCCGTAACCGCACAGCCCGCTAACCCACTAAGGCCCCAGGGGCCTATGACATGGGGGCCCCGCCCAGAACGATTTAAAAAAATGAATATAAAAAAAATTAATTAATAATTAATAACTAGATTAATTAATTAATTAAGTTAATTAACCCTAATTAACTAATTTAATTAACTAGTTAGTTAATTACACAGTAATTAAATTAGTTAGACCCTAATTAGACTAAAGAGTCATTGACGAACGGGACCCGCCTGTCAGGTTGACCAGGTCAATGCTGACGTCAGCAAACACTATTCTGGATAATGTTGATTTAAATATTTATATAAATCCTAAAAATGATTAAAACTTTAGAAAATCATATAAAATAAACCGTAGCTCAGATGAAAATACTTTCTACATGAAAGTTGCTCAGAACGACGAACGAACCCGGATACGCAGCCCGTTCGTCCTCCACGCATCCCTAGCATAGCAAACTCGCAACTTTCTCCCCCTCCGGCTCCTCCGCCCGAAAACGCGAAAACACCGGGATACTTTCCCGGATGTTTCCCCCCTTCACCGGTATCACCTCATACCGCGTTAGAGCACCTCTAGCACCGATACTTGTCATGTCATGCATCGCTATGCATCTGCTTGCTTAAATATTTATTGTTTCTCCCCCCTCTTCTCTCACTAGACACCGAGACCGACGCCGCTGCTACCCAGTACGACTACGGAGTTGACGACCCCTCTCTCTTGCCAGAGCAACCAGGCAAGCCCCCCCTTTGATCACCAGATATCACCTACTCTTCTCTATACTGCTTGCATTAGAGTAGTGTAGCATGTTACTGCTTTCCGTTATTCCTATCCTGATGCATAGCCTGTCCTTGCTACTACTGTTGTTACCATTACATGCTATCCTACTGCTTAGTATAGGATGCTAGTGTTCCATCAATGGCCCTACACTCTTGTCCGTCTGCCATGCTATACTACTGGGCCGTGATCACTTCGGGAGGTGATCACGGGCATATCCTATATACTTTACACTGTTACATTACCTGTGGTACTGTTCGGAGATGGGGGCTGAAGGGGCAGGTGGTTCCACCCAGGTAGTGGTGGGCCTGGGATTCCCGACGGCCCCCGACTGTTACTTTGTGGCGGAGCGACAGGGCAGGTTCCGACCACCTAGGAGAGAGGTGGGCCTGGCCCTGGTCGGCGTTCGCGGATACTTAACACGCTTAACGAGATCTGGGTATTTGATCTGAGTCTGGCCATTTGGTCTATACGCACTAACCATCTACGCGGGAGTAGTTATGGGTATCCCGACGTCGTGGTATCAGCCGAAGCCTTCGTGACGTCAGCGACTGAGTGGCGCGCGCCGGATTGGACCGTAAGCCTGCTCTTGTATTAAGGGGCCTAGTTCTGCTTCCGGCCGCGTTCGCAACGTGCAGGTGTGCAAAGGGCGATGGGCCCAGACCCCTGCGCCATAGGATTTAGACCGGCATGCTGACCTCTCTGTTGGGCCTAGGTAGGGCTGCGACGTGTTGATCTTCCGAGGCCGGGCATGACCCAGAAAAGTGTGTCCGGCCAAATGGGATCGAGCGTGTTGGGGTATGTGGTGCACCCCTGCAGGGAAGTTTATCTATTCGAATAGCCGTGTCCCTCGGTAAAAGGATGACCCGGAGTTGTACTTTGACCTTATGACAACTAGAACCAGATACTTAATAAAACACACCCTTCCAAGTGCCAGATACAACCGGTGATCGCTCTCTCACAGGGCGACGAGGGGAGGATCATCGGTTAGGATTATGCTATGCGATGCTACTTGGAGGACTTCAGTCTATTCTCTTCTACATGCTGCAAGACGGAGGCTGCGAGAAGCGTAGTCTTCGACAGGATTAGCTATCCCCCTCTTGTTCTGTCATTCTGCAGTTCAGTCCACTGATATGGCCCTTTACACATATACCCATGCATAGGTAGTGTAGCTCCTTGCTTGCGAGTACTTTGGATGAGTACTCACGGTTGCTTTCTCCTTCTTTTCCCTCTATCCCTTCTACCTGGTTGTCGCAACCAAATGTTGGAGCCCAGGATCCAGACGCCACCTTCGATGACGACTCCTACTACATCGGAGGTGCCTACTACTACGCGCTGCCCGCTGACGACGACCAGGAGTAGTTAGGAGGATCCCAGGCAGGAGGCCTGCGCCTCTTTCGATCTGTATCCCAGTTTGTGCTAGCCATCTTATGGCAACTTGTTTAACTTATGTCTGTACTCAGATATTGTTGCTTCCGCTGACTCGTCTATGATCGAGCTCTTGTATTCGAGCCCTCGAGGCCCCTGGCTTGTAATATGATGCTTGTATGACTTATTTTATTTGTAGAGTTGTGTTGTGATATCTTCCCGTGAGTCCCTGATCTTGATCGTACACGTTTGCGTGTATGATTAGTGTACGATCGAATCGGGGGCGTCACAAGTTGGTATCAGAGCCGACTGCCTGTAGGAATCCCCCTTTCCAACTCCTTGGCCGAAGTCGAGTCTAGACATTACAAAACTTTTACTAACATGGCTGTGCGGCTTACGGGCCCACGTCGCCATTTGGGTGGTATTAGGATCTTTTACTCCTCGATCCTTACTCTGGGACTCTGAGCTCTCTTCTATTCGAGTTAAATGATTTTACTAAAAACAAAACTAACTTTAGGTTCTCAAAAGTACTTTCTCCCGGAGAGCCCCTCACTTCAGATGATCGCCTGCTGCACTAGAAGAATCCGAAGATACTCTCTGATGTTCTCTATAGACTTTATGGCGTCGCTTTTGCAATTCCCCTCCATCGATAAACCCCTATGGATAACCACGTATACTCGCCATTCATACAATGCTTCCCAGTTGGTCTTGTTATTACAAGATACCCCGAAATACTCGTCGTTGTTTCGGTAATCCTTTGGGCTTACTGTCTTGCTGTTCTTTGTCACCTGAATACCCCTACGGATAATTCTCGCACTTATCGAGTATCCGCTCATCCCCCAGTTGTTCATGCGTTTCACAAAAGTCTTTGAAATACTATTCAATCCTCCGAAAATCCTTAGCAGCTTTATTGCTCTGCAAATACTTGTCTACTTCCATTATGGATGCTTCCCATATATCTGGCAATATTCGTTAGTATCCTTAGGCATCGTCTTTTTGATCCTATTGATTCAACATGAGTGCGAATGCACGCAATCATCAGTTGATCCTTTTAAATTATCTTTCCGGCTCAGACGTTATTTTAAAACATGAGCTGGATCTCGACCAATCAAATTGTTGTCGATTGTACCCTTAAGGCTATTCAACTTATCCATCCCTGACCAGAGCATTGCTTCTGATCCCTTGTCTTGGAATTGATAATTCCTTTGCATTTGAGCCTTGAATTAGTCAGTTGTTTCTATAATCAGGTCTACTTGCATTCTTCTTCCTCTGGTTGAGTACCGATGCTCACATCATATCCCTTGTGGACCATCGGTTCCTTTGTTGGATTTTATCTGAGAGGGTGCTTCATATTGAATAACCTTGTGAGCCTTTCCATGGGTATATAGTGCCTTTGGTAAATTGTATCATTTGCTTTCTCCAGCATACTCTACTCTCGAACTTGAGTTATTTATTCCTGAAATTGTGGTACATGCTCCTAAGATGCCTCGATGGGTTGAACCTATGCCTTCCATATTATGTGTGAACTCGAAAGTTTTCACGAGTCATAGTCGTCTGGTATTTTGCTAGATAATTCAACCCTACAACTTCTTCAAAAAAGAGAAGTGAATGAAAGGTTATGCATTAAAGAAGTGGGAGTCGACCTTGAACCTTGTGTTCATGCCCATGGACCCGATGTGGAACTTATCATGAAAGCTTCTTGCAAAATATTTAATCATTTGGGTAATTCTTTGGTGTTATTAAATTGGATCCCATGTAGCTGTGGTTCTGACCATATTGTTCTACTTTGATCCGATTTCTCAGACTAGTTTAAGTATTTGTCTTCTGCGGATCAATACCCCACTCCAACCTTTACTTTGATCTATCGTCGAGTATCACACTCTGGTATCTCGAGAATATCATGAAATTGCATAACTTCTTATGGGTTCTTCATCAACTGTTATTTCTCACCGATTCCAATTTTCCTGGGTTCTGGGTTGTCGTCAACCGAGAACTCTGATAAGTGAATCAATTCCGCACTTCGATTCAATAACTCTAAGTAATCTGCATTGCTTATGAGTTTATTAATCCTTCAAGTCATTGCTAGCCTGATCGGCTATATCATTATCATGCAACTTTTTAACTATGCTACCTGGCCCCTCTTTCCGGAGCACAGATTTAGATGGTAAACTAATCTTACGTGATCTTCCTCGTCATATAATTTCTCCTTGAACAGACTTGATTTTGAGTTTGTGTCGTACCCATGGTTCCAATAACCTTTCGCTTCATCATTCCTTTGACTCGATGTCGTCGCTGATTGATTACATCTTCATGAAATCTCTCGACAAATGTGTCGTGATCATCATCAACCTTATAAGCTCTTCCAGAATATCAATCGAATTCATGAAGAGAAATACCATCCTTGCCTTCGATGAGTCGTGTTATTATCGGCCACTTTATTGCCTTCCCTCTGACACAAACTTGTTCGTGTTTTGTGTTATGCCTTGGGATCCTTGCTATTCAGCATTTGATCTTAATTACCTTGGAATATTACCACCTTTCATGTCAAGAATGTCGTGGTAATTTTACCACCTCTTGAGAATTCTTGATATAGTAATATCTCTCGCCTTTTGCGTTCATTTCTTGGTCTCCGTGTTGTTTCTAACCGGAATACCGATAAATGGTCTGTGCTGTGTAAATTCTAAACTTCTAGCAACCTTATTGCTTGAAGTTATTGGTCTACAGTTTCATTCTAAGTCTATTGATTATTGAATCATCATTCAAACATTGATCGTGCTACCTAGTCCAGATTCCTGGGTGCACCCTTCTATCATTGTTCAGTTGTGTATGTTTCCCTCGAGCATACATCATTATGACATTTGATCCGACAAATGATATTTCCTTGTTCACATAATTGTGGAAATCAATCCTTTGGAAATCTCGGTGATTTGTTGCTGAGCCTATCAGCCACCTCCTCATCCTCTCCTTGGTTTACTGATGACCTCTTGTTTCAGAGCTCACTTACATAGATCACTTCTGAGAATCTCACAATGTCATCTCGTCAAATTGTGTTGCACCTTTTCTTCTCAGGCATCCTGAGTCTGAGGTATCCTGACACCAATCAAATCTGAATCTCGGTCAGATAGGATGGTTGGAACATATTTCCAAGAGTTATAACGTTGGTCTTTAGATGACCCGGTAAGGTGGTATCATACCTAGCCCACCTGGCCAAAGGCCCTATTATTATAGTTTCCTTTTCAGCAAGGTTACCCATTCTTTCATGTGGAAACTGTAAGGCTTATTCTACAAGTTGTTCCTGATGAATCCTTCTTGTACCCAAAGTCCGACCTTTGATTGAAGACCATGTCAATGCTATCTCGAAGCATGTCTGTGGTACTCCGATTTTCAATAAGAACATTTGAAGCCCAATGCTAAATGTTTCCTGCTCAATTATCCAAACACTGCTGTATGGTTAATGTCATGAAATTTCTCTCCCCTACCTAAAAGGTTTTCTACATTATATCCTGTCATGGATATCATACTCTGCTTGTATTGGGAAGGATATACCCCTGAAATATGTGCTTAACCACATTTTTCCTTTCCATTGTTCTGTTTAATCTGATAATCACATTTTCCTTTCCATTGTTCTGTTTAACCTTCTTGAGGTTTATATAATCTAAGCATTAATACGTCACTGCTTTTATAAGCACCTCAACGTACGACTCTGTCAGTAAGACCCTGTTACTATTGTTGTTGACATTCCGGTAACCACCGATGGACGAGAACTTTGCCTGTTGGTCCGCCTCGTTTCAACGAGCAGGAAAATGGTTCTCTTCGTTCCTCGCCCTTGGTACCGATGTTGTTGCCGACATAAATGATAGGCAATCCTCTGACATGCCTTGCTCACATGATCGTGCAAGATGTCACCGCCCTTCCTACTTTTAACCCACATGGTGGGCCCATAACCCACAGTTACACAGGATCGAAACCTGACCCTCCTATACACCCCCGGTTTCTAAATTTAATTCCTCGCACTTGGCCTCGTTTGTGATTCACGAGCCACCTTCCGAGAAATCATCAATTCTGGTATCGGACACAATACTTATTCCCATTGCTTTGGACCCCATTTCACGCCCTGTTTCAGGCATCAAGCGATTGCATGCCCGCTCGAAACTTCCCATGTTACCTCCTTACCTTGCTCTCGATATTTTCGTAAATTCCAATTCGAGAGTTACTTTTCGCCATGTTCCCTAATGATTATCTACCGGATAAGCAACCATGCAGAATTCCATTCTTCCGGTATACCCATCCTTTACTCCTCTGTAAGTACGATGGAGTTCCCAAAGGAAGGACGACAGCTTCCTCATGATGCATTGATGTAGAGAAATGAAGACATCAACGCTATGGATCAATCTTTTCAAGAAGGGCAACCAAGACCGAGAAGACACATTAGAATTTCGTAACTAAACCTTCCCCCCTTTCACTACCTCTTAAATCTCAGGACGAGATTTCTTGTAGTGGAGGAGAATTGTGACGCCCGGATAGTTACGCTACAGTAATCCTCCATTAATGATGCCACGTCACCTCGATCACGGTGGCTAATCTCGCATTAGTTCGAAACCGATTTGAATTCGATTTAAAAAATCAGGCAAACAACAAAAGTTTTCGAAAATTAAAACTATAATGTTCTGGGTGAACCAAATAATGCATAGGTAATTATGGTGGAGAAACCACACTTTTATGAAATGTTTAAATAATCTAAAATAAATGAAACAGTAGCAAAACCGATATTTAAATGCTTTTATAAATAAATAAAATACTAAACTAAATTGTTTTGGGATAAAGCCTTTTGTGGCATTAGATTTCATAGTATTACTAATTTAGGGATCATTTTATTATGAAGTAAAAGTAAACTTAAAAAGAAAGTAAAATAAAAACAAAAGGGAAATAAATAAGAAAAAGGAAAAGAAGAAAAACAACCCCCCCACCCACTGGACCACCCAGCCCAGTTGGCCAACCGGCCGGCCCACACCTCGGCCTATAACCCCACTACCCCCCCCACTCCCCGATCCCTAACCCACTCCCCCCACGCCACTCTCTCCCTCCCCCCGATCTGGATCGAGATCGGGGGCGCAGACCTGGCGACCGCGCCGCCCTGACGCCCGCCGTTGTCGACCCCGCCGCGTCGATGCCCGCCGTCCCAGACGCCGCGCTTCTCCGCCCTCCTCTGCCCGATTCTGCTGGATCGGGAGGGGGGCCGCCCCAACGACGCCGCCCCGTGCTCGGCTTCCACCTCGGGCCGCCGCACGCCGCCACCGACTCCGTCCACCACGAGCCTCCCCGCACCCACTGCCAGTGCCCTACCCCACCCGATGTGAGCCGCGCCCCTTCCCTCTTCCCCTCGCCCCATGCTCGTTCCCTCCGCCGCTCGCCGCTCCCGACTGCCCCGACGAGCTCCGTCGCTGTCACATCCCTAGCCCTACTTTGGCCTTGGACCAGCTTGGTGGTTGCATCATGTTTAAATTCAAATGTAATTTGAATTGAGGAATTTCCAAGCCTCAGAATCCCTTTAAAAATGATCAAGATAAAATTTCTTCAAATAAGTCCAAGAAAATGTTCCTGTTTTCTCTAAAAATATTGGCAAGAGGTAAAAATTCAAACCAATATTTTAGGGTTCACAGAAATAATTATTTGGGCCTTTGAATTAAGTCAATACTTATTTAAATTGGAGCTACTAATTCCTATAAATATTTGGTAGCTCCAAATATTCCGAAACTTGGTGAGGGCCTCTGGTTTAAATCAGATAGTGCCCATAAAAGTTTGCAGAATTTTATAAAGTGTTTAGTATTTAAAATAAGTCAAAACATACTGCAAAAAAAATAGAAAACAGAATAAATTAGAGAGAGAGAGAAAGAGTGCTCACCTGGCAAAGCCCCCCTAGGCCCAGCCCAACGGCCCAGCCCACCAGAGCCAGGCGCCAGTCGTCTCCTTCCTTTGCCAGGAGGACGACGGCGTGGCGCACGCACAGGAGGCGAAGCCACCTCCTGCTTCCACCTCCTGCTTCCTCCCACTTCGATCCGTCGCGTTTGGAAACGCCCGAGCCCCCCTGGTCCTTCCCCTCTCTCACAGCTCACTCTCCCCTCCTCTCCCTCGCTCTCTCCCACGACGGCCGACGCGGCCAAGGAAGCGCCGCCGTGAACCACCGCGCTCCCCGACCCCCTCTCGCCTTTCCGGGTTGCGTGGAAGCTCCGCCACTGTCGCCTACGCCCTCTGCACCGAGCCAAGCGAGCTGGGAAGCACCGCAACGCCCCCGAGCATCGTCGTCTTCATCTCCGGTGCCCGGAGATTGCCGTCGTCAATTCGCCGTTGCCGAAGCTTCCCCGAGCCCGCTGAGCTACTCATCGACCTCCCTGTGAGCTCCCGAGCATTTCCCCCTTCTCCCCGCAGTGAATCTCTTCCCCTAACTAGCCTAGCCACTGGAGCCGTGAGCTCCTCGCCGCCGGCCATGGCGCCGTTGTGGCTAGAGCCAAAGTGGCTCGAAGCCAAGCTCACCTTTGTGCTCAGCGCACCACCAGGAGCCCGTAGCCACCACCAGCTCCTCCTCCCGTGCACCGCAGCATCGATCCCGCGAACACCCGAACGCCGGCCGCCGCATTCGTGCTCGCTGGCGTCATCTCCGGCCACCCCCGCACCCACCGCCTACACCACTCGACGCGCGAGTCCACCAGCAGCACGCAGCACGCCTCCGCCGTTGTTTTGGTCGCCGGAGCGCGATACCCACGCTGCTCCGCCGCGTCTGGCCTCACCGGCGACTCGACGCCGGTGAGTTGACCCCGCCGACCATGTTTGACCACGGGTGGGCCCAGTTTGATCCCTAGGTCAATGACAGGTAGGGCCCAACCCTGCTGCCTAATTAGGATTAGTGCTAATTAATATTTTAGTTAACAAATTACACTAACACGCGGGACCCACTGTCAGGTTTGACCTGGACCGACCAGTTGACTTGCTGACGTGGTGCTGATGTCACCCTGACATCATAAACCTTTTTCTGGAATTAAAACAAATCAGAAATGATTTATAAATTTCAGAAAATACCCCCAAACTTCAAAAATTCATAGTAATTCAACCGTAACTCCAAATGAAATAAATTATATATGAAAAATTATCAGAAAAATTCAAGGAATCCATCTGTGTCATTTGCATGCATGTTTGAACAAGTTAACCTCACATAATAGGACAATTCATGTTTATGGAATAAATAGTAATTAGTTTTGGAGTTGGATTTTGCTATAGGTTTGAATTCCACTTCAATGAATATGACTAACTGTTGCACTAGGTCAATTCAGTACCTTAATATGACATATCATTCATATGTATGTGCATTGCATTGATTGTGGTTCCCTTTTGTGTTTGCCGGTGGTTGTTCCCTCTCGGTAGACATTCGTTCCGACGATGTGATCGATGACACCGATGAAGAGCTATACTATCTTCAGAAGTGCCAGGCAAGCAAACCCCCTTGTTCATTCCGATACAAGCCCAATCTCTCGCTCCTGCTCTCCTTTACTGCATTAGGACAACAACGATCATCTGCTACTTGTTGCGGTAGTTGAACCCCTTATCCTCTGCATGACCTGTCATTGCCACAGTAAATAGATGAAACCCACTAGCATGAGTAGGAGTTGTTTGAGCCCTGATGTGCCTACTCATTCATGCTTGTTTGTCATGCCTGCTACTGCTTAGAGTTGGGTCAGGTCTGATTCATCGGGATGAATCGGAGGTGTGTAAACATGTCCTACTGTTGAGAGCTAAGTGTGTGAACACGATTTGGTAAAGGTAGCGGTGAGAGGCCATGTAGGAGTACATGGTGGGTTGTCTCATTGCAGCCGTCCTCAGGAACTGAGTTCTGTGTTTGTGATCCATGAACAGTTACTACCACACATTGGGTTCCGATAACTCGGCCCCTCTCGGCTTATTAATCAACTCGATCTCTGTCCAGGAGTTGCAACTAGTTTCTGGTGTTGGTAGGTAGTGTTAGTAGTCTACCAAGTGGCACCCGGTACAGGTGGGCTTGGGACAGACTAGGCACCCTGGCACGGTGTACCAAGTGGCACCCGGATGGTGGGCTTGGGAACCCTGCACACATCGTTTGGGGCCGTGAGCGACACCCCGGCCGGATCTCCTTGCGGATGGAACCCGAATAGGCGATAAACCTGGACGAGAGACTTGTTGGTTAGTCAGGTCGTGGCCGACTCCCTCGCCTGGCTTCCGCTTGAAGGTTGCCGAGGTACATGACGTGTACAGGGCTATAAGTGGTGAGAGCGTGTGTGAAGAAGTACACCCCTGCAGGGTTATCATTATCTATTCGAATAGCCGGATTCCTCGGATATGGAAACTTGGACCCCTTGCATAGTTCATAGACAAGTGAAAGTGGATACTCTAAAACTCGCAAGATAAGTGTGAGTACTATGGATGGCCTTCTCGTAGGGAGACGAGAGCGGATCCATAGTGGTGTATTGAATGGTGAATATGTGGACTCGTGTGCGCCACCTCAAAAGAGTTACTTGCAGTCGTAGTTCAGGTTAGCCACTGAGTCAAAGCTGGCTTGCTGCAGTTATACTCCACCCCCCCTTTGTTGATACCGATGCATATGTAGTTAGTTCTGATGTAAGTCTTGCTGGGTACATTTGTACTCACGTTTGCTCAATTTATGTTTTGCAGAGAGACTCCAGTCTCGCTAGTAGTTCCGCGTGGACTTCGACGTTAGCTTGATACCTCAGCTACGATCTTGTGCCCTCGACAGGATTTGGTAGATAGTCAGGCTTCTTAGCCTTTTTCATTTATAGATGTCTGTACTCAGACATGTTAAGCTTCCGCATGTGTTTGATTTGTATGCTATGATTGTTGGGTCATGAGACCCATGCTTGTAATATCTGGCTCTTCGGAGCCTAATGAATTAATACTTGAGTCGTAGAGTCTTGTTGTGATGCCATGTTGTATTTACACATATCGAGCATATTGTGTGTATGATTGAAATGCTTGGTATGTGTAGGATCCGACAACCTAGTTGTTTATCCTTCGCAGCCTTTCTTATGGGGAAATGTAGTCTAGTGTTCCTCGAGCCATAGTAGTCCGCTACAGCCCGGTTCACCGGAGTCCTGCTAGCCCAGCACTACTGTTCAGGACGCTTGACTGGCCGGCATGTGTTTCACTTCGTTCCTATGTCTGTCCCTTCGGGGAAATGTCACGCGGTGACATCCGGAGTCCTGTCTAGCCTGCTACAGCCCGGGTTACCGGAGTCCTGTTAGCCTAGTGCTACAGCCTGGATTCACACGTTGTTGACCGACATGCTCGAGGTTGATTCATGTATGCCTGTCCCCATGGGGTAGTGCCGCTTTGGGTTCACGACTAGCCATGTCGGCCCGGGTTCTTTGTCATATGGATGCTAGCGACACTATCATATACGTGAGCCAAAAGGCGCAAACGGTCCCGGGCCAGGTAAGGTGGCACCCGTGGAAATACCGTGCGTGAGGCCACAAAGTGATATGATGTGTTACATGCTAGATCGGTGTGACCTAGGATCGGGGTCCTGACAGCGTTGGTATCAGAGCCTGACTGCCTGTAGGATTACCAAGCCAAACTGGTCGAAGTCGTGTCTAGGAATGCTTTAGTTATATAAGGGAATTGATTGTGGAAGGGAACGTAAGGCTCTTTTTACTCCTTATACCTCATGGCCTTCTGATCTGAGTCAACCTCTTCTTCCTACGGGGATTAAGTACTAGGCTTCTCTTCTATCTCTCAGGATGACGTGTTACTAAACCGTAGTTGCCTAGGATTGTTGAGTTCAAGCCTCAGTTCAGTTCCTACTACTTCCATATGTTCATAGCTGGCACCCGAACCTTGATATGATGTTGTTAAGTGATTATGCCACCATCTTTGCAGGTTGTCTCAAATATTTTTGAGCAATTACAGCCGTTATGCTGTCCGAGTCATCCCAGGTTTCTAAATAGTCTGATGCATTTGCAAACCTTTTCCCCTGTTCCTGATGTCCATTTAGGCCAGGTCAATCACACTAATCGGTGAGTTGAGGTACTCCGTTGCCTCGGCATTTATGTTGGAACTGTTATTATGACCCTAGGTGTCTTAGAGGATCACCTAGTAATCGAACCATGTTTTGTGTCCCCAGTGTGTGATTCTGGCCATTATTCTCAAAAGCATCCCGTGATGCCATGTAGTGGTAGGTATTCTATCCCTGGGTTTTGAACCCGAGATTCACCCTACTTCATGTTGTTAGTATTTGCTAGTTCCCTTAAGATATTAGTAACCTTTGCGATAATCCTCGAGGTCCGTAGTATTTCCTTCTTCCAAATACTATGAACCACTTATGGCAGAAGTTCTTGAACCAAAGGATCACAACCAGAGTGCTCTTGATGAGTTCTCCATTCTATATTATGGCTCTGCCAGTTCTACCTTTCTGCATGGGTTATCCGGAAGAAATATGTTGAACTCGTTCGACATACTAACCTATGCATCCACAACTCAGAAAGTTATATGTTCCTTGAGTTGTTCCCCCCTTCAGTTATATTCCGACCTTCGTCTATTACTTGATAGTCAGAAGTAGTTGTGCATTTGTGTTCATCGGTGCCTTTTATTCTTGTGGTCCGTCGAGCCGTTCTATTTTGGAATGACTAGGAGAAACAAACGCCAGTACCTCATCCATTTCTGGGATCGGGTCAAAGTGGTTGTATTCCGCAGATCAAAATGCAACCCAGCTTTTGGTTCTGTTCTACCCTAAAGTATTACCCACTTTATGTCAAGAGCGTCGTAAGAATTGCACCTTCTCCTATGAATTCTTGACGCAACGATACTCTCTCCATCATTATTCATTTCTCGGTTTCAGTGTTGTTGCAACCGGAATGTCGACAAGTGAATCGTGGTGTGTGAAATCAATACTCCTAGCAACCCCGTTGCTTGGTAGTTAATGGACAATACCCTCATTCTTAGCGCGTTGGTTATTGAATTATCATTCTAAGACTGATCGTGCTACCTAGTCCATATTTCTGGTGCACACTTTGATCAATGGATTAGGATTGTGCCAATCCCTCACTCTTTGATCATATCGTCTTGCCCTGAAAAGCAAGATTGTTCTCGAGCTTAATAACATACCGGTGGTTCGTGATTTTCCGAACATCTTCTCGGAAGTGTTACCAGGTTGTCACCTGACCGCTATGTTGAGTTCGTGATCATGTTGATTTTCCTCCAAGCCACCCAATCTCCAAGAATCTGTGTGGGATACCCCTGAACTAGTTGGTTAAGCCAAACAATAACTTGGAGAGTTGGAAGATGAAAGCTTAATCCACTTAGTTCATCACTATGGGATATCTTTGTGTTTGTGTGTGTGTTGAAGAAAGATGATATCTCCATCGATTGGCCCTCGTGATCAGTTGTTGGATCTATTGCCTTGTCAAAACTTAGACTTGAGTATGGGCTATCGTCAAGTCAAATCAGAACAACGATGTTCGTAATGTTGTCTTACTCGTGGTTGATCCCTTGAGCATACACCATTATATCTTTTGGTCTGACCAATGCTATCACCGTGTTCACATGATGGTGGAAGTCCAGTGATATGAAAATTTCGATGAGTTGTTGTTGAGCCCATCAGCAGCATTTTGTCTCCCCCATGATTCATGTTGATCATCAACCTAGTGTTGAAAACTTTGTAAGCAATGACTTCATGTTCCGTTCATGAAGCTTACGCTTGGATGGAAGAAGTGACTTCCTCGATTTCACGTGCATTAGGTGTAAGTTGCCGCCATGAAATTGAGAAAGGTTTGTTTTGTTTCCCTTGGAATCATCCCAAATCAGTCATGCATATGTGCGAAATATTCTATGGTTTGGTAGATTAATTACCTCCACTCCATATGTGTTCCTAGCACACCAAGCCACTGATTGGTTTGTTCAAGGAGAAGAAGTTTCTTCTTAGGAGCTAGACTTACGCAAGGACTTCGATATCCTCATTGATGGTTCCCTCCTGAACTCGGTAGTGTTTCGTTGTAAGACTACCAGGTGGCCATGCTTGTCTAGGACAACGTGTTCACATGCTTGTAGCAGAGCCGGCTCATGTTTTGGAGCCTACTACCGTAGTTCATTTCCCCGAGAATCTCGCAACGTCGTCTCGTCGATTTGTGTTGCAAACCTTCATTTTCCTTTCTAGACTCGATGAGTCTGGAAAATCCTGACACCAACCAGATCTGAATCTCAGGCAGATATGATGGTTGGAGCATTTTCCAAGAACCATAATATTGGTCTCCTGATAACCGGTAAAGTGGATGTTGTGGCCAACACATCCAGCCGGAAGACCTATTATTGTAGTATCTCGGTTGAAGAAAGTTGGCCACCTTCCCATAAGGATTTCGTAGGATTTAATCCAGAAGTTGTTCCTTATGGATCTGTTGTATTCCGAAGTCCGACCACTACTTGGTGGCTATGTCGATGCTTAAAGCATGACCGTGGTAACCAGTACATCAAGGAGAACATTAGAAGCGGAGTGCTAAATGTCTCTCGGTCGATCATCTAGATTTTGCTTCCTTGGCTTCGCTAAGGTGAAATCTGAGAGAGTGTTATCTTTCTTTGCACCTGCATTTTCCGCCATTATTCATCATGGTAGCATGTTGTGTTGCCAGGATCCTTGACACGGATATTGGCAGAACCTTGATGAATATGGAAATGCTCAAGTTCTTGAGAGCACGCTCAGGCACTAGGTTCTGATGTTGTCGTCAACTGGATTGTGCCTCCGTCCTCTCAGTTGTGCGATAGCCATCCAATTGGTGGAATCACCTTTGCCGGTGAACCTTCTCCCCAGTTACTAGAATCATTCCCAACATTTGCATTTTGTTCCAGCCTGCACCTCAGTAGTTTTGTTCAGGATCATCTTCAAAAGTGGACTTACCATAGGTCCCATCCATTTCCGATGATAAGCAAAAATCATCCATTGCGTTGTCTTCAACAAGGTAGTCCACATCATCCATCCTAGTCCGAGTATGTCATTCTTTTGAACTCCTTCCACTGATCGTTTGTGATTGCCTTAGGCTGGTATAAAGAGTTTCTATGATCTCCGAATCAAAAGTAATTCTTTTTGCCACTTAAGGGAATAATTCTGCGAGTCACCTTCCTTAAGATGTCTCGTTATGGTATCCTGGCAATTATCTCCTCGCTACTTTGAAACCATGCATCATCCTACTCCAGCGTGGGTTTGTTGCGTACCAAATTGAACCTTGTCATCTGCTTCTTCTCATTGATTCTGATATGTGCCTTGTGTCTCAACTCAAGAGGTGTTTTTAAGTCTCATTCCGTGGAGTTGATCTTGTATCCACCCCTGTGAGGTTGTCTTGCTCTCTTGTCACCGTGTTGGATGAAGCTCTCGAAGCAAAGATGTCAAGATCGACATGATGCAATGAATCAACATCTTCGAGAAGGGCAATCGGATCATGAAGGTTCTTTATTGGCGTTCCCTCTGTTTTCTTACCTCATGTCTTGAATCTCGGGCCGAGATTCTTGTTTAGTGGGGGTGAGCTGTCACATCCCTAGCCCTACTTTGGCCTTGGACCAGCTTGGTGGTTGCATCATGTTTAAATTCAAATGAAATTTGAATTGAGGAATTTCCAAGCCTCAGAATCCCTTTAAAAATGATCAAGATAAAATTTCTTCAAATAAGTCCAAGAAAATGTTCCTGTTTTCTCTAAAAATATTGGCAAGAGGTAAAAATTCAAACCAATATTTTAGGGTTCACAGAAATAATTATTTGGGCCTTTGAATTAAGTCAATACTTATTTAAATTGGAGCTACTAATTCCTATAAATATTTGGTAGCTCCAAATATTCTGAAACTTGGTGAGGGCCTCTGGTTTAAATCAGATAGTGCCCATAAAAGTTTGCAGAATTTTATAAAGTGTTTAGTATTTAAAATAAGTCAAAACATACTGCAAAAAAATAGAAAACAGAATAAATTAGAGAGAGAGAGAGAGTGATCACCTGGCAAAGCCCCCCTAGGCCCAGCCCAACGGCCCAGCCCACCAGAGCCAGGCGCCAGTCGTCTCCTTCCTTTGCCAGGAGGACGACGGCGTGGCGCACGCACAGGAGGCGAAGCCACCTCCTGCTTCCACCTCCTGCTTCCTCCCACTTCGATCCGTCGCGTTTGGAAACGCCCGAGCCCCCCTGGTCCTTCCCCTCTCTCACAGCTCACTCTCCCCTCCTCTCCCTCGCTCTCTCCCACGACGGCCGACGCGGCCAAGGAAGCGCCGCCGTGAACCACCGCGCTCCCCGACCCCCTCTCGCCTTTCCGGGTTGCGTGGAAGCTCCGCCACTGTCGCCTACGCCCTCTGCACCGAGCCAAGCGAGCTGGGAAGCACCGCAACGCCCCCGAGCGTCGTCGTCTTCATCTCCGGTGCCCGGAGATCGCCGTCGTCAATTCGCCATTGCCGAAGCTTCCCCGAGCCCGCTGAGCTACTCATCGACCTCCCTGTGAGCTCCCGAGCATTTCCCCCTTCTCCCCGCAGTGAATCTCTTCCCCTAACTAGCCTAGCCACTGGAGCCGTGAGCTCCTCGCCGCCGGCCATGGCACCGTTGTGGCTAGAGCCAAAGTGGCTCGAAGCCAAGCTCACCTTTGTGCTCAGCGCACCACCAGGAGCCCGTAGCCACCACCAGCTCCTCCTCCCGTGCACCGCAGCATCGATCCCGCGAACACCCGAACGCCGGCCGCCGCATTCGTGCTCGCCGGCGTCATCTCCGGCCACCCCCGCACCCACCGCCTACACCACTCGACGCGCGAGTCCACTAGCAGCACGCAGCACGCCTCCGCCGTTGTTTTGGTCGCCGGAGCGCGATACCCACGCTGCTCCGCCGCGTCTGGCCTCACCGGCGACTCGACGCCGGCGAGTTGACCCCGCCGACCACGTTTGACCACGGGTGGGCCCAGTTTGATCCCTGGGTCAATGACAGGTAGGGCCCAACCCTGCTGCCTAATTAGGATTAGTGCTAATTAATATTTTAGTTAACAAATTACACTGACACGCGGGACCCACTGTCAGGTTTGACCTGGACCGACCAGTTGACTTGCAGACGTGGTGCTGATGTCACCCTGACATCATAAACCTTTTTCTGGAATTAAAACAAATCAGAAATGATTTATAAATTTCAGAAAATACCCCCAAACTTCAAAAATTCATAGTAATTCAACCGTAACTCCAAATGAAATAAAGTATATATGAAAAATTATCAGAAAAATTCAAGGAATCCATCTGTGTCAGTTGCATGCATGTTTGAACAAGTTAACCTCACATAATAGGACAATTCATGTTTATGGAATAAATAGTAATTAGTTTTGGAGTTGGATTTTGCTATAGGTTTGAATTCCACTTCAATGAATATGACTAACTGTTGCACTAGGTCAATTCAGTACCTTAATATGACATATCATTCATATGTATGTGCATTGCATTGATTGTGGTTCCCTTTTGTGTTTGCCGGTGGTTGTTCCCTCTCGGTAGACATTCGTTCCGACGATGTGATCGATGACACCGATGAAGAGCTATACTATCTTCAGAAGTGCCAGGCAAGCAAACCCCCTTGTTCATTCCGATACAAGCCCACTCTCTCGCTCCTGCTCTCCTTTACTGCATTAGGACAACAACGATCATCTGCTACTTGTTGCGGTAGTTGAACCCCTTATCCTCTGCATGACCTGTCATTGCCATAGTAAATAGATGAAACCCACTAGCATGAGTAGGAGTTGTTTGAGCCCTGATGTGCCTACTCATTCATGCTTGTTTGTCATGCCTGCTACTGCTTAGAGTTGGGTCAGGTCTGATTCATCGGGATGAATCGGAGGTGTGTAAACATGTCCTACTGTTGAGAGCTAAGTGTGTGAACACGATTTTGTAAAGGTAGCGGTGAGAGGCCATGTAGGAGTACATGGTGGGTTGTCTCATTGCAGCCGTCCTCAGGAACTGAGTTCTGTGTTTGTGATCCATGAACAGTTACTACCACACATTGGGTTCCGATAACTGGCCCCTCTCGGCTTATTAATCAACTCGATCTCTGTCCAGGAGTTGCAACTAGTTTCTGGTGTTGGTAGGTAGTGTTAGTAGTCTACCAAGTGGCACCCGGTACAGGTGGGCTTGGGACAGACTAGGCACCGTGGCACGGTGTACCAAGTGGCACCCGGATGGTGGGCTTGGGAACCCTGCACACATCGTTTGGGGCCGTGAGCGACACCCCGGCCGGATCTCCTTGCGGATGGAACCCGAATAGGCGATAAACCTGGACGAGAGACTTGTTGGTTAGTCAGGTCGTGGCCGACTCCCTCGCCCGGCTTCCGCTTGAAGGTTGCCGAGGTACATGACGTGTACAGGGCTATAAGTGGCGAGAGCGTGTGTGAAGAAGTACACCCCTGCAGGGTTATCATTATCTATTCGAATAGCCGGATTCCTCGGATATGGAAACTTGGACCCCTTGCATAGTTCATAGACAAGTGAAAGTGGATACTCTAAAACTCGCAAGATAAGTGTGAGTACTATGGATGGCCTTCTCGTAGGGAGACGAGAGCGGATCCATAGTGGTGTATTGAATGGTGAATATGTGGACTCGTGTGCGCCACCTCAAAAGAGTTACTTGCAGTCGTAGTTCAGGTTAGCCACTGAGTCAAAGCTGGCTTGCTGCAGTTAAACTCCACCCCCCCCTTTGTTGATACAGATGCATATGTAGTTAGTTCTGATGTAAGTCTTGCTGGGTACATTTGTACTCACGTTTGCTCAATTTATGTTTTGCAGAGAGACTCCAGTCTCGCTAGTAGTTCCGCGTGGACTTCGACGTTAGCTTGATACCTCAGCTACGATCTTGTGCCCTCGACAGGATTTGGTAGATAGTCAGGCTTCTTAGCCTTTTTCATTTATAGATGTCTGTACTCAGACATGTTAAGCTTCCGCATGTGTTTGATTTGTATGCTATGATTGTTGGGTCATGAGACCCATGCTTGTAATATCTGGCTCTTCGGAGCCTAATGAATTAATACTTGAGTCGTAGAGTCTTGTTGTGATGCCATGTTGTATTTACACATATCGAGCATATTGTGTGTATGATTGAAATGCTTGGTATGTGTAGGATCCGACAACCTAGTTGTTTATCCTTCGCAGCCTTTCTTATGGGGAAATGTAGTCTAGTGTTCCTCGAGCCATAGTAGTCCGCTACAGCCCGGTTCACCGGAGTCCTGCTAGCCCAGCACTACTGTTCAGGACGCTTGACTGGCCGGCATGTGTTTCACTTCGTTCCTGTGTCTGTCCCTTCGGGGAAATGTCACGCGGTGACATCCGGAGTCCTGTCTAGCCTGCTACAGCCCGGGTTACCGGAGTCCTGTTAGCCTAGTGCTACAGCCTGGATTCACACGCTGTTGACCGACATGCTCGAGGTTGATTCATGTATGCCTGTCCCCATGGGGTAGTGCCGCTTTGGGTTCACGACTAGCCATGTCGGCCCGGGTTCTTTGTCATATGGATGCTAGCGACACTATCATATACGTGAGCCAAAAGGCGCAAATGGTCCCGGGCCAGGTAAGGTGGCACCCGTGGAAATACCGTGCGTGAGGCCACAAAGTGATATGATGTGTTACATGCTAGATCGGTGTGACCTAGGATCGTGGTCCTGACAGTCGCGTCACGCCCGCCGCTGCCACGCTCCTCCCAGGGCCGCGCCGACCTGCTCCTCCCCGTCACCGCTCGCTTCCCCGCTGGCGCCCGTGCCCTGGAAGCCCGCATCGCGCCCCGCCTCGCCTCGCTGCACCACTGCTGCTGCTGCTCAACATCGCCGACGCTCGCCTTTACCTTGCGGTCGAGCACGCCCCCGCCCCGTACCCTATGCGCTCCAGGGCCGTCCGTGCCCGCACGTCCCCTGCTCCTAGACGCTACGCCGCGGCCCACATCCTGCTGCTGCGCCTGCTGCTGCTCCGTGCGGCACCCGCCCGTGCGTCGCCTCGCCTTCGCCCCGCTCCGCCCGCACGCCTCTGCCTCCAGTCCCGCAGGCCACCGCAGCACCGGCGACCAACTCCGGCACCCCGTCGCGCCACGGCGACCGTCGCCCGCGTGCCCGGGTCCACCCCATCGGGCGCCTGGCGCTACACGCCCGTAACCGCACAGCCCGCTAACCCACTAAGGCCCCAGGGGCCTATGACATGGGGGCCCCGCCCAGAATGATTTAAAAAAAATGAATATTTAAAAAATTAATTAATAATTAATAATTAGATTAATTAATTAATTAAGTTAATTAACCCTAATTAACTAATTTAATTAACTAGTTAGTTAATTACACAGTAATTAAATTAGTTAGACCCTAATTAGACTAAAGAGTCATTGACGAACGGGACCCGCCTGTCAGGTTGACCAGGTCAATGCTGACGTCATGCTGATGTCAGCAAACACTATTCTGGATAATGTTGATTTAAATATTTATATAAATCCTAAAATGATTAAAACTTTAGAAAATCATATAAAATAAACCGTAGCTCAGATGAAAATACTTTCTACATGAAAGTTGCTCAGAACGACGAGACGAACCCGGATACGCAGCCCGTTCGTCCTCCACGCATCCCTAGCATAGCAAACTCGCAACTTTCCCCCCCTCCGGCTCCTCTGCCCGAAAACGCGAAAACACCGGGATACTTTCCCGGATATTTCCCCCCTTCACCGGTATCACCTCATACCGCGTTAGAGCACCTCTAGCACCGATACTTGTCATGTCATGCATCGCTATGCATCTGCTTGCTTAAATATTTATTGTTTCTTCCCCCTCTTCTCTCGCTAGACACCGAGACCGACGCCGCTGCTACCCAGTACGACTACGGAGTTGACGACCCCTCTCTCTTGCCAGAGCAACCAGGCAAGCCTCCCCTTTGATCACCAGATATCACCTACTCTTCTCTATACTGCTTGCATTAGAGTAGTGTAGCATGTTACTGCTTTCCGTTATTCCTATCCTGATGCATAGCCTGTCCTTGCTACTACTGTTGTTACCATTACCTGCTATCCTACTGCTTAGTATAGGATGCTAGTGTTCCATCAGTGGCCCTACACTCTTGTCCGTTTGCCATGCTATACTACTGGGCCGTGATCACTTCGGGAGGTGATCACGGGCATATCCTATATACTTTACACTGTTACATTACCTGTGGTACTGTTTGGAGATGGGGGCTAAAGGGGCAGGTGGTTCCACCCAGGTAGTGGTGGGCCTGGGATTCCCGACGGCCCCCGACTGTTACTTTGTGGCGGAGCGACAGGGCAGGTTCCGACCACCTAGGAGAGAGGTGGGCCTGGCCCTGGTCGGCGTTCGCGGATACTTAACATGCTTAACGAGATCTGGGTATTTGATCTGAGTCTGGCCATTTGGTCTATACGCACTAACCATCTACGCGGGAGTAGTTATGGGTATCCCGGCGTCGTGGTATCAGCGGAAGCCTTCGTGATGTCAGCGACTGAGTGGCGCGCGCCGGATTGGACCGTAAGCCTGCTCTTGTATTAAGGGGGCTAGTTCTGCTTCCGGCCGCGTTCGCAACATGCAGGTGTGCAAAGGGCGATGGGCCCAGACCCCTGCGCCATAGGTTTTAGACCGGCGTGCTGACCTCTCTGTTGGGCCTAGGTAGGGCTGCGACGTGTTGATCTTCCGAGGCCGGGCATGACCCAGAAAAGTGTGTCTGGCCAAATGGGATCGAGCGTGTTGGGGTATGTGGTGCACCCCTGCAGGGAAGTTTATCTATTCGAATAGCCGTGTCCCTCGGTAAAAGGACGACCCGGAGTTGTACTTTGACCTTATGATAACTAGAACCGGATACTTAATAAAACACACCCTTCCAAGTGCCAGATACAACCGGTGATCGCTCTCTCACAGGGCGACGAGGGGAGGATCATCGGTTAGGATTATGCTATGCGATGCTACTTGGAGGACTTCAGTCTATTCTCTTCTACATGCTGCAAGACGGAGGCTGCCAGAAGCGTAGTCTTCGACAGGATTAGCTATCCCCCTCTTGTTCTGGCATTCTGCAGTTCAGTCCACTGATATGGCCCTTTACACATATACCCATGCATAGGTAGTGTAGGTCCTTGCTTGCGAGTACTTTGGATGAGTACTCACGGTTGCTTTCTCCTTCTTTTCCCTCTATCCCTTCTACCTGGTTGTCGCAACCAGATGTTGGAGCCCAGGATCCAAACGCCACCTTCGATGACGACTCCTACTACATCGGAGGTGCCTACTACTACGTGCTGCCCGCTGACGACGACCAGGAGTAGTTAGGAGGATCCCAGGCAGGAGGCCTGCGCCTCTTTCGATCTGTATCCCAGTTTGTGCTAGCCATCTTATGGCAACTTGTTTAACTTATGTCTGTACTCAGATATTGTTGCTTCCGCTGACTCGTCTATGATCGAGCTCTTGTATTCGAGCCCTCGAGGCCCCTGGCTTGTAATATGATGCTTGTATGACTTATTTTATTTGTAGAGTTGTGTTGTGATATCTTCCCGTGAGTCCCTGATCTTGACCGTACACGTTTACGTGTATGATTAGTGTACGATCGAATAGGGGGCGTCACAATCGCTTCCTCATAGTTCGTAGGTTCATCATGGTCTAGTAACATGACTTCCAGAACAGGATTATCGTACCACTTTGGTGCGGACCGTACTCTAGTTGACCTACGAGGTTCGATAGTCACTTGATCTGAAGTTTCATGATCATCATCATTAGCTTCCTCACTAATTGGTGTAGGAATTACTGGAACTGATTTCCGTGACGAACTACTTTCTAATTCAGGAGAAGGTACAATTACCTCATCAAGTTCTACTTTCCTCCCACTCACTTCTTTCGAGATAAACTCCTTCTCTAGAAAGGATCCATTCTTAGCAACAAAATATCTTGTCTTCGGATCTGTGACAGAAGGTGTACCCAACAATTTATTTTGGGTATCCTATGAAGACGCACTACTCCGATTTGGGTTCGAGCTTATCACTTTGAAACTTTTTCACATAAGCGTTGCAACCTCAAACTTTAAGAAACGATAGCTTTGGTTTCCTGCCAAACCATAGTTCATACGGTGTCATCTCAACGGATTTAGATGGTGTCCTACTTAACGTGAATGCAACTGTCTCTAATGCATAACCCCAAAACGATAGTGGTAAATCGGTAAGAGACATCATAGACCGCACCATATCCAATAAAGTACGATTACAACGTTCAGACACACCATTATGCTGTGGTGTTTCAGGTGGCGTGAGTTGCGAAACTATTCCACATTGTTTCAAATGAAGACCAAACTCGTAACTCAAATATTCGCCTCCGCGATCAGATCGTAGAAACTTTATTTTCTTGTTACGATGATTTTCCACTTCACTCTAAAATTCTTTAAACTTTTCAAATGTTTCAGATTTATGTTTCATTAAGTAGGTATACCCATATCTGCTCAAATCATCTATGAAGGTCAGAAAATAACGATACCCACCGCGAGCCTCAACACTTATCGGAGCGCATACATCAGTATGTATTATTTCCAATAAGTCAGTCGCTCGCTCCATTGTTCTGGAGAACGGAGTCTTAGTCATCTTGCCCATGAGGCATGGTTCGCAAGCATCAAGTGATTCATAATTAAGTGATTCCAAAAGTCCATCAGCATGGAGTTTCTTCATGTGATTTACACCAATATGACCTAAACGGCAGTGTCACATATAAGTTGCACTATGATTATTGCATCTTTTGGCTTCAATATTATGAATATGTGTATCACTACGATCGAGATTCAATAAACCATTTATATTGAGTGTATGACCATAGAAGGTTTTATTCATGTAAATAGATTAACAATTATTCTTTGACTTAAATGAATAACCGTATTGTAATAAACATGATCCAATCATATTTATACTCAACACAAACACCAAATAACATTTATTTTAGGTTCAACACTAATCCCGAAGGTAAAGGGAGTGTGCGATGGTGATCTTATCAACGTTGGAATCACTTCCAACTCACATAATCACTTGGCCCTTAACTAGTCTCTGTTTATTTTGCAACTCCCGTTTCAAGCTACTACTCTTAGCAACCGAACCAGTATCAAATACTGAGGGGTTGTTATAAACATTAGTAAAGTACACATCAATAACATGTATACCAAATATACCTTTGTTCACTTTGCCATCCTTCTTATCCGCCAAGTATCTAGGGCAGTTCCACTTCTAAGTTCCACTTCTAGTGACCATTTCCTTTGTAGTAGAAGCACTCAGTTTCAGGCTTGGGCTTCTTCATGGGAGTGGAAACTTGCTTGCCATTATTCTTGAAGTTCCCTTTCTTTTCCTTGCCCTTTTACTTGAAACTAGTGGTCTTGTCAACCATCAACACTTGATGCTTTTCTTGATTTCTACCTTCGCCGGTTTCAGCATCGCGAAGAGCTTGGGAATCGTTTCCGTTATCCCTTGCATATTATAGTTCATCACGAAGTTCTAGTAACTTGGTGATAGTGACTAGAGAACTATGTCAATCACTATCTTATCTGAAAGATTAACTCCCACTTGATTCAAGTGATTGTAGTACTCAGACATTCTGAGCACATGCTCACTAGCTGAGCTATTCTCCTCCATCTTGTAGGCAAAGTGCTCCCTCCGTCCGAAAATACTTGTAATCAAAATGGACAAAAAGGGATGTATATAGAACTAAAATACATCTAGATACATCCCCCTTTATTCATTTTGATGACAAGTATTTCCATACGGAGGGAGTACTTGTCAGAGGTCTCATACCTCTTGATTCGGGCACGAGTCTAAAATACCACCAATTTCAGCTCTTGGAACATCTTATATGCTCCGTGGCGCTCAAAATGATTTTGAAGTCCCAGTTCTAAGCTGTAAAACATGATGCACTAAACTATCAAGTAGTCATCATACCAAGCTTGCCAAACGTTCATAATGTCTGCATCTGCTCCTGCAATAGGTCCGTCCCCTAGCGGTGCATCAAGGATATAATTCTTCTGTGCAGCAATGAGGATAATCCTTAGATCACGAATCTAGTCCGCATCATTGCTACTAACATCTTTCAACATAGTTTTCTCTAGGAACATATCATAAATAAAACGGGGAAGCTATACGCGAGCAATTGATTTACAACATAGATATGCAAATACAATTAGGACTAAGTTCATGATAAATTTTAGTTCAATTAATCATATTACTTAAGAACTCCCACTTAGATAGACAGCCCTCTAATCATCTAAGTGATCACGTGATCCATATCAACTAAACCATGTCCGATCATCATGTGAGATGGAGTAATTTTCAATGGTGAACATCACTATGTTGATCATATCTACTATATAATTCACGCTCGACCTTTCGGTCTCAGTGTTCCGAGGCCATATCTGCATATGCTAGGCTCGTCAAGTTTAACCCGAGTATTCTACATGTGCAAAACTGGCTTGCACCCGTTGTATGTGAACGTAGAGCTTATCACACCCGATCATCACGTGGTGTCTCAGCACGAAGAACTGTCGCAACGGTGCATACTCAGTGAGAACACTTGTACCTTGAAATTTAGTGAGAGATCATCTTATAATGCTACCGCCGAACTAAGCAAAATAAGATGCATAAAGGATAAACATCACATGCAATCAAATATAAGTGATATGATATGACCATCATCATCTTGTGCCTTTGATCTCCATCTCCAAAGCACCGTCATGATCACCATTGTCATCGGCTTGACATCATGATCTCCATCATCTTGATCTTTATCAACGTGTAGTCACATGGTCGTCTCGCCATCTATTGCTTTTGCAACTATTGCTATCGCATAGCGATAAAGTAAAGCAATTATATTGCGTTTGCATCTTATGCAATAAAGAGATAACCATAAGGCTCTTGCTAGTTGCCGATAATTTTAACAAAACATGATCATCTCATACAACAATTTATATCTCATCATGTCTTGACCATATCACATCACAACATGCCCTGCAGAAACAAGTTAGACGCCCTCTACTTTGTAGTTGCAAGTTTTATGTGGCTGCTACGGGCTGAGCAAGAACCGTTCTTACCTACGCATCAAAAACCACAACGCGGTATAGTGATTGCTTTTTGATCTTCAGAAAGAATCCTGTTCATTGGATTCGATTCAACTAAAGTTGAAGAAACTGACACCCATCAGCCACCTGCGTGCGAAGCACGTCGGTAGAACCAGTCTCGCATAAGCGTACGCGTAATGTCGGTCTGGGCCGCTTCATCCAACAATACCGCCGAATCAAGAATCAACTAGTGACGGCAAGCAATATGTATATACCCACGCCCACAACTCCTTTGTGTTCTACTCGTGCATATAACATCTATGCATAAACTTGGATCGGATGCCACTGTTGGGGAACGCAGTAATTTTAAAAATTTCCTACGCACACGCAAGATCTATCATGGTGATGCATAGCAACGAGAGGGGAAGAGTGTTGTCCATGTACCCTCGTAGACCGTAAGCAGAAGCGTTATGACAATGCGGTTGATGTAGTCGTACGTCTTCACGATCCGACCGATCCTAATACCGAAAGTACGGCACCTCCGCGATCTGCACACGTTCGGCTAATGATGTGATCCCGTTCATCAAATGACAACACATGTCCATGGCTAGGAAACTTAACCATCTTTGATTAACGAGCTAGTCAAGTAGAGGCATACTAGGGACACTCTGTTTGTCTATGTATTCACACATGTACTAAGTTTCCGGTTAATACAATTCTAGCATGAATAATAAACATTTATCATGATATAAGGAAATATAAATAACAACTTTATTATTGCCTCTAGGGCATATTTCCTTCACATCCAACCATCTCCCTCAAATGCCCCCACATTTGAAATAGTTCAAATGTGAATTACAAACAAAATTTAAAATAGTTTAAATATTAAATGCAAATTTAATGACATTTAACAAGTTTCAACCGAAGTACTTCAAATTAACCTAAACCTAAGTCACGATCATCTCCTAGGCATGGCCTTTGAGGCCAACGACAGCGTCGTCAACGCCACGCCAGTGAAGGAAGGCGCTCCAACGGTCTCGACATCCGTCCCTGGCCATTGTGTCACACTCGTGATGCATATACTCGACTGTCTCCTCTGCCTTGTACCGCCTCTCGTCGGCTTGGAGGCGAATCTCGCGCTGGGACTTGGCCAACCTGACGCGGAGGAGATGATCGTTCAACTGGCGCCGGTGGCGGGCGTCCTTCCCCATGGTGGTCTTGGACCAATCAAGGGGCCAAGCCTCCGCAAGGATCCAGGGCAGCGGCGCCCGTGTCTTGGTGAACAACGCCAAACACTCCGCCTGGCACACTTCTGCCTCAGTAAGGCATTTCGAGCCCGTTGACGACGAGGACGACACATCACGTGATCTGTCGCCACCGAGATAGTACTTGAGGCAAGTGTGCGGCTTTGGCAGGGACCAAGCCCGCTCTTGCTTCATCAGGACGGCGATGCGTGAGGGGACGGATGCACCCAACATCCGGTCTGGACACCACGGTTGCGTGAAGGGGGTGGCGGCATCGGGCCACGGCCGAGTTTCACGGCTCAGTGCGGAGATGATGCTGGAACTCACTGTCTGCCTTTCCCGGTTACAAGAACAAGGAAAAAAGTTCCTAGTAAAATGTGCTTGTGCATGTATTTTTGTCAACGGGGAGAAAACAGGAGATTGAGAGTTATCGATGATTTGGCACACAGATAGAATGATCAGATGAATCCCCAAACACAAAACAAAATGACTAGCCACAAGTCTTGGTGAGTACTATTTTTCTATATACTTAGTCAAAGTTTATGAGTTTGATTTAAGATAAAATTAATATGCTTAGAGGAGCTGAAGCATGGTTTTGCAAAAAGGAGGGAGAGTAAAATATAAGTTTGTGGTGAGGGGTCCAAGGTTGAGTCTGTGGACATTTGATGACTCCCGTTTGAATGACAAAAAGTGTTTAAACTGTTTGATCCAAACATTTAAGGGCAATTTGGTAACCCACGTCCAAGCTGCCCTTATGATGCGTGCCGGACGTTTTCTCGGGCGGCCGGCCTGCGCGAGTCGGCCTTCAGTTCACGCCGAACGAGGCCGCAGGGGTTTGGCGACCGCACCGTGCAGCTCTGCAAGTGCACGCATGGAGGACGCCGCCGCCAGTTCACGGTTCATCTCCCCCGGGCCGACCACTTGTGCCCTCCGTGGCTCTGTGCTTCGTCCGTGCAGCGCGCGTCGCTCTCGCCCAGATCACGCCCATGATTGACCTTGCGGTGTCCGTTTTGATCTCACGCGCCGTCGGTCCATCACCCGGATCCCTTTGCGTGATCCGCCATACAACCCTTTCTTTGATTTTTGCGTGAGCCTTTGCGAGCTCTGAAGCTCAGCTCGTCATAGAGTGACGATTAACCGCGGTCAGAAAGGAAAAAACCGAGTGACGTTTACTCACCCGTGTCAGCAACCGCGTGCGAGTGAGTTTTCACGCTTGGACAGGCATGGAAGTTCTTTCCTTGCTCTCACATCACCTGATTTTTAGCGTCGGAGATAACCTAAATTAATCATGGCCGTCGCCGCACTTTGTTACTTTCAGCATCACATCGCTCATGCCAAACTCAATTCCGATTATCCCTCTTAGGGTTTGAAGCCGTTGCTCTATGCTGTACAATCTAGTTAATTAGTAATTGGAAGGAAAAAAAGTAATTCGACGCGGATCTTTGGAACATGGTCAATGCACCCGATTTGTAAAATCATTTTTCTAATTTTTTAATTAAGAGTCATTTTCTTAAAAAACTTTTGTGTAACAAAACATGACCTAGTGTAATACCTGTGTGACAATTTTGTGAAGGAATGACTCTCATAGTATTTTTCTTAAATTCAATTCAAAATATAAAATATTTTTTATAGTTCAAATGGCAAGATGTTTTTATAGTCTCAAAATATTAGACGTTTTTATATACTATTGTGGCAGGATAAATGGCAAGATGTGCCTTTTTCTTTGGACGCGAATTTTTAGGACATGGTGCCACGCGAGGTCTTAATCTAGGCCGGCCATTTGTGCTTTAAGATCCTCAGATTATATAGCGACTTTTGGATACTGATGCACGGTATTCCATATATGCATAAATACTGGGCTAGAATACGACGCTTCACTAGGCCAGGGGAGTAAATGTGGGCGTATTTATACCTTGGCCAGGTCAATTATTAATGTTCCAAAACAGGTCAGGGATATCATTACTCGGGTACACCCAGGTACTAGTAGCTGTCTGTGAGGGAATAACTTCATGGATTAATGTTGCATCTGCCGAAGGTTGTCCTGTTCATGCACTTTCAAGAAAAGGCTGTCCTGTCCATCTCCTAACGTTAGAGTCCTGCATGCAAAACCCCACAAAAAATAGTCCTGCATGCAAAGGTCTGCACGACTGCTCCTACCACGAGAACGAACGACAATCAGTATGTGCATGGAGTAGTAGTTTTGTAGATAAGTGTAAATATAGGATAGGTAATGTCATCAGGAAACAACTTTGATTATCACGGGGATACTCCAAAAAGTATATCAAATCATCATTTTGAAAAAAATGCAGTCTCGATTATTTGTTTTAGGTGGACTAGTTTAATCTTATGTAGTGGACATATTTTAAAAAATTAAAATCTTGGATTTCTAAAATTTTAATTTTTTTACTGCAATTTAGGAACCTTAATCATGTGTATGCACATGCATAACTTAATATGGAGATAGACCTAAGCTGATTTAGCATAGTTAAAAGTTCACACTAATTAGCTTACTTAATACACATTTCTGTTGCAGCCATAGAGGGTGGTGCACTCGTAAATATGTAATGGGGCAGCACGTAGTAAGACAAGAGGGTAGTGTGGTGCATTAATCCTAGTAAATGAGTTGGTCAGGTGTGTTGCAGGACTGCTTCAATGAAACACTAACTTCGCTGTGGGGCATGCACACTTATTGACTGATAGATACAATGCATATACAAGATCAATTCGTCCCACTAAATTCTATATACGTGAGATACGGCACAAATCCCAAAGAAATAGAGGGTGTGGATTACAGCCTCGCGTGGCACCATGTCTACTCAAGAATTATCGTTTTTCTTTCTACTACTGCTCAGTTTATGAGTCTTTTTAGACCTTAAGACTTTGTTACGTTTTTATTTAATATATGGCTGCATGCATCAATTGATGCAGATGCCGGGGGTCATCCTTTTTTTTTAAAAGGCAAGATGTGCCACTTATCACCAAATATCCTCAGTTTATTCTCTTTTGCCAAAGATCAAAACATTTCTGTGGCACAAGCAATACAACATGCTGATGATGATATATATGAGATGTTTCACCTGCCTATGTCCTCAATTGATGTCCAGCAAAGCATTCAGCTGCTAGAAACTCTCAGCAGTTAATAAGTAGGAACATAACAAATGATACATGGAACTTCTATTGGCCTAACAACAAGTATTCCACCAAACGAATTTATCTTGAAATTTGTAGGAATCTACCATATGCACCCAAGTCCTTCAAATGGATTTGGAAATCAGCATAAAATTCTTCTTCTGGCTTTTAATCCAAGACAGATTAAACATCAGAGATCTTCTGACTAGGAAGATTTTTTTAGTGAGAATTCCAGATGTGTTCTCTGTGAACAAGAGCCCAATGAGGATTAAATCCATCTGTTTTTCTCTTGTGATTTTAGTCAGGATTTTTGGATATCCATGGGGATAGAATGGAACACTGATATGACTTGCATAGATATGCTAATGGAGGCAAAACAGAGACTGAATTTGTCATGCTTCAAGGAATGTCTCCTAGCTAGATGTTGGAGTATATGGACACACAAGAATGGGATCATATTTGATCAGCAGCACAAAAATTTGGGACACTGCATAGATAGTTTGAAGTAACACTTCGCAATGATCATTAAAAAAGCCAAACCCAGCTTGAAGGAGGGCATGCAATTTTTGCTCAAAAAAAGAGCTCAAATTTGAATTGCAAAAACGTCTTATATTTTGGGATGGAGGTAGTACCGATTTTCTTTTTCATCGCCCAAAATGCCACATAAATCATTTCTTCATCAAATTTTTCACACAAGTATTAGGCTAAGTCATGTTCGTCAAAAAAAGTTTCGGAAATTTTCAACTCTTTAATAAAAATCCAGTTCAGGTGCAATGGGACTCTAGACTCAATGGGGAATTCCATTCACAAGAACAATCAATTAGCATCATTTTAGTCATATTTGGTGCATAGCTACCTCCTGCTAATTTTACAACGGTCATGGCAGTCCACTCTCCCACTTTTGACGTTCTTGTGATGTATGATTTACATGATGTAAAAACATGCGGGATTAGAATAAAGAGAGTAGGAATTGAATATCATGAACATGCCGAATCCTTTGTTAAGTAAAATCTAATGAATGCATAATTGAAGATTCTGGATTGCGCCACTACAAAACTCAAGTATTTTTTTCCAAAATACTGGGTGCATGCTACAGTTTTTTGTGGGAAAAAAAACTGTCAAAACAGTGCATGCCATAGTTGTCGTGAGATAAAATTAAGGAAAAAACCATGTGATTGGACTTAAGGATTTACAAAAAGTATAGTATTTCATATGGTTTCTAGTAATCTCTCTAGTCCTTTTCACTCCGCATATAAGATTTGTCTCGAGTCAGAGTTCTATAAATTTTAACCATATTTATAGTAAAAAAACATCAACATCTACAGTTTTAAAGTTATACAATATAAAAATTAAATTCATGATGCATCTAACGATGATGATTTTATATTGTGAATGTTGATACTCCCTCCATTCCAAAATATAGCCCGTACTTCCCGATGTCCAACTTTGACCATAAATTTAACCAATGAGACCGACTGCGGCGGGAGAATAGATTATATAATTAAAAACTTCTTTTGAATACGAATTCACTGGTTTAACTTTTGCTCCCGCCGCAGTCGGTCTCGTTGGTTAAATTTATATTCAAAGTTGAAGCATGGGAATAGAAGAAGCACTATATTTTGAAATGGATGGGGTATATTTTTTTTATAAAGTTAATCAAACTTTAGACAAATCTTATATGCGGAGTAAAAAAACCAGAGTTATCTCCTACCTTTGAACCAACTAAGCCATTGACTCACTATTATCGGAAAGTTTGCTAAGCTCCGCTAAACCCGTTGCGACCAATTTCTTTGTCATGTTTTATGCCTGCCACAATTTATAATGAAAAGTCTGGTAGATGTCGGAGTTTGAAGCAGACATGCTCCTAGTACTGTTTCAACTAACCGTGGTATATTTTCAACTAGAGAAGTCATGCTAAAAAGGTGGAAAGTGTGGGTGCCATGAATTATACCACGTTCAAGGTTACATGAAATAACTATACTGAGCGAAAGATTGTGGAAGTCGCCTAGAAGGGGGGGGGGGGGGGGGGGGGGGGTTGAATAGATGCTTTAAAATAATTATGATTTAGGCTTGACAAATGCGGAATAAAACTAGCGTTTAATTTGTCAAGCATAAAACCTAAAACAATTAGGCTCACCTATGTGCGCCAACAATTTATGCTAAGCAAGATAAACAACTATGTGATAGCAAGATATATAACATAAAACACTATGGCTATCACAAAGTAAAGAGCATAAGTAAAGGGCTCGGGTAAGAGATAACCGAAGCACACAGAGACGACGATGTATCCTGAAGTTCACACCCTTGCGAATGCTAATCTCTGTTTGAGGCGGTGTAGAGGCACAATGCTCCCCAAGAAGCCACTAGGGCCGCCGTAATCCCCTCATGCCCTCGCACAATGCAAGACATCGTGATTCCACTAAGGGACCCTTGAGGGCGGTCACCGAACCCGTACAAATGGCAATCCTTGAGGGTGGTCACCGAAGCCATACACTTTGGCAATCCTTGGGGGCGGTCACCGGAACCCGTACAAATTGCTTGGGGCGATCTCCACAACCTAATTGGAGACCCCATGCTTGCCTGAAGCTTTACACCACAATGATTGAGCTCTGAAGCACTACCAACCGTCTAGGGCGCCCAAACACCCAAGAGGAACAAGCTCTAGGGTACCAAGCACCAAAGAGTAAAAAGCTTCTCAAACTTCACTTCCACATATCACCATGGAGAACTCAAACTAATGCAACTAATGTAGTGGCAAGGGCACACGGAGTGCCCAAGTCCCTCACTCTCAAATCCCGTTGAGGGAGTCCTGCATTAGGGGGTCTCCGGACAGCCGGACTATATCCTTTGGCCGGACTGTTCGACTATGAAGATACAAGATTGAAGACTTCGTCCCGTGTCCGGATGGGACTCTACTTGGCGTGGAAGGCAAGCTAGGCAATACGGATATGTATATCTCCTCCTTTGTAACCGACCTTGTGTAACCCTAGCCCCCTCCGGTGTCTATATAAACTAGAGGGGTTTGGTCCGTAGGACAACATACAATCATACCATAGGCTAGCTTCTAGGGTTTAGCCTCTCCGATCTCATGGTAGATCAACTCTTGTACTACTCATATTATCAAGAATAATCAAGCAGGACGTAGGGTTTTACCTCCATTAAGAGGGCCCGAACCTGGATAAAACATCGTGTCCCCTGCCTACTGTTACCATCTGCCTTAGACGCACAGTTCGGGACCCCCTACCCGAGATCCTCCGATTTTGACACCGACATTGGTGCTTTCATTGAGAGTTCCTCTATGTCGTCGCCGTTAGGCTTGATGGCTCCTTCGATCATCGATGGCGATGCAGTCCAGGGTGAGACTTTTCTCCCCGGACAGATCTTTGTATTCGGCGGCTTCGCACTGCGGGCCAACTCGCTTGGCCATCTGGAGCAGATCAAGAGTTACGCCCCTGTCCATCAGGTCAGGTTTGGAAGCTTAAACTACACGGCCGATATCCACGGAGACTTGATCTTCGACGGATTCGAGCCCCTGCCTAGTGCGCCACACGGCCACGATGAGCATGATTTATCTCTACCATCGGACAGTGTCCAGGAGATCACGTCGGCAACCGCTCCGACCCTTAATTCGGAGCTAGCTACGCCATCCATGGGCGGGTGGATAGACCCCTCCACGGAGGCCGCACTCTCATCGGCGATCGAGCCGAGTATCGACCTTACCCTTCACGAGAGCCGTGACGCCGAACTACCGGATTCCTCCCCGGCCACGGACTCTGAACCGCTTGCGCCCGTGCCTATCGAATCCGATCGGGTGCCGATCATGGAGTTTATCTCCGCGGATATTTTTCAGCACTCGCCGTTCGGCGACATACTGAACTCATTAAGGTCTCTCTCCTTGTCAGAAGAATCCTGGCCGAACTATGTCCGGCAGGATTGGGATGTGGATGACGAAGAAATTTGCCGCCCACCCACCACCCACTTAGTAGCCACTGTCGATGACTTAACCGACATGCTCGACTTCGACTCCGAAGACATCGACAGTATGGACGACGATGCGGGAGACGAAGAGGAACCACTACCCACGGGGCACTGGACAGCCACCTCATCATATGATATATACATGGTGGACACACCCAAAGAAGGCAATGGCAACGAGACAACGAAGGATGACCCCTCCAAGAAGCAACCCAAGCGCCGACGTCAGTGGTGCCGCTCTAAGTCTCGCCAAAGCAAAAGCGGTGACACCAGCACAGGAGATAATACCACTCCGGACAGTGCCGAAGACGACAACAATCCCCTCCAGCAAGATTTAGGGCAGGAGGATGGAGAAGCCAACCCTCCCGAGAGAGTGGCAGATGGAGAGGCGGAGGACGATAATTACATGCCTCCCTTCAAAGACGAGGCAAGCCTCGACGATGACGAATTCGTCGTGCCTGAGGATCCCATTGAACAAGAGCGCTTCAAGCGCCGGCTTATAGCCACGGCAAATAGACTTAAGAAAAAGAAACAGTAGCTTCAAGCTGATCAAGATTTGCTAGCTGATAGATGGACCGAAGTCCTTGTGGCCGAGGAATATAAACTCGAACGCCCCTCCAAGAGTTACCCAAAGCGTAGGTTGCCACCCCGACTGGAGGAGGAAGCACTCAAACCTACATCTCCAGCATATGATGCGGCTGACCGGCCACCTCGTGGCCGCGATAGAGAGGTATTTCAGCCAAAAGCTCAGCCTGCACTCCGACGCCACTCAAATAAAAATGTCAAGGCATGGGGAAATATGCCAGACCTGCGAGACGTATTGGAGGACAAAGCAAAGCATGCAAGATCGATCTACGGATCACGAGGGCGCGTCACTATGCGAGACAATAACCGTCACGCCGGATACAGTAAAAGTAAGTTCGGCTGGGCCGAACACAGCGGGCAAGACTCATTTGAGCTACATCGCGATATAGCCCAGTACAGAGGCGCCGCACACCCCCTATGCTTCACAGACGAAGTAATGGATCACCAAATCCCAGACGGTTTCAAACCCGTAAATATCGAATCATACGACGGCACAACAGATCCTGCGGTATGGATCGAGGATTTCCTCCTGCACTTCCACATGGCTCGCGGTGATGATCTACACGCCATCAAATACCTCGCACTCAAGCTCAAAGGACCAGCTCAACATTGGCTCAACAGCCTGCTAGCAGAATCCATTGGCTGTTGGGAAGATCTGGAAGCCACATTCCTCGACAACTTCTAGGGCACTTATGTGCGACCACCGGATGCCGATGACTTGAGCCACATAATTTAGCAGCCAGAGGAATCGGCCAGGCAATTCTGGACACGGTTCCTAACAAAGAAAAATCAAATTGTCGAGTGTCCGAATGCAGAGGCCCTAGCAGCTTTTAAGCACAACATCCACGACGAGTGGCTCGCCCGGCAACTTGGCCAGGAAAAGCCGAAATCCATGGCAGCCCTCACGACACTCATGACCCGCTTTTGCGCGGGAGAAGACAGCTGGCTGGCTCGCAGCAATAACATATCAAAGAACCATGGTACTTCGGATACCAAGGATGGCAATGGCAGGTCACGTCGCAACAAACACAAGCGCTGCATTAACAGCGACAATACGGAGGATACATCAGTCAATGCCGGATTCAAAGGCTCTAAACCCGGTCAGCGGAAAAAGCCATTCAAAAGAAGCACTCCGGGCCCGTCCAGTTTGGACCGTATACTCGACCGCTCGTGTCAAATACACGGCACCCCCGACAAGCCAGCCAACCACACTAACAGGGATTGTTGGGTGTTCAAGCAGGCCTGCAAGTTAAATGCCGAAAACAAAGATAAGGGGTCACGTAGCGATGACGAGGAGGAGCCCCGGCAGCCGAACACCGGAGGACAGAAGAGGTTCCCCCCACAAGTGCGGACGGTGAACATGATATACGCAACCCACATCCCCAAGAGGGAGCGGAAGCGTGCGCTAAGGGACATATATGTGTTGGAGCCAGTCGCCCCAAAGTTCAACCCATGGTCCTCTTGTTCGATCGCATTCGATCGCAGGGACCACCCCACTAGTATCCGTCATGGCGGATTCGCCGCACGGGTCCTCGACCCAATCATTGACGGATTTCACCTCACTCGAGTCCTTATGGATGGCGGCAGCAGCATGAACCTGCTTTACCAGGACACAGTGCGCAAAATGGGTATAGACCCCTCAAGGATCAAACCCACAAAAACGACCTTCAAAGGCGTCATACCAGGTGTAGATGCCCATTGCACAGGCTCAGTCACACTGGAAGTGGTCTTCGGATCCCTGGATAACTTCCGAAGCGAAGAGTTAATCTTTGATATAGTCCCGTTCCACAGTGGCTATCATGCACTGCTCGGGCGAACCGCATTTGCGAGATTCAATGCGGTACCGCATTATGCATACCTCATGCTCAAGATGCCAGGACCTCGGGGGGTCATCATAGTTAATGGAAACACAGAGCGCTCCCTCCGCACGGAGGAGCACACTGCGGCCCTCGTAGCAGAAGCGCAAAGCAGCCTCTTAAGGCAATCCACTAGTTCGGCGATTAAGGACATTGACACCTTCAAGCGCGCCCGGAGTAATCGGCAACAAGACCGCCTGGCACGTTCCGAGCTCGCATAGCAATGCGGCCCCACCCTGGTCCCAACCAAACGGCGAAATCCGTGCCACGCATACATAATTACGCATTAAAAATACCATGGGCACAGGTGGGGAGGGGGGCACGACTATGGCACACCCCAAGATGCGGCTCAACCGCACTAGGGGCTTCCCGCTTTGTTATTTTTCTCTTTCAGGACTTTAATCTCTGGAAACCCTGTCCGGCAGCATGATTGCCGGACACATGATGCAGCAACCAAGGAGGTAGAAAGCTACGTCGCACCGCGGAACTCCCAGGTGGATTACGATAACGAGTGAAATACTTGATTTAATACCATTCCTCAGCTTGCCCTTGGAGGGGACATGTCAAATAGTCCTACTTTTTGCTTATCACACTACTTGTATCATGCTGCTTTAACGCACCTTTTTGAATAAACAATGCATAGCACTAAGACTATTATTGCATTCTTCTTTATATATATATATATATGTTAATTCATGACATACAGCACCCGTACGCTCTGGTACGGCCAATACGCTAGGGGCTTAAGCATACCCCATAATATGACGTGAGAAGTCCGAACACTTTCGACAGTGCGGCACCCCGAACTTATAGCATTATATGCATCAACTCCGAATCATGTCTTGGGTCAATAGTTGGGTTTGCCCGGCTCCCATGTTTTGGTACCTTACGTTCCGCTATATCGGCTAAGGTAGCACTGGGAGAACTACTGCGATTGTGCCCCGGTTCATCTGGGCTAAGCACCTCAGTAGAGAAATCTAAAACTGACTGTCATGATAAGGCGAGAGACTGTTCGCTATTCGAGAGGTTTCGAGTCCCTAAAGACTTATGCCGCTTAGAGCGAGGAGCCGGCTTTGTCCGGCTTAAGGCGTGTATAGCACCCCAAATTCGGCCTTCCGAATACTAGGGGCTTCGCCAAAATTTAAAATTACAAAATTCTATGACTAAGTGAGAGTGATAAAGCATTATAGTCTGATTGCCTTGTTCGTTGCGCTGAGCACCTCCCTCGAAGGATCCAAAAATGGGAACAAGAGTGCTCAGGTTTATCCCGAACACCCCAGCACTCGTGGCATGGGGGCAGAAGCCGACGACTAGCCATCTCTCAGATTTGATAAACAACCGAACATAAGGTAAAATTTTAAATTCAAACAAGCGTTGCATAGCACATATGAACAAGTTTTCATACCACAGGATCACACAAGCAAGTTCATTCAAATATTACATCTTTCACACACTCGTCCGCTACAAGACGGGCACCCTTCAGGACACCCTCATAATACATCTAGGGGTGGCGATGCTCCTTGCCCTGCGGCGGCCCCTCCTTCACCAGCTTCTCGGCGTCCATCTTGGCCTAGTGCACCTTTGCACGGGCGAAAGCCTGGCCTGCGCCTTCGATGCAGACGGACCGCTTGATGACTTCCATCCGTGGGCAGGCATTCCCAAGCCACCTCACCAGACTGAAGTAGCTATTGGGAAGGGCGTCGCTAGGCCACATCCGGACTATAAAACCCTTCACGGCCTGTTCGGCCACATTGTGCAGCTCGACCAGTTGCTTCAGCTGGTCGCTCATAGGCATCGGGTGTTCAGTCCCAGTATACTGAGACCAGAACATCTTCTCTGTCGAGCTTCCCTCCTCGGCCTGGCAAAACTTTGCGGCATCCGACACGCTACGGGACAAATCTGCGAATGCTCCTGGAGAGCTCCGGACTCGGGTAAGTAACAAGTAATTTACTTTCACATGCTTGCTTTCCATATTGAATGCCTTACCCGCTGCTATCTTCCTCATCGCCTCAATCTCCTGGAGGGCCTTTTGGGCTTCAGCCTTGGCACTCTTTGCGCTCTCAAGGGCCGCGGCAAGCTCAGACTCTCGCGTCTTCGAGTCAAGCTCCAACGCCTCGTGCTTCGTCACGAGAGCTTGGAGCTCTTGCTGCACCTCGCCCACCCGTGCCTCTTGCTTTTCCCGCTCGGTGTGCTCCTGGGCCACTTTGTTTTCGGTCTCGACAGTGCTTGCTTCAGGGTCGCCACTTCCGTCGTGGCCCCTGGCAAATTCATGATGATCCTGTCATTTTGCAATCGCATCTTTTTTGTATATATATATATATATATATATATAGACAAGGTATTACTCACCTTTGTTCTCCTCGAGCTGCCTCTTGGCAAGGCAGAGCTCTTTCTCGGACCCCTCGAGGTCCCGCTTCAATGCGGCGACCTCCACAGTCAGTGCGGCAGAGGTCAGCAGCGAAGCCTGCATACGCATATAGACATACTTATATTAGACTCCTGCAGATATTATGTGATCCTTTATTCGGCTTTTCTTTGTGAACACCAAACAGAGCATCAGGGGCTACTGTCTATGCGGTAATATTTTTCCTATATTTTAAATACTTACCTCAAAGCCTATTAGAAGGCTGGCACAGGCTTCACTCAGTCCGCTCTTGGCGGACTGAACCTTCTTGATCACCACACTCATAATAGTGCGGTGCTCTTCGTCGATGGAAGCTCCGCGAAGCGCTCCCAGCAGGTTGTCCGGCGCCTCTGTCTGGACAGAGGTCACCGGCACGGGCGTCTTGCCCCTTTTGGAAGGGAGCCGCCTGCCCGAGTCCGGAACCACTGGAGGTTCCGGCGCGGTGTTTGGCTGAGAGCCGAACTTGGAGCCCCCGGGAGCCTTGCTCCCTTTGATCCTGGAGTCCGGAAGGTCGCCTTGAGGCGCCTCCGGGACTGTCTCCCCTGGCTCGGTGCCCCTTGGGACAATACCCCATAGGGAAAGGGGAGGAGGCGGTCGGAAGTGGATCGCTATCCATGTCCGACGAGTCCAAGGAACTGTCCGACAAGGATACGTCGATACGGGCTTGGGGCGGTCTGCATAATCATATTCGGCGTTAGGAGAAGCAGTGCGACAACGGTATGCTATGAGTTACTCTGGTATCCGAATACTTACGACTTCGCCAGGGGCTTGGCCCTGAGCAGCCACTCGTCTTCGCCTTCGACGGCGGTGGTGGAGCAGTCCGGAGAAGAGTCCTTCCCTTCTTCGACCCTTCGGCCTCCCCGGTTGGGGCGGCCTTCCTTTTCTTGTCTCCCCCGGCTGGAGGGGGAGCATCTTCATCTTCATCCTCGTCTTCATGGGAGGAGTGCGTCGCGGAGTTATCGGACGATGAGTCCGATACCACCTGGCGCCGGGATGTAACGCCCCGAGACCGATGTGCCAGGTGTCGTCCAGTTATTCGCCCTTGTCGCCATGTCATTTGCTTGCGTGTGCATCTTATCATGTCATCATGTGCATTGCATCATCATGTTTTCAAAACTTGCATCCGTCCGGGTTCCCCCAGTTCCGTCCGTTGTCCTTTCTGAGCCCAACCACACTTGCACGCGCCCGCGGCATGTCCGAAATAGTATTTTATAAGTGGCCGGAAAATGTTCTCGGAATGGGATGAAAGTTGGCGTGCTGTGTTGTTTTGTTGTTAGTAGGCCGCCTGCCAAGTTTCGTCGCATTCGGAGTCCGTTTGACGCCCCAACGGATAACTATAGCGGCAGTATAGCAGGTCTAACGTCGGACGTTTTCGGTCTTCGAAAACAGTCGCAGGCCTCCCTCTCTTCTCTTCTCTCAGCTCGAGACCGTCTACACAGCCCACTACTAACTGCCAGGCCCTACCTAACCTCTCTCGTTAGCCCACAGCCCTCCTCGCGTGCGTCCGAAAGTTGTCCCGGACCCGACCCGGACAGTCGTCACCGTTGGATCCGGATCATCCCCAAACGTCTACAAAACGTCATCGTTTTCTTAATTGGGCTACCTAACCTATTTTTCCCGTCCGTCCGATTAAGATCGGAGGGACCAAATGCCCCTATCCAAAATTCCACTAACAATATATAGACCCCTACCCACATCAGTCTAACCCTAGATCCTAGGGGCTTGTCCCATCATTCCCTCCCAGCCGCCGCCACTGCACTCCATCCCATCACCCAGATCCGTCGCCACCCACCTCCTGTGTTTCTGTGCCTGACCAACCCCCGCGTCTCCTCCCGATTCCCATGGATGTTGCTTCTCCGCCCGGCTCCTCTCCACCTCCAGCCCGTGCTCGACGCCCAACCATCGAGCCCCGCGCCGTGGGCCGCCGCTGGTGTCCAGCAGATGAGCCCATGCGACCACCTCCTCCTTTGATTCCCTCCTCTCTGTCTCTCATCTCTCTCTCGTTTTTTTCTATGCAGAGGAGCAGACCAAGTCTCCGCCGCATGGATCTCCGCCACCGGCTGCATCCACGCGCAGGGTCTGCTCCATTCCCTGCATCGCGCAAGGTTCCCCGCCCTCCGTCCTTCGTCGCCAGATCCGTTTTCCTCTCAGCGTCCGCGACGAGCTCCGCCCAATCTCCTTGCGCCCCGCCGCTTGCTGCCTCCTCTGCATCGCGCCGGCACGCCTGGCCTCTTCGTCGCGACGTTCCCCTGCTTCTGTGTGCGAGGAGGACGACCAGCACCAAGTCCCTGCACCCCGACCTCGTCCCTGCTCCCAGGTCGCCGCTCCGCCGCCGGAGACCAAGCTGCCGCCGCGCCTGGCCCCCTGCCTCGACCTGCTGCCAGCGCTGCCGTGCTTCTGCCGTCCACGTCGTCAAGTACAGCGCCCAGCCGCGCCGACCTCCTGCAGCTCGTCCCAGCGCTGGACCTGAAGCCCGCGATTCCCGTCGGACCTCGCCTCGCTGGAGATACCCAAGTCCACCGCCGCCTTGCCAAGTCCAGCGCCGCCGCCTCCTCCTCCTCTGCTTCGAGCAGGAGGGTGAGAAGCTCCGATCTGCTTTGTTCTCTCGTCAACGCCCGCGCGTGGTCTCTGCGCCTGTACTGTGACTGGCCGGCCTCGCCTTGGGCCACCTCGCCTCGCCTTTGCAGCTCCTACCTCTCCACCGAACGGCCCAAGGCCACTTGGTGAGCAGTCCCAGATCCAGTGCTCACTAGTTCGGTCCAGTTCCAGTGGATTTGGCCCGTGTCACATTTTTTCCCTGTTCTGCGAATTTATCTATTTATCCAGAGTATTACAGATTTGCAGAAAAACCCTCATGTTCATGCATTTAATATCTCACAAACCGTGCATCGGATTAAAATGAATTATATATGAAACTTGCTCAGAATTTTGTGTAGATTAATAATATCCAACTTTCACCTATGTTTGAAATGTTTAAAATGTTGTTTGCATTAATTTGCCCCTATGCCATGCTAAAACAGTTTAATTCATAACTAAATAACCGTAACTCTGATTTTAATAATCTTTATATGTAAATGGGGTAGAATTTTGCCTAGTTTATCATGGTGACCTTACTTTGCATGTTAAACAACTCTAAAATTATGTTTAGGGCAGAACAGTAGCAAACCTTAAATTATGCATATGAGGATTTTCCGGAATTGTTGTTCGTTGCTTCCGGCCTCATTTAAACTTGCCTAGATAGGTAGTTTTGTTGTGCTTCACCTCTTGCCATGTTAATCAACATTTAATATTGTTGGGGTACATAACTGAGAGAGAAATAAATAATTGACGTGGTGTTTCGTCAATATGCAACTCGTTGCATATTGAGCTCCACTTAATTTGTAGGATTGTTTGTGCATTTTGCCATGCCATGCCTCATTAAACCGGACATGCATCATACTTGTTTGCGCATCGTGCCATGTTGTTGTCATGGTTATTTACTATGTTGTGTGCTTCTTTTCCGGTGTTGCCTCTTCAGGTTGGTTCCGGTAACGTCGGGTTGTGAGGATTCGTTCGACTACGTCCGTTTGTCTTCTTCATGGACTCGATTCTTCTTCCTTGCGGGATTTCAGGCAAGATGATCATACCCTCGAAATCACTACTATCTTTGCTATGCTAGTTTGCTCGCTCTTTTGCTATGCCAATGCTACGATGCCTACCACTTCCTTGTCAGCCTCCCAAATTGCCATGTTCAGCCTCTAACCCACCATTGTCCTAGCAAACCGTTGTTTGGCTATGTTACCGCTTTGCTCAGCCCTCTTATAGCGTTGTTAGTTGCAGGTGAAGATTGAAGTTTGTTCCTTGTTGGAACATGGAGATGTCGTTCCTTGTTGGGACATGTTTACTTGTTGGGATATCACAATATATCTTATTTAATTAACGCATCTATATACTTGGTTAAGGGTGGAAGGCTCGGCCTTATGCCTGGTGTTTTGTTCCACTCTTGCCGCCCTAGTTTCCGTCATATCGGTGTTATGTTCCCGGATTTTGCGTCCCTTACGCGGTTGGGCTATAATGGGAACCCCTTGACAGTTCGCCTTAAGTAAAGCTCCTCCAGCAATGCCCAACCTTGCTTTTACCATTTGCCTCACCACCACCTACTTTTCCCTTGGCAGTCGCTCTCTCGAGGGTCATCTTTATATTAACCCCCCGGGGCCAGTGCTTGTCTAAGTGTTGGTCCGAAATGGGCAGCCTGTGGGGCCACCTCGGGGAAACTTGAGGGCTGGTTTTACTCGTAGCTTGACCTATCCGGTGTTGCCCTGAGAACGAGATATGTGCAGCTCCCATCAGGATGTCGGCGCATCGGGTGGTGTTCTTGGTTTAGTTTTACCCTGTCGAAATGTCTTGTTGTACTGGGATACCGAGTCTGATCAGAATGTCTTGGGTGGAGGTCTATTCCTTCATTGACCGTGAGAGCTTGTCATGGGCTAAGTTGGGACACCCCTGCAGGGATTTGAACTTTCGAAAGCCGTGCCCGCGGTTATGGGCAGATGGGAATTTGTTAACGTCCGGTTGTAGAAAACCTGAAGTTGACCTTAATTAAAATGAATCAACCGCGTGTGTAACCGTGATGGTCTCTTTCCGGTGGAGTCCGGGAAGTGAACACGGTTGTTGGAGTTATGCTTGACGTAGGTTGTTTTAGGATCACTTCTTGATCATACTTTATCGACCGTGCTTTGCCTTCTCTTCTCGCTCTCTTTTGCGTATGTTAGCCACCATATATGCTAGTTGCTTGCTGCAGCTCCACCTCATACCTTTACCTTACCCATAAGCTTAAATAGTCTTGATTGCGAGGGTGCGAGATTGCTGAGTCCCCGTGGCTCACAGATACTTCCAAAACCAGCTTGCAGGTGCCGATGAGACCGTGCAGATGACGCAACCAAGCTCAGGAGGAGCTCGTTGAAGATCTTGCCCTTTATGTTGTTTTCGTTCTAGTTGATTAGTAGTGGAGCTCAGTTGGGGTCGATCGGGGACCTTTGTCGCTTTTGGGGTTCTTCTTTTATTTTGGTTCCATAGTTGGACCTTGATTGTATATGGTTGATGTAATGCTTTATTCATGTATTTGTGTGAAGTGGCGATTGTAAGCCAACTATGTATCTTTTCCCCCTTATTGTATTACATGGGTTGTGTGAAAATTACCTCACTTGCGACCTATGCCTTCAATGCGATTATGCCTCTAAGTCGTGCCTCGACACGTGGGAGATATAGTCGCATCGAGGGTGTTACAAGTTGGTAATCAGAGCCTTCCCTGACCTTAGGAGCCCCCATTGATTGATCATTTTTAGCAGCCGAGTTGTGTCTACAAAAATGTTTTGAGTCATTTAGGAATTATATATCAGAGAGTTTAGGAATTCTTTTTTACTTCCCAGTCTCCTCATCGCTCTGGTAAGGCATCCTGACGTAGAGTTTTGACTCTTCTCCTCTCAAATTTCACTAATTTTTTTTAGGATCACGCGGGTATCTTGGAATCGTTCCGATGGTTTTATGATGAGAACATTGTCTTGGTGCCTCCTGTCAGGGGTTTTGTGGAAGTGTCCTGGGGAGTTGAGCTCTGAGGTGTTGTCGTCATAATTTTATCGTTGCAGTTCTGGAATACCTGAGTTTAGTACGCCGACATCGAAAATCTCTTTTATGCAGTTCGTTGGTGAGATAACCTCGACGCCACCCAGTACTGGGGCGGGAGTTCGGGAGTATCGCCATAACTTGTATAACGTATGCTTTTCGAAGGTTGAGGTAGATGATTTCCGAAGGTTTCTTGGTTATGTGTTGAAGGATGGATACAGCTGGATGTAGGATTTGCTAGTTTGGGTGAGATATTATGGTTCCCCTGTATCCCCAACACCTGATTGCATAACCGGAAAATTTCGGGAGTTTCATAGGTGGGAATTCAAGTAGCTCTTAAGATATCTTTCCGACAGATGTATGATATGAAATTGGGGTTCGACGTCTAGTGGTCCGCCTATTCACGGTCGATTTTACAGTGGTCTTGTTGTGTCTTAAAGAGTCCTTGGCTATGCCGACTCGGGGACGCTTCGTATGTCATGTGCACTGCCTTGTACATGATGGTGTTGTACGATCGAGCCCGTGTAGGCCCCACCACAAAAACTTCGGACAAAATCTCTATCATATGTTTGTTCCGGCTTATTCTGCAAGCCAATCCTTTGTTTTTGTTTTGAGCTGTGGTATTCGAGTTGCTTCAATGTCAAATGTTGATTCCATACCTTTCCTAAGTGGTGTTCTCATACTCCTATGCAAATACTAATCCTCCTTGATAATCGAGATTGTTATGCCAATCTTGTTCAACCGGTGTGCTTCTCTTCAAGTGGATCCGATCATTCCAATATCAGCAAGATCTTTTATCACTTCTTCTCAATGGTGTTTGTTCCATCCGTCTCCAAGTTGCCTTTGTTTTTTCCCTCCCACCCATCCTTTTTTCTTCAAGGATTCAGATTTCTTAATCAAGTATCCATCTTATTGATGTGAAGTCTCTCCATTCTTTCTATCAATATTCTTACCTGGTGGTTCTCATGAAGATCCTAACGGAGCCTCTAGTTCATCATCCTTCGTTCTTTTCTCTTCTCTGGTGGTTTTAATTCTAGTTTTTGGTGTTGATCATATCCTTTTTCCTCGTTTCAAGTGCCTTCTCATACCGGTGCATTCTTAATCATTCACCTCTCGCTATTCAATTGTTCCGGAGTGCTGAAGATATCTCAGAAGGATCGTCTTGTCATTCAAGATCCGTTAATCCTATTTTGAGGATGTTTATCTCATTCAAGCCTTTTAATTCTACCGGTGCAATATCTCTTTTCAAGTAAATCATTTCAACGGTGTTTCTGTTGAGTGGGCCCTAACCCACAGGTCTTTTCCAGGATCTTACCTGACTCTTCTTATTTTTCCGGAGTTATAATCAAATTCTTTTCAAAGTTTGACGTAACAATGATTTATCATCAGTCAAATGTCTTTCTCCAAGATCTTTCAAATTCTTTTCATCGTTGGCTCAATCTCTTCGTTTTGATTCTTCCAGAGTGTCTAAATAATTATTGGTGGTGGTTCTCATCGTCATTCTCAGATTTTGAAGACCGAAGAAGAGTTTCTCTTTAATCTTGCCCCATTCTCTTCGAGATTCGTGGTTCTAGCTTGTTGCCATCCTCTCATAATTATTTGCGATTGTGAGATATTCTTTTCACCCATCCGGAGTAATTCAGAGTATTTTCAATTTGATTCTCCAGAGCCCATCATCTCATAATTATTCATTCCCAGCTTTCAGTTATCATTCTCCAAATTTTACCGGTGCATCAAGTGATCTCTAATCAGCTCATGATCTCTTCGCTCTCATGTATCTAAATTCTCTCAAGCGTCTTCGTTCATTTGCTTAATTCTTCCCGGTGTTTCTTCATATTTTAATCGTTCTTTTTCAATTCTTACGGTGGTTCGTTCAAGAGTTTTCTTCCTTCGTGTATCATATCTATGCATTCGTGCTTTTCAAATTCTACCGGTGGATCGTTGAAGATTTTCTTAAGTTTGCTCCATATCTATCTTAATCCTTTCTACGAGAATAAGTAGTATGCCAAATCCGTTGCTTGTCATCAATTTAAATTGGTGAAGGATAAGCATAATGTAATTCTTATTCTTGTTTCATCAAGTAAATTCAACTATTCCGGAGGTTCATCAAATTCTTAATCACAATTGTTCATCTTATCTTTTCCCGGAGTTCCAACCTCTTTCAATTATATCACCACGGAGATTCTTCTAAAGCATCGCAAGACTTCGCTTGTGTTTTCAACTTCTCTTTCCTTTTGTTTGATCATCCTTTTATTACCGGAGTTCCTCATGGTGGTTTGTCAAGGATTCTTTTCATTCTTTAATTGTTCTTCAAGATATCTCTCGAAGCTATGATCCGCCAAGATATACTTCAAGCTGTCTTCATTTTGTAATCCGGAGTTCATTCTTTCGTCCGTATTATTGAAGGTGGTATTATGTCATTCTTGATAATTTGAGTTCGTGTTTCATGATTCACATGTTATTAAGAATGATGTATTTTAAATCCATCAATCTCGTCATTGGAATTATCTTGGGTCATATTTTCACCTAAAGCCTTCCCGAAGGAGTGTTGCTATCTATGGTGCTTATAAATGATCCAAGTTCTTCATTTATCCTTCTGGTGAAATAAGTTTCTTGTCTCCTTGCTCATACCAATCCAATTCTTTTTCCCGTGAGTGGCAGAATTTCAGCTCATAATTTTGAGATGCATTCCATAAGACCATATCAAGTTTATCCTTTCGTTGTGGGTTTTCCAACAACTCCGTTCAACCCTTCTCCTAGAGATGCCTTTCCAGGATCTTTTGTAGCAGAAGTTGGCATTGTCTTCTACATTTGTTTGTCTCAATTATCTTTACTCTATTCTTTTGTTCTGGAGGCATTATGATGTTGCTCTTTTCAACCCATCATCTCGTTTTGTCAAGATCATGTTCTTTTCATGCCTATTCATTTAACCAGAGTGCCGTGACCTCTTTTCTAGTTCTATCACCTTATCAGTTCTTATGCAATTATTTTCTTTTCAACCGGAGTGCTGCCCGAATTTGGTCTTCCTTGATCCCCTTCCTTAACCGGAGTGTTTTTCTATATATATCTTCCCTTCAACCTCAAGGTTTCGCAATGCTTTTTGTCCCTCTTTTCTAACGGAGTGTTTTCGACCTTGTTCATCTCCGTTGTATTCTTTTCTCGAATTTGTTCAACCTCGCAAGGTTCTTTGGTTTCACTCGTTTGTCAAAGAAGCAACTTAGTTTTACCTCTCCTCTTTCCTCTTCCATTGCCCCTCCGGTGCCATTCTAGATCTCGGGACGAGATCCTCTCGTAGTGGTGGAGTGTTGTAACGCCCCGAGACCGATGTGCCAGGTGTCGTCCAGTTATTCGCCGTTGTCGCCATGTCATTTGCTTGCGTGTGCATCTTATCATGTCATCATGTGCATTGCATCATCATGTTTTCAAAACTTGCATCCGTCCGGGTTCCCCCGGTTCCGTCTGTTGTCCGTTCTGAGCCCAACCACACTTGCACGCGCCCGCGGCATGTCCGAAATAGTATTTTATAAGTGGCCGGAAAAGTTTCTCGGTACGGGATGAAAGTTGGCGTGCGGTGTTGTTTTGTTGTTAGTAGGCCGCCTGCCAAGTTTCGTCGCATTCGGAGTCCGTTTGACGCCCCAACGGATAACTATAGCGGCAGTATAGCCGGTCTAACGTCGGACGTTTTTGGTCTCCGAAAACAGTCGCCGGGCCTCCCTCTCTTCTCTTCTCTCAGCTCGAGACCGTCTAAACAGCCCACTACTCACTGCGAGGCCCTACCTAACCTCTCTCATTAGCCCGCAGCCCTCCTCGCGCGCGTCCGAAAGTTGTCCCGGACCCGATCCGGACAGTCGTCACCGTTGGATCCGGATCATCCCCAAATGTCTACAAAACGTCATCATTTTCTTATTTGGGCTACCTAACCTATTTTTCCCATCCGTCCGATTAAGATCGGAGGGACCAAATGCCCCTATCCAAAATTCCACTTACTATATATAGACCACTACCCATATCAGTCTAACCCTAGATCCTAGGGGCTTGTCCCATCATTCCCTCCCAGCCGCCGCCACTGCACTCCATCCCATCACCCAGATCCGTCACCACCCACCTCCTGTGTTTCTGTGCCTGACCAACCCCCGCATCTCCTCCTGATTCCCATGGATGTTGCTTCTCCGCCCGGCCCCTCTCCACCTCTAGCCCGTGCTCGACGCCCAACCATCGAGCCCCGCGCCGTGGGCCGTTGCCGGTGTCCAGCAGATGAGCCCATGCGACCACCTCCTCCTTTGATTCCCTCCTCTCTGTCTCTCATCTCTCTCTCATTTTTTTCTATGCACAGGAGTAGACCAAGTCTCCGCCGCATGGATCTCCGCCACCGGCTGCCTCCACGCGCAGGGTCTGCTCCATTCCCTGCATCGCGCAAGGTTCCCCGCCCTCCGTCCTTCGTCGCCAGATCCGTTTTCCTCTCAGCGTCCGCGACGAGCTCCGCCCGATCTCCTTGCGCCCCGCCGCTTGCTGCCTCCTCTGCATCGTGCCGGCACGCCTGGCCTCTTCGTCGCGATGTTCCCCTGCTTCTGTGTGCGAGGAGGACGACCAGCGCCAAGTCCCTGCGCCCCGACCTCGTCCCTGCTCCCAGGTCGCCGCTCCGCCGCCGGAGACCAAGCTGCCGCCGCGCCTGGCCCCCTGCCTCGACCTGCTGCCAGCGCTGCCGTGCTTCTGCCGTCCACATCGTCAAGTACAGCGCCCAGCCGCGCCGACCTCCTGCAGCTCGTCCCAGCGCTGGACCTGAAGCCCGCGATTCCCGTCGGACCTCGCCTCGCTGGAGATACCCAAGTCCACCGTCGCCTTGCCAAGTCCAGCGCCGCCGCCGCCTCGTCCTCTGCTTCGAGCAGGAGAGTGAGAAGCGCCCGATCTGCTTTGTTCTCTCGTCAATGCCCGTGCGTGGTCTCTGCGCCTGTCCTGTGACTGGTCGGCCTCGCCTTGGGCCACCTCGCCTCGCCTTTGCAGCTCCTACCTCTCCACCGAACGGCCCAAGGCCACTTGGTGAGCAGTCCCAGATCCAGCGCTCACTAGTTCGGTCCAGTTCCAGTGGATTTGGCCCGTGTCACGTTTTTCCATGTTCTGCGAATTTATCTATTTATCCAGAGTATTACAGATTTGCACAAAAACCCTCATGTTCATGCATTTAATATCTCACAAACCGTGCATCGGATTAAAATGAATTATATATGAAACTTGCTCAGAATTTTGTGTAGATTAATAATATGCAACTTTCACCTATGTTTGAAATGTTTAAAATGTTGTTTGCATTAATTTGCCCCTATGCCATGCTAAAACGGTTTAATTCATAACTAAATAACCGTAACTCCGATTTTAATAATCTTTATATGTAAATGGGGTAGAATTTTGCCTAGTTTATCATGGTGACCTTACTTTGCATGTTAAACAACTCAAAAATTATGTTTAGGGCTGAACAGTAGCAAACCTTAAATTATGCATATGAGGATTTTCCGTAATTGTTGTTCGTTGCTTCCGGCCTCATTTAAACGTGCCTAGATAGGTTGTTTTGGTGTGCTTCACCTCTTGCCATGTTAATCAACATTTAATATTGTTGGGGTACATAACCGAGAGAGAACTAAATAATTGACGTGGTGTTTCGTCAATATGCAAGTCGTTGCATATTGAGCTCCACTTAATTTGTAGGATTGTTTGTGCATTTTGCCATGCCATGCCTCATTAAACCGGACATGCATCATACTTGTTTGCGCATCGTGCCATGTTGTTGTCATGGTTGTTTACTATGTTGTGTGCTTCTTTTCTGGTGTTGCCTCTTCGGGTTGGTTCCGGTAACGTCGGGTTGTGAGGATTCGTTCGACTACGTCCGTTTGTCTTCTTCATGGACTCGATTCTTCTTCCTTGCGGGATTTCAGGCAAGATGATCATACCCTCGAAATCACTACTATCTTTGCTATGCTAGTTTGGTCGCTCTTTTGCTATGCCAATGCTACGATGCCTACCACTTGCTTGTCAGCCTCCCAAATTGCCATGTTCAGCCTCTAACCCACCATTGTCCTAGCAAACCGTTGTTTGGCTATGTTACCGCTTTGCTCAGCCCTCTTATAGCGTTGTTAGTTGCAGGTGAAGATTGAAGTTTGTTCCTTGTTGGAACATGGAGATGTCGTTCCTTGTTGGGACATGTTTACTTGTTGGGATATCACAATATATCTTATTTAATTAATGCATCTATATACTTGGTTAAGGGTGGAAGGCTCGGCCTTATGCCTGGTGTTTTGTTCCACTCTTGCCGCCCTAGTTTCCGTCATATCGGTGTTATGTTCCCGGATTTTGCGTCCCTTACGCGGTTGGGCTATAATGGGAACCCCTTGACAGTTCGCCTTAAGTAAAGCTCCTCCAGCAATGCCCAACATTGGTTTTACCATTTGCCTCACCACCACCTACTTTTCCCTTGGGAGTCGCTCTCTCGAGGGTCATCTTTATTTTAACCCCCCCGGGCCAGTGCTTGTCTAAGTGTTGGTCCGAAATGGGCAGCCTGTGGGGCCACCTCGGGGAAACTTGAGGGCTGGTTTTACTCGTAGCTTGACCTATCCGGTGTTGCCCTGAGAACGAGATATGTGCAGCTCCCATCAGGATGTCGGCGCATCGGGCGGTGTTGCTGGTTTAGTTTTACCCTGTCGAAATGTCTTGTTGTACTGGGATACCGAGTCTGATCGGAATGTCTCGGGTGGAGGTCTATTCCTTCGTTGACCGTGAGAGCTTGTCATGGGCTAAGTTGGGACACCCCTGCAGGGATTTGAACTTTCGAAAGCCGTGCCCACGGTTATGGGCAGATGGGAATTTGTTAACGTCCGGTTGTAGAAAACCTAAAGTTGACCTTAATTAAAATGAATCAACCGCGTGTGTAACCGTGATGGTCTCTTTCCGGCGGAGTCCGGGAAGTGAACATGGTTGTTGGAGTTATGCTTGACGTAGGTTGTTTTAGGATCACTTCTTGATCATACTTTATCGATCGTGCTTTGCCTTCTCTTCTCGCTCTCTTTTGCGTAGAGGACAGAACACTAGTATATATATATATATATATATATATATATATATATATATATATATATATATATATGAGAAGGACAATCAAATCAACATAGTGAAGATAATCATGAAGACAAGTTGAGATTGAAGCCAAACCAAATGTGAAGACATACCAAACGTAACGCCATCAGTGAAACACTTCAAACAGAAAAATTTGGTGGTGGCGTTACCCACCGTATAGGAAGTATTAGACCCAAACACGACGCACAATCATCGTGGCGCTCTGAAGTTAAATTCCACATTAATGTATTCAGAATTAGAATGTAAGTCTTCATTGATTGAAGATATACTTTACTTCGTGTGTTGCACATCTAAGTCATCAATATGCATAAGTGTTAGGATGTGTGCCTGATCACAGGACATTTGAGGATTCCAAGATATTTAGCTCACACCGTAACTTGAAAAACCCCTTCTCATCCAAGGGCTTGGTGAAGATCTCTTCCAATTGCTCTTCAGTGTTGACGTGTATGATATCAATATCTTCCTTCACAACATGATCTCTGAGAAAGTGATGACGAATTTCAATGTGCTTTGTCTTCGAGTGCTGAACTGGGTTGTTGGCAATCTTGATGGTGCTTTTGTTGTCGCAGTAGAGTGGCACTTGCTTCAGATGAATGCCATAGTCTTTGAGTGTTTGCTTCATCCATAGAAGCTGAGCGCAGCAAGATCCAGCAGCAATGTATTCAGATTCAGCAGTGGAGAGAGATACACAGTTCTGCTTCTTTGAAGACCAACATACAAGTGATCTTCCCAGAAAATGACATGTGCCTCATGTAGACTTGCGATCCACCTTGTCACCAGCATAATCAACATCCGAGAATCCAACCAGATCAAACGCTGAGCCCTTTGGATACCATAATCCTAATGTTGGGGTGTAAGCCAAATGTCGAAGAATATGCTTCACAGCTAAGTGATGCGATTCCTTTGGTGCCGCTTGGAATCGAGCACACATGCAAACACTAAGCATAATATCTAGCCTAGATGCACATAGATAAAGTAAAAAACCAATCATGGAGCGGTATACCTTTTGATCTAACTCTTTACCATTGTCATCGGGACCCAGATGATGTTTGGCTGGCATTGGCGTCGTGAAGCCTTTGCAGTCTCGCATCCCAAATTTCTTCAGGCAATCTTTGAGGTACTTCTCTTGAGATATGAAGATGCCGTTGTGTTGCTGACGTATTTGAAGACCAAGGAAGAACTTCAGCTCACCCATCATGGACATCTGATATTGCTCTTGCATCATATATCCAAACTCTTCATTATATTTTTGATTGGTGCAGCCGAAGATAATGTCATCCTCATATATTTGGCACACAAACAGTTCACCATCACATGTCTTCGTGAAGAGAGTGGGGTCGAGGGAACCAGGTTTGAAGCCTTTCCTCTTCAGGAAGTCATTGAGTGTGTCATACCAAGCTCGAGGGGCTTGTTTGAGGCCATACAGTGCCTTGTTGAGATTGTACACCATGTCAGGATGTTTTGGATCTTCAAAGCCAGGTGGTTGTGCAACATACACTTCTTCTTCAATCTTGCCATTGAGAAAAGCGCTCTTCACATCCATTTGATACAGAAGAATGTTATGATGATTTGCATAGGCCAGCAGTATGCGTATGGCTTCAAGTCTAGCCACATCAGCAAATGTTTCATCGAAGTCAATCCCTTCAACTTGAGTGTACCCTTGAGCAACGAGACGAGCTTTGTTTCTGACAACTTGACCATGCTCATCTTGCTTGTTGCGATATATCCATTTGGTGCCTATTATATTGTGCTTGCGAGGATCAGGACGCTTAACCAGTTCCCATACATTATTCAGCTCAAACTGTTGAAGCTCTTCTTGCATAGCTTGAATCCATTCAGGTTCCATGAAGGCTTCATCAACTTTCTTGGGTTCAGATATTGAGACAAATGCGAAGTGCCCACAGAAATTTTCTAGCTATGTTGCCCTCGAACGAGTGAGTGGACCTGGTGCATTGATGCTATCAATTATTCTCTCAATCTGTAGTTCATTTGCAACACGAGGATGTACAGGACGAAGATTTTGCTCTTGCTGATCATTGTCATCGTTAGAAGGATTGTCTTCAGGCTGAGCATTGTCTTTAGTTTGATCAGGTGCGGAGATGATAAGTTCCTCTTCAGGCTGAGATTCAGATGGTATGATTTCTCCAGTTCCCATAAGTTTGATTGATTCACTGGATGGAACTTCATCTAGCACGTTTGGTAGGTGCTCTCTTTGTGAGCTTTTAGTCTCATCGAACCGCACATCCACTGTTTCAACCACTTTATAGTGAGGTTGAGGACTCTGTAGGAGTGCGAATCCTTTCCATATCCAAGCATAAAACCTTCATGTGCTTTTGGTCCAAATTTTGAAGTGTGATGTGGATCCTTGATCTAGCACCTGACACCAAATACTCTGAAGTAACTGACATTTGGCTTCTTTCCAGTAAGGAGCTCATAGGATGTCTTGTTGAGAAGTTTGTGAAGATAAACACGGTTGATTATATGGCATGCAGTATCAATGGCTTCAGGCCAGAACTTTCTTGGAGTCTTGTATTCATCAAGCATCGTCCGGGCCATTTCAATAAGTGTTCTGTTCTTGCGTTCCACGACGCCATTCTGCTGTGGTGTGTACGGAGCTGAGAATTCATGTGTAATGCCCAAAGTATCAAGATAAGTGTCTAGACCAGTGTTCCTGAATTCAGTGCCATTGTCACTTCTGATGTGCTTGATCTTGACGCCATAGTTGTTCATGGCTCGATTGGCGAAGCATCTGAAGACATCCTGCACTTCAGTCTTGTAGAGGATTATATGCACCCAAGTATATCTTGAATAATCATCAACACTGACAAACCCATAGAGACAAGCAGCAGTAGTAAGAGTTGAGTAATGAGTAGGACCGAAAAGGTCCATGTGGAGCAGTTTGAAGGGTTGAGTCGTTGTCATGATTGTCTTCGAGGGATGCTTGGCCTTCGTCATCTTTCCTGCTTCACAGGCACCGCATAAGTGATCCTTCTTGAACTTGACGCCCTTGATGCCTATGACATGCTTCTTTCTTGCAAGAGTGTGCAAGTTCCTCATGCCAGCATGCCCTAGCCTCCGATGCCAGAGCCAGCATTCTGAAGCTTTTGCTAGAAGACATATGGCAAGCTGTGGTCCTGCTGAGAAATCTACCATGTACAAATCATCTTTCCGATACCCTTCAAACACTAGAGACTTGTCAGATTCCATTAGAACAAGGCAATGATATTTTCTGAACATCACAATCATGTTTAAATCGCAAAGCATTGAGACAGACATTAAGTTGAAACCAAGGGATTCAACAAGCATGACTTTATCCATGTGTTGATCCTTTGAGATTGCAACTCTACCTAGACCCAATACCTTACTTTTACCAGTGTCAGCAAATGTGATGTGACTTTTGTCAGATGGACGTAAGGTTGAGTCCATAAGAAGGCTTCGCTTGCCAGTCATGTGATTGGTACACCCACTATCAATTATCCATTCTGAAGCAGCTGGTGTCGTACCCTACAGTGCAGTTAGGGGGATAGGCTTCACGAAGAGAATTGTGAAGCATAAACATTTACGAGCAAGTGGATTATGAAAGCTTAGATCGAGGTTAGGACTGATAGGGAAAGTGGCAAGCGACTCGGGAACAAAATACATAATAAGACCATTTTGGCATTTGATCTTGCGCCCTACAAGATGTTTAAGGTCCCCAGCAATAGCTTCCGACGATTTTGGTTTTCGGCTGGAGACCTTTCCCTGCAAAAGAGAGTTAAGATTTCTTAGCCACCCACATCTTCAAGGGTGGCTTCGAAGCAATGAGTCTAAGTGCAGCATCTGAGAACTTTGGCTTTGGAGCCGTAGCAAAAAGTCTTGTAGGTGGACAATAGTACTCATAAGGATAAGCAGAATAGTTTTTGGTCTTATGAACATGGCGGTTCGATGAAACGCGCTCATATTCATAGGCCTGAGTAAGGTTTCCCTGCAAAACATTTGCGTTGGTGCGACTCAGGTGAGCCCTCTGTCTGTATGAAGCCTTTGGACCATATGAAGCCTGTGGTCTAGGGTTTGTCTTCTTCACTTGTGGTGTCATGACGACATTCACAGGAAGATTCTCCAAACACCTTTTCGGCACCCAGACTTTCTTCATAGGCGGCCCATTCCTGCAATTACTACCAATATACCTGGAAAACACTTCACCATTCTGATTCTTAAATAGTTTATAGTTTGCATCAAAGGATTCATCAATAACAATGGGATTAGCACAAGTGAAGCCAGATAGGGTGGATGGATCCGCTGAAGGTTCCTTTGCAGCAACCCATGTGGTTTTGGGGTACTGCTCAGGTTTCTAGTAAGAGCCATCAACATTCATTTTCCTTTCGAACCCAACACCCTCTTTCCTAGGGTTTCGGTTCAGGATCTGCCTTTTGAGGATATCACATAGTGTCTGATGCCCATTGAGACTTTTGTACATCCCTGTTTCAAGCAATGTCTTCAATCTAGCATTCTCATCAGCAATAGCAGTGGTATCCTTAGCAGAGGGGTTAGTTACCACATCAACAGTTGAAGATATTGCAATAGTAGCAGCAGTAGAACACCCAGCAACAGAAGTAGCGTTGTCATGCTCGATGCATTTAAGACATGGTGGTTCAAATCCTTCCTGAGCTAAACTGACCTGTTCGGCGCGAAGTGACTCGTTTACCTTTTGAAGATCTTCATGAGCCGCTCTCAATTTCTCAAGATCTTGCTTCCTTTGAAGATAATCATAGGAAAGCTTTTCATGAGTTGTTGAGAGCGTTTCATGACGACTTTCAAGTTCCTCATACTTAACGTGAAGATTTTTTATTTCTTCAATTAAGGACTGAGATCAAGTCATTTCAGCGTCTAACAGATCATCGCTTTTGTCTAACAATTTTTGAATATGTTCCATAGCTTTCTGTTGTTCAGTTGCAATTTTAGCAAGTGTTTTGTAGCTGGGTTTGGAACCACAATCAGAGTCATCTTCACTAGATGTTTGATAGTGAGTAGTGTGTGTGTTTACCTTGGCACCGCGTGCCATGAAGCGGAGTAGTCCTTGTCATTTGCATCGGTGTCGGTGATGAAGTCACTGTCTTCAGTGTTGAAGATGGAGTTGGCAACGTATGCTGTAGCCAGACTCGCAACGCCAGAATCGGACTCCTCCTCAGCCTCCACCTCCGCCTCCTCAGAAGCGGACTCCTCCTCTGAATCCATTTCCTTGCCAATAAACGCACGTGCCTTGCCAGATGAGCTCTTCTTGTGTGATGAAGACTTTGAGGAAGACTTGGAAGAAGACTTTGAGTATTTCTTCTTCTTCTTGTCGTTAGAGTCATACTCCTTGCTCTTATACTGCTTCTTGTTCTCATTGTCCCATTGCGGACACTCAGAGATGTAGTGGCCAGGTTTCTTGCACTTGTGGCATGTTCTCTTCTTGTAGTCATGAGCAGAAGCTTCATCATTCCTTGAGCTTGATCGTGAAGACTTTCTGAAGCCTTTCTTCTTGGTGAATTTTTGGAACTTCTTCACAAGCATGTCAAGCTCCTTTCCAATGTCTTCAGGATCATCAGAACTGCTGTCAGATTCTTCTTCAGATGAGGAGACAGCTTTTGCCTTCAAGGCACAAGTTCGCCCATAGTTGGGACCATAGAGGTCTCTTTTCTCAGAAAGCTGAAACTCGTGTGTGTTGAGCCTCTCAAGTATGTCAGACGGATCGAGTGTCTTGAAGTCAGGATGTTCTTGAATCATCAGGGCTAGGGTGTCAAACGAGCTGTCAAGTGATCTCAGGAGTGTCTTGATGACTTCATGCTTGGTGATCTCAGTGGCGCCGAGAGCTTGAAGCTCATTTGTGATGTCAGTGAGTCGATTAAACGTGAGCTGGACATTCTCATTGTCATTTCTCTTAAAGCGGTTGAAGAGGTTGCGAAGGACACTGATTCTCTGATCTCTCTGGGTTGAGACGCCTTCGTTGACCTTGGAGAGCCAGTCCCAGACTAGCTTAGATGTTTCCAAAGCACTCACGCGGCCATACTGTCCTTTGGTCAGATGACCGAAGATGATGTTCTTGGCAGTGGAGTCCAGTTGAACGAACTTCTTGACATCAGCAGCGGTGACACCTTCACCAGCCTTGGGAACACCATTGTTGACGACATACCATAGGTCGACATCAATGGCTTCAAGATGCATGCACATCTTATTCTTCCAGTAGGGATATTCAGTTCCATCAAAGATGGGGCACGCAGCGGAGACTTTAATTATCCCTGTAGTCGACATAGCTAAAACTCCAGGTGGTTAAACCGAATCACACAGAACAAGGGAGTACCTTCCTCTGATACCAATTGAAAGTGCTAGTGATCGACTAGAGGGGGGTGAATAAGCAATTTTTATGAAAGTCTTCAAAACATGGAAGTTTCAAAGACAAATGATAGAAATAAACCTATTACCATGCAGCGGAAGGTAGACTACACTAGGCAAACCATAGTCAAGTATTCAATGAAGTGAAAGCACAATGACTAATAACAGCTAGGCAGTAAAGATCAGGTAGGAATATATTGTGAAGCCAATCAGAACAAGCAGTCACTCAGTGAAGACAAAAGATAATGCAACCATACAATGACTTCACAAGGACCAACAGTAAGTAAAGGGAAGGGAAGGATGAAACCAGTGACTCGTTGAAGACAATGATTTGTTGGACCAGTTCCAGTTGTTGTGACAACTGTACGTCTGGTTAGGGAGGCTGAGATTCAACTCAGAAGACCTCGTCTTCACCTTATTCCCCTTGAGCTAAGGACACCCAGTCCTCGCCCAATCACTCTGGTAAGTCTTCAAGGTAGACTTCCAAACCTTCACAGACTTCGTTCATCGGCGATCCACAATGACTCTGGGATGCTCAGAACGCAACGCCTAACCGGCTGGAGGATTCACAGTCCTCAAGTGTAATAAGTCTTCAGATCACATAGACAGGAAGAGTTAAGTGATGCCTAACACTCTTTGGCTCTAGGTGTTTAGGGCTTTATCCTCGCAAGGAATTCTCTCTCAAAGGCTTCGAGGTGGGTTTCTCTCAAACGACAAAAGCCGTACTCTAACTCTGAGAAGCCAACCGTTTATGGTTGTAGGGGGTGGCCTATTTATAGCCACTTGGCAACCCGGCCTGGTTTGTCCGAAATGACCCTTGGTCACTAAGAAACTGACACGTGTTCCAATGGTCAGATTTCAAACACACACGGCAACTTTACTTGGACTACAAGCAAAGCTGACTTATCCAACTCTGGACAAGATTTGCTCTCATAGTCTTCACTCGAATAAACAGGATTTTGGTTAAGCATCACTTCAGTCATTCTGACTGGTTCTCTTGGACCCCACTTAACAGTACGGTGGTTCCTATGACTCAACAAAGAAAAACACAGAACGACGAAACTGCTAAGTCTTCGCGCTCCATAGTCTTCACGCGATGTCTTCTCTTATCATAGTCTTCAATGTGAATGTCTTCACATACCACCTCTGACTTCAATGTCTTCATACATTTTTAGGGGTCATCTCTGGTAGGAAAACCGAATCAATGAGGGACTTCTACCTGTGTTATCCTGCAATTCTCACAAACACATTAGTCCCTCAACTAGGTTTGTCGTCAATACTCCAAAACCAACTAGGGGTGGCACTAGATGCACTTACAACTGGACTGCAGCTAAGCCCCCGAGTGGGAGGATTGCTCTCCACTCGGTAGGATTTTTTCAAACTTAGGCGAGTATCGGACTGCAGCTAAGTCTCCGAGTGAGAGAACTTAGGCGAGTACTGGACTGCAGCTAAGCCCCCGAGTGGGAGGATTGCTCACCACTCGATAGGATTTTCTTTCGAACTTTGGTGAAACGGATTCGCGGCTAAGCCCACCCACTGGGGGATTTTAGAGGTAAATACAAGTAACAGCAAACATGTGAGAAGACTAAAAAGCTCTTGTCTTTGACGAACAAATTACAAAGGTACTTCTTATTATATTTTATTCGAATGAGTGCTTAAGTATAAAAGGGGCGGAGCAGCTCCGCGTTCCAAGCCCGTGGCTCGTCTTTCTGATGCTCAACACTGTAAAGATGGTATGCTCTGTTGTGGAGAACTTTGGTGATGATAAAGGGGCCTTCCCTAGCCGGGGCGAGCTTGTGTGGTTTCTGTTGATCCACTCGAAGAGCCAGGTCTCCCTCTTGAAAGGTTCGACTCCTCACGTTCTTGGCGTGGAATTGACGCAAGTCTTGCTGATAAATAGTCGACCGGATCAAGGCCATCTCTCTTTCCTCCTCTAAGAGATCGACTGAATCCTGCCCGGCCTGCTCTGCTTCTTCGGAAAAGAGCTCAACTCGGGGCGCATTGTGGAGCAGGTCACTCGGCAGAACAGCTTCGGCTCCATAGACCAAGAAGAATGGAGTTCATCCAGTCGACCGATTGGGAGTTGTCCTCAAACCCCACAAAACTGACGGGAGCTCATCGACCCACGCACATGCTCCGTGTTTGAGGTCACGCATCAGTCGGAGTTTCAATCCTGTGAGAATCAGGCCATTAGCTCTTTCTGCTTGTCCATTTGACTGCTGGTGAGCGACGGAAGCGTAGTCGACTCGCGTGCCTTGAGAAGCGCAGAAAGCTCTAAACTCATCAGAATCAAAGTTCGACCCGTTGTCCATAATGATGTTGTGCGAAACTCCATATCTGAATGTCAATTCTCTGATAAAACTGACAGCAGTGCTGTCCTCGAGACTCTTGACAAGTTTAGCTTCGATCCATTTGGTAATTTTGTCGACTGCCATGAGCACATGAGTGAAGCCACTCTTACCAGTTCTCAGTGGTCCAACCATATCCAAACCCCAAACAGCAAAGGGCTAGACGAGAGGAATGGTCTTTAGGGCTAACGCTGGCTTGTGAGACATGTTCGAGTAAAACTGGCAACCTTCACATCTGTCGACTATATCTTTCGCCATTTCATTTGCTCGCGGCCAATAGAACCCGGCTCGGTATGCTTTAGCCATGATGGTCCGAGAGGACGCATGGTAGCCACAGGTCCCCGAGTGGATGTCATTGAGGATCATTCGACCTTCTTCTGGCATTATGCATCTCTGACCGACTCCAGCCACGCTTTCCCTGAACAATTGTCCTCTTATCACAGTAAAGGCCTTGGATCGATGGACGATCTGCTGAGCCTCTTCTTCGTCTTCTGGGAGTTCTTTTCTGAGGATGTACGCAATGTACGGCCCTGTCCAGTAGGGTGTGATGACCAGAATCTCCATGATTAGGTCGACCACTGCTTGGCCCTCGACTTCAGACGGATCGGTGACGCTCTTAGGCTGTGGGGGTTCTTCAGTAAAAGGATCTTCCTGAACTGTCGGTGTGTGAATATGTTCCAAACATACATTGCTGGGAATGGATTCTCTCTTGGATCCTATCTTTGCCAAGTCATTGGCTGCTTGATTTTTCAGTCGGGGTATGTGGTGAAGCTCTAATCCTTCAAACTTCTTTTCCAACTTCCTCACCGCATTGCAGTAACCGGTCATGGCTGGGCTTCTGACACCCCACTCCTTCATCACTTGATTGACTACCAAATTCTGAGTCGCCATAGACCATGAGGCGACGAACGCCGAGTGAGATGGCCATGCGCAACCCATACAGGAGTGCTTCATATTCTGCTTCATTGTTGCAGGAATCAAAGTGAATCCGGAGGACATATCTGAGCTTGTCTCCTCGGGGGGATACCCGTACTAACCCAGCACCAGAACCATTCAACATTTTGGATCCGTCAAAGAACATGGTCCAGTGCTCCGAGTGAACTTGAGTCGGCAGTTGCTGTTCGATCCACTCGGCGAGGAAATCTGCTATTGCTTGGGACTTGATAGCTTTCTTTGCCTCAAACTTGATATCTAAGGGAAGGAGTTCAATCGCCCATTTTGCCACTCGACCAGTTGCATCTCTGTTATGCAGAATCTCTGACAATGGAGCGTCGCTGACGATTGTAATAGAGTGATCAGAGAAATAGTGTGCAACCTTCTTCGTGGTCATGTAAATCCCATAGATGAGCTTCTGGTAGTGTGGATATCTCTGCTTTGACGGAGTCAGGACTTCGGAAATATAATAATCTGGGTGCTAAACTTTATAAGCTTTTCCTTCTTCTTCCCGCTCGACCGTAAGTACTGTACTGACGACTTGTCCAGTGGCTGCTATATAAAGCAGTAAAGGCTCTTTGCTGATCGGAGCAGCAAGCACCGGCTGGGTGGAAAGCGGGGCTTTTAGCTCTGCAAATGCTGCATCAGCTTCTGGGGTCCACTCAAACTTATCTGATTTCTTCATCAGTCGGTAAAGAGGCAGCGCCTTTTCACCGAGGTGAGAAATGAATCGACTTAGGGTGGCCAAGCAACCAGTAAGATTCTGGACATCATGCACACACACAGGGCGTTTCATTCGGAGTATAGCACCCACTTTCTCTGGGTTAGCATCGATCCCTCGTTCGGAAACTAGGAAACCGAGTAATTTTCCGCCCGGAACTCCAAATGTGCACTTTGATGGATTGAGCTCAATATCATACCTTCTGAGGCTGGCAAAGGTTTTAGCAAGGTCAGTCAGTAGGTCGGAACCTTTACGTGACTTGACTACAATGTCATCCATGTATGCTTCCACATTCCGACTGATCTGAGTGAGCAGGCACTTCTGAATCATCCGCATGAATGTGGCTCCAGCGTTCTTCAAACCGAATGGCATTGTGACATAACAGAAGCACCCAAACGGGGTGATGAAAGCTGTCTTTATCTCGTCGGGTCCGTACAGACGGATCTGGTGGTACCCGGAGTAGGCGTCCAAAAAGGACAAACGCTCGCACCCCGCTGTCGAGTCGACTATCTGGTCAATGCGAGGGAGAGAAAAGTGATCTTTCGAGCAGGCCCGATTGATATGCTTGAAGTCAATGCACATGCGAAGTGAGTCGTCCTTCTTTGGGACCATGACAACATTGGCTAACCACTTGGAGTGGTAAATCTCTCGGATAAACTCAGCTGCCAAAAGCCGAGCCACCTCTTCACCGATTGCCTTTCTCTTCTGTACGGCGAACCGTCGAAGATGTTCTTTGACTGGTTTCACTTTTGGGTCGACTCGCAAACGATTCTCAGCCAGTCCCCTGGGAACACCCGGCATGTCAGAAGGCTTCCATGGAAAGATGTCCCAGTTATCACGGAGGAACTGGATGATCGCTTCTTCCTATTTGGAGTCGAGTGTGGTTGGAATGTGAGTCAGAGCAGCATTGGGGTCTATCGGGTGAATGTGAATCGACTTCGTTTCACCAGACGACTGGAATGTTGAATCTGTGGTTGGCTTCTTGGCTCGTAACAAGTCACTTGGATCTGCATTTTTCCGGTATTCTTGCAATTCTACCACGGCCATCTGAGCATCAGCTATCTTTGAACCCTTCTGGAAGCACTCTTCTGCCTTCTTCTGATTATCAAAGATAGTGATCACTCCTTTGGGACCAGGCATCTTCAATTTGAGGTACACGTAACATGGTCGAGCCATAAAACGTGCATAAGCTGGCCTGCCCAGAATGGCATGATAGGCACTCTGGAAATCCACAACTTCAAATGTCAACTTTTCTTTGCGGTAATTCTTGGAATCACCGAAAACTACGTCGAGAGCAATCTGACCGAGGGATGCAGCCTTCTTGCCTGGAATGACCCCATGGAAACTCATATTGCTTTCACTGAGTCTGGACATCGGAATGCCCATTCCCTTCAATGTCTCTGCATACAGTATGTTCAGGCCACTGCCATCGTCCATCAGGACTTTTGTCAGTCGAGGGCCTTCGACCACCGGGTCGACCACCAGTGCTTGCCTCCTAGTGGTGGCTATGTGCGCTAGATGATCAGACTGGTCGAATGTAATGGCAGTCTGTGACCACTTCAAATAACTGGGTATCACCGGAGTGACCATGTTCACTTCTCTGTTGATGACTTTCAATCGACTTTTGCTCTCAACGTCAGCAAAAATCATCAGAGTGGAATTCACGTGGGGATAACCATCATCATCCCCTTCCTCATCCTCAGCCTTATCTGCTTCCTTCTCCTTTTCCTTGGGTTGTTTCTCTCAGAATTGATGGATTAGGAGCCGGCACTGCCGAGTGGTGTGCTTCGGGTAAATGAAATTACCCTCTTCATCTTTTTTGGTGTGGATGTGGCACGAAAGATCCAACATGTCATTTCCATCTTGATCTTTCACTTTCTTGGGGTTCCACGGCCCTTTGGGCTTCCCCTTAAACTTTCCTTGAACCATAGCCAAGGCTTCACGAGGAGCAGCTGGCTCAGCCTTGTGCTTCTGTTTTCGACCGAAGTTTCCTCCTCCGGCTTTGTGGGCGACTGCTTTGTGCTTGCCACTCCGGAGTCGTTCTTCTTCTTCACCATTGGCATACTTGGTGGCAATCTCCATCATCCGAGTCAGAGTCATATTTCCTGTCCGGCCAAATTTCAGATTCAACTCCCGATACCTGACACCTTCCTTAAAGGCACAAATTGCCTGATGATCAGACACATCCTCCACCGTGTGGTGCAGGGTGATCCATCTTTGGATATAATCCCTCAGAGTTTCATTCAGTTTCTGAACACAACACTATAATTCCGTCAAACCTGCCGGCCATTTGCAAGTGCCCTCGAATGTTCTGACAAACACTCGGGCGAGATCTTCCCAAGTATAAATACTGTCAGGTGCCAGCTGATTCAGCCATGCTCTAGCCGAGCCCTCCAACATCAGAGGAAGGTGTTTCACGGCCACTTCATCATTGTCGCCACCAATCTAGATAGCCACTCGGTAGTCTTCAAGCCAAGTGTCAGGTTTGGACTCACCAGTGAACTTACTGACTCCAGTCGCCAACCTGAAGTTGGGGGGAATCACTGCAGCTCTGATAGCTCTGCTGAAGCACTCTAGACCTGAGACATGCACCCTGTTGCTGGTTTGCAGGTCCCTATCATGACCCTCTCGGCGAGCTCTGTTTCTGTCGACCAAGCCCTGAATGAGAATAGATCTCGCTGTTGGGGAACGTAGTAATTTCAAAATATTTCCTACGCACACGCAAGATCATGGTGATGCATAGCATCGAGAGGGGAGAGTGTTGTCTACATACCAACGCAGACCGACTGCGGAAGCGATCACACAACGTAGAGGAAGTAGTCGTACGTCTTCCCGATCCGACCGATCCAAGCACCGTTACTCCGGCACCTCCGAGTTCTTAGCACACGTTTAGCTCGATGACGATCCTCGGGCTCCGATCCAGCAAAGCATCGAGGAAGAGTTCCGTCAGCACGACGGCGTGGTGACGATCTTGATGTACTACCGACGCAGGGCTTCGCCTAAGCACTACAACGGTATGATCGAGGTGGAATTTGGTGGCAGGGGCACCGCACACGGCTAAGGAACGATCTCAAGGATCAACTTGTGTGTCTATGGGGTGCCCCCTGCTCCCGTATATAAAGGATCCAAGGGGAGGGGCTGGCCGGCCAAGGAGAGGAGGGCGCAGGAGGAGTCCTACTCCTACCGGGAGTAGGACTCCCCCCCAATCCTATTCCTAATAGGACTCCTCGAGAGAGAGAGAGGGAGAAGGGGGGCCGGCCACCTCTCCTAGTCCTAATAGGACTAGGGGAGGGGCGAGGCGCGCAGCCCACCTTGGGCTGCCCCTTTCACCTTTCCACTAAGGCCCAATAAGGCCCATTTGGTTCCCGGGGTGTTCCGGTAACCCTCCCGGTAATCCGGTAAAATCCCGATTTCACCCGGAACACTTCCGATGTCCATACATAGGCTTCCAATATATCAATCTTTATGTCTCGACCATTTCGAGACTCCTCGTCATGTCCGTGATCACATCCGGGACTCCGAACAACCTTCGGTACATCAAAATGCATAAACTCATAATAACTGTCATCGTAACGTTAAGCGTGCGGACCCTACGGTTCGAGAACAATGTAGACATGACCAAGACACGTCTCTGGTCAATAACCAATAGCGGGACCTGGATGCCCATATTGGCTCCTACATATTCTACGAAGATCTTTATCGGTCAGACTGTATAACAACATACGTTGTTCCCTTTGTCATCGGTATGTTACTTGCCCGAGATTCGATCGTCGGTATCCAATACCTAGTTCAATCTCGTTACCGGCAAGTCTCTTTACTCGTTCTGTAATACATCATCTCACAATTAACATCTTAGTTATAATGCTTGCAAGGCTTATGTGATGTGTATTACCGAGAGGGCCCAGAGATACCTCTCCGACAATCGGAGTGACAAATCCTAATCTCGAAATATGCCAACCCAACATCTACCTTTGGAGACACCTGTAATGCTCCTTTATAATCACCCAGTTACGTTGTGACGTTTGGTAGCACCCAAAGTGTTCCTCCGGCAAACGGGAGTTGCATAATCTCATAGTCATAGGAACATGTATAAGTCATGAAGAAAGCAATAGCAACATACTAAACGATCGGGTGCTAAGCTAATGGAATGGGTCATGTCAATCAGATCATTCAACTAATGATGTGATCCCGTTAATCAAATAACAACTCTTTGTCCATGGTTAGGAAACATAACCATCATTGATTAACGAGCTAGTCAAGTAGAGGCATACTAGTGACACTCTGTTTGTCTATGTATTCACACACATGTATTATGTTTCCGGTTAATACAATTCTAGCATGAATAATAAACATTTATCATGATATAAGGAAATAAATAATAACTTTATTATTGCCTCTAGGGCATATTTCCTTCAGTCTCCCACTTGCACTAGAGTCAATAATCTAGATCACATCACCATGTGATTAACATCGATAGTTCACATCATCATGTGATTAACACCCAGAGTTCACATCGCCATGCGACCAATACCCAAAGGGTTTACTAGATTCAGTAATCTAGTTCACATCGCTATGTGATTAACACCCAAAGAGTACTAAGGTGTGATCATGTTTTGCTTGTGAGAGAATCTTAGTCAACGGGTCTGCCACATTCAGATCCACTTGTATTTTGCAAATTTTTATGTCAACAATGCTCTGCATGGAGCTACTCTAGCTAATTGCTCCCACTTTCAATATGTATCTAGACCGAGATTTAGAGTCATCTAGATTAGTGTCAAAACTTGCATCGGCGTAACCCTTTACGACGAACCTTTTGTCACGTCCATAATCGAGAAACATATCCTTATTTCACTAAGGATAATTCTGACCGCTGTCCAGTGATCTACTCCTAGATCACTATTGTACTCCCTTGCCAAATCAATGCAGGGTATACAATAGATCTGGTATACAGCATGACATACTTTATAGAACCTATGGCCAAGGCATAGGGAATGACTTTCATTCTCTTTCTATCTTCTGCCGTGGTCGGGCTTTGAGTCTTACTCAACTTCACACCTTATAATACAGGCAAGAACTCTTTCTTTGACTGCTCCATTTTGAACTACTTCAAAATCTTGTCAAGGTATGTACTCATTGAAAAAACTTATCAAGCGTCTTGATCTATCTCTATAGATCTTGAAGCTCAATATGCAAGCAGCTTCACCGAAGTCTTTCTTTGAAAAAATCCTTTCAAACACTCCTTTATGCTTTACAGAATAATTCTACATTATTTCCGATCAACAATATGTCATTCACATATATTTATCAGAAATGCTGTAGTGCTCCCACTCACTTTCTGGTAAATACAGGCTTCACCACAAGTCTGTATAAAACTATATGCTTTGATCAACTCATCAAAGCGTATATTCCAACTCCGAGATGCTTGCACCAGTCCACAGATGGATCGCTGGAGCTTGCACATTTTGTTAGCACCTTTTGGATTGACAAAACCTTCTGTTGCATCATATACAACTCTTATTTAATAAATCCATTAAGGAATGCAGTTTTGTTTATCCATTTGCCAGATTTCATAAAATGCGGCAATTACTAACATGATTCGGACAAACTCAACCATAGATACGAGTGAGAAGCTCTCATCGTAGTCAACACCTTGAACTTGTCGAAAACCTTTTGCGACAATTCTAGCTTTGTAGATAGTAACACTACTATCAGCGTCCGTCTTCCTCTTGAAGATCCATTTATTCTCAATTGCTTGCCGATCATCGGGCAAGTCAACCAAAGTGCAAACTTTGTTCTTATACATGGATCATATCTTAGATTTCATGGCCTCAAACCATTTCGCGGAATCCGGGCTCATCATCGCTTCCTCATAGTTCGTAGGTTCGTCATGGTCAAGTAACATGACCTCCAGAACAGGATTACCGTACCACTCTAGTGCGGATCTCACTCTGGTTTACCTACGAGATTCGGTAGTAACTTGATCTGAAGTTACATGATCATCATCATTAGCTTCCTCACTAATTGGTGTAGTAGTCACAAGAACAGATTTTTGTGATGAACTTCTTTCCAATAAGGTAGAAGGTACAATTACCTTATCAAGTTTTCTACTTTCCTCCCACTTACTTCTTTCAAGAGAAACTCCTTCTCTAGAAAGGATCCATTATAAGCAACGAATGTCTTGCCTTAGGATCTGTGATAGAAGGTGTACCCAACAGTCTCCTTTGGGTATCCTATGAAGACATATTTCTCCGATTTGGGTTTGAGCTTATCAGGATGAAACTTTTTCTCATAAGCATCGCAACCCCAAACTTCAAGAAACGACAACTTTGGTTTCTTGCCAAACCATAGTTCATAAGGCGTCGTCTTGACGGATATAGATGGTGCCCCTTTTTTTAACGTGAATGCAGTTGTCTCTAATGCATAACCCCAAAACGATAGTGGTAAATCGGTAAGAAACATCATAGATTGTACTATATCCAATAAAGTACGGTTATGACGTTCGGACACACCATTATGTTGTGGTGTTCCAGGTGGCATGAGTAGTGAAACTATTTCACATTGTTTTAACTGAAGACCAAACTCGTAACTCAAATATTTTACCTCTGCGATCATATCGTAGAAACTTTTATTTTCTTGTCACAATGCTTTTCCACTTCACTCTGAAATTCTTTGAACTGTTCAAATGTTTCAGACTTATGTTTCATCAAGTAGATATCCCCATATCTGCTCAAATCATCTTGTGAAGGTCGGAAAATAATGATACCTGCTGTAAGCCTTAATATTCATTGGACCACATACATCAGTATGTATGATTTCCAACAAATCTGTTGCTAGCTTCATTGTTCCGGAGAACGATGTTTTAGTCATCTTGCCCATAAGGCATGGTTCGCAAGCATCAAGTGGTTCATAATCAAGTGATTCCAAAATCCCATCAGTATGGAGTTTCTTCATGCGCTTTACACCAATATGACCTAAACAGCAGTGCCACAAATAAGTTGCACTATCATTATTAACTTCGCATCTTTTGGTTTCAATATTATGAATATGTGTACCACTAAGATCGAGATTCCAACGAACTATTTTCATTGGGTGTGTAACCATATAAGGTTTTATTCATGTAAACAGAACAACAATTTATTCTCTTACTTAAATGAATAACCGTATTACAATAAACATGATCAAATCATATTCTTGCTCAACGTAAACACCAAATAACACTTATTTAGGTTCAACACTAATCCCGAATTTATAGGGAGTGTGCGATGATGATCATATCAATCTTGGAACCACTTCCAACACACATCGTCACTTCACCCTTAACTAGTTTCTGTTTATTCTGCAACTCCCGTTTTGAGTTACTACTCTTAGCAACTGAACTAGCATCAAATACTGAGGGGTTGCTATAAACACTAGTAAAGTACACATCAATAACATGTATATCAAATATACTTATGTTCACTTTGCCATCCTTCTTATCCGCCAATCACTTGGGGTAGTTCCGCTTCCAGTGACCAGTCCCTTTTGCAGTAGAAGCACTTAGTCTTAGGCTTAGGACCAGACTTGGGCTTCTTCACTTGAGCAGCAACTTGCTTGCCGTTCTTCTTGAAGTTCCCCTTCTTCCCTTTGCCCTTTTCTTGAAACTAGTGGTCTTGTCAACCATCAACACTTGATGTTTTTCTTGATTTCTACCTTCGTTGATTTCAGCATCACGCAGAGCTTGGGAGTTGTTTCCGTTATCCCTTGCATATTATAGTTCATCACGAAGTTCTACTAACTTGGCGATGGTGACTAGAGAATTCTGTCAATCACTATCTTATCTGGAAGATTAGCTCCCACTTGATTCAAGCGATTGTAGTACCCAGACAAACTGAGCACATGCTCACTAGTTGAGCGATTCTCCTCCATCTTTTAGCTATAGAACTTGTTGGAGACTTCATATCTCTCAACTCGGGTATTTGCTTGAAATATTAACTTCAACTCCTGGAACATCTCATATGGTCCATGACGTTCAAAACGTCTTTGAAGTCCCGATTCTAAGCCTTTAAGCATGGTGCACTAAACTATCAAGTAGTCATCATATTGAGCTAGCCAAACGTTCATAACGTCTGCATCTGCTCCTGCAATAGGTCTGTCACCTAGCGGTGCATCAAGGACATAATTTTTCTGTGCAGCAATGAGGATAAACCTTAGATCACGGATCAAATCCGTATCATTGCTACTAACATCTTTCAACACAATTTTCTCTAGGAACATATCAAAATAAACATATGAAAGCAACAACGCGAGCTATTGATCTTCAACATAGATATGCTAATACTACCAGGACTAAGTTCATGATAAATTAATGTTTAATTTAATCATATTACTTTAAGAACTCCCACTTAGATAGACATCCCTCTAATACTCTAAGTGATCCCGTGATCCAAATCAACTAAACCATAACCGATCATCACGTGAGATGGAGTAGTTTTCAATGGTGAACATCGTCATGTTGATCATATCTACTATATGATTCACGCTCGACCTTTCGGTCTCTGTGTTCCGAGGCCATATCTGCATATGCTAGGCTCGTCAAGTTTAACCTGAGTATTCTGCGTGTGCAAAACTGGCTTGCACCCATTGTAGATGGACATAGAGCTTATCACACCCGATCATCACGTGGTGTCTGGGCACGACGAACTTTGGCAACGGTGCATACTCAGGGAGAACACTTCTTGATAATTTAGTGAGAGATCATCTTATAATGCTACCGTCAATCAAAGCAAGATAAGATGCATAAAAGATAAACATCACATGCAATCAATATAAGTGATATGATATGGCCATCATCATCTTGTGCTTGTGATCTCCATCTCCGAAGCACCGTCATGATCACCATCGTCACCGGCGCGACACCTTAATCTCCATCGTAGCATCGTTGTCGTCTCGCCAATCTTATGCTTCCACGACTATCACTACCGCTTAGAAATAAAGTAAAGCATTACATCGCGATTGCATTGCATACAATAAAGAGACAACCATATGGCTCCTGCCAGTTGCCGATAACTTGGTTACAAAACATGATCATCTCATACAATAAAATCAGCATCATGCCTTGACCATATCACATCACAACATGCCCTGCAAAAACAAGTTAGACGTCCTCTACTTTGTTGTTGCAAGTTTTACGTGGCTGCTACGGGCTTAAGTAAGAACTCATCTCACCTACGCATCAAAACCACAACGATAGTTTGTCAAATAGACTCCGTTTTAACCTTCTCAAGGACCGGGCGTAGCCACACTTGGTTCAACTAAAGTTGGAGAGACAGTCTTCCGCAAGCCATCTATGTGCAAAGCACGTCGAGGGAACCGGTCTCGCGTAAGAGTACGCGTAAGGTTGGTCCGGATCGTCTCGTCCAACAATACCGCCGAACCAAAGTATGACATGCTGGTAGGCAGTATGACTTGTATCGCCCACAACTCACTTGTGTTCTACTCGTGCAAATAACATCAAACCATAAAACCTAGGCTCGGATGCCACTGTTGGGGAACGTAGTAATTTCAAAATATTTCCTACGCACACGCAAGATCATGGTGATGCATAGCAAGGAGAGGGGAGAGTGTTGTCTACATACCAACACAGACCGACTGCGGAAGCGATCACACAACGTAGAGGAAGTAGTCGTACGTCTTCCCGATCCGACCGATCCAAGCACCGTTACTCCGGCACCTCCGAGTTCTTAGCACACGTTCAGCTCGATGACGATCCTCGGGTTCTGATCCAGCAAAGCGTCGAGGAAGAGTTCCGTCAGCACGACGGCATGGTGACGATCTTGATGTACTACCGACGCAGGGCTTCGCCTAAGCACTACAACGGTATGATCGAGGTGGAATTTGGTGGCAGGGGGCACCGCACACGGCTAAGGAACGATCTCAAGGATCAACTTGTGTGTCTATGGGGTGCCCCCTGCCCCCGTATATAAAGGATCCAAGGGGAGGGGCTGGCCGGCCAAGGAGAGGAGGGCGCAGGAGGAGTCCTACTCCTACCGGGAGTAGGACTCCCCCCCCAATCCTATTCCTAATAGGACTCCTCGAGAGAGAGAGGGAGAAGGGGGCCGGCCACCTCTCCTAGTCCTAATAGGACTAGGGGAGGGGGAGGCGCGCAGCCCACCTTGGGCTGCCCCTTTCACCTTTCCACTAAGGCCCAATAAGGCCCATTTGGTTCCCGGGGTGTTCCGGTAACCCTCCCGGTAATCCGGTAAAATCCCGATTTCACCCGGAACACTTCCGATGTCCATACATAGGCTTCCAATATATCAATCTTTATGTCTCGACCATTTCGAGACTCCTCGTCATGTCCGTGATCACATCCGGGACTCCGAACAACCTTCGGTACATCAAAATGCATAAACTCATAATAACTATCATCGTAACGTTAAGCGTGCGGACCCTACGGTTCGAGAATAATGCAGACATGACTGAGACACATCTCCGGTCAATAACCAATAGCGGGACCTGGATGCCCATATTGGCTCCTACATATTCTACGAAGATCTTTATCGGTCAGACCGCATAACAACATACGTTGTTCCCTTTGTCATCGACATGTTACTTGCCCGAGATTCGATCGTCGGTATCCAATACCTAGTTCAATCTCGTTACCGGCAAGTCTCTTTACTCGTTCCGTAATACATCGTCTCACAACTAACATCTTAGTTATAATGCTTGCAAGGCTTATGTGATGTGTATTACTGAGAGGGCCCAGAGATACCTCTCCGACAATCGGAGTGACAAATCCTAATCTCGAAATATGCCAACCCAACATCTACCTTTGGAGACACCTGTAATGCTCCTTTATAATCACCCAGTTATGTTGTGACGTTTGGTAGCACCCAAAGTGTTCCTCCGGCAAACGGGAGTTGCATAATCTCATAGTCATAGGAACATGTATAAGTCATGAAGAAAGCAATAGCAACATACTAAACGATCGGGTGCTAAGCTAATGGAATGGGTCATGTCAATCAGATCATTCAACTAATGATGTGATCTCGTTAATCAAATAACAACTCTTTGTCCATGGTTAGGAAACATAACCATCTTTGATTAACGAGCTAGTCAAGTAGAGGCATACTAGTGACACTCTGTTTGTCTATGTATTCACACATGTATTATGTTTCCGGTTAATACAATTCTAGCATGAATAATAAACATTTATCATGATATAAGGAAATAAATAATAACTTTATTATTGCCTCTAGGGCATATTTCCTTCACTCGCATCAAAGCCTGGCTCCCTGGGGTCGACTGGAATACCTCGCCCAACACTGTGAGGGCGTCTGTCTTCATGTTGCCGAGGCACGTACGACCCACTCCTTGGGGGAGGCGTGGGCACTCGACGACGATCATCGCGATCGACTCGGTGATCATACTGCTCATGGTTTCTGTACTGATCTTGTCGATCCCAATGTCCCTCACGCCTCAGGGGCGATCTTGGGCTATGGGCCGACTGAACTGTATCTGCAACCATGGATCTGTTATGGATCCTATTCCGTGACTGAGAAACTACCGTATTCTGTTCTCCCGCCACCCGGAGCAAGGCTCGAATCTGCACCAGACCTCGGCCAGCTTCTGACTGGGAAGGTTGGATCGACTCCGCTATCCGGGCAGCCGCTGCTAGATTCTAGATCGGGGTTCGGTATACCTGAGTCGGAGGTGGAAAAAGTTGGCGTCGACTGGATTTGGGAGCACGCTGCCGAGCGCGATCGTTGAGTGCGCGCTGGAGGTTCTCCAGTCGAGTGCACTCAGCCAAGTTGGCCAAGCGCGCCTGCTCCAAGGCCTGGGCCTCAGGGGTTTCTCCAACTATTGGAGTATGTAGTGCATCCATGTTCCGGCGGCGAAGTTCCTCCCTCTGCTACGAAGAGAGGGGTTCAGGGCGGTATTCTTCATGAACGCGCGACGGATCGCCATTCCCGTCGCCTCCGTCTTCACGGATGAAGCCAGGAGGACTGCATGGTCCACTGACCATCAAAACTTCAGCCGCTGGGTCGCTGCTGTCGTACTCGGATGCGGTCTCTACGGAGCCAGTCGACAGATCGAACAGGTCGTAGAGAGTTTCGTCGGGCTCGATCACCGCGACTTGAGGGGTGGCCAACTGGCGGGCCTCCGCATGCCTCACCCACCGCTGAAGCCTCGACCAACCGGAACGTTTGCTCCAGCGGGCCGCAGGGAGGGGGAAAGTTGCTGGAGCCGACTGATACTGGGTCGACGGCTGCCGCAGGAGGACGCCGCGGATGCACGCGCGAAAGTGCGTTGCCTCGCGGGCGGGGAGTGCGTCGACGTCGAGTGGAGCCTCCTGAAGCCAAGCGGAGTCGTCGGCGACAAACACGAGCGCGCCGAGACGGATCTCGCGGCCCTGAGCCAAACCTCCGCCTGAAACCATGATGAAGGGGATCGGAAAAATTGCAACTTCTCCAACAAGTCGATAAGACACCTGCCCCACAGTGGGCGCCAACTGTCGTGGTTCTAAGCCTGACAATGGAATAGGGGGGTAGGAATGTAGAGGCAAGATCTTAGCTATGGAGGAGTTGTACACGCGAGTTTTACGAGTTCAGGCCCTTCTCGGAGGAAGTAACAACCCTACGTCTCGGAGCCCGGAGGCGGTCGACTGGATATATGGGTGTGAATTACAGAAAGTGCGAACCCTTGTCCCAGAGGAGGGGGTGGCTTATATAGAGTGCGCCAGGACCTCAGCTCCCCTTCGTTACACAGGGTTCAATGTTCATAAAGGAGGAGCGTTACTGGTAACGTCCGAAGTAAAGTGCTATAAATGTCCATAAAGCTATGACTTAAACCCCGACCGTTGCGGAGTGAAGGGCTTCTCATCTTCTGGTGGTCGAGTGTCTTCAAGGTGGTCGAGTGAACACATCTTCATGGTCGAGTGGATGATAGTTTCTCTTCGTCTGCTTCTGATTCTTTGTAGAGATGTCCTTGGGGAGGGTATGTTGGATAGATCCATGACCCTACCCTAGGTACATAACTTCATCAGCGGCCACTGATACGTCTCCGACATATCTATAATTTTTGATTGTTCCATGCCAATATTCTACAACTTTCATATACTTTTGGCAACTTTTTATACTATTTTTGGGACTAACATATTGATCCAGTGCCTAGTGCCAGTTCCTGTTTGTTGCATGTTTTTGGTTTCGCAGAATATCCATATCAAACGGAGTCCAAACGGGATAAAAACGGACGGAGATACTTTTTTAGATATTTGGAAAATTCCGGAAGAAAAATCCACGTGAGACGGTGCCCGAGGTGGTCACGAGGCAGGGGGTGTGCCTGCTCCCCCTGGGCGCGCCCCCTACCCTTGTGAGCCACCCGTAAGGCGGTTGACGCTCTTCTGTTGCCGCAAGAAAGCTAATTTTCGGAAAATATCACGGCGAAGGTTTCAGGCCAATCAGAGTTACGGATCTCCATATATACACGAAACGGTGAAACAGAGCCAGGGAGAACGCAGAAACAGAGAGAGACAGAGAGACAGATCCAATCTCGGAGGGGCTCTCGCCCCTCCCGTGCCATGGAGGCCATGGACCAGAGGGGAAACCCTTCTCCCATATAGGGAGGAGGTCAAGGAAGAAGAATAAGGAGGGGGGCTCTCTCCCCCTCGCTTCTGGTGGCACCGAAGTGCCACCTGGGGCCATCATCATCACCGCGATCTACACCAACACCTCCGCCATCTTCACCAACATCTCCATCACCTTCCCCCCTCTATCTATAGCGGTCCACTCTCCCGCAACCCACTATACCCTATACTTGAACATGGTGCTTTATGCTTCATATTATTATCCAATGATGTGTTGCCATCCTATGATGCCTGAGTAGATTTTCGTTGTCCTATCGATGGTTGATGAATTGCTATGATTGATTTAATTTGTTTGTGGTTATGTTGCTGTCCTATGGTGCCCATCATATGATTGCGCGCGTGGATCACACCCTAGGGTTAGTTGTATGTTGACAGGACTATGTATTGGAGGGCAAGAGTGATAGAAGGTTCAACCTAGCATAGAAATTGATGCATACGGGATTGAAGGGGGACCAATATATCTTAATGCTATGGTTGGGTTTTACCTTAATGAACATTAGTAGTTGCGGATGCTTGCTAATAGTTCCAATCATAAGTGCATAGAATTCCAAGTCAGGGATGACATGGTAGCAGTGGCCTCTCCCACATAATACTTGCTATCGGTCTAGTAAAGTAGTCAATTGCTTAGGGACAATTTCGCAACTCCTACCACCACTTTTCCACACTCACTATATTTACTTTATTGCTTGTTTACTTACAACAGCCCCTGCTTTTTATTTACGTACTCTTTATTATCTTGCAAACCTATCCAACAACACCTACAAAGTACTTCTAGTTTCATACTTGTTCTAGGTAAAGCGAACATCAAGCGTGCGTAGAGTTGTATCGGTGGTCGATACAACTTGAGGGAATATTTTTTCTACCTTTAGCTCCTCGTTGGGTTCGACACTCTTACTTATCGAAAACTGTTGCGATCCCCTATACTTGTGGGATATCAAGACCTTTTTTCTGGCGCCGTTGCCAGGGAGCAATAGCGTGGGGTGAATATTCTCGTGTGTGCTTGTTTGCTTTATCACTAAGTAATTTTTATTTGTTGTTCTTAGTTGTTCTCTATCTTTAGTTATGGATATGGAACACGAAATACCAAAAAAATTAGGTGTACTTGCTGCTCATGGAGACGGGGAACCTCCTAAAACCCTCGATGCTGGTTATGTGAAAGATATTATGTACTACTTTAATAATCCTGAGAAAACTCCATTCAATTATGTAATGGGGGTAACGTTGGATCAACGTGAATACTTTAGGGATTATTGCTTGACACAAAAAGGGAAACTATTATGGGATCAAATTCATATATTGAAGTGGTATACTTGGCAATTATGCGTGAGTTATGATTATGCTTGTTGCTCTAGGATGAAGGCTCCACACCTTCCCTTTTCATGCAAATTCAATGATAATAAAACCTTAGCTTCTTAGCTAATGGTATATATGATTACTATGATGTGGAACAAATAGAAGAATTTGTTGCTTTTATGGGTGCTTATCAAATTGAATCTATGTGTAAAGAGTTTGAAGATTTTGATGATGTTGTTTATAGATCTGAAAATTTAGCTATCCTCAAATATTGCTATGAGAATTATGAATACAATTCCAACATTAATGCGCTTATTGAGAAAGTCTCCGCTGTCCAAGAAGAGACTAATATTTTGCAGGAGTCTATGGAAGAAGAAATTGATGAAACTGTGAGCTCATTGGATGAAAAAGATGAGGAAGAGAGCGAAGAACAAAAGGAGGAAGAGCGGATTGATCACCCGTGCCCACCTTCTAATGAGAGTAACTCTTCAACTCATACATTGTTTAATTTCCCTTCGTGCTTACCGAAGGATGATTGCTATGATGACCGTTATGATCCCTTGGATTCTTTTGAAATATCCCTTTTTGATGATGCTTGTGGCCAATATGCCAATATGAATTATGCTTATGGAGATGAACTTGCTATAGTTCTTTATGTTAAACATGAAATTGTTGCTACTTCACCCACGCATGATAGTCCTATTATCTTTTTGAATTCTCCCGACTACACTATATCAGAGAAGTTTGCCCTTATTAAGGATTATATTGATGGGTTGCCTTTTACCGTTACACCTGATGATTTTAATGAATATAATATGCATGTGCTTGCTGCTCCTACTTGCAATTATTATGAGAGGGGAACTATATCTCCACCTCTCTATGCTTCCAATATGATAAAATTGCAAGAAACTATTTATACCATGCATTGGCCTTTACTATGTGTGCATGAATTGTTCTTTTATGACATGCCGATGCATAGGAAGAGAGTTAGACTTTGTTGTTACATGATATATGTTACTTTGTGCTCACTACTAAATGCTAAATCATTGTTAATTAAAATTGGCTTTGATATACCTTGGGATCCGAGTGGATCCATTACTTGAGCACTATATGCCTAGCTTAATGGCCGGAAGTTTTAGAGAGTCATTTATTTCTGTTGAGTGCTTTTATATAGTTTAAAAACAAGAAAAATAAAGAGGGGAACCCAAAACTTTTTCAAAAAGGAAAGCGAAAGTGAGAAAGACAAGCATTGTTGAAGTGGGAGCTAGCCTTGAACTTTGTTCATGCTCACGGAAACTTTGTGAATCTTGATTACAGAAACTTTTCAATAAAAATAGTTATCCCCTTGTACAATTCCATTGTATTATAAAAATAATGTGCCAAGGTTTGCCTTTAGTATGTTTACATTTGCTTGATGGTTTGTACGGTGCGGGACATAAACTTTGGCTGTAGTGCGCGATTTTACATTTTTAGCTGGAACGTCAAATGGTTCTGATTCTTTTTGCGATGTCTTCCTATACAATTTTTTTCCTAATTTTGGTAGAACTTTTCAAGTGTCAGAAGTATGGTGAATGTTCATATTATTACAGACTGTTCTGTTTTAGACAGATTCTATTTTTGATGCATAGTTTGCTTGTTTTGATGAAACTATCGATTCATATTAGTGGATTAAGCCATGAAAAAGTTATATTATAGTAGACACAATGCAAAAAACAAAATATGAATTGGTTTGCAATAGTACTTAGAGTAGTGATTTGCTTTATTATACTAACGAATCTTACTGAGTTTTCTGTTGAAGTTTTGTGTGGATGAAGTGTTCGATGATCGAGAAGGTCTCGATGTGAGAAGAAGGAAGAGAGGCAAGAGCTCAAGCTTGGGGATGCCCGAGGCACCCCAAGTAAATATTCAAGGAGACTCAAGCGTCTAATATTGGGGATGCCCCGGAAGGCATCCCCTCTTTCTTCAACAAGTATCGGTATGTTTTCGGATTCGTTTCGTTCATGCGATATGTGCAATCTTGGAGCATCTTTTGCATTTAGTTTTCATTTTTCTTTTATGCACCATGCTGGTATGAGATAGTCCTTGGTTGATTTATAGAATGCTCTTTGCACTTCACTTATATCTTTTGAGTATGGCTTTATAGAATGCTTCATGTGCTTCACTTATATCATTTGAAGTTTGGATTGCCTGTTTCTCTTTACATAGAAACCCGCCATTAGTAGAAGCTCTTTTGCTTCACTTAGATTTGTTAGAGCACGGGCATATCTTTTGTAGAAATAATTAAACTCTCTTGCTTCACTTATATCTATTTAGAGAGATGACAGGAATTGGTCATTCACATGGTTAGTCATAAAATCCTACATAAAACTTGTAGATCACTGAATATGATATGTTTGATTCCTTGCAATAGTTTTGTGATATAAAGATTGTGATATTAGAGTCATGCTAGTGGGTAGTTGTGGATTAGTAGAAATACTTGTGATGAGGTTTGTGATTCCCGTAGCATGTGAAGGAAATATGCCCTAGAGGCAATAATAAAGTTATTATTTATTTCCTTATATCATGCTAAATGTTTATTATTCATGCTAGAATTGTATTAACCGGAAACATAATACATGTGTGAATACATAGACAAACAGAGTGTCACTAGTATGCCTCTACTTGACTAGCTCGTTAATCAAAGATGGTTATGTTTCCTAACCATGGACAAAGAGTTGTTATTTGATTAACGAGGTCACATCATTAGTTGAATGATCTGATTGACATGACCCATTCCATTAGCTTAGCACCCGATCGTTTAGTATGTTGCTATTGCTTTCTTCATGACTTATACATGTTCCTATGACTATGAGATTATGCAACTCCCATTTACCGGAGGAACACTTTGTGTGCTACCAAACGTCACAATGTAACTGGGTGATTATAAAGGAGCTCTATAGGTGTCTCCAAAGGTAGATGTTGGGTTGGCGTATTTCGAGATTAGGATTTGTCACTCCGATTGTCGGAGAGGTATCTCTGGGCCCTCTCGGTAATGCACATCACATAAGCCTTGCAAGCATTGCAGCCAATGAGTTAGTTGTGAGATGATGTATTACGGAACGAGTAAAGAGACTTGCCGGTAACGAGATTGAACTAGGTATTGGATACCGACGATCGAATCTTGGGCAAGTAACATGTCGATGACAAAGGGAACAACGTATGTTGTTATGCGGTCTGACCGATAAAGATCTTCGTAGAATATGTAGGAGCCAATATGGGCATCCAGGTCCCGCTATTGGTTATTGACCGGAGATGTGTCTCAGTCATGTCTGCATTATTCTCGAACCGTAGGGTCCGCACGCTTAACGTTACGATGACAGTTATTATGAGTTTATGCATTTTGATGTACCGAAGTTAGTTCAGAGTCCCGGATGTGATCACGGACATGACGAGGAGTCTCGAAATGATTGAGACATAAAGATTGATATATTGGAAGCCTATGTTTGGATATCGGAAGTGTTCCGGGTGAAATCGGTATTTTAGAGTAGTACCGGGAGGTTACCGGAACCCCCCGGGAGCTGTATGGGCCTTAGTGGGCTTTAGTGGAAACGAGAACGGGCAGCCCAAGATGGGCCGCGCGCCTCCCCCCTCCCCTAGTCCTATTAGGACAAGGAGAGGTGGCCGGGCCCCCTCTCTCTCTTTCCCCCTCAGCGAATCCTATTCCAATTAGGATTGGGGGAGGAATCCTACTCCCACAGGGAGTAGGACTCCCTTGGCGCGCCCTCCTTGGCCGACCGGCCCCCTCCCCTTGGCTCCTTTATATACGGAGGCAGGGGACACCCCTAGACACACAAGTTGATCATTGAGATCATTCCTTAGCCGTGTGCGGTGCCCCCTGCCACCATATTCCACCTCGATCATATTGTAGCGGTGCTTAGGTGAAGCCCTGCGACGGTAGAACATCAAGATCGTCACCACGCCGTCGTGCTGACGGAACTCCTCCCCGACGCTTTGCTGGAGCGGAGCCTGGGGATCGTCATCGAGCTGTACATGTGCTAAGAACTCGGAGGTGCCGTAGTAACGGTGCTTGGATCGGTCGGATCGGGAAGACGTACGACTACTTCCTCTACGTTGTGTCAACGCTTCCGCAGTCGGTCTGCGTGGGTACGTAGACAACACTCTCCCCTCTCGTTGCTGTGCATCACCATGATCTTGCGTGTGCGTAGGAATTTTTTTGAAATTACTACGTTCCCCAACAGCATGCACGTATGGTGAACCGTTATGTAACAAAGTCGGAGCATGATTTATTTATTGATTGTCTTCCTTATGAGTGGCGGTCGGGGACGAGCAATGGTCTTTTCCTACCAATCTATCCCCCTTGGAGCATGCGCGTAGTACTTTCTTTCGATGACTAATAGATTTTTGCAATAAGTATGTGAGTTCTTTATGACTAATGTTGAGTCCATGGATTATACGCACTCTCACCCTTCCACCATTACTAGCCTCTCTAGTACCGGGCAACTTTCGCCGGTACCATAAACCCACCATATACCATCCTCAAAACAACTGCCATACCTACCTATCATGATATTTCCATAGCCATTCCGAGATATATTGCCATGCAACTTCCATCATCATCATATACATGACTTGAGCATTCATTGTCATATTGCTTTGCATGATCGTAAGATAGCTAGCATGATGTTTTCATGGCTTGTCCGTTTTTTGATGTCATTGCTACACTAGATCATTGCGCATCCCGGTACACCGCCGGAGGCATTCATATAGAGTCATATCTTTGTTCTAGTATCAAGTTGTAAGTAAATAAAAGTGTGATGATCATCATTATTAGAGGATTGCCCCAGTGAGGAAAGGATGATGGAGACTATGATTCCCCCATAAGTTGGGATGAGACTCCGGACTTTACAAAAAATAAAAGAGGCCGAAGAAGCCCAAATAAAAAAAAGAGGCCAAAGAAGCCCACCAAAAAAATAAAAAAATAAAAAAATAAAAAAATAAAAAAATAAAAAAAATGAGAGAAAAAGAGAGAAGGGGCAATGTTACTATCCTTTTACCACACTTGTGCTTTAGAATAGCACCATGTTCTTCATATAGAGAGTCTCTTGAGTTATCACTTTCATATACTAGTGGGAATTTTCATTATAGAACTTGGCTTGTACATTCCGATGATGGGCTTCCTCAAATGCCCGAGGTCTTCATGAGCAAGCAAGTTGGATGCACACCCACTTAGTTTCAGTTGGAGCTTTCATGCACTTATAGCTCTAGTGCATCCGTTGCATGGCAATCCCTACTCACTCACATTGATATCTATTGATGGGCATCTCCATAGCCCGTTGATACGCCTAGTTGATGTGAGACTATCTTCTCCTTTTTTTTTCTCCACCATCATACTCTATTCCACCTATAGTGCTATGTCCATGGCTCACGCTCATGTATTGCCTAAAAGTTGAAAATGTTTGAGAACGCCAAAAGTATGAAACAATTGCTTGGCTTGTCATCAGGGTTGTGCATGATGTGAATATTTTGTGTGGTGAAGATGGAGCATAGCCAGACTATATGATTTTGTAGGGATAACTTTCTTTGGCCATGTTATTTTGAAAAGACATGATTGCTTTATTGGTAGGCTTGAAGTATTATTGTTTTTATGTCAAATGATAGACTATTGCTTTGAATCACTCGTATCTTAATATTCATGCCATGATTAGATTAAATGATCAAGATTATGCTAGGTAGCATTCCACATCAAAAATTATCTTTTTTATCATTTACCTACTCGAGGACGAGCAGGAATTAGCTTGGGGATGCTGATACGTCTCCGACGTATCTATAATTTTTGATTGTTCCATGCCAACATTCTACAACTTTCATATACTTTTGGCAACTTTTTATACTATTTTTGGGACTAACATATTGATCCAGTGCCTAGTGCCAGTTCCTGTCTGTTGCATGTTTTTGGTTTTGCAGAATATCCATATCAAACGGAGTCCAAACGCGATAAAAACGGAAGGAGATACTTCTTGGGATTTTGGAAAATTCCGGAAAAAATCCACGCGAGACGGTGCCCGAGGTGGTCACGAGGCAGGGGGCGCGCACCCTACGCTCGTGAGCCACCCGTAAGGCGGTTGACGCTCTTCTTTTGCCGCAAGAAAGCTAATTTTTGGGAAAAAAATCACGGCGAAGATTTCAGGCCAATCGGAGTTACGGATCTCCATATATACATGAAACGGTGAAACAGAGCCAGGGAGAACGCAGAAACAGAGAGAGACAGAGAGACAGATCCAATCTCGGAGGGGCTCTCGCCCCTCCCGTGCCATGGAGGCCATGGACCAGAGGGGAAACCCTTCTCCCATATAGGGAGGAGGTCAAGGAAGAAGAATAAGGAGGGGGGCTCTCTCCCCCTCGCTTCCGGTGGCACCGGAGTGCCACCAGGGGCCATCATCATCACCGCGATCTACACCAACACCTCCGCCATCTTCACCAACATCTCCATCACCTTCCCCCCTCTATCTACAGCGGTCCACTCTCCCGCAACCCGTTGTACCCTCTACTTGAACATGGTGCTTTATGCTTCATATTATTATCCAATGATGTGTTTCCATCCTATGATGTCTGAGTGGATTTTCGTTGTCCTATCGGTGGTTGATGAATTTCTATGATTGATTTAATTTGCTTGTGGTTATGTTGTTGTCCTATGGTGCCCATCATATGATTGCGCACGTGGATCACACCCTAGGGTTAGTTTTATGTTGATAGGACTATGTATTGGAGGGCAAGAGTGACAGAAACTTCAACCTAGCATAGAAATTGATGCATACGGGATTGAAGGGGGACCAATATATCTTAATTCTAAGGTTGGGTTTTACCTTAATGAACATTAGTAGTTGCGGATGCTTGCTAATAGTTCCAATCATAAGTGCACATAATTCCAAGTCAGGGATGACATGCTAGCAGTGGCCTCTCCCACATAATACTAGCTATCAGTCTAGTAAAGTAGTCAATTGCTTATGGACAATCTCGCAACTCCTACCACCACTTTTCCACACTTGCTATATTTACTTTATTGCTTATTTACTTACAACAACCCCTACTTTTTATTTGCATACTCTTTATTATCTTGCAAACCTATCCAACAACACCTACAAAGTACTTCTAGTTTCATACTTGTTCTAGGTAAAGCGAACGTCAAGCGTGCGTAGAGTTGTATCGGTGGTCGATAGAACTTGAGGGAATATTTTTTCTACCTTTAGCTCCTCGTTGGGTTCGACACTCTTACTTATCGAAAACTATTGCGATCCCCTATACTTGTGGGTTATCAGCTACTGGGACGCCGACAACTGGCGGAGGATGAGGGGCTCAGCACGGAAAACTATGGGGTGGCGGCAGCTGCAGCTGCGGGACAGAGGTAGGGGAAGGTTTAGGGGTCGGTTTAGACTAGGGTTGTCCAAATTAGGAAGGAGGGGTGTTTATATAGCATGTTTGCTAGGGTTAGGGTTTTTTTTGGACCCTCCGATGACGATTGGACGACACCGGTCGCAAGGGGGGGCTAGGTGGCCTTAGCTGGGTGATACGTCTCCAACGTATCTATAATTTTTGATTGCTCCATGCTATATTATCTTCTGTTTTGGACATTATTGGGCTTTATTATTCACTTTTATATTATTTTTGGGACTAACCTATTAACCGGAGGTCCAACCCAGAATTGCTATTTTTTTGCCTCTTTTAGGGTTTCAAAGAAAAGGAATATCAAACGGAGTCCAAACGGAATGAAACCTTCGGGAACATGATTTTTGGAACGAACAAGATCCAGGAGACTTGGACCCTACGTCAAGCAACCAACAGGGAGGCCAGGAGGTAGGGGGCGCGCCCTCCACCCTCATGGGCCCCCTGTTGCTCCACCGACGTACTCCTTCCTCCTATATATACCTACGTACCCCCAAACGATCAGATGCGGAGCCAAAACCCTAATTCCACTGCCATAACTTTCTGTATCCACGAGATCCCATCTTGGGGCCTGTTCCAGAGCTCCGCCGGAGGGGGCACCGATCACGGAGGGCTTCTACATCAACACCACAGCCTCTCCGATGAAGTGTGAGTAGTTTACCTCACACCTTCGGGTCCATAGTTATTAGCTAGATGGCTTCTTCTCTCTTTTTGGATCTCAATACAAAGTTATCCCCCTCTCTTGTGGAGATCTTTTGCGGTGTGTTTGTTGAGACCGATGAATTGTGGGTTTATGATCAAGTTTATCTTTGAACAATATTTGAATCTTCTCTGAATTCTTTTATGTATGATTGGTTATCTTTGCAAGTCTCTTCGAATTATCAGTTTGGTTTGGCCTACTAGATTGATCTTTCTTGGAATGGGAGAAGTGCTTAGCTTTGGGTTCAATCTTGCGGTGTCCCTTCCCAGTGATAGTAGGGGCAGCAAGGCACGTATTGTATTGTTGCCATCGAGGATAACAAGATGGGGTTTTCATCATATATTGCCATGCAACTTTCCATCATTCCATTTACTATGACACGCTCCATCATTGTCATATTGCTTTGCATGGTCATGTAGTTGACATTGTATTTGTGGCAAAGCCGCCGTTCATAATTATTTCATACATGTCACTCATGATTCATTGCATATACCGGTACACCGCCGGAGGCATTCACATAGAGTCATATTTTGTTCTAAGTATCGAGTTGTAATTGTTAAGTTGTAAGTAAATAAAAGTGTGATGATCATCATTTTTAGAGCATTGTCCCAAGTGAGGAAAGGATGATGGAGACTATGATTCCCCCACAAGTCGGGATGAGACTCCGGACGATAAATAATAATAATAATAATAATAATAATAATAATAATAATAATAATAATAATAATAATAATAATAATAATAAAGAGGCCAAAGAAGCCCAAAAAAAGAGGCCATAAAAAAGAGAAAAGTCCCAAATAAAAAATGAGAGAAAAATAGAGAAGGGACAATGCTACTATCCTTTTACCACACTTGTGCTTCAAAGTAGCACCATGATCTTCATGATAGAGAGTCTCCTATGTTATCACTTTCATATACTAGTGGGAATTTTTCATTATAGAACTTGGCTTGCATATTCCAATGATGGGCTTCCTCAAAATTCCCTAGGTCTTCGCGAGCAAGCAAGTTGGATGCACACCCACTTAGTTTCTTTTGTTGAGCTTTCATATACTTATAGCTCTACTGCATCCGTTGCATGGCAATCTCTACTCACTCACATTGATATATATTGATGGGCATCTCCATAGCCCGTTGATACGCCTAGTTGATGTGAGACTATCTTCCCTTTTGTCTCCTCCACAACCACCATTCTATTCCACCTAAAGTGCTATGTCCATGGCTCACGCTCATGTATTGCGTGAAGATTGAAAAAGTTTGAGAATGTCAAAAGTATGAAACAATTGCTTGGCTTGTCATCGGGGTTGTGCATGATTTAAATACTTTGTGTGGTGAAGATGGAGCATAGCCAGACTATATGATTTTGTAGGGATAACTTTCTTTGGCCATGTTATTTTGAAGAGACATAATTTCTTAGTTAGTATGCTTGAAGTATTATTATTTCTATGTCAATATTGAACTTTTGTCTTGAATCTTTTGGATATGAATATTCATACCACAATTAAGAAGAATTACATTGAAAATATGCCAAGTAGCATTCCACATCAAAAATTCTGTTTTTATCATTTACCTACTCGAGGACGAGCAGGAATTAAGCTTTGGGATGCTTGATACGTCTCCAACATATCTATATTTTTTATCGCTCCATGCTATATTATCTTCTGTTTTGGACATTATTGGGCTTTATTATTCACTTTTATATTATTTTTGGGACTAACCTATTAACCGGAGGTCCAGCCCAGAATTGCTGTTTTTTGTGCCTATTTTAGGGTTTCGAAGAAAAGGAATATCAAACGGAGTCCAAACGGAATGAAACCTTCGGGAACGTGATTTTTGGAACGAACAAGATCCAGGAGACTTGGACCCTACGTCAAGCAACCAACAGGGAGGCCACGAGGTAGGGGGCGCGCCTACCCCCAAGCGCGCCCTCCACCCTCGTGCACCCCATGTTGCTCCACCGACATACTCCTTCCTCCTATATATACCTACGTACCCCCAAACAATCAGATACGGAGCCAAAACCCTAATTCCACCATCGTAACTTTCTGTATCCACGAGATCCCATCTTGGGGCCTGTTTCGGAGCTTCGCCGGAGGGGGCATCAATCACGGAGGGCTTCTACATCAACACCATAGCCTCTCCGATGAAGTGTGAGTAGTTTACCTCAGACCTTCGGGTCCATAGTTATTAGCTAGATGGTTTCTTCTCTCTTTTTGGATCTCAATACAAAGTCCCCCCCCCCTCTCTTGTGGAGATCTTTTGCGGTGTGTTTGTTGAGACCGATGAATTGTGGGTTTATGATCAAGTTTATCTTTGAACAATATTTGAATCTTCTCTGAATTCTTTTATGTGTGATTGGTTATCTTTGCAAGTCTCTTCGAATTATCAGTTTGGTTTGGCCTGCTAGATTGATCTTTCTTGGAATGGGAGAAGTGCTTAGCTTTGGGTTCAATCTTGCGGTGTCCTTTCCCAGTGACAGTAGGGGCAGCAAGGCACGTATTGTATTGTTGCCATCGAGGATAACAAGATGGGGTTTTCATCATATTGCATGAGTTTATCCCTCTACATCATGTCATCTTGCTTAAAGCGTTACTCTGTTCTCTTGAACTTAATACTCTAGATGCATGCTGGATAGCAGTCGATGTGTGGAGTAATAGTAGTAGATGCAGGCAGGAGTCGGTCTACTTGTCTCAGACGTGATGCCTATATACATGATCATACCTAGATATTCTCATAACTATGCTCAATTCTGTCAATTGCTCAACAGTAATTTGTGTACCCACCGTAAAATACTTATGCTCTTGAGAGAAGCCACTAGTGAAACCTATGGCCCCCGAGTCTATCTTCGTCATATTAATCTTCCAACACTTAGTTATTTCCTTTGCTTTTATTTTACATTGCATCTTTATCATAAACATACCAAAAATATTATCTTATCATATCTATCAGATCTCACTCTCGTAAGTGATCGTGTAGGGATTGACAACCCCTTATCGCGTTGGTTGCGAGGATTTATTTGTTTTATGTAGGTGCGAGGGACTGGCGTGTAGCCTCCTACTTGATTAATACCTTGGTTCTCAAAAACTGAGGGAAATACTTATGCTACTTTGTTGCACCACCCTTTCCTCTTCAAGGGAAAACCAACGCAAGTTCTCAAGAGGTAGCACTGGGCTATGTATGGGTGGTTGGGCTGAGAGGAGAGGGGAGAAGTCCAGCCCGGCAAGGTTTCTAGAGATCGAAAACGTCCGACGAAAAGACCGGCTATACTGCCGCTATATATTTAACGGTTGGGCTATCAAACGAGCTCCGAATGCGACGGAAATTGACAGGCGGTCTACCGACAACATAACAACACCGCATGCCAACTTTCATCCCATCCCGAGAACATTTTTTGGCCACTTACAAAATAATATTTCGGACGTGCCATGGGCGCGTGCAAGTGTGTCTGGGCTCAGAACGGATAACAGACGGAACTGGGGGAACCCGGACGGATGCAAGTTTTTAAAACATGATGATGCAATGCACATGATGACATGGCAACATGCAACACGCAAGCGAATGACAAGGTAATAGCAACGAATATCTGGAAGACACCTGGTGCAACAGTCTCGGGGCGTTACAACACTCCACCACTACAAAAGGATCGCGTCCCGAGATCTAGGATGGCACCGGAGAGAAGCAGAAGAGAAAGAGGTAAAACAGAGTTGCTTCTTTGACAAACGAGCGAAACCAAAGAACCTTGAGAGGTTGAAAACTTGAAAGAAGAACACAACAGAGTTGAACGAAATAGAGAGCACTCAGGGAGAAAAGAGAAACAAGAAACACCATGTGAACCTTGGAGGTTGCAAAGCTATTGAATGATGAGCACAATGGACAAGAAGGAATTGAAACAACTTTGGTTGAAACGAGATAAAGAAGAAACAAGGAAGAACAAATTTGAACAACACTCCGGTTGAAAAGAGAATGCAAGACTTGATAAGATGAAAAGAACTTGAAGAGATGACACAACACTCCAGTTAATTAGATAAGCACGAAAAGAACACGATCCTCACAATTCAAGATGATGAGTGAAGAGAGCAACATCACAAAGCCTCCGGTGGCGGCAACTCTGGCGCTCCAGTGAGCAGGTGGCGGCGGGAACGAGCGAAGGGCGTCAGAGGTGGGTCGATGCGGTGGGCACAGCCCGGATTCGGAACGAGGAAGGTCGTCGGGGCCGATTCCATGCCAGATCGAGGCAGAGATGATGAGCACGAGCGGAGTGGCCCTCACGACGGCTGATGCCGGCGAGCTCCTGCAGCGGGCGGCGTGACGCAGGGCTAGCGACGATGGGGAAGGCAGGGTACGGTGGGCGGCGACGCGAAGGCAGCGAGTCGAAGTCGACGGGAGGCGGCGCTCCGGCGTGGTGCACCACAGCGGCGGGGAGCTGCTGGCGGCGGAGTAGCGGGAGCCGCGGGCGATGGCGCGTGGGCTCGGGGATGGGCCCCGATGGGCTTGGCGGGCCTCGACCGGGCCTGGGCGGGCGCGCGGTGGTGGGAGCGGGGCAGGGGGCGCGTGGCAGCGCTTGGTTGGCCGAAACGGCTATCAGGTGGCAGCGCGGCCACTGGGACGCTGACAAGTGGCGGACGAGGAGGGGCTCGGCGCGGAAAACTATGGTGTGGCGGTGGCTGCAGCTGCGGGACAGGGGTAGGGGAAGGTTTAGGGGTAGGTTTAGACTAGGCTTGTCCAAATTAGAAAGGAGGGGTGTTTATATAGTAGGTTTGCTAGGGTTAGGGGGTTTTCTGGACCCTCCGATGACGATCGGACGACACCGGTCACAAGGGGGGGCTAGGTGGCCTTAGCTGGGCTGTGTAGGGGTGGTTGGGCTGAGAGGAGAGGCGAGAAGTGCAGCCCGACAAGGTTTCTAGAGACCGAAAACGTCCGACGAAAAGACCGGCTATACTTCCGCTATATATTTAACAGTTGGGCTATCAAAGGAGCTCCGAATGCGACGAAAATTGACAGGCGGTCTACCGACAACATAACAACACCGGATGCCAACTTTTATCCCATCCCGAGTGTTGGGGAACGTAGTAATTTCAAAAAAATTTCCTACGCACACGCAAGATCATGGTGATGCATAGCAACGAGAGAGGAGAGTGTTGTCTACGTACCCTCATAGACCGGCAACGGAAGCGTTGACACAATGTAGAGGAAGTAGTCGTACGTCTTCCCGATCTGATCGATCCAAGTATAGAACGTACGGCACCTCCGAGTTCTGCACACGTTCAACTCAGTGACGTCCCTCAAGCTCCGATCCAGCAAAGTGTTGAGGGAGAGTTTCGTCAGCACGACGGCGTGATGACGGTGATGATGTTCTACCGACGCAGGGCTTCGCCTAAGCACCGCTACGATATGACCGAGGTGGAATATGGTGGAAGGGGGCACCACACACGGCTAAGGAACGATCACGAAGATCAACTTGTGTGTCTATGGGGTGCCCCCCACCCCCGTATATAAAGGAGTGGAGGAGGGGGAGAGGGCCGGCCCCTATGGCGCGCCATGGAGGAGTCCTACTCCCACCGGGAGTAGGATTCCTCCCTTCCCTAGTTGGAGTAGGAGAGGAAGGGAAGAAGGAGTAGGAGAGAAGGAAAGGGGGGCCGCACCCCCCAAACCTTCTCCAATTCGGCCTCCTGCCCAAAGGGGGCGCACCAGCCCCTTGTGGCCTGGTGTTCTTCCTTCTTATGGCCCATAAGGCCCATAACTTCTCCCGGGGGGTTCTGGTAACCTCCCGATACTCCGGAAAAATGCCTGAACCACTCGGAACCCTTCCGATGTCCAAACATAGTCATCCAATATATCAATCTTTATGTCTCGACCATTTTGAGACTCCTCGCCATGTCCCAGATCTCATCCGGGACTCCGAACAACCTTCGGTACATCAAAACACAAAAACTCTTATTACGATCGTCACCGAACTTTAAGCGTGCGGACCCTACGGGTTCGAGAACTATGTAGACATGACCAAGACACGTCTCCGGTCAATAACCAATAGCGGAACCTGGATGCTCATATTGGCTCCCACATATTCTACGAAGATCTTTATCGGTCAAACCGTATAACAACATACGTTGTTCCCTTTGTCATCGGTATGTTACTTGCCCGAGATTCGATCGTTGGTATCTCAATACCTAGTTCAATCTCATTACCGGCAAGTCTCTTTACTCATTTCGTAACACATCATCCCGCAACCAACTCATTAGTTGCAATGCTTGCAAGGCTTATAGTGATGTGCATTACCGAGTGGGCCCAGAGATACCTCTCCGACAATCGGAGTGACAAATCCTAATCTCGAAATACGCCAACCCAACAAGTACCTTCGGAGACACCTGTAGAGCACCTTTATAATCACCCAGTTACATTGTGACGTTTGGTAGCACACAAAGTGTTCCTCCGGTAAACGGGAGTTGCATAATCTCATAGTCATAGGAACATGTATAAGTCATGAAGAAAGCAATAGCAACAAACTAAACGATCAAGTGCTATGCTAACGGAATGGGTCAAGTCAATCACATCATTCTCCTAATGATGTGATCCCGTTAATCAAATGACAACTCATGTTTATGGTTAGGAAACATAACCATCTTTGATTAACGAGCTAGTCAAGTAGAGGCATACTAGTGACACTCTGTTTGTCTATGTATTCACACATGTATTATGTTTCTGGTTAATACAATTCTAGCATGAATAATAAACATTTACCATGATATAAGGAAATAAATAATAACTTTATTATTGCCTCTAGGGCATATTTCCTTCAGTCTCCCACTTGCATTAGAGTCAATAATCTAGTTCACATCTCCATGTGATTTAACACCAATAGTTCACATCACCATGTGATTAACACCTATAGTTCACATCGACATGTGACCAACACCCAAAGGGTTTACTAGAGTCAATAATCTAGTTCACATCGCTATGTGATTAACACCCAAAGAGTACTAAGGTGTGATCATGGTTTGCTTGTGAGAGAAGTTTAGTCAACGGGTCTGCCACATTCAGATCCATAAGTATTTTTCAAATTTCTATGTCAACAATGCTCTGCACGGAGCTACTCTAGCTAATTGCTCCCACTTTAAATATGTATCCATATTGAGATTTTGAGTCATCTGGATCAGTGTCAAAACTTGCATCGACGTAACCCTTTACGACGAACCTTTTGTCACCTCCATAATCGAGAAACATATCCTTATTCCACTAAGGATAATTTTGACCAATGTCCAGTGATCTACTCCTAGATCACTATTGTACTCCCTTGCCAAACTCAGGGCAGGGTATACAATAGGTCTGGTACACAGCATGGCATACTTTATAGAACCTATGGCTAAGGCATAGGGAATGAGTTTCATTCTCTTTCTATCTTCTGTCGTGGTCGGGTTTTGAGTCTTACTCAGTTTCACACCTTGTAACACAGGCAAGAACTCTTTCTTTGACTGTTCCATTTTGAACTACTTCAGAATCTTGTCAAGGTATGTACTCATTGAAAAACTTATCAAGCGTCTTGATCTATCTCTATAGATCTTGATGCTCAATATGTAAGCAGCTTCACCGAGGTCTTTCTTTGAAAAAATCCTTTCAAACACTCCTTTATGCTTTGCAGGATAATTCTACATTATCTCCGATCAACAATATGTCATTCACATATACTTATCAGAAATGATGTAGTGCTCCCACTCACTTTCTTGTAAATACAGGCTTCACCGCAAGTCTGTATAAAACTATATGCTTTGATCAACTTATCAAAGCGTATATTCCAACTCCGAGATGCTTGCACCAGTCCATAGATGGATCGCTGGAGCTTGCATATTTTGTTAGCACCTTTAGGATTGAAAAAACCTTCTGGTTGCATCATGTACAACTCTTCTTTAATAAATCCATTAAGGAATGCAGTTTTGTTTATCCATTTGCCAGATTTCATAAAATGTGGCAATTGCTAACATGATTCGGACAGACTTAAGCATAGATATGAGTGAGAAACTCTCATCGTAGTCAACACCTTGAACTTGTCGAAAACCTTTTGCGACAATTCTAGCTTTGTAGATAGTAACACTACTATCAGCGTCTGTCTTCCTCCTGAAGATCCATTTAATCTCAATGGCTTGCCGATCTTTGGGCAAGTCAATCAAAGTCCATACTTTGTTCTCATAAATGGATCTCATCTCAGATTTCATGGCCTCATGCCATTTCGCGGAATCTGGGCTCATCATCGCTTCCTCATAATTCGTAGGCTCGTCATGGTCAAGTAACATGACCTCCAGAACAGAATTACCGTACCACTCTGGTGCGGATCTCACTCTGGTTTACCTACGAGGTTTGGTAGTAACTTGATCTGAAGTTACATGATCATCATCATTAGCTTCCTCACTAATTGGTGTAGTAGTCACAGGAACAGATTTCTGTGATGAACTACTTTCCAATAAGGGAGCAAGTACAGTTACCTCATCAAGTTCTACTTTCCTCCCACTCACTTCTTTCAAGAGAAACTCCTTCTCTAGAAAGGATCCATTCAAAGCAATGAATATCTTGCCTTCGGATCTGTGATAGAAGGTGTACCCAACATTTTCTTTTGGGTATCCTATGAAGACGCACTTCTCCGATATGGGTTTGAGCTTATCAGCTTGAAACTTTTTCACATAAGCATTGCAACCTCAAACTTTAAGAAACGACAGCTTAGGTTTCTTGCCAAACCATAGTTCATACGGTGTCGTCTCAACGGTTTTAGATGGTGCCCTATTTAATGTGAATGCAGGTGTCTCTAATGTATAACCCCAAAATGATAGTGGTAGATCGGTAAGAGACATCATAGATCGCACCATATCTAATAAAGTACGGTTATGACGTTCGGACACACCATTACACTGTGGTGTTCCAGGTGGCGCGAGTAGTGAAACTATTTCACATTGTTTTTAACTGAAGGCCAAACTCGTAACTCAAATATTTTACTTCTACGATCATATCGTAGAAACTTTTATTTTTGTTACGATGATTCTCCACTTCACTCTGAAATTCTTTGAACTTTTCAAATGTTTCAGACTTGTGTTTCATCAAGTAGATATACTCATATCTGCTCAAATCATCTGTGAAGATAGGAAAATAATGATACCTGCCGCGAGCCTCAATATTCATCGGACCACATACATCAGTATGTATGATTTCCAACAAATCTGTTGCTCGCTCCATTGTTCCGGAGAATGGAGTCTTAGTCATCTTGCCCATGAGGCATGGTTCGCAAGCATCAACTGATTCATAATCAAGTGATTCCAAAAGCCCATCAGCATGGATTTTCTTCATGCGCTCTACACCAATATGACCTAAACGGCAGTGCCACAAATAAGTTGCACTATCATTATTAACTTTGCATCTTTTGGTTTCAATATTATGAATATGTGTATCACTACGATCGAGATCCAACGACCCATTTTCATTGGGTGTGTAACCATATAAGGTTTTATTCATGTAAACAGAACAACAATTTATTCTCTTACTTCAATGAATAACCGTATTGCAATAAACATGATCAAATCATATTCATGCTCAACGCAAACACCAAATAACACTTATTTAGGTTAAACACTAATCCCGAAAGTATAGGGAGTGTGCGATGATGATCATATCAATCTTGGAACCACTTCCAACACACATCGTCACCTCACCCTTAACTAGTCTTTGTTCATTCTGCAACTCCCGTTTCGAGTTACTATTCTTAGCAACTAAACCAATATCAAATACCGAGGGGTTGCTACGAACACTAGTAAAATACACATCAATAATCTGTATATCAAATATACCTTTGTTCACTTTGCCATCCTTCTTATCTGCCAAATACTTGGGGCAGTTCCGCTTCCAGTGACCAGTCCCTTGGCAGTACAAGCACTTAGTCTCAGGCTTAGGACCAGACTTGGGCTTCTTCACTTGAGCAGCAACTTGCTTGTCGTTCTTCTTGAAGTTCCCCTTCTTCCCTTTGCCCTTTTCTTGAAACTAGTGGTCTTGTCTACCATCAACATTTGATATTTTTCCTGATTTCTACCTTCGTTGATTTCATGTAACGCCCTCGATGCGGCTATGTCTCCCACGTGTCGAGGCACGACTTAGAGACATAGGCGCATTGAAAGCAATGTCGCAAGTCGGGAATCATTACACAACCCATGTACATATATGATATAAAGGGGAATAATATAATAGATGGCTTACACTCGCCACGTCACATCAAAGTACATAAATAACATCCATCATACAATCACTCATGGCCCGACTACGGCGCCAAAATAGAAAAGACCCCCAACAAGCGACTAGGCCCTCAATCTAACCCCGAATAGGCACCACTACTGATCATCAGGAAAAGACACATAGTATCGCTGAGAGTCCTCGTCGTACTCCCACTTCAGCTCGAGCGCGCCATCCGGAGAAGTATCATCGGTCCCTGCATCTGGTGTAATAGTAATCTGTGAGCCACAAAGGACTCAGCAATCTCGCACCCTCGCGATCAAGACTATTTAAGCTTAATAGGTAGGAAAGGGGTAATGTAAGTGGAGCTGCAGCAAGCGACTAGCATATATGGTGGCTAACTTATTCGCAAAGTAGAGCGAGAAGAGGAGGCAAAGCACGAGCGGAAAACTAAATAGAGCAGCCTACGCAAACATAACTCCAACGCCGTGTCCACTTCCCGGGCTCCGCCGAGAAGAGGCCATCACGGCAACACACTCAGTTGATTCATTTTAATTATTTAAGTTCAAGTTATCTACAACCGGACATTAACAAATTCCCATCTGCCCATAACCGCGGGCACGGCTTTCGAAAGATCAATCCCTGCAGGGGGGTTCCAACTTAGCCCATAACAAGCTCTCATGGTCAACGAAGGAATAGACCTCCACCCAGGACCCACCGATCAGGCTCGGTATCCCGGTACAACAAGATGATTCGACAGGTCAAAACTAGTCCAGCAACACGGCCCGAATGTGCCGACAAATCCCGATAGGAGCTGCACATATCTCTTTCTCAGGGCACACTCAGATTGTCTAAACTTCCGGTAGGCCAGCCCAGAGTTGCCCCTGGTGGCCACCGGCGGCTGACGTTCCGGACCAACACTCAGAGGAGCACTGTCCCGTGGGGGGCTAAAATAAAGATGACCCTCGGGCTCCGGAAACCCAAGGGAAAAAAAGGTAGGTGGCAACTGGTAAAACCAATGTTGGGCATTGCTGGAAAAGCTTTAATCAAGGCGAACTATCAAGGGGTTCCCATTATAGCCCAACCGCGTAAGGGACGCAACAATCCGGGAACATAACACCGATATGACGGAAACTAGGGCGGCAAGAGTGGAACAAAACACTAGGCGAGAGGCCGAGCCTTCCACCCTTTACCAAGTATATAGATGAATAAAGATAACATAGCAATATAATGATATCCCAACAAGTAAATAAGTGTTCCAACAAGGAACGGCTCCAATCTTCACCTGCAAGTAACAACGCTATAAGAAGGGGCTTGAGCAAAGCGGTAACATAGCCAATCAATGGTTTGCTAGGACAAAGCTGGGTTAGAGGCTTAAGCATGGCAATTGGGAGGCTGACAAGCAAGTGGTAGGCATCAAAGCAATGGCAAAGCAAAAGAGCGAGCAAACTAGCATAGCAAAGTTAGTAGTGATTTCAAGGGTGTGATCATCTTGCCTGCACAGTTGTCAGAATTGACTGGATCCTCAAAAGCAAACTCAACGGGCTCCTCGTTAGCGAACTCGTCTCCCGGATCTACCCAACAACACAAACAAGCAACAAGGATACAATCAACCACGTGCAAAGGCAACCAATAACATGCAAGGATGATATGCTATGCGGGGTGCGATGCGGGATGCAAAATGCAATATGTAACAGGAAATGCATGAACCTGGCCTCAACTTGGAAATCCAAGTGTGCCACTGGATAGAGGGGAAGAAATCCCCTGAAAACGATATAAAGATCATGGCAATCGGAGCTACGGTTTAGAAATGGCAAGCGTTTAACTAAACGAATCGATCTGCGATTTACAGCAAGTATGCTCTTAAATGCAACAAAATGAACATGCTACAGCCACCCAACATGAAAAAAACTTGCATGGGAGTGATGTACTCAAGAAGCTTAACAAATCATCAGGACTGAGGCATAGGCAAATTCATCCATTAAGGGCTTCAAACAAGCATGGCAAAACTGAATAAGCAAAACAGATTTCAGACTTAGCGAAATTAACGCTAGTCTGGAATTTCAGACCACGATGCTCTCTTCGGAGCGGCAAAACAACATGAAGGAAAACCTGACATGGCAAGTAAGAGCATAGCATGGAGCTACTCAACAAGCTTAACAAAACACCCAAAATGACCTGGGGCCAAAATGGGTCACAAAATACTCTACCGAGCACACGAACATCGATGAAACACAATCAGTTTTCAAACTTAGTGAAAACTGGGACATGCTGAAATAATAACTCACGGAGGCATGTAAACGAGCTCGGTGCACTCACTACGGTGCAAGTCATGGCAAGGCAAGCATATATCCATTAAGAAGGCACAAAATTCTAGCTAGACATGGCAAGAACAATGACATAGCATGCATGGATCACTAGCAATAACTCCGGCAAAATCGCAAAAGAGCTCACGATCTGCCCAAAACAACAACTATCCAAAAGTTGAGCTCGATTGAGTCAACCTAGGGTGCTCCAACATAACAAGTAAAGACATGGATGGATTAAGAACAACAAGCATAACAAATCACTCTTAGTGATCATCCTCAAAATAGGCACGGATCACTAGGAAACAAGCCGGACATATAGCATCATGAACTAAAACATCCCAGACTTTGTGATTTTCACTAAGTCCCTGAAATCAGTAAACTCGAGCAGCCCTCTTCGCAAGCTTGCACAAGACAACACACACATCCTAAAAATGCATGGGAGGCACCTCTGGAAAGAAGACAACATGCTTAACAATTCATCCCAAAGGGGCACAGGCATATCATGCACGGATTAAACATGGCAAAAATGACAAAAGTGCATGTTGAACTAATGGATCTGCAATTTAACTCATGATGCCTCCTTCCAACAGCATTTTGGGCACCAAGATGACCTCAAATGCAAATGATTCAATGGAATGAAATGATGTACTCGTCGAGACGAAGATTTTGACATATCATATGCCCAAATCGGAGCTACGGGTGCAAAGATATGGCAGGTCAAAGGTAGCATGAAAATTTACGGAATTAGGGTTTCGGGGGGAGAGGAGTCAACCAGATCCAGATCCGGTTACTGTTCACGGCGGTGCGGTACTGTAGCATCCGAGGTCAACGGCGGCGGGATCCGGCTCCGGCGAGTCGCCGGCGAGGGCGCGGGGCGCCGGGCGACGAGAGGAGGCCGGAGGGCGGCGGCGAGGCCGGGTGCGGACGCCGAGGCGAGGGCGGAGACGGGCGGAGCCTGGGGCGGCCGGCGGCGAGGTTCGGCGGCCGGAGCGGTTGCCGGATGCGGCGGCCGATGACGAGGTGGCGGGAGGCGGCGGTGGCCGGTCACGGGGAAGACGAAGGCGGCGCGGGCGGCGGGGAGTGGCCCGGTCGGGCGAGGAAGCGGGCTCCCCGCGGGCTCGGGCGGGCCGGCGCGGCGGCGGCGATGTGGGCGCCCGCCCGAGACACGTGGCGTGGCGTGGTTGGCTAGGGCGGACCGGCGGACGTGTCCGGCGCGCGAAGAGGAAGGGGATCTAGGGTTTTCGGGGGAGGAGAACGAGAATTTCGGAGGGGGGCTATTTATAGGCATATAGGGAGCTAGGAGTGTCCAAATGAGGTGCGGTTTTCGCCCACACGATCGTGATCGAACGACCGAGACGATGGAGCTGAGTTTGGTGGGTTTTGGGCCAAAATGGAGGGGTGTTGGGATGCACACACACGAGGCCTTTTCGGTCCCTCGGTTAACTGTTGGAGTATCAAACGAAGTCCAAATGACCCGAAACTTGACAGGCGGTCTACCGGTAGTAAACCAAGGCCGCATGGCAAGTCTCGGCCCAATCCGGAAATGATTAATCCCCACACACGAAAAAAAGCTAGAAATGGCCACCGGAGGAGAACGAAGCGCCGGAATGCAAAACGGACAACGGGAAAAATGCTCGAATGCATGAGATGAACATGTATGCAAATGCAATGCACGTGATGACATGATATGAGATGCACGAAAAACAAAACAACACACGGAGGCAAAGACCCGAACCCGAGAATTAAATATAACTTAATGCCGGAAACGGCAAGAGTTGGAGTACAATTCGGGAAGGTTACATATGGGGCGTTACAACACTCCACCACTACGAAAAGATCTCGTCCCGAGATCTAGGACTGAAAGAACTCCGGGTACTCAGAACGGAGGTGATCCTCGCGTTCCCAGGTAGCTTCACGGTCGGAATGGTGTGACCACTTGACTTTGAGAAACTTGATTGACTTGTTGCGAGTTTTGCGTTCAGTCTCTTCAAGGATTGCAACTGGGTGCTCACGGTAAGAGAGATCTTCTTGGAGCTCAATGTCCTCGAAGTTGACGGTGCGCTCAGGCGTCTTGAAGCACTTACGGAGTTGCGAGACGTGGAACACATCATGAACATTGGCAAAGGTTGCAGGAAGCTCGAGTTGATAGGCGAGGTCGCCTCTCTTGCTGACGATCTTGAAAGGCCCGACGTATCTGGGGGCAAGCTTCCCTTTGATACCGAAGCAACGAGTCCCTTTCATAGGAGAGACGCGGAGGTAGACATGATCTCTGATCTCGAAGGCCAAATCATGGTGCTTGCTGTCATAGTAGCTCTTCTGACGAGATTGGGCTGCTTTGAGGTTATCACGAATGACCTTGCACATTTCTTCTGCCTCTGTGATCAGGTCATTACCCAGCAGCTGACGTTCACCGGTTTCAGACCAGTTGAGAGGTGTACGGCACTTCCTGCCATACAGAATTTTAAACGGGGCCTTGCCGGAACTTGCTTGGAAACTGTTGTTGTACGAGAATTCAGCATAAGGAAGACAATCCTCCCACTTCATGCCGAAGGAGATAACACAAGCCCTGAGCATATCTTCAAGAATCTGGTTGACACGCTCGACTTGACCGCTTGTTTGAGGATGGAAAGCAGTGCTGAAGCGAATGTTGGTACCCATGGCCTTCTGAAAAGAATCCCAAAACTTGGAGGTAAAGATGCTACCACGGTCTGATGATATCACTTGAGGAATACCGTGCAGAGAGACAATACGAGAGGTGTAGAGCTCCACCAATTGAGCTGCAGTGATTGACTCTTTGATAGGCAGGAAATGAGCCACTTTGGTGAGCTTGTCGATGACAACGAATATAGCATCATTGCCACGCTTGGACTTAGGAAACCCAGTCACGAAGTCCATTTCAATGTGGTCAAACTTCCATTCTGGAATTGCGAGAGGTTGGAGGAGACCTGCTGGCCTTTGGTGTTCTGCTTTCACTCTTCTGCAGACATCACATTCATTCACGAATTGAGCGATCTCGCGCTTCATTCGAGTCCACCAATAAGTTTGCTTCAGATCTTGATACATCTTCGTGCTCCCAGGGTGGATGGAGAGGAGAGAGTTGTGAGCCTCATTCATGATCACTTTACGAAGTTCGCCTTTGGGCACAACAATTCGATCCTCGAAGAAGAGAGTGTCCTTGTCATCAAGTCGGTAGCACTTGTACTTGGACTGACTCTTTGCAATACCAATCTTCACCTTTTTCACCATAGCATCAAGAAGCTGGGCTTGGCGAATCTGGTCTTCCAAGGTAGGAGAAACTTGAAGGTTGGCAAGGAAACCTTGAGGAACAACTTGCAGATTAAGTTTGCGGAAAGCTTCACAAAGCTCGGGTTGATAAGGCTTGAGAATCAGACTGTTGCAATATGCTTTTCTGCTCAAAGCGTCAGCAATCACATTAGCCTTGCCTGGAGTATACTCGATACTCGGATTGTACTCTTGAATCATTTCGACCCATCGAGTCTGCCTGAGGTTGAGATTAGGCTGAGTGAAGATGTACTTGAGACTCTTGTGATCAGTGAAGATGTCCACTTTCCTTCCCAAGAGAAGATGTCTCCAAGTCAACAATGCGTGCACAACTGCCGCCAACTCGAGATCATGAGTGGGGTAGTTCTTCTCATTTGGCTTCAACTGGCGAGAGGTATAAGCAACAACTTTCTTCTCTTGCATCAGTACTGCACCGAGACCTTGGAGAGAGGCATCACAAAAGACCTCGTACGGCTTGGACTCATCAGGCGGAGTTAGAACTGGAGCAGTGATCAATTTCTCTTTCAAAGCGTTGAAAGCAACATCACACTCTGGAGACCAAACGTACTTGACGTGCTTCTGAAGAAGATTTGAGAGAGGCTTCGCGATCTTGGAGAAGTTTTCAACGAATCTTCGGCAATAACTTGCAAGACCGAGGAAGCTACGGAGTTGCTTCACATTCTGAGGAGGTTCCCAATTAACGATTGCAGACACCTTCTCAGGATCCACGGAAATGCCCTTGGCAGAGATAATATGGCCAAGATAAAGAACCTCATCGAGCCAAAACTCACACTTGGAGAACTTGGCGTAGAATTGATGTTCCCTTAGCTTGTCAAGAACCAAACGTAAGTGTTTGGCATGATCTTCCTTGTTCTTCGAGAAAACCAGGATATCATCGAGATAGACCAAAACAAAGTCGTTGGTGTAGGGGTTGAAGATGAAGTTCATCATGCGAGAGAACGTCGGAGGAGCATTGGCGAGGCCAAAAGACATAACAGTGTATTCATATGACCCATAGCTTTTCTTAACGCCGTCTTTGGAATATCTTGTTCACGAATGCGAATTTGATGATAACCCATACGGAGATCAAGCTTGGAGAATACTTGGGCACCCTTGAGTTGTTCGAACAGCTCATTAATGTTGGGAAGTGGATATTTGTTCTTGATGGTCTTCTTGTTCAATGGACGATAATCAACACAAAGTCGGTCCGTTCCATCCTTCTTCTTCACAAAAAGAACACCACAACCCCACGGAGAAGTACTAGGCCGAATGAGACCCATTCTTTCTTGCACATCGAGTTGTTTCTTCAACTCCTTCAACTCTTCGGGGCTGAGCTTGTAAGGCTGTTTGCACACAGGTTCCGTACTGGGCTCAAGTTCAATAACAAATTCAACCGGCCGGTTTGGAGGCATGCCTGGGAGTTCTTCAGGGAAGACATCTTGATACTCACAAACAACCGGAATCTGCGAAATAGCATCCAATTCACCCTTTTCATTGAGAGAGAACAACCGGATGGTATTATCCCGAGCAGCAAAGACAATTACTTCCTCTGACGAATGAGTCAGTTGAATCTGCTTGGCTGCACAATCCAGCTGAGCTTTATGTTTAGAGAGCCAGTCCATCCCAAGAATAAGATCGATGTCAGAATTACCAAGAATCATCGGGGAAGCCAGAAACTTAAAGTCACCCAGCGAGATAGAAATATCCGGAACTTCATAGTTAGCAAGCAAGCATCTGCTCGGAGAGACGACTGCTAATGGCTTATGCATAACTTGAGAAAACCACCCGTGCTTAGATGCAAAAGGCTTCGAGATGAAACAATGCGATGCACCTGTATCAAAAAGTACTTTTGCGGGAACACCGTTAACAGGAAGGTTACCCATGATCACATCTGACGAATCCTCTGCTTGAGCTGCGTTCACCATATTGACCTTGGCGTGCTTGGGATTATGCTTGACCATAGCTGTACTTGCCGATCTGACAGGAGGAGGAGGAGGAAGACGCCTCTGGTTGAAACACTTGTTGGCATAGTGACCCTTCTGTTGGCACTTGTTGCACGTGACCTCTAAGAGCGGACGGTGGTACGGAGCACTCAATCTTGACGCTTGAGACGAAGTCTTGTTCTGAAAGCCTGGGTTGGGTGGGTGGGATGAACCACTGCCACCTTTGCTCTTCTGCTGATACGGCTGACGGAACGGAGGAAGAGGAAGCCAATACTTCTGCTGCTTGGCCACTTGAGTAGAGGACGAAGACGTAGTGTCTCTGACTCGCTTCCTGGAAGCATCACACCTGAGCTGAGCGGCCTCTTGCTTCAGTGCCATGTTGTAGAACTCATCGTATCTCAGCGGCTCGAAGAGGACAAGAGCGAGCTAAATTTCTTCACGAAGACCACCCCTGAACTGATAGATCAAGCTCTTCTTATCAGGAACATCCTGCTTGGCAAAACGGGCGAGCTTCTGGAACAACTTGTTGTAGTCATAGACAGACAAAGAGCCTTGATTCAGATTGCGGAATTCTTCACATTTGCTTTCAGTCACACTTTGAGGAATGTGATGAGCTCGGAAATCACGACGGAAATCATCCCAAGTGATCAAACGTCCACCTCTGGAATCCCAGTACTGCTGAAACCACTCTGCGGCCTGATCCTTGAGCTGGAAAGACGCGAACTTGACGAAATCTTCAGGTCTGACGTTGCTACATTCAAAATGCTTGCCCAGATCGACTAACCAATCATCAGCATCGGTAGCCTCAACGCAGTTACTGAACGTCTTTGGACCATTTGCGAGGAACTGATTCAGAGTTGCAAATTGGTTCTGGTTGTTGCCTTGATTCGCTTGACTGCTTTGATTCCGCTCTTGGATGATTTGCATGATCAGCTGAGTATTTGCATTAGTAGCAGCCATCGCAGCCTGCCATGCTTCCGGAGGAGGCGGAGGTGGCGGAGGATCTTGATTCTGGTTCTGACTGGTGCTCTTAGCGGGAGCCATCCTGAAGAGGTTGACCACCATTAGCACACAAATAGAGAAATATTAAAGGTGAAACCAACGGAATGAAAATTGCAACATAAAGTCTTCACATCCGAACAAAATGAACGAATGCACTTCTCTTGAAGTGGTCACATATTCCTAAATTGCGAAGCCACGAAGAATCAGGTAGAATAGGTACATCAACGAGGGATGGAATCAACATATGACGTCGAAGAAGAACGAATACCACAACTCGAAATAAAACCAAGGGTTGGCTTGCGGAATAAGCCGGAACAAACACATGATAGAAATTTTGTCCGAAGTGTTCGTGGTAGGACCTACACGGGCTCGGCCATACAGCACCATCATGTACAAGGCAGTGCACATGACATACGAAGCATCCCCGAGTCAGCATAGCCAAGGACTCTTTAAGACACAACGAGGCCACTGTAAAATCGACCGTGAATAGGCGAACCACTAGACGTCGAACCCCAATTTCATATCACACATCTGTTGGAAAGATATCCTAAGGCTACTTGAATTCCCACCTATGAAATTCCCGAAACTTTCCGGTTATGCAATCAGGTGTTGGGGATACAGGGGAAGCATAATATCTCACCCAAGCTAGCAAATCCTACATCCAGCTGCATCCATCCTTCAACACATAACCAAGAAACCTTCGGAAACCATCTATCTCAACCTTCGAAAAGCATCCGTTATACAAGTTATGGCGATACTCCCGAACTCCTGCCCAGTACTGGGTGGCGTCGAGGTTATCTCACCAACGAACTGCATAAAGGAAATTTTCGATGTTGCGCACATATCTCAAGTATGCCAGAATTGCAACGATAGAATTATGATGACAACACCTCAGAGCTCAACTCCCCGGGACACTTCCACTAAACCCCTGACAGGAGGCACCAAGACAGTATTCTCATCATAAGCCATCGGAACAAAACTAAGATACTCACGTGATCCTAAAAAAAATTTTAGTGAAATTTGAGAAGAGAAGAGTCAAAACTCTACGTCAGGATGCCTTACCAGAGCGATGCGGAGACTGGGAAGTAAAAAGAATTCCTAAGCTCTCCGATATATAATTCCTAAGGACTCAAAACATTTTTCTAGACACAACTCGGCTGTTAAAAACGATCAAGCAACGGGGCTCCTAAGGTCGGGGAAGGCTCTGATTACCAACTTGTAACGCCCTCGATGCGGCTATGTCTCCCACGTGTCGAGGCACGACTTAGAGACATAGGCGCATTGAAAGCAATGTCGCAAGTCGGGAATCATTACACAACCCATGTACATATATGATATAAAGGGGAATAATATAATAGATGGCTTACACTCGCCACGTCACATCAAAGTACATAAATAACATCCATCATACAATCACTCATGGCCCGACTACGGCGCCAAAATAGAAAAGACCTCCAACAAGTGACTAGGCCCTGAATCTAACCCCGAATAGGCACCACTACTGATCATCAGGAAAAGACACATAGTATCGCTGAGAGTCCTCGTCGTACTCCCACTTCAGCTCGAGCGCGCCATCCAGAGAAGTATCATCGGTCCCTGCATCTGGTGTAATAGTAATCTGTGAGCCACAAAGGACTCAGCAATCTCGCACCCTCGCGATCAAGACTATTTAAGCTTAATAGGTAGGAAAGGGGTAATGTAAGTGGAGCTGCAGCAAGCGACTAGCATATATGGTGGCTAACTTATTCGCAAAGTAGAGCGAGAAGAGGAGGCAAAGCACGAGCGGAAAACTAAATAGAGCAGCCTACGCAAATATAACTCCAACGCCGTGTCCACTTCCCGGGCTCCGCCGAGAAGAGGCCAACACGGCAACACACTCAGTTGATTCATTTTAATTATTTAAGTTCAAGTTATCTACAACCGGACATTAACAAATTCCCATCTGCCCATAACCGCGGGCACGGCTTTCGAAAGATCAATCCCTGCAGGGGGGTCCCAACTTAGCCCATAACAAGCTCTCACGGTCAACGAAGGAATAGACCTCCACCCAGGACCCACCGATCAGGCTCGGTATCCCGGTACAACAAGATGATTCGACAGGGCAAAACTAGTCCAGCAACACCGCCCGAATGTGCCGACAAATCCCAATAGGAGCTGCACATATCTCTTTCTCAGGGCACACTCAGATTGTCTAAACTTCCGGTAGGCCAGCCCAGAGTTGCCCCTGGTGGCCACCGGCGGCTGACGTTCCGGACCAACACTCAGAGGAGCACTGGCCCGTGGGGGGCTAAAATAAAGATGACCCTCGGGCTCCGGAAACTCAAGGGAAAAAAAGGGTAGGTGGCAACTGGTAAAACCAATGTTGGGCATTGCTGGAAAAGCTTTAATCAAGGTGAACTATCAAGGGGTTCCCATTATAGCCCAACCGCGTAAGGGACGCAACAATCCGGGAACATAACACCGATATGACGGAAACTAGGGCGGCAAGAGTGGAACAAAACACTAGGCGAGAGGCCGAGCCTTCCACCCTTTACCAAGTATATAGATGAATAAAGATAACATAGCAATATAATGATATCCCAACAAGTAAATAAGTGTTCCAACAAGGAACGGCTCCAATCTTCACCTGCAACTAACAACGCTATAAGAAGGGGCTTGAGCAAAGCGGTAACATAGCCAATCAATGGTTTGCTAGGACAAAGCTAGGTTAGAGGCTTAAGCATGGCAAGTGGGAGGCTGACAAGCAAGTGGTAGGCATCGAAGCAATGGCAAAGCAAAAGAGCGAGCAAACTAGCATAGCAAAGATAGTAGTGATTTCAAGGGTGTGATCATCTTGCCTGCACAGTTGTCAGAATTGACTGGATCCTCAAAAGCAAACTCAACGGGCTCCTCGTTAGTGAACTCGTCTCCCGGCTCTACCCAAGAACACAAACAAGCAACAAGGATACAATCAACCACGTGCAAAGGCTACCAATAACATGCAAGGATGATATGCTATGCGGGGTGCGATGCGGGATGCAAAATGCAAGATGTAACAGGAAATGCATGAACCTGGCCTCAACTTGGAAATCCAAGTATGCCACTGGATAGAGGGAAGAAATCCCCTGAAAACGATATAAAGATCATGGCAATCGGAGCTACGGTTTAGAAATGGCAAGCGTTTTACTAAACGAATCGATCTGCGATTTACAGCAAGTAGGCTCCTAAATGCAACAAAATGAACATGCTACAGCCACCCAACATGAAAAAAAATTGCATGGCAGTGATGTACTCAAGAAGCTTAACAAATCATCAGGACTGAGGCATAGGCAAATTCATCTATTAAGGGCTTCAAACAAGCATGGCAAAACTGAATAAGCAAAACAGATTTCAGACTTAGCGAAATTAACGCTAGTCTAGAATTTCAGACCACGATGCTCTCTTCGGAGCGGCAAAACAACATGAAGGAAAACCTGAACATGGCAAGTAAGAGCATGGCATGGAGCTACTCAACAAGCTTAACAAAACACCCAAAATGACCTGGGGCAAAAAGGGTTCACAAAATACTCTACCGAGCACACGAACATCGATGAAACACAATCAGTTTTCAGACTTAGTGAAAACTGGGACATGCTGAAATAATAACTCACGGAGGCATGTAAACGAGCTCAGTGCACTCACTACGGTGCAAGTCATGGCAAGGCAAGCATATATCCATTAAGAAGGCACAAAATGCTAGCTAGGTATGGCAAGAACAATGGCATAGCATGCATGGATCACTAGCAATAACTCTGGCAAAATCGCAAAAGAGCTCACGATCTGCCCAAAACAACAACTATCCAAAAGTTGAGCTCGATTGAGTCAACCTAGGGTGCTCCAACATAACAAGTAAAGACATGGATGGATTAAGCACAACAAGCATAACAAATCACTCTTACTGATCATCCTCAAAAGAGGCACGGATCACTAGGAAACAAGCCGGACATATAGCATCGTGAACTAAAACATCCCAGACTTAGTGATTTTCACTAAGTCCCTGAAATCAATAAACTCGAGCAGCCCTCTTCGCAAGCTTGCACAAGACAACACACACATCCTAAAAATGCATGGGAGGCACCTATGGAAAGAAGACAACATGCTTAACAATTCATCCCAAAGGGGCACAGGCATATCATGCACGGATTAAACATGGCAAAAATGACAAAAGTGCATGTTGAACTAACGGATCTGCAATTTAACTCATGATGCCTCCTTCCAACAGCATTTTGGGCACCAATATGACCTCAAATGCAAATGATGCAATGGAATGAAATGATGTACTCGTTGAGACGAAGATTTTGACATATCATATGCCCAAATCGGAGCTACGGGTGCAAAGATATGGCAGGTCAAAGGTAGCATGAAAATTTACGGGATTAGGGTTTCGGGGGGAGAGGAGTCAACCAGATCCAGATCCGGTTACTGTTCACGGCGGCGTGGTACTGTAGCATCCGAGGTCAATGGCGGCGGGATCCGGCTCCGGCGAGTCGCCGGCGAGGGCGCGGGGCGCCGGGCGACGAGGGGAGGCCGGAGGGCGGCGGCGGCGCGCGGCGAGGCCTGGTGCGGACGCCGAGGCGAGGGCGGGGACGGGCGGAGCCTGGGGCGGCCGGCGGCGAGGTTCGGCGGCCGGAGCGGTTGCCGGATGCGGCGGCCGGCGACGAGGTGGTGGGAGGCGGCGGTGGCCGGTCACGGGGAAGACGAAGGCGGCGCGGGCGGCGGGGAGTGGCCCGGTCGGGCGAGGAAGCGGGCTCGGGCGGGCCGGCGCGGCGGCGGTGATGTGGGCGCCCGCCCGGGACACGTGGCGCGGCGTGGTTGGCTGGGGCGGACCGGCGGACGTGTCCGGCGCGTCCGGACGTTGTCCGGCGCGCGAAGAGGAAGGGGATCTAGGGTTTTCGGGGGAGGAGAACGAGAATTTCAGAGGGGGGCTATTTATAGGCATATAGGGAGCTAGGAGTGTCCAAATGAGGTGCGGTTTTCTCCCACACGATCGTGATCGAACGACCGAGACGATGGAGCTGAGTTTGGTGGGTTTTGGGCCAAAATGGAGGGGTGTTGGGCTGCACACACACGAGGCCTTTTCGGTCCCTCGGTTAACCGTTGGAGTATCAAACGAAGTCCAAATGACCCGAAACTTGACAGGCGGTCTACCGGTAGTAAACCAAGGCCGCATGGCAAGTCTCGGCCCAATCCGGAAATGTTTAATCCCCACACACGAAAGAACGCTAGAAATGGCCACCGGAGGAGAACGAACCGCCGGAATGCAAAACAGACAACGGGAAAAATGCTCGAATGCATGAGATGAACATGTATGCAAATGCAATGCACGTGATGACATGATATGATATGCACGAAAAACAAAACAACACACGGAGGCAAAGACCCGAACCCGAGAATTAAATATAACTTAATGCCGGAAACGGCAAGAGTTGGAGTACAATTCGGGAAGGTTACATATGGGGCGTTACATTTCAGCATTACGAAGAGCTTGGGAATCATTTCCGTTATCCCTTGCATATCATAGTTCATCACGAAGTTCTACTAACTTGGTGATGGTGACTAGAGAATTCTATCAATCACTATCTTATCTGGAAGATTAACTCCCACTTGATTCAAGCGATTGTAATACCCAGACAATCTGAGTACATGCTCACTGCTTGAGCTATTCTCCTCCATGTTTTTAGCTATAGAACTTTGTTGGAGACTTCATATCTCTCAACTCGAGTATTTGCTTGAAATATTAACTTCAACTCCTGGAACATCTCATATGGTCCATGACATTCAAAACATCTTTGAAGTCCTGATTCTAAGCCGTTAAGCATGGTGCACTAAACTATCAAGTAGTCATCATATTGAGCTAGCCAAACGTTCATAACATCTGCCTCTACTCCTGCAATAGGTTTTTCACCTAGCCGTGCATCAAAGACATAATTCTTCTGCGCAGCAATGAGGATAATCCTCAGATTACGGATCCAATCCGCATCATTGCTACTAACATTTTTCAACATAATTTTTCTCTAGGAACACAATAAACTAGGAGCAACATCGCAAGCTATTGATCTACAACATAGATATGCTAATACTACCAGGACTAAGTTCATGATAAATTAAAGTTCAATTATCATATTACTTAAGAACTCCCACTTAGACAGACGTCCCTCTAATCTTCTAAGTGATCACGTGATCCATATCAACTAAACCATGTCCGATCATCACGTGAGATGGAGTAGTTTCAATGGTGAACATCACTATGTTGATCATATCTACTATATGATTCACGCTCGACCTTTCGGTCTCCGTGTTCCGAGGCCATATCTGTTATATGCTAGGCTCGTCAAGTTTAACCTGAGTATTCCGTGTGTGCAACTGTTTTGCACCCGTTGTATTTGAACATAGAGCCTATCACACCCGATCATCACGTGGTGTCTCAGCACAAAGAACTTTCGCAACGGTGCATACTCAGGGAGAACACTTGTACCTTGATAATTAGTGAGAGATCATCTTATAAAGCTACTGTCAAACTAAGAAAAATAAGATGTATAAAAGATAAACATCACATGCAATCAAAATATGTGACATGATATGGCCATCATCATCTTGTGCCTTTGATCTCCATCTCCAAAGTATCGTCATGATTTCCATCGTCACCAGCATGACACCATGATCTCCATCATCTTGATCTATATCAATGTGTCGTCACATGGTCGTCTTGCCAACTACTGCTCTTGCAACTATTGCTATCGCATAGCGATAAAGTAAAGCAATTATTTGGCGCTTTCATCTTATGCAATAAAGAGACAACCATAAGGCTTCTGCCAGTTGCCGATAACTTCAACAAAACATGATCATCTTATACAACAACTTATATCTCATCACGTATTGACCATATCACATCACAACATGCCCTGCAAAAACAAGTTAGACATCCTCTACTTTGTTGTTGCAAGTTTTACATGGCTGCTACGGGCTGAGCAAGAACCATTCTTACCTACGCATCAGAACCACAACGATAGTTTGTCAAGTTAGTGCTGTTTTAACCTTCTCAAGGACCGGGCATAGCCACACTCGGTTCAACTAAAGTTGGAGAAACTGACACCCGCTAGTCACCTGTGTGCATAGCACGGCGGTAAAACCAGTCTCGCGTAAGCGTAAGCGTAATGTCGGTCCACCGCTTCATCCAACAATAACACCGAACCAAAGTGTGACATGCTGGTAAGCAGTATGACTTATATCGCCCACAGCTCACTTGTGTTCTACTCGTGCATATTACATCAACGCATAAAACCTAGGCTCGGATGCCACTGTTGGGGAACGTGGTAATTTCAAAAAAATCCTACGCACACGCAAGATCATGGTGATGCATAGCAACAAGAGAGGAGAGTGTTGTCTACGTACCCTCGTAGACCGGCAACTGAAGCGTTGACACAACGTAGAGGAAGTAGTCGTACGTCTTCCCGATCCGACCGATCCAAGTACCAAACGTACGACACCTCCGAGTTCTACACACGTTCAACTCGGTGACGTCCCTCGAGCTTCGATCCAGCAAAGTGTTGAGGGAGAGTTTCGTCAGCACGACGGTGATGATGTTCTACCGACGCAGGGCTTCGCCTAAGCACCGCTACGATATGACCGAGGTGGAATATGGTGGAAGGGGGCACCGCACACGGCTAAGGAACGATCATGAAGATCAACTTGTGTGTCTATGGGGTGCCCCCACCCCCGTATATAAAGGAGTGGAGGAGGGGGAGAGGGCCGGCCCCTATGGCGCGCCCTGGAGGAGTCCTACTCCCACCAGGAGTAGGATTCCTCCCTTCCCTAGTTGGAGTAGGAGAGGAAGGGAAGAAGGAGTAGGAGAGAAGGAAAGGGGGGGGGGGCGCACCCCCCAAACCTTCTCCAATTCGGCCACCTGCCCAAAGGGGGCGCACCAGCCCCTTGTGGGCTGGTGTGCTTCCTTCTTATGGCCCATAAGGCCCATAACTTCTCCCGGAGGGTTCCGGTAACCTCCCGGTACTCCGGAAAAATGCCTGAACCACTCGGAACCCTTCTGATGTCCAAACATAGTCATCCAATATATCAATCTTTACGTCTCGACCATTTCGAGACTCCTCGCCATGTCCCCGATCTCATCCGGGACTCCGAACAACCTTCGGTACATCAAAACACAAAAACTCTTATTACGATCGTCACCGAACTTTAAGCGTGCGGACCCTACGGGTTCAAGAACTATGTAGACATGATCAAGACACGTCTCCGGTCAATAACCAATAGCGGAACCTGCATGCTCATATTGGCTCCCACATATTCTACGAAGATCTTTATCGGTCAAACCGCATAACAATATACGTTGTTCCCTTTGTCATCGGTGCCCGAGACTCGATCGTCAGTATCTCAATACCTAGTTCAATCTCGTTACCGGGAAGTCTCTTTACTCGTTCTGTAACACATCATCCCGCAAGCAACTCATTAGTTGCAATGCTCGCAAGGCTTATAGTGATGTGCATTACCGAATGGGCCGAGAGATACCTCTTCGACAATCGGAGTGACAAATCCTAATCTCGAAATACGCCAACCCAACAAGTACCTTCGGAGACACCTGTAGAGCACCTTTATAATCATCCAGTTACGTTGTGACGTTTGGTAGCACACAAAGTGTTTCTCCGGTAAACGGGAGTTGCATAATCTCATAGTCATAGGAACATGTATAAGTCATGAAAAAAGCAATAGCGACAAACTAAACGATCAAGTGCTATGCTAACGGAATGGGTCAAGTCAGTCACATCATTCTCCTAATGATGTGATCCCGTTAATCAAATGACAACTCATGTCTATGGTTAGGAAACATAACCATCTTTGATCAACGAGCTAGTCAAGTACAGGCATACTAGTGACACTCTGTTTGTCTATGTATTCACACATGTATTATGTTTCCGGTTAATACAATTCTAGCATGAATAATAAACATTTATCATGATATAAGGAAATAAATAATAACTTTATTATTGCCTCTAGGGCATATTTCCTTCACCGAGAACATTTTTCGGCCACTTATAAAATAATATTTCAGACGTGCCGCGGGCGCGTGCAAGTGTGTCTGGGCTCAGAACGGACAACAGACGGAACTGGGGGAACCCGGACGGATGCAAGTTTTTAAAACATGATGATGCAATGCACATGATGACATGGCAAGATGCAACACGCAAGCGAATGACAAGGTAACAACAACGAATAACTGGAAGACACCTGGTGCAACAGTCTCGGGGCGTTACATGTTCTTTCACTAAGTATATCTTAAATGGTTAGGTTACCTGTGGAAGAATTAACCCAGCCAAACTCACATCCAAGACATGCCACGGGGGCTCATATATTTTGGAAATATTTCAGGCTTTCGCGCACTAAATTTTAGTGGCATAAGAGCATCTCTAGCAGATCTGGTATACCCCGTCCCGGCAAAATTGATTTACAGGATATTGTGAAAGTTTGTTTCTTATTTCTTCAGTATGACTTTTGTTCCGGCAGAACAGATCCCGTAATAATATTTCATGGTCCCGGCAAAATTGTACAATCCCACTAAAAATGTCCGTTAAATAGCAACTGGGCCTGCCTCGGCCGCTTCCACGGCGAGGATCTCGTCAGGATGGACAAAGGGCCGGCGCTGGAGCTCACAGCAAGAAGACGCCATCCACATCGATCCCGTGGCGGCATAAGCAGCTAGAGGGAGCTAGCAGAGGCATCGTGTTGGGGAACGCAGTATTTCAAAAAAAAATTACCTGTGATCACGCAGGATCTATCTAGGAGATGCATAGCAACGAGCGGGGAGAGTGTGTCCACGTACCCTCATAGACCGAAAGCGGAAGCGTTTAGTAACGCGGTTGATGTAGTCGAAAGTCTTCGCGATTCAACCGATCCTAGCACCGAATGTACGGCACCTCCGTGTTCAGCACACGTTCAGCTCGATGACGTCCCTCGAGCTCCTGATCCAGTTGAGGATGAGGGAGAGTTTCGTCAGCACGACGGTGTGTTGACGGTGATGATGAAGTTACTGGCGCAGGGCTTCGCCTAAGCACTACGGCGATATAACCGAGGTGTGTAACTATGAAGGGGGGCACCGCACACGGCTAAGAGAAGACCTGGTGTGTCTTTGGGGTGCCCCCCTCCCACATATATAAAGGAGGGGGGAAGAGGAGGCCATCCCTAAAGGGGGCGCGCCAAGGGGGGATACCTACTTGGACTCCAGGTCCAGGTCCCCCCTTTTCGTATTCCAACTAGGAGAAGGAGGGAAGGAGAAAGAGGGGAGAAGGAAAGAGAGGGGGGACACCACCCCCTCCTAGTCCAATTCGGACCAGCCCTTGGGGGGGCAGCCACCCTTGAGGCCCTTCTCTCCTTTCCACTAAAGCCCATTAAGGCCCATTACTTCCCCGGGGGGGTTTCGATAACCTCTCGGTACTCTAGAAAATACCGGAAACACTTCGGAACCATTCCGGTGTTCGAATATAACCTTCCAATATATTGATATTTACCTCTCGACCATTTCGAGACTCCTCGTCATGTCTATGATCTCATCCGTGACTCCGAACAAACTTCGGCCATCAAATCACATAACTCATAATACAAACCGTCATCGAACGTTAAACGTGCGATCCTACGGGTTCGAGAACTATGTAGACATGACCGAGACATATCTCCGGTCAATAACCAATAGCGGAACCTGGATGCTCATATTGGCTCCTACATATTCTACGAAGATCTTTATCGATCAAACAGCATAACAACATACGTTGTTCCCTTTGTCATCGGTATGTTACTTGCCCGAGATTCGATCATCGGTATCTTCATACCTAGTTCAATCTCGTCACCGACAAGTCTCTTTACTCGTTCCGTAATGCATCATCTCGTAACTAACTCATTAGTCACATTGCTTGCAAGGCCCATAGTGATGTGCATTACCGAGAGGGCCCAGAGATACCTCTCCGATACACTGAGTGACAAATCCTAATCTCGATCTATGCCAACTCAACAAACACCATCGGAGACACCTGTAGAGCATCTTTATAATCACCCAGTTACGTTGTGACGTTTGATAGCACACAAGGTGTTCCTTCAGTATTCGGGAGTTGCATAATCTCATAGTCAGATGAACATGTATAAGTCATCAAGAAAGCAATAGCAATAAAACTAAATGATTATTATGCTAAGCTAACGGATGGGTCTTGTCCATCACATCATTCTCTAATGATGTGATTCCGTTCATCAAATGACAACACATGTCTATGGTTAGGAAACTTAACCATCTTTGATTAACGAGCTAGTCAAGTAGAGGCATACTAGGGACACTCTGTTTGTCTATGTACTCACAAGTACTAAGTTTCCAGTTAATACAATTCTAGCATGAATAAAAAACATTTATCATGATATAAGAAAATATAAATAACAACTTTATTATTGCCTCTAGGGCATATTTCCTTCACATCGGTAGCTAGCTAGCGCAGGCAGTAGCAACAACAACTAACTCACTAGCTAGCGGTGGCAGGTAGCATCAGCTAGCTCACTCGCGCGGCCGCAGCTCGTGGCTCGAGCAGCAGGGCAACTCGCGGGGCCGTAGCTAGGGTCCGGTGGTTGCCCGTGTTGAGGCATTCCGGCGATGTCGCGCTCATGGAAGACCGTGCCGGGACCTGAAAGTTCCCTCTCGTCAATCATTTTTATTTTTTTAGGTCCCTGTAAAAATTGCCCCCATTCCCATAGGTATTACGGAAACGACCCGGAATATGCAGGACCTCGCAAAAAAATCCGGATGGTCGAATATACCGGATCTATTCGGGGTGAAAAAATTGCCGCCATCCTGTAAACTGGAGTTTATTTTGCCGGATCGCCTGGCTTACGAGATCTGCTGGAGATGATCAAATGGCATCTCCAACACCGTCCTCTAAATTACACTCATGTGCCTGGACATGAATACGGGAGCCGACCATCCAACCCTGTCTATCAAATGTTTGTCTCTGTTTTTTCTTATGTCCGAAGCACTCAAAATAATTGTAGGAAATAGCAATAGCACAATTCATTCATAGATAACATGCAAATATCCTAGCGCAACAGTAGTTCAATTATAAATATTACATTCGGATGTTCAACAAGTTTTTTAAGTTCATCGATACAAATTCAGTGTTACTTGAGTCCAACATTGCATCAGTATCCGAGAACGTTGGTCATCCAGACATTGTGGCCCTTAAGCTTCATTCAACAATGTACGGACGTGAATGATCAACCCTTCATTTTGTGGTACATCGCGACAGTGCATTTGGGATATACAACACGATGATTATCAAGTTGTAACATTGAGTGAATCAATGTATTGATCAATATGTAGAGCAATAAAAAGAAAAACTTACGATCCCCATCATTGATGCGCCTGGTGTCCCCCTTCTCTCCACTTGTGCAATCACGCCGCAATACTTCATGACAGAGTTTGAGATGATGTGCCACCGGCGGGCTAGTGACTTCACATTGCGATCATGAATCACGTGCAAGTTGTAAGGTGCGAAGTGCTTGTGCTCATGAAAGCAAGAATGCACATTTCGCCAAATCATTGCGCCCCCTTGCTTCATGCACAATAGTCCACACTTCTTGCTAACCACGTATCACACAATAACTCACCCTCCATCACCGAAGTACCCCCACCATTGTGCTTGCTCCAAAGAAACAAACGAGAACGCAAAAAAAACAAAGTTCAACGACATTTGGTCGAACGCTTGTCGGGCATGGGTGTCCGACATGGATGCCATCGGCAAGGGGTGGAGGATACCTGGCTGCGGACGAATCCAGGGTGGACGAAGAATAGTCGAAGGCGGGCAGGCGCATGGGAGGTTGAAAGACGTTCGACAAGGCATGTGTGGTGCCCGGAGTGATACAGTGACAACACCGTTTTTTTTTTGGGAAAAGACGACGCCGGGTTAGGAGTGTGCAGATATAGAGTAAGGGGGGAAGAAACGAAGTGAGAGAAAAGTGGTCCGAGAGAGAGGGAGTTTTAGTGGACCGTGAGTGTCGAAGTCCTACACTACGGACATCCGGACTCCCGCAAACATCGCCAAGTTTGTGCCCGGTTTCCAGAAATTCAGACGCGCAGACGCGTCCGTGGACATTTGCTGCACCGTATTGGATGGAACAAACGTTCAAACAGTTCAGTTCAGATGTTTGCGGACCATTTAAGGGACGTTGTTGGAGATGCCCTAATCTCTGGTCTATGGAAGCTTTGCTACTTTCAAGATCCACCAGCCCAGCCTCTCGAAGGTGTTTCTGGATAGAGCGTGTGCCGTGTTGTGATTGTCAACATAGTACTGTCTTTCTCAAAAAAGATCGACGTTCTTTATCAATCGAATGGAAAGAGTAGATATTTTCGTGCTTCCGTTCTGAAAATTACACTCATAGATCACGTGTTTTTGTTTGTTTAGGGCAGTACTCCCTCCGGCCTTTTTTACTCCGCGTATAAGAATTGTCTGAAGTCAAGCTTCATAAAATTTGATCATATTTATATGAAAAAATATTAATGTCCACAATACTAGATTTATGTAATATGAAAACTAAAGTCATGACGCATCTAGTGTTGTTGATTTTCATAGTCTGAATATTGGTATTTTTCTCTATAAATTCAATCAAAGTTTACGAGGTTTGATTTTAGATAAATCTTATATATAAACAAAAAAAGATCAGAGAGAGTACGTAGCCGCCGTTCTCCTGGCTGGTGTGCTTTGGGAAGCAACAAACCTCTGCGTCTGCGGTCGGCGGGTTCGGGCCACCAATCCCAAAGCAGGCAACAGAGCAGCACGGCGCAGATGCGGAGCGCGCATCACATTCCTTCATGCTCACCGGTCACGGGAATAGGTACCCACTCACCCACGGTCTCCTGGGCCCGAGCACCACGGACGGCCGGCGCAGCGTCCGGAATCAAAACGAGAGATTATCTTTTTTCAAACGTAGGAAACGTACCCACTTCATCATCAGAAATTAAAAAACGTAGGAAACGTACCTACCTCAAACATTGAAAAACGTAGGAAACGTACCCCGTTAATAATGTTCAAGCATCCCTAAAAATAATGTTGAGATATCCGACGAGTCAGCGTCGTGAGTCGGATCTCACGTGGAGCGCCGATTCACGGTCATGGGAATCCCCAGAAATATGATAAGCACAGTCGTGATCAATGGAACCGGGCCGGGGCGATGCCCTGTTTTTACTCCACTTTGCTCGTGGACACATGATAAGCACAGCAAGAGGTATATATGCACACTACTCCCCGAAAAAGGTAATGCTCGTACTGTCCACTGTAGCCAGCTTCCATATTCATATGCGTGGGCGGGGGTGGTCCGGACTCGACTCAGGACGTGATGCTATGCGATGCGTTGCACCGGCCGGGGCCCTTGTCAGTTGCGCTCGTGTGCCGCACGCTGCCCATCACACTGATCTGATCGCGAGTTCATTCGATCCACCAAAGCATGAGATGCAATGCATTATATTGAAAAAGGAAAGTTAGGGAAGAGGGCATCTATACTATAATCACGAAATTTCTGGTCTTGTTTTCTTCTAATCACGAAATTTTAGCCATCCCCACCTCGACTTCCAAGGAGAGTTTGATTTTGCATTCGAAACTTCATGTCTTACGTCTGAGAAGGTAATCACTTCCGCTTCCCCTTACACGGTGAGTTTGAATCTGATTTCAGAACCTCTTACCTTCGAGAAAAGGAATAAAAAATAAAATGCTCATAAAGGTAAAGTGTGTGTGTATGTTTATTATAAGGTAAGTGTAGGTGCGTGTATGTAAACATCTGTGTTATAGTGTGTTTGAAAAAAAAAACACGTCACCGGAGGCAGCGCAAACCTTTCGATTGAGATCACCGGAGTACAAAAGGAAAAAGAAAAAAAGATGATCGTCTCTACACCCGGGGGGTCGAACCGAAAAAGATCCCCACCCCGACGGCTATAAAACCAGGAGAGCGCACTCGGCTGTCTCAACACCACAACCGCGCGCCGCGCCACCACACCCGCAGATCCCCGCCGTCGTAAATCTACTTACGTGCTTTGATTGGAGGGTTGCCGTGCGGGGGAGGAAGATGACGGTGGGAGCCGGGATCGCGGTCCAGGAAAACGGCAGCCTGGCGGCGCTGGGGGCCACGGTCCTGACGGAGGTGCGCGACAATGTGCTCGTCACGCCGGCCGCCGGGGGCGGCATGCTCAACGGCGCGTTCCTCGGCGTCCGGTCGGCCCCCGCCGCCAGCCGCAGCGTCTTCCCCGTCGGCAAGCTCAGGTGAGCTGCGCTGTTGGCGTTCTCCGTTGCTCATGCGATTCCCCAGCTCCCTTCAGCTGTTTTGTCTTGTCCGAGCGGTGTTCTGTCATTTGTTTAACGATTAGAAGCGTGTCTTATCTGATGTCTGCCATGTGCGAGGATCTAGATTCAAACAAAAATGATTCTGTTGGAGTGCAATGAACCACTATGCAGCAGTACTGCAGCTTGTCTTCTCTTGACTTTTTGTAAACAGGAGTAACTCCTGAAAGGTAAAACTTTCAGATGTTCGGTAAAAGTTTCCACACTTTTTTAAAAAACAGAAGGAAAAATCTCGATGCTCCGCTAAATTAGTAGACGTGGAAAAAGATGTGTTTCGCTTCAAGTCAAAATCATTGTTCAAGAAGAGTAGTTGGGAACTGTTTTTTTATGAAAGGAAATCCTTAACTCAATACTAACGTTTTGGTTCCTACCATTAGAGTTATTTTTCCCTCAGATAGAAAGTAAACAACCATGGACACTTGGCTGGCAAAAATGAATTCTTGGTATTTATATTACTATAGTTAAAATATACCTTGAAATAGGATGGAGTTCCTGCGATTCATACAGAATAAATAAGTGGCTGAACTGAAAGGATGTGTGGCATGCTGGTGTTTCAGGGACCTGCGATTCATGTGCACGTTCAGGTTCAAGATGTGGTGGATGACACAGAGGATGGGCTCGTCGGGCCACGACATCCCCGTCGAGACGCAGTTCTTGATCGTCGAGGCCGCCGATGGCGCTGGGGACGAGCAATCTGTGGTGTACACCGTCTTCCTCCCGATCCTGGAGGGCTCATTCCGAGCCGTACTCCAGGGGAACGAAAATGATGAGCTGGAAATTTGCTTGGAGAGTGGTAATTCAGACAACCATGGAAACTTCTCTCCATTGACTTGAGCACAGTTGTTTCATGATGTATAACAGTACTCTTGTTTTTCTTTTTCTTTTTTGCAGGTGATCCAGCTGTAGAATCATTTGAAGGCACCCATCTAGTTTTCGTCGGTGCGGGATCGGATCCGTTTGAGGTCATCACAAATGCTGTCAAGTATGTCAATATTTCTGTAATTACTCTTCCTATTTTAGCACCCTACACTTCTCCTGATCAAATACGCTAACTGCTTTCCATGAATGCATTTGCTTTCTCACTGACATCACATGAGTTGTCCTTTTGCAGAGCAGTTGAGAGGCACCTGCAGACATTCTCTCACAGGGAAAAAAAGAAGGTACCTTCCTGTAGTAGTACATAGTATCATATGCATTTTTGCATCATTACCATTTCAGTGCCTCTAAAACTCTCACCTTGCTGCAGCTGCCAGACATGCTAAACTGGTTTGGTTGGTGCACATGGGATGCGTTCTACACCGATGTTACTGCTGAAGGAGTGAAGGAAGGACTACAGAGGTGTCTTACCGATCTCGTATACTTTCGCCGATACTATGCTTACGATGTGAGAATCATACTGAAATTCCATAATGTATTTTGTATTTTTTTTCCCAGTTTTGAAAAAGGTGGAACAGCTCCAAAGTTTGTCATAATCGATGACGGGTGGCAATCGGTCAGTATGGACCCTGCTGGAAGTGCATTCGTATCTGATAATGCAGCCAAGTAAGCAGCCAAGAAGAATTTATTTCTCAATCTTTACCTGTCTTGCAGTCACGATCACTGATATTTGCATGTCCTGTATCTATAGCTTCGCAAACAGATTATATGATATCAAGGAGAACCACAAATTTCAGAAAAATGGGAGGAAGGGTCACAGGGAAGAAGATCCAGCAAATGGCCTCGCGCATATTGTCAGTGAAATTAAGGGGAAACATGAGCTAAAGTATGATGACCCTTGTTTGTTTGTTGCCTCATACAGCATGATAAAATTGTGTCAATTCTCATCTTTAATACTTCTCATGCCGAAATTCAGGTATGTTTATGTATGGCATGCGATTACCGGGTATTGGGGTGGTGTAAGGCCCGGTGCCGACGGGATGGAGCATTACGAATCAAAGATGCAATACCCTGTGCCATCACCAGGAGTCCAGAAGAATGAACCCTGCGAGGCCTTCAACAGCATAGCAGATAACGGCCTTGGCCTTGTGGACCCTGACAAAGCATTCAGCTTCTACAATGATCTCCATTCATATCTTGCATCTGCCGGGGTCGATGGCGTGAAAGTAGACGTGCAGAACATTCTCGAGGCGCTAGGCGGTGGCCATGGTGGGAGAGTGCTTCTGTCTAGGAAGTACCAGCAGGCTCTAGAAGCTTCCATCGCACGGAATTTCCACGATAACGGCATAATATGTTGCATGAGCCACAACACTGATAACTTATACAGGTACGCTTTTTTTGCTATTGAAACTACATATACTCACTCAAGCTTGGTGCAATTGCCTGAAAATATACTGTTGATCTTTGCCACAGTTCAAAAAGAAACGCGGTTGTGAGAGCCTCTGATGATTTCTGGCCTAGAGACCCAGCTTCGCATACCATACACATCGCTTCTGTCGCGTACAATACTGTTTTTCTTGGAGAGTTCATGCAGCCGGACTGGGACATGTTCCATGTGAGTGAGAATCACTGCTCTGTTCTGCTCTCTTGCTTACTACTCTTGATCATGTAGTGCCTGAACTTGTAACCTTCTTTTCATTGTCGTGCTGACAGAGCGTTCACCCAATGGCGGAATACCACGCCGCGGCGCGGGCAGTCGGCGGTTGCGCTATATACGTGAGGTAACGAACACTACAGAGCAGTAGAGAACTTTCAGCTTTTCCATACGTGCATATCTTTAGACAATTTTCAGTTTTTTTCTTTTCATGTGCTGAAACTGAAAGATATCTTTGATGCTAACTGTGCGTGTGATCATGGCAGTGACAAACCAGGAAACCATGACTTCGATCTGCTGAGGAAGCTTGTGCTTCCTGACGGATCGATCCTGCGAGCCAAACTCCCCGGGAGACCGACCGGGGACTGCCTCTTCTCTGATCCCGCAAGGGACGGCAAAAGGTTAGAACTTGCAGCAACCAACTTTGTTTCTACTAGTTGACGACACTGACACGGTTCTGAATTTCTCTGAACCGTTTGGTGTGGACTGCAGCATTCTCAAGATCTGGAACCTGAACGCGCACTCCGGCGTGATCGGCGCCTTCAACTGCCAAGGCGCCGGCTGGTGCGGGGAAGGGAAGAAGAACCTCATCCACGACGTGCAGCCCGGGACCATCACCGGGGCCGTCCGGGGGCGGGACGTGAGCCGCCTTCTGGAGGTCGCCGGCGATGGCTGGAACGGCGACGTGGTCGTGTACTCGCACGTCGCAGGTAAAGCGTCCTTCAACCAGAACCAGCGCGTCGTTGTGATCTTGGACTAACTGACGAGCGACGTTGGTCCTGCCTTTTTCTACTTCTTTCTCTTCAGGGGAGGCGACCGTCCTGCCCAAGGACGCGGCGTTGCCGGTGACGCTGAAGCCGCGCGAGTACGAGGTGTTCACCGTCGTGCCGCTGAAACGGCTGCCGAACGGCGTCTCCTTCGCGCCGATCGGACTGATCGGGATGTTCAACTCCGGCGGGGCGGTGACGGAGGTGAGGTACGGGGACGACGCCGGCGTGGAGGTGAAGGTGCGGGGCGCGGGCACGGTTGGAGCCTACTCCTCGGCGAGGCCGAAGCGCGTGGCTGTGGATTCGGAGGCGGTTGGTTTCTCCTACGACGACGGCTCCGGCCTGGCCACGTTCGAGGTCGGCGTGCCGGAGCGGGAGCTCTATTCGTGGACGCTGTCGGTAGAGTACTGAGACGAGATCGTCTGGTCGGGTGACAGTAAGACGAAAGCACCGAAGCCGCGCATGGGGAAGCTGTGATATCTTTGTTCTTGCAGACGTTGCCGCTATTTTGTGTTGCTTTGTGATTTATTTGCGCTGCGAGTACATGGTGTTTGACTTGTATTCCCTGATGAAAGCTAAAAATTGCATTGTGATTTCTGAACACCATCCGTTTTAGTGCAGACAGTTTTTCCCTTTTCTCTTACTACTATGTAGAGTATGTGCCTGTGTGTTGTCACGCGGAAGAATTATTTATGAGAACTGTTTACGCGCGGTGCGCCGGCGGAACGCTCGGGCCGGTCGCTTTCGCCTCGTTGGCGCTAGCCACCAGAAAGGCACCACGTGTACCTTATCCTATCCCCAACGTCTCCATCCACTCCTTCCTCGCGTTGCCCAGGCAGAAAACTTCATGGATCCAGGCCGGCCATCAGCTCCTGCCTCCTGTGTTGTTCGTGCGCCCCTCGGGGGCAATGCTGCCGCGCCGTTTCTATGGCTGCGCTCGTCGCCATGGCCGCGCCGTCGCCTGATGGCCACACGAGAGAGAAGCTGCAACCGGGAGCGCAAAATGCTACAACCGATGACCCAAATAGCTTCAACCGGCAACATAAAAAGTTTCAAAAGACAAACAGAGATGTTGGTCGCCGGGGCACTCCCGCAACAAAAGCTGCAACCGGTGGCCTGGAAAGGTACAACCTGCGACGGGAAAGCTTCAACCGAAAATACGAAGAAATTGATCACCGAGGCACCGAGCACAAAAAAGCTGCATTCATTAAATTCAGGAGCTTCAACTGTCGAATTGAAAAGCTTCATCCCGCATTAAAGAAAACTTCAACCGGCTTCATATAAAGCTTCAACCAGTGAGCACACGACAAAAACTGTAATCGTTGACATGCAAAGCTTCAAACCTAATTTTGAAAAGTTTCAACCATTTTTTTTGCTACAATCGTTTTTGTGGTTTTGCTGCAGGCAGTGTCAATTTTTGCTACCACCTGCTTCTTGTTTTTCCTGTAACCAGTGCTCGATTTTTCATTTTTGCTACCACTAGCGTTTCGATTTGCTGGAACAAGCTTCATTTTTTGCTACCATCAGTTTTTTGATTTGTTGGAACGGCGTCGATTTTTTTCAATTTTTGCTACCAACATTTTATTGGTTCTTGCTGGAACCGTCAAGATTTTTTGCTACGACCGGTGGAATTTTTTGCTGCGACCGGCAAATTAAGGACGAGGAACAACACGAGCTCTATGACGGGTGCTGCGGCCGGCGACGTGCGTCTCGCGACGCGCGGCTCTGCGAGCCGCAGGGGGGGGGGGGGGAGGGGCTCGCCGGAGATGTGCCGCGGGGGCCCGAGGAAGAAGCGCCGCGGGGGAGGCCTTGCTGGAGCTGCGCAGTGCTGCGAGCCGCGGGGATCTCACCGGAGATGCGCCACGGGGCCTTGAGGAAGAAGAAGCTGGGGCATATTTTTCTCCAGATCCAACCGCCGCGCGGCTCGCATCGAGCGGCTATGGCTGGACCGGCCGAAAGTTTCGGCCGGTGCGCCGGTGCCTAGCGGTGCCTAGCGGTGCCCAATATTTATTAACATAATAAGACGGTTATATTGGACAAATCTTGATGCAAAATAAATAGATAAATGCAATTATGTTTTGGTTATATAAAGTGTCATTTTTTTATCATTTACTCCTCCGTCTCAACAAGTGTCTCGATTTTTTTATCTCCCGTGTCGGTCGCCGGGGAAGTGTTTCACATATTTTGAGACGGATGGAGTATTAACCTGGTAAAATAGGTATGTGCCTGTAATTGATGCGCTTTATTGGGTTTTCAAAGATAAGAGACTGATTGATATTATTTGTCTCCGAATAGAGAATTTATTCCTTTTTCTTTAGTTACCAAAAAATCGATATTGGACGAAGGGGTAGTGGATATAGAAAGTGAAACATGGAACTAGAGAGCAATGGTTGGATAGCTAGGGAGCGCAATCAATGTTGGCTCCTACGACGTATGTTTTTTTCTAACAAAGTACAAACGCAGACTGATGGGGATGTACAAAGTACAATGGTGATCAATGGTGTGTCGAGAGGTGATGATGAGATTGTAAGGTGCATGTCGACTAACCCGTCCTCGACTTATAAAGGGTACCGAGGCCTATGGTTACATAGAAATCTAGTCGGCTAAGGCGGTTTGAAGAGTCCTCCGCAATCTTCAGATTGGTTTGCCTTGGATGGCAGGCCGATTCCTTCGTCTTAGAGGCCTACAGGTGGAGATGTCGTCCCAAACCAAGGGATGCATGGTGGGCTACAAACCGGTCTGGTGGGAGACTTCCAGTGGCGCTAGGTACCCTGGGTTCATGGCACTGTCACTAGCCCCTGAACTAGTCCTTGAACTCAGCCGCTTATGGACTGTGGTCAAATTTGGCGTGCCGTCTTCAGAATGTGTGATGAGGTCTTGACAGGTTCCCGCTGAGGGAGTCCTGGATTAGGGGGTCCTCGGGGGATCCAGACTATTTGATATGGACCGGACTGATGGGCCGTGAAGATAAAAGCAGAAGACTTTCCCCCGTGTCCGCGTAGGACTCCTATATGCGTGGAAGGCAAGTTTGGTGTCCGGATATGTTATTTCCTTCCCTTACAAACCGACTATATACAACCCTAGGCCTCTCCGGTGTGTATATAAACCGGAGGGGTTAGTCCGTAGAGATCATCAGAATTCTCGTAGGCTAGACAGCTAGGGTTTAGCCACTACGATCTCGAGGTAGATCAACTCTTTTAACCCCTATACTCATTGAATACAATCAAGCATGAGTAGTGTTTTACCTCCTTTAAGAGGGCCCGAACTTGGGTAAACATTGTGTCCCCATTGTCCCTTGTTACCATTGATCCTCAGACGCACAGTTCGGGACCCCCTACCCGAGATCTGCCGGTTTTGACACTGGCATTGGTGCTTTCATTGAGAGTTCCACTGTGTCGTCGACAGAATGATCGATGGCTCAACTTTTCATCGGCGATGATGATATTTACAGGGAGACCTTTCTCCCTGGTCAACTCTTTGTGTTTTGTGGCTTCGCTCTGCGTGCCAATTCAAATGGTCACCTCGAGCAGATCGACAGCTACGCCCCTGGTCACCTGATCAAGTTTGGAAGCTTGAATTACATCGCTGATATCTGAGGAGACTAGGTCTTCAGAGGGTTCTCGACCTTGGCCGCCGCTCCTCATCTACATGAAGGAAACCTGTCGGATCCACCATCAGATTCCGCTCAAGGATCGACCCTCGCGTCTGCCCTGGCCTTAGACCCAAAGCGGACCACTATGTCCGAAGATGGGAGGAGAAACCCCGCCGGACTCTCTCCCTTTACAGAGCTTCCCGTCGGAGACCCAGAGGCGACCATGTTGTCAGCAGACCCAGAGTCAAACGTGACTCTTCATGTCATTGAGAAGCCGGACTCGCCTCTGGACGCCAACTCTGAACTCTCGAGGTCTGCGTCTATCGGGCTTGGTCAAGTGGTTTTTACCGAACCTAGCTCCGCAGATCCGCATACACATGTCCGACTCTCGCTCTTAAATGAGACACTGGACCTAATGCGATCTCTCGACATTATGGAAGCATCACCTCCGAACTACACCCAGCCAAAACTGGGGGCTGAGAGCAGGGAATTTTTCGTCCCACCCACCACCCACTTAATAGCCATTGTTGAGGATCTAACCGACATGCTAGACTACGCCTCCGAAGACATCGATGGTATGGACGACGACGTCGGAGCCGAACCGGGTCAAAAACAGCCTATCACTGGGCGCTGGACGGCCACTTCTACCTATGATGTATACATGGTGGACACACCCGAGAAGAAGGACGACGACAGCACTCAAGACCCAGATGAGGATAAGCCCGTCGACGAACCACCAAAACGCCGATGCCAGCGGCGCCACTCACGATCACGTCAGGCAAGGGAAAGCAACACCGGCACCGGAGATAATGACACTTCGGGCAATGCCGAAGACTCCGACCACCCCGTCGAGCCTGCGTACGAGTAGGATGAGAGGGAAGAGGGACAGTTCAACCTCAACGAACTTGTCGATCATGAGGATTCGGAAGATAGTAACTATCTACCGGCCTCTGAGGAGGATGTTAGCCTCGGTAACGAAGAGTTCATCGTACCCAAGGAACCCGTCGAACAAGAACGCTTCAAGCGACAACTTGTTGGAACACGCGGTACACTACGCTAGCGCCAAATAAAATTTTCTACCGCACACCCAAGATCATGCTGCTGGAAATAGATCACGGGATTGGGTCTACCACTAGACGTGCAGTCACGGCAGCGGAAGTAGAGTTGGTGATGCGTGTAGCCGATCTCCCGGGCCGTCTCCTCCTCGCATTGCCGATCTCCCGCGAACAGCGAAGACCCGTGTACAGTGATCTCCCACGAACGGCACCTCGCGGTTCCCTCGAATAGTTCATCTAAGCACTGCAGATGCGATGCCTCCAAGGTATCCACACGTACGGGGAGCATTGTTGAGCGGCGGATTGCTAGGTCCGGTCGCGCGGCATGGGCGTGGGGAGTGGCGATGGCTAACCAGGGTTCAATGCGATCAACCCTAAGTGGTGTGCCCACTCCCCTTTATATAGACCTCCGAGGTGGGCTCAACACTTAAGCCCTCTAGGAGTCCACATCCATTTTCCACTCAGATCCAATCCGAATGGGCTGCAGTCCCTTAAGTGTGCGACCCTATAGGTTCACGTACACATGGACACGCCCAGAGTCGATAGTTGGTAGCGGCTCCTAGCAGAATGTGCCAACTCCCATC